>CM051236.1:423512834-424712834 GCA_027917425.1 Gastrophryne carolinensis
CCCCGAGGAGGCCGAGACGGCCTTCTGCGTAGGGGTTCCTTACCCTTTTTTCCCAAAAAGGTCCAAACGGGCCCCAAATAGACGCCGTCCTCTGAAAGGAAGGCCAGTGAGAGCCTTTTTCGTATCATCGTCAGCACCCCACTGTCGCAGCCAGACCAGGCGGCGGATAGCTACCACAAGGGCAGAGTTTCTAGCACACATCTTAATGGTGTCATCCAGCGCTGAGAGGATAAACCTTACAAACACATCACAGTCTGAGAGCGCATTAAATACCTCCCAGGGGAGGTGTAAACGAAAAGGCATGGGAAGCCAGTCTGTCAATGCGCCGGTCCTCAGCATCCCGAAGGGTACGATAATGAGGGGCAGTCATGAAGGGGGGGTTAGTAACCCCTATAATTGGTGCATCCACCACAGGAGGTGCTGACCAAAAGTAAACCACATCAGGGGGAAAAGGGTACTTCCAATCCCAGACCCCTGGAACCCCTTTAAGTTTACAAGGCGAATCCCATTCTTTGGATATAAGAGCCTGGAATTGCTCCTATTACAAATATTCCAAGCGCGGTGTCGCTGTGTGGAAACTCTCCCTCTTAGGCTTGGGAGCCTCTCCGGGAGGAGAGATTGACAAAACCTCAAGGATCTTTATAAGTAGTTCATCAGTCACACAGGCCCCAAGAACCGGGGCCAGAATCATCACGGCTCCAGGGCATCCCATCCGAGGAGCCCGAATAGGAGAATAGCTCACCTTCATCCGAAGGATCCAGGTCCTGCATAGCAGCAGATTCATCGGTTTCGTTAGGAACCGGAGAGCCAGGAGGCGTCAGGGACCACTTCTTTCCAGGGCCCATACACTCCGCCAAATTAGACAGCACCTGCTCAGTCGTAGGCAGCCTGCGCAGCACGACTTTCTGGTCATCCCCGCTCGAGTGAGACACATCAGGGGTGTTAGGTCCGGGGAGACAGGTGTATTGAAGGGAGGTGCAGCCACTGGCAAACCTGATTGCAGGGTCAGTGCCTGTTTAGCACACGGTTCGCAGACCCGTGCTCTGTCAGCATCAGCATGGGGCTGACCACACACTGTACACAGCCGGTCATGTCCCCGAGGGACCCCGGGTACATAATTCTTGAGATGCCTCCATATGGTGATTATCTGAGCAGTATGCCCGCAGGGATTTACGCAATAGGCAACCCTGGATGCCCCAAGGCCCGCTAGGAATGTGGGAGAATTTTATATGTGAACCCGCTACAACATATGTCAGGCCGGGAGAGGCCACCGAAATCTTAGCATCTGAAAGACATAAAGGGGATAAGAGGGGGTTGTCAGTGCCATGCGCAGCTCATAGGGACAAAAAAAAACGCCCAGGAAGGGCACTTACATGACCAAGGGAGGAGGTGGATCGCAACCACGCGCATGAAGACCGTCAAAATGGCGCCAAGCGAACCTCGAGGGGCGGGCCTGATCTGGCCGTGACGCGGGGCGCATCATGCCAAGTCCCAGCCTCCCCCAAAGAGCGCGAAGCTCTAACCAGCGCAACGTCCATGACAGTAGTGGATAGGACGCACAGAGTGTAAATGAGGAGATTGCTCTCAACACTAAAAATACAATTCTTAGCTGGGCTAGAACCTTAGACCCTCTATACCATATCTAAATGCTCTACCTGAAGAGCCATGCAGTCTGCTGGGAATGATGCTGCCGCCCGGGCTACACACTTCATGTAATGAAAGGACACACGCACGCACAACCAGACAAGGTTTATGTTTAAATGAAAGGTCAACGGCCATAACGTGTTAACATTACGCTGGGACCGCCACACACATATCCCCCTTTCTTTTCCCCCGAGCTACGGGAGGAAGCGAGGGAGAAGTGGACTTGCACCCTGGGATCATCGCTATGAGGGGCACGAGGCAATAATGCGGGATGGGCATCTATTGGAGGCTCACCATCGGCCTAAACTGCCTACCCTATGGTGGGGGATTGCGGTGGAGCGTAGCTCCGTGAGCACACAAGGTGCTGCCTACCTTCACCCGACCAGCGCAGCCCAGGCTGGAAGGCACATTATCAGAGGACGGGTGGTAGCAGGTAGCAGTCCTGCAGGGCCGCAGGCTGTAATAGCCCCGCTCACCTGCGAGAGAGTGATACTTCATGTCTTCGCAGTCGAGCACTGCAGAGAAATCTGGGGATTTGTGGGAGGTCCCTCGGTATATGAAGGGCCGGGAGGAGCCTGTTTTTGAATGTCTGCAGTGAACAGCGCCCTCTGGCGGAGGATTACCCATGTGTAATTATTATTAGATGGAGCAGGACGTGCTGTATGCTTAGAATAAACACACACACGCAGGCAATCAGTGGGGGGCCCCGCTAGAGAGGGGCCCACACATAATCTAAGGAAGTGGCCATCCAGCCCTTACCACCCGGAGCGAAGCTCAGAACCAGAAGAGAAGGGGGAGGGCGGGCCAGCGCAGAACGCAGGTTCGCCAGGCCGCGCCCCCCTCCCAGCAACACGGATCCCCTAGGAACGAGCCACAAATTCGCACCAAAGAAGGGGGCGGGGCTACGGCGGCCACGCCGAGAGCCCAGCCCCGCCCCCTCCTTGAACACAGCCTGAGGGGGAGAAGCTCCCCCAGGCTAATCAGAGCACCAGACACGGTCCCAGAAATAAAACACACACACACACAGTGAAATCCACAGGGGCATGGGAGAACAAAAACGAATTAACGGCCCGGCCAGACCCCCCCACCCCGTCCTGGAGGGGAGTAAGGAACCTAGAAGGGGGGGGAACCCTGCCAGAATCCGGCCGTAAGCATAGAGGGATGGGGCATCCCACACCAGGATCACCAAAAACCTGGATAGCCGCCTACCCCATAGTGAGGTCTCACGGTGGAGCAGTGCTCCTTCCGCACCCATAGGGTGCTGCCTACCTTCACCAGGACCCGCAGCCTAAGCTGGGAGGCTCAAATAGGGGCAATTTGGAAAGGGTCCTGGCAGTAATAGGGACAATAAACGGCCGGGCACGGGCACGGCTTACCTGTAAGTAAAGAAGTCTTCATCTTCTGTCTTGTCGCCTTCCCTGCAGAGAAGGAACTGGGGAATTGGTGGGAGGTCCCAGGTATATATGGACCGGGAGGGGCTTTTTTGCATATTCATCTCTGCAGAAGTTCGCCCTCTACTGGAGATTACCCACATGTCATGAAGATCGAAGTGGAGTGTATGGCACACTTAGAATAGTAACATTGAATCCAACATGATTACATCAGTTCATAACACCTGTACAAACAGTTAAAAACAGAGCAACTGATCAGCCTATATACGGATTACAGATGGGTGAAAGCGGACTCGTTTCGCCCCGTTGGGGGCTTTTTCAACGTTGTATCACCTGAATTCATATAGGAGATATACGTGATTCTATGTCATAATTCTATGAAAGCCGACTTTCCCTTTAAGAGCAACAAGGAACAATATCTAACACATGTGCAGCTTTACTGCCATATGTGTCATGACAATGCAAAGGGGCCCACATAAAACTGTAGCTGGCCCTGTCAGCCAAACATGACTTAATGCTCCCTATTTGGGCTATGTATCCAAGAAGGGGGCATAGAGCAGATGCAGAAGGTCTGCGTGGTGCTGGAGTAAGGAGGCCATCAGTGCAGGTCTGCGGTCATTTTTTGGTGGCCTTGATGGCAGTCAACATCAACATCATCAAATTTTCAATCCTCACTCCAATGGCTTCAAGAATATTTTTGAAAAATATGCAGGACAACTTGCATGTCATGTACTATCTGCATACCCAACGACAAACATACCCATGGGCAAAAGTGAACCATTATTTATACTTACTATAAATTCATGAACAGTGATAAGAAAAAAATAGCGGTGAAGTCACTTACTTCGACTGGTATGGGTTAAGACTTGCAATTGGCACCACCTTGGCCTGAGAGCCACCAGGTGTATTCAAAATACCACCTCCTCCAAATGTCTTTGACACCCCTCTGTTCATTGAGGATGGAGGAGCTGCAGGAAAGAAAATCCATAAACATATCTTAAGGATAAATAAAACATACTTAGCGGTGCAAAGGTATACGAGAGTGAGAGCAGCATTCAACCCTTAAGGCTGAAACCACATAAGCTTTTAAGCCTCTCTAATACAATGAAGTCAAAATAGAACTTTAGAAGCCACAAGGCTCAGGAGGAATCATGAAGATAAATTCATGGGCTTTTAAAAAGTGGTCTGGTGAAAATAATAGATTCCCAGCATCACTGTGCTGCCTGCAATGCAGATATAACTTAAGGTGTCATTATACAAGAATAATGTGATATGGGCACCTACCAATCATTCAGCTCATATTGCACTACCAGTACACAGAGCTAAAGATTGCAAGTCCAGTAGTGACTTCTAATGTTAATTCTGACCCAAATATATCATTCACATTTCAGAATTTGTATTTCCTTCCAAGTACATACACAACATAAATACAGGGGAATTCGATGTGGCAAGGTACATTGTGGAATTTGTTTAGCACATTAAATTCATCTATTTTATTGTGACAGGGTTATGACAACACAAATACTTTTATGATGGCATACATGGGAAACCATACCCGAGTTTTGAACTGGCTTATTCTGTGGTGGAGCAGGAGCTGGAGCTGCTGGTTGTGGTGCTGCCTGACCTGGAAAACATGAAAGAGTTATATAGGAAAAAATAGATATCGCTCGTTGATTCTATTGCACAAGCTATTTTCAGTTTGGTTGTGGGTTATTAGGGTTGCTTGCATGTTGGTTGTGCCAGTCATGCTGCCAAAAATGTAATAGTGATAAGTATTCTGGGCCCTAATTTTTTTTTTTAAATCCAAACTAGAATTTTTAGTCCCCGCTGTGGGCGCTACCGCTGATTCTCGACCTAGCATGCCCACTCACACGAACACACTGTGCAAAGTGGGCCCACCCACTGCAAGGAGCAAACCCAGGTAGGTGGGCAAGTGCACTGGCCCAAGAAGCGGCGGCGCCCACAGCAGGACTCTCCCTGCCAGTCCTCGCAACACTCCTCCATAGTCTGGCAGTGGTGTGAGAGTGACTGTCAATATAAGTTTATTTTAATACTTTGTTTTTTCCTCCAGCCTCTGGGGGGAGGGGGGGTGGCCTCACCACCACTGAGAGGCGATGGAAAGCCTCACTGCCTGGGGATTGGGAGGGGGATGCCACACTGCCTATAATGGAGAATCCCGCTCAGCCTGTAATGGGGGGAATCTGCATCCTGCCTATTTAGTTCTTGAGGGGGACATTGTTTTGGCACAGCATTTGGTTCAGAATATTTTTTTCTTATTTTCCCCCGCCTAATTCTAGGTGTGTTTTATCGGGCGAAAAATATGGTATTTGCATTTTGAAAATATGCAAGATCCTGGACATAAAAAAAAAAAAAATGTACTGTATTGTACAATATGAGGGCTGAGGAGACCCATTACAATTCAGAGGCCACAGAAATGCTGGAAATGAAGAAGAAACTCTACTAACACCAATTTACCTACAACAGATGGGAAAGGTCAAACAGCCACACTAGCAAAAATGTATGCTGCAAAGTAGCAACACTACACAAATGTTCAACATTAAAGCCCAGACAAAATATTTTAGTTTGTCAAATGGGCAGGGTTAGAACCACTTCAGTAACTTTTGCAAACCAATTTTGGAAATTAGCATAATTTCTTGTTCTGAGAGCAGGAAGTTTCTTTAACAGAAAGTAAATGGGTGTCTAACATCCCAAAATAGTATTCTGGTTACCACTTTTTGGTTTCGTCACCAACTGGGACATGTCTCAGACACCGATGTAGCTGAATTGTGATCATTCAGAAAATAACTAGATTTGTTCCTGAACCCTCCATTGTTTTGAGAATGAGGTTACACCTTTTGGTACCCATCACACATTTCTGACTTCATTGTCTTGACAGTAAATCAATGGGCACTTTCACATCTGCAGTGTGGGCCGAGTTTCGCTGCATTTTGGAAAACACTGCATGCAGCGTCAGCCCACAGAGATCAGCACAGGTGAAGCAGGTGAACAGGTTAACCTGTGCTCAGTTTTGGTTTTATACTCACAGTCACTAGAGGCAGATTTTCCTTCATTGATGTAGGTTCATCAACGTTGGTTATTGTTGGCATATGTTGTATAGCTATATTGCAGCTGATAAATGGGAGGGGGGAACCCACCCATATGATACATTTCAAATATGTCTCATGCTAGCAGATGGCTATGAGCAACAGATGCAAAAATACGTAGACAGCACAATCAGGAGTTATCATGGGGTTCGGAATCAATATATAATAACATCCCTTAAATTGCCAGAAACCATAGCGGGAATACTAATCGGTACACTAAAATCACAGCATGTTGACAATTATTTTATCAAACTTGTAGATTAGGTTAACGCAACTAATCATTTCTCTGAACAGGTGGCAAATATCTTGACTCACTAAAAGCTCACAAGTGGGTTACCGCTGAAGATGTAAAAGCCTAACTATGCTTTTACATAAAGCAGGATGATACTCATCCACCCCACTAAATACCCCAGCAAAAAGGGAACATTTTAAGATGGCATCATTGTAAATGCTCCATCACCTAGGACGTCTTCCTAAAATGAAGACCTCTTTTTGCCCTCTGCAAGCCCACTCCGTTACCAAAGATCAGAGTACAACTTTACACCAAAGGCATGGCCAGAAACAAAAAGGACTCTGCGTCATTTTAAATAATAGATGATTTTTTTTCCATTGGCTTTTATAAAAGTGTAAGCTTGCGAGTTTAGCATTTTTTTAGCCAAGTCCTGCCTCAGCACCAGGGGAGGGTTTACCTCATGACTGGACTTCCGCTTTAATAGGCCAAATACATTATTTAAAAGATACATTTTTGGTTTAATATACATTTATGGCACCAGTGGGTATCGAAATAGTAAACTTAAACAGATGTGAAAAAGCTGTCAAAAAGTGAGGCTTGCCAGTGCCAAACAATTAAAAGTGGACCAAAACCTACATTTTTAACTAGCATCCCCTGAATTGCTCTCCCTGTGAAGAGGAACTTTTGGCAATTTTCACTGCTCCTGCTTCAATCAAAACCCAGATAATAGCGCCTGTTTTAGCTGTAAAGCTCCATCTCCTCAAGTCATAGCCACTGCTGTGTGTATGGCAATGATGTCATTGCCACAACTGTGCAATGACTGGTCTCCTGCCATTGTACAATGTGTAACGGCAAAAAAAGTGTTCAAGAACTATTTGAAAAGTAAAAACATCCATTTTTAGTAGTACACCCTAAGGCGTATCGGCGGGGCTTTGGCCAAATGTATTTCACAAGTTCAGAGGGTTTTGGTCTGCTTTAATTCACAAAAAGGGTGGCCATATTAGTTCCCTGGCAATAATTTCTGTACCATAGCACTATTTCTTTTCCTGTCTTGAAAAAGGAGTCTTGCAAGTCCACTTGGATTACAATACAAGATCGCTTGCCACTAGTGCCCACTGGACTGCTATGAAGGAATATTCATTCTGAATTATGGGTGATGAAAGTCACCAAAAGGATATGGCGCCGACCAATAGAGTCACAGATCTATTTCAGTTGACGAGGATGTCCAATTCAAATGGTGTGTAACCGTGCAAAGACCATCAAACAGAACAGTTTTGCACAGTCCCGATTATGTGACCTAAATCTGGGAAAGGGCGAATCGGCAAGATACAAGTAGAATCTAGCCTCGGCCCAGATTCAAAACGCATCGCTACCCAGGAGTCCACCAGCCTATAATCTGCATTGTTTTTTGCCCCCCTCCCATAATGTGTTAAGAGAAGTCGAAGCCCCCTCCCATAATGTGTTAAGAGAAGTCGAAGTCTACTAAGGTCAGGAATGATTTGATGGCCAACGTAACAAATTAAAACTTTTTTTTGTTATATAGGTGTTAGTGCTTTCTTTTAGGACTTACGTATACAAATTCTGTGTTATTCATATATGACAGAACAAACACTACAGCAATGTTAACCCCATCAAATGGGCTTACACTTATGTGAGCAAAGCTGGACAGCAAAGTTCAGAATTAAACAAAACAAAGTTACCTTCAACATATGGCTGAGGATTTCCGATCTTTCCATTAACTGCATCTGCTGCCTTAAGTACATCCATCTCCATTACAATGATAACCCGCCTAAAAAACAAACATACATTCATTCAGAAAAGCATGGAGCAACAGCTATTGGCATTATATAAGTCTCTATAATAAATATTTTAAATCTGTAAATGGCTGTATCTTAAACTGAACCTTCACCATGATTTAATGAAAAGCCAAAAACAATAAAAGAAAAAAAAAACCCTAAAAAAAATAAATAAATAAAAAATTCCCCAGCATCTAAAGTAATATTTTTAAGTTTTTAGTCACTTATTCTTTCCCCCACTGGGCTGCAACTCTGTTCAGGACTTTAGGATACAGGCGTCGCCATATTGACTTAGAAGCATCAAGCTTACCGAGGAGAGGAGAGTGGGATAAAGTACAGGGGGGTGTTATAGCTGTGCTTTGCTCAGACAGAGCAGAGCTGGGGTCAGGAAAAGGTCAGCAATCCCAGAATGCATAGAAGCACAGTCAGAAGGCAATTCCTGTTTGCTGGCTGCCTGATGTTCCATGAGCCGCCATCTTGGATGTTTAAAGGCTCATAACATGCAGTAGATGCAGGTAGGATGATATTTAATGTGAGCAATCTGTATGTACAGGGTGTGGGAAACATATAAGACAGACTCTTATTCAGAGTGAAGGACCGCTTTAAGTCAGTCAAAGAGGGCAGTGAGCTACAAATCTTAAATACAATACTGCAGTGACAGAACCTGGTCCCTTGTGACTGACAGATGACCAGAATACATGTTCACTGATGGAGTTGATTGAGTTGCATGTAGAATGATGCAAGATCAACCCTGCAAGTTGGGAGGCAAGGGATTCTCTCTGAGCCTAAACAGTGCCAATTTTGAAGATTAATCAACTGTACAGCCAAGAAACTTGGAGGCCAAAGCAAATCTTGCCTATTTCTATACTTAGTTAAAAACATACAATTCTGTGACTACTCACCTGTAGAATTGATTTTGTAGTATACAGCACGTCCTGTTTCACTAAATTCTTTACGCTTGGGATATCCCGCCAGAAGATGGCGCAGTGGACGGCAGAAAGATTTGTGGTATCTCCCAGCCCTATAAAAGGAGAGGAACCTCCCACAAATTACCAGTGTTACAAAGCAGTTAGACAAGAAGCCGGGAGAATAAAGATGAAGGAACCCCAACTACAGGCGAGTACTCACAGAATTGTATTTTTCCAAGTATACAGCACGTCCGGTTTCACTAAATTCTTTACGCTTGGGACGCCCAAAAGCAGTGTCCGTAAAGTAGAGTGGGATCCCCAAGAACAACAGCGGGCAGTTTAAACCACTGCCGCCTGAAGAACTTTGCGGCCAAAAGCAGCATCAGCTGAGGCCCTAATATCAACCTTGTAAAACTTGGAAAAAGTATGAAGAGAAGACCAAGTAGCGGCCTTGCAAACTTGTTCAACAGAAGCCTGGTGCTGAAAAGCCCAAGAGACCCCAATAGCACGAGTGGAATGAGCAGTAAGGCGGAAGGGAGGCTCCTTCCCCTTAGCAGAATAGGCTTGCACCACCGCCTGATGAATCCACTTGCTGATAGTGGACTTAGCCAGAGGCAAACCCTTCCTAGTTCCAGAAGGAAAAACAAAAAGCATCAGGCTTCCTGAATGATTCAGTAGCTACCAAGTAAAACTTCAGAACCCTGACCACATCTAAAGAATGCAGAGTCCTCTCCTTGGAATTAGCAGGATTAGGACACAAGGAAGGCAAAACAATGTCCTGATTGAGATGAAAAGCAGACACAACCTTAGGCAAGAAATCAGGCTTAAACCTAAACACCACCTTGTCCTGGTGTCGCTCAAAATAAGGAGGTTTGATGGAAAGCGCCGCCAACTCAGAAACACGCCTGATAGAAGTGATAGACACCAAAAAGGCTACCTTAAGAGTCAAAATGAGCAAAGCGGCCTCACGGAGAGGCTCGAAGGGGCAACCCTGCAAAGCAGACAACACCAGATTCAAATCCCAAACTGGTAACATAGGCTTACGTGGCGGACGCACGTGAGAAACACCCTTAATCAAACAGTGACTGGCCAAAGATTTTTGGAAAAGAATTGCCAGAGCTGAAACATGACCCTTGAGGGTACTAAGCTGAAGGCCCAAATCCAAACCATGCTGCAAGAACTCCAGAATCCTGGGAATAGAAAACACCCGACAGGGAAGAGATCTGGACTCACACCAGGCAATGTAAGCATGCCAGACCCTGTAGTAGATAAAGGACGAGGACTTCTTCCTAGCCCTAATCATGGTATCAACAACAGAGGCAGACAACCCATTTTCCATCAAGATGAAGGTTTCAGCAGCCAAGCCCTCAAAGCCAGCGTTGGTAAATTGGGATGGCACAGTTGCCCCCGAGTGACCAGGTCTGGATCCTTTGGCAGGACGTACTGATCTACTGCCAGCTGCACGATGTTTGCAAACCCTCTCAGCCAACAGAGGGCCACCAGAATGGCTGCCACCCCTTCCTGGGCTAAGTCATTGCCAGCGCATCCGTGGCAAAGGCCAGAGGATCCTGAGACAGAGAGACAAAGAATGGAAGTTTGTGATTGTGACGTGAAGCAAACAGGTCCACATCCGGCAGACCCCAGCAGTGGCACAGAGAGTGAAACACCCTGTCGCTGAGGGACCACTCCCCCAGCCGAGACATCCCCCTGCTCAAAGTCTGCCTCCAGGTTTTCCACTCCCGGGATGTAAACTGCCGATATGCAGAGAACATTCTCCTCCGGCCCAGGACAGTATCAGAGACACTTCCTTAAGGGCTCGCTTGCTCCGAGTCCCTCCCTGATGATTGATGTAGGCAACCGCCGTCTGGTGGTCCGAACGGATCTGAAAAGCCTGACCCCGAAGGTGCGGAGTCGACCGGAAAAGAACCAACCTTATCGCCCGCAGTTCCAGAATGTTGATGGGAGCATGGGCTTCCTGAGGGCCCCACTAACACTGGAACTTCAGAGACTTCCAAACCCTCCCCCAACCTGTCATACTGGCATCTGTGGTGACAGTCTCCCAGCACGGGGGCAGAAAGGTCCTGCCCAGTAGGAGATTCCTTGAGTCCAGCCACCACGAGAGGGACTGACTGACCAGAGGGGACAGAACAAATATCTGATCCAGGGACACAGGGTCCCGATCCCAAACTGACAAGAGGTGCAACTGAAGAGTTCTCATGTGAAACTGAGCATAGGGAACCGCCTCGAAGCATGACACCATCAGGCCCACCAGCTGCATCCCCTGCCAAATGGAGGAGTGAGGGCAAGAAAGTAGAGACCGTGCCAGCGTCTGCAGGCTCTCCACCTTCTGCTGAGGCAGAAAAACCTTGACCTGAGATGTATCCAGAGTCATTCCCAGAAAGGACCTCACCAAGGACGGAGACAGAGAAGACTTGGGATAGTTGATCACCCAACCGAAGGACTCGAGTGTGGAGACCACCATCTGGGTATTCAGCTCGGCTTGATGGAAGGACAGACACAATCAGAATGTCGTTCAGATAAGGAAGGATGCGAATGCCCTGAGATCTCAACAGAGCCATCACCCCCGCCAGCACCTTGGTGAAGACCCGAGGAACCGAGGTAAGACCGAACGGTAGGGCCACAAATTGGTAGTGCTGATCCTCCAGAGCGAACCTGAGAAATCTCTGATGACCTGGAAAGATTGGAACATGAAGGTAAGCATCTTTGATGTCCACAAAAGTCATGAAATCGCCCGGGCGCAAGGTACTGACCGCCGAGTCTCCATGCAAAAATGCTTGAACCTTACAAATTTGTTGAGGTGCTTCAAATCCAGGATGAGCCTCAGGGACCCATCCTTTTTGGGAACCGTGAACAGATTGGAATAGAAGTCTCTGCCCCTTTCCTGGGAAGGCACAGGACAGATGACACCCAAATCCAAAAGGCTTTGGACCGCAAGCCCTGAGCAGACAGGGGGCTTTGAGCCATCGGGAATCTGATGAATCTTGGGGACGGCCAGGCTGCACACTCTAGCTTGTACCCGGAGGACACCACCTCCTGAATCCACCGGTCTGAGACGCGCAGTCCCCAGACATGAGCAAAGAGCCGCAACCATCCCCCCACCCGGATGGGTGAGGGCGCTTCCTCATGCCTGAGGTGGCTTGGGGGAAGATTTGGACTTGGGACCCCATGAGAGACCGGGGCAACCACAGCCTCTACCCCGGCCCCAAGGGTCTCTACGTGCCCCCGCAAATGGTGCACCCCGACCGGACCTGGGAGCACGGAAAGAGGGGAGGAAGGAACCAGCCCCCGAAAGGGCTGCGGCTACCTCCTGCATTGAGGCAGACTACCATCCTTGGCAAACAGATCCAGACGCTCCCCAAAGAGCCATAGCCCAGTAAAGGTGAAGCCAGTGAGAGCCTTCTTAGCAGCATTATCAGCCGCCCACTGACGCAGCCAAACAGAGCGGCATATAGCCACCAAAAGGGCAGAAGTCCTATCACACATCCTGACCGCATCATCCATAGCAGAAAGAATGCCACAAATTCATAGCAAAGGAGGAGGGATCTATATTCCTCTCCCCTATTGGCATCCGAGGCATTATCCAGAAGGCACTTGAGTAGCCCTTTAATAGCAAGAGCCGTGATGGCAAAAGCACACACAGGGTGCAGCGCAGTCCCTGCACAAGCAAATGCGTGACAGGCCAGCTGATCAACACGCCAGTCCTCACCATCCCTCAGAGTAGAAATGTCAGGGGAATGCATGACCGAGGTATTGAACAACCCAAGCACGGGAGCATCCACCTCGGGGGGGGACACGACCAGCGCTTAACCACATCAGCAGGAAATGGATACCTCCTGTCCCAACTCTTAAGCACTGCGGGCAATCTGCTAGGACGTTCCCACTCCTTGAGCACCAAATTCTTGAGGTGGATCTGCTCAAGGAACTCCAAGCATTGTTTAACAATGTGAAAAAGCTCTCCCTGCTGCCTTTTAGCTGGGACAGTACTTCAAAAATCAAAAAAAAAAAAAAGTGAGTCAACAGCCTGTCAGTATCCTCAGGAGACCATGGGTCTGCTCCAAAAGGAGACCCGGCACCACCATGAATCTCCTGCTACTCCTCAGAGGAATCAGAGAAAAGTTCCCCCTCTTCTAGGGGGTACAGGCCAGAGAAAGAACTGTCCCTCATCCTCCTTAGGAAAAAGGGAAGCAGCGGGAGTTAAATGCCGCTTCTTGCCAGAAGCCTTACAGGGGAACGGCCCAGCCATATGCCTTTCCAGGCTGGCCACTCGCAAGGCCAAGTCATAATGTGATTCCCCACTAGCATGTCCCTCACTAGGGGTCAAATGCAGGCGTGGGGGGGTAGGCGATATAGAAGGGGGCGCAGAGCTGGGCAGCGTAGCAGGCAAACCAGACTGTAGTGTGGTACCTTCTGGGCGCAGGGCACACATACCCTGACACCGTCACTCACAGGGGATACCCCACACCCGGCACACAGCTGGGCTTGTCCCGAAGGAACCCCAAACACATTATCCCCGGAAGCCTCCATATGGTGATTAATATAGGCCAATGGCCAGTATAGGGTTAAGGCTAGCAAGAGCCAACCGGGATGCCCCAAGCCCCGCTAGGGAAGGAGGGAGATGAAAGGGAAGAGGGCCGGGAAAAAAAAAAAGTCACGTTTATCCCGCCTGAAAGACATAAGAAAACCACACATAACAATCCCATAATGTGGCGAGAGTAGCGAAATACAACCCCGAAGGGAACTCACGGACCAATAAGCCGATCACACAATCCAGGCAGACCAGCAGCGCAAGTCTCAAACCAAAATGGCGCCCGCACAGACCTTGAGGGGGCGCGGAGGAATGACGCAAAAGGCGTCATCCGCGTGACCCGCCCCCTCGAAGAGCGCGTGACCCCCCAGCGCCAATGACAGCGTAGTAAGACACAGGAGAATGTCGCCGCGGAGCGCCGTACAAGTGGCGTGGCGGCGAGCGTGCACAAACAGGCAGGCGAGGCTGGGAGGCAGTGGGTCCAGAACGGGTGGAAATAGTCCTGCAGGGCCGCAGGCTGGTAAGCCCCGCTCGCCTGCGTAAAATAGACAGCCATCTTCTATCTTCGCAGTCCTGACTGCAGAAGGAAACTGGGAATTTGTGGGAGGTTCCTGTCCTTTTATAGTGCCGGGAGATGCCACAAGTCTTTCTGCAGTCCACTGCACCCGCGGGATATCCCAAGCGTAAAGAATTTAGTGAAACAGGACGTGCTGTATATTTGGAAAAACACAGTTAGACTTACCAGTAACAGATTTTTTTAGGAATCCTTCAGCTTGACCGCTTATTACACTTGGTCAAGCTGAGGGATGTCTTGGAAAAAACCCTCTCTAGCCATAAAATTGAACCAAGGTAGTCCTGCAGGCTGCAGTGGTCCCAATTTCAAAACTATCATCTTGGAAGTGATCCATTTGCTCCTATATCCCGCCCACGCCATGCATGCGAGTGTCCACTGCATAATTCAGCAATGGTTCCTCACATGGTGCACTTCCTGTGGCCAAACAAGGGAGCCCTGTCCCTCGTGACTAGAAGCAGGGACAACCAGAGCACCCTCTATGTTTTATTTTTCCAACATTGCATAGCCAGACTAAGCCTGCTGCTACTAATTTACTAAATTTACCTTCCAGCACAAAGGGCTTTTCCATAGGAAAGATGAACAATGGATTAAATAGTACTACCAGGTGCTCTGACAGATGTGTGCATATATTTAAGACCCTACAAGGCAAAGTTTGTTTACCAGATCCCGTAAGGCTTCTATTCTTCTACGGACATAACCTTATCACGATAATTTAATACATACAACTCATTGACCAGTCAACAGACAATTACAAATACCATGACAGATAATGTACCCAACCTCTAATTCTTGCTTGCCTTGACTTCTGCTATTATGATGCCTGCAAACCACCTAAACTAAATCGGTTATGTTTACAACCTTTTGTTCTTCCAATCAAAAAAGAAAGGCGAGAAGTGCAAATAATATAAGGACATCAAAGTGCATTCATTTATTATACTGTAAGTTAAAAAAAACATTTACAGATCAGGCACCATCCTAAGCACCTAAAGAAACAAAGTGCTCTCTTTAAATTGGAGACCTACAGGCAGGACTACTAAAGAGACTTTTAAAAAGAAGGCTAAGCATTAAACATACTTTACTCAAACAATAAAAAGGATAGACTACAATTTGTTTGATAGGAATTACGTACAGCATTGGCATGCGCCACAGGAGATATCTAACAACGCATACAATATTAACCAACAAAAATCGATACGCTTCAAGAAATACCTTGAGAAAAATACATGTGTGCATGAACCTGCACAGCAGCAAATGTGCGAAATAAAGGCGGGGGCGAAACTGCACCGCATAGCAGTGATGTGCTTACTGATACAGACAAAACAAGAGCTGGGCTAAATACCTTCCATCTTTAAGGTTGTTTACAATGTATCGGGAGACCTGACAGATACAATTTGCTGCAAGTTGGTTATCATCCACAAGGGAGTTCAGCTGGGTAGCCAACATGAAAGCTAGAAGAAAGCAAGCAGTAAACACTCGTCAACATAAAAGAAAATAGTTACTTAACAGTCCAATATAGACGTATGCAATGTACAGCAGCCTAGGACAAATAGACAAAAAAAATAAAAAATAAACCCTGTGCACAGAAAACCCCTGACAGGCATTAAGCAGGATCTGCTTCCAGACACAGTTTGCAGCAATGTGGAGATCGCTGCAATCATGGAAGCTTACTAATCCAGCACTCAGCAGCCCTCTTCTATAAAGTTACTTGTGTCCACATCTTTGTGGGTGTACCAGTGCTGCCCTAAACTTATGGCATAAATATTTTTTTTAAAAAAAGGTCTACAATGCAAACATTTCATCTGTTTTACAGGACATGTAGTATATGAAACCTTTAAAGGGATACAGAAGGCGAAGCCAATTGTTATCCCATTGTATGGGGCTACATTTGGCACTGTCCTAAACGGTTTTACTTTTTTGAATTGAAGAAGAAATGGCTAAGGGTTGAAGGTTTACTGTTTCACCTTATGATCAATCTTTTGAAGTATTTGGCCGTGGCCCTTGGATCGGTGATGCCGCATATTAATCAGCATAATGTGAAGACAGGCATTCTGATCACCCTGGCTGTTCTCCCTCTCTCCCACTGTCCCCAGTCTGATGATGTGGAGCTTTAGGCCGCCATATTAGCCCTATTATTAGTGGTCTATGGCAAAGAAACTTAGGAGTTATGTCACTACTCTTTGCTTTGTTTCTACTTACAAAAACATCTGTGTTTTGACGGGAAATGAGAGAGCTGACATGATGAGGGGAGCTGCTGATTGAAAAATGAACATTTCTAAATCATAATATCAAAAATAAATTAGCCTGGGCGGGATGTAGGACACTGTCCTGGAGGACTACTGGAAATCCCATTATCAGTAAGCTAATTGGGGTTTTCCCCAAATGTCCTCCAGGACGGCTTAGCTGATAAGTGAAAAATACTATTAGCGTCCTACCTTAGGAAACAGAAACTGCTCTGGTAAAATGTGCCCACAGGGATTTTGGGGCCTGACCCCCAAAACCTTTGTAAGCTAACTGAATATCTTCTTTAATCCACCAGACAATAGAGGCTTGCTTATTTTTCACTGCAAACAAAAGCAACAAATGGTCGGTTCGCCTCCACTCTGAGGTGAGATCTAAGTATGTCAACAAAATGATTCTGGCATCCAACAGATGCATCCCCTGTTGGTCCTTAAGGTCCTCTAGCCCTAGACCTGGCGGGTAGACCTCCTGGGACCTGTGAAATTCTGACGCAATCTTTAGCAGGTAAAGGGGGTCAGGTCTGATATGGTAAGATATGGTTCCTTGATGGACAAGGCTTGCACATCACTAATCCTTCTGGCCAAATTAATGGCCAATATAAAAGCTACTTTGAGAGTCAAACTTAATTGTGGTCACAGGCTCAAAAGGTGGCCGTAAAAGACAGTTCAGGACGATGGAAAGGTCTCAGGGAGGGAAGGCCTTAGGATTGACAGGTCGAACCCTAGACAAAAAAAAAAACTTTCAATTAGATCCTCCTGTCTAAGCCTACAGTCTAAGAATACTGATAGTGTTGCCACCTGAACTCTTAAGGTACTAGTGGCTAGGCCCATTTCCGACCCTCCTGTAAAAAGAAAAACTCCAAAACGGTTGCCAGGCCTGAACGATTCAGGTTATGGACAGAACAAAAAGAAGAAACTTCTTCCAGACGTTACCATAGATCTTGCGGGTAACCATCTTCCTGCTTTGGAGAAAGTCCTGGAAAGTCCTTTACTCCTTAGCAGGCCCCATTTCGGATCCATGCAGTCAAATAAAGGCTCTGAACCCGAGCGTGGAACATTGGTCTCTGACACAGCAGATCTAGGGTCGGAGGAAGAGTTACCAGAGGCTTTATTGATATCTGCCTTAGCAGGGAGAACCAGTCCCCTGGGCCACCAGCAATCAGGATCACCCTTTCCTGGTCTAACCTGATCTTCCTTATGACGGAGAGAGAATCTGAAATGGTGGAAAGGCATAACAGATTGAACGCCCCCCCCCAATTATGACTAAGGGCATTTCCCCCCCACCACAAGAGATCCCAGGCTTCGGTAAAGAGAGAAAACGTCGGCATTCGAGAGCCCCAGAGGTCTAACAGATGCCTGAAGACACACTGGCTTAACTCCGACTCTGTCCGTCTAAGCTGAACTTGACTGAGGAGGTCTGCCAGAGAATTTATTTCCCCCTGAATGTGGGCTGCTCCCAAGGAGGCTACTATAATCTTTCCATGTTGGTACAGATTGTCTTGGAAAGAGACATTAACTCAAATGATCTTGTGCCCTCCGATGGTTGAGCCATGACTGTGGCATTGTCTGAGACAATAAGGATATCGCAAAAAACAGTTTAGGGCAAACAGCATTTAGCTTCCGAGAGTTCGAAGATTTTTGGGTCGATGCCGGACCAGGTTCCCTAAACCTGACAGTGAAGGGTATGGGTCCCCCCCCCCCCCGTGGGCAATTGTGTCCGCCGTGATACGGATCGGATCCACACGATGCTAGGGTCTCCCTTTGGATAGACTTTCCTGATCCGACCACCACTGAAGGGACTGATGAACCTGATTAGAAATGTAACCAGAGTCCAAAGTTCCTGGATCTCTGTTCCAGGCGTGCAAAAAGAAGGCCTGGAGTGCTCTTGAATGTAGTTGAACCCAAATGACTGCTGGGAGGGCTGAAGACATAAGCCCCAACAGAACCAGAATCTGACCTTAGGGAGATTCAGGGATGTTCCTGAATTTAAGAGGACAGGGAGAAAATCCTATTGAACTTTGTTTGCGGAAGGAAGGTTCTCACTAGTGAGCCGTCGATCTGATACCCTAGGTAAATGCAAGAAGCCTGAGGGGACAGACTATACTTCAGCCTGTTTAGGATCCACCCCAGATCTGAAAGGAGGGACAAGGTTACCCTCACATTGTTCTCCAAACACTCCCTGGACGGAGCAAAGAGAAGAACATCCAGGTATGCCTTGATGCCGATCTGATTTAATCTCAGATATGCCATAGCCTCCGCAAGAAGCTTGGTAAAGATCCGAATCACTGATGAAAGACCACAAGGCATCACTGATGGTAAAAAATAATTCCACGCAGAATTTCTTGTATCTGATCAAATGTAACTGCTTTAGGTTCAAAGTAAATCGAAACTTTCCTGATGACTTTTGGACCAAAAACATGTGGGAGTAAAAACCTGCTTCAAGTGCCACGGAACCTCCTCTGACTGCCATTTCTTTCGGTTGTGTGATCACTAAAGGCATGACCTATGCTTTCACAGGATCTCTGGAAACTTTGGTTACCACAAAATTATCCTGTGGATCGAGATATACACCCCGGCAGAGGCTTTGTCCTGGGGATGCAGCCCCCAACGCAGAAGTCCACTGTTTTCTGGAGGGGCAGTTCCCACCTTACCGGACCCAATGCACACCCCCTGACCCAAATCTACACCGGCTCAACCTGCCCCAAAGGTGAGCCCTGTACCTACCTACACCCCCTCCACTTCATGCTTCCACTGATCCCCTTACTTTTGCATAGCCCGTAGGGGAAAATGGTGGGATCCAAGCCCAGACTGCATCCTGGGTCCTGCCCTGGAGACTAGCTCTAGGGAAGGGAATTCCTGGGAGGGAGTGGAAGAAAAGAGGGGAGCCCCCTCACTCTGGCAGCAGTGGGTCACCCAGAGAACTAGCTGAGCCTGCTAAAAAGAGGGTAGGGAGTCCGGACCCACCATCTTCCCTGGGGAAAAAAAAAAAAAAAAGGGGACGTAGTTTCCTGCTTGTTTCCTGGGAGAAAACCCAAAAATACTGAGTTCCAGGAGAAAGGGGCGGGGTATTTAACCATGTCCATATGGTGTTTCCTATTTAGGTGGAAGGAACAACTCGGCTAAGCCATCCTGGAGGATGTTTGGGGAATATACCTCTTCAAAATGGAGTATTTCTACTCCTTGGGAAAAATACAATTCTGTGGTTACTCACCTTTAGAATTGATTTTACTGTGTACAGCACGGCCTGTTTCATTTCAATCATTACATCTGGGTATTCCGCCACAAGGTGGCGCAGTTGACTGCAGAAGACTTGTGGCTCCTCCCAGCCCAATAAAAGGCCAGGAATCAGCCATAAAGATGCAACCAAGGACAACGATAACAAGGGAGGGATGAAACAGGCCGTGCTGTACACAGTAAAATCAATTCTACAGGAGAGTAATCACAGAATTGTATTTTTCCTTGTGTACAGCACAGCCTGTTTCATTTCAATCATTTCATCTGGGACATCCAATAGCAGTGTCCATAAAAAAGTAGGGTGGTATCCCCAGTGAGCAACGGCAGGCAGTTCAAGCCACTACTGCCTGAAGCACCTTGTGGCCAAATACAGCATCAGCTGAGGCCCTAACATCAACCTTGTAAAACTTAGAAAAAGTATGAACTGAAGACCAAGTAGCGGCCTTACAAACCTGTTCAACAGAAGCCTGGTGCTGAAAAGCCCACGAAGCACCAATAGCCCTAGTAGAGTGAGAAGTAACATGGAAGGGAGGTTCCTTCCCTTTGGCAGGATAAGCTCGCACCAACGCCTGTCTAATCTACTTGCTGATAGTGGATTTGGCTGGAGGCAAGCCCTTCCTAGGTCCGGAAGGAAGAACAAAAAGAGAATCAGACTTCCGAAAGGGCTCAGTGGCGACCAAGTAATACTTGAGCATCCTGACCACATCCAGAGAATGAAGATGGAATTAGCAGGGGCAGGGCAATAGGAAAGTAAGACAATGTCCTCATTGAGATGAAAGGCAGATACAACCTAGGGCAAAAATTCCGGGTTAAGACGGAATACCACCTTATCCTGATGCCGCCAGCTCAGAGACTCGACGCACCGAAGTAATAGCGACCAAAAAGACTACCTTAAGAGTCAAAATGGGCAGAGCGGCCTTGCACAGAGGCTCGAAGGGAGGGCCCTGTAAAGCAGAAAGCACCAAGTTCAAATCCAAAACCGGTAGCAGAGGCTTATGCGGCGGGCACACGAGTAACTCCCTGGAAAAAGTCTTGACAAGCCTATGATTGGCAAAAGATCTTTGGAAAAAGATTGCCAGAGCCGAAACCTGTCCCTTGAGGGTACTAAGTTGTAGACCCGAATCCAGATCATGCTGTAAAAACTCCAGAATCCTGGGAATGGAGAATGCACAAGATAGAGACTTGGACGCACACCAAGCAATATAAGCATGCCATACCCTATAGTAAATCATAGACGAAGATTTCTTCCGAGCTTGAATCAAAGTATCGAACAACCGAAGCTGGCAAACCCTTGCCCATCAAGATGGAGGTTTCAACAGCCAAGCAGTTACAGCCAGCGTTTGTAAATTGGGATAGAGCAGCTGTCCCTGAGTGAGAAGCTCTGGATCATCGGGCAAGACGTACTGATCCACTGCCATCTGGACGACGTCCGCGAACCATACCCTCCTCGGCCAGCGGGGGCCACTAGAATGGACGGTGCCCCCTCCTGGGCTATCTTGCACAGCACCCGAGGCCTACCAACTGCATCCCCAGACGGATGGAGGGATGAGGGCACAGCGGCAGCGTCCGCGCCTGCATCTAAATGCCCTCCACTTTCTGCTGGGGAAGAAATACCTTGACCTGAGAAGTATCCAGCGTCATGCCCAGGTAGGACCTCGCCAAAGACGGAGATAGTGAAGACTTGGGATAGTTGATCACCCAGCCGAAGGACTCGAGAATGGACGTCACCACCCGAGTATCCTTCTCGGCCTGATGAAGAGATTCAGCAGCACTCAATAGGTCATCCAGGTAAGGGAGAATGCGAATGCCCTGGCTTCTCAGAGCCATGACACCCGCCAGCACCTTGGTGAAGGCCCGAGGGGCTGATATGATACCGAACGGCAAGGTCACAAACTGGTAGTGTTGATCCTCCAGAGTGAACCTCAAGAACCTCTGGTGACCTGGAAAGATCGGAACATGAAGGTAGGCATCCTTGATGTCCACTGTGGTCATGATGTCGCTCAGCCGAAGGGAACTCACAGCCGAGAGTCTCCATGCAGAAATGCTTGAATCTGACAAATTTGTTGAGACCCCTTAAATCCAGGATGGGCCTCAGGGAGCCGTCCTTTTTGGGGACCGTGAACAGATTGGAGTAGTACCCCCGACCCCGTTCCTGAAGAGGTACCGGGTAAATCACACCAGAAGCTAGAAGTCGCTGTACGGCCAACCGCAGGCCCTGAGCCGCCACAGGATTTAGAGAGATCCGGGACCGGCCAGGCTGCAAACTCCATCTTGTACCCGGAGGAAACCCCACCTGAATCCACCGGTCTGAGACACCAGAGAGTCTCCAGACGTGAGCAAAAAGCCGAAGCTGTCCCCCCACCCGGCCGGGTGAGGGCGCCTCCTCATGCCTAAGGGGCCTTGGGGGAGGGTTTGGGCTTGGTTCCCCAGGAGTGACTGGGGCGACCGCAGGATCTGCCTTGACCCCCAGAGCCTCTGCGACCACCTGAAAAGGAGGACCCACGACCTCCCCTCGAAGGGCGAACGGAAGAGGATCCCCAAAAGGGCCAAGCCTGCTTCCTCCACTGGGGGAGCCTACCATCCTTGGTCAGAGCATCAAAACGCTCACCAAAGAGATGAAGTCCAGTGAAGGCCAGCCCAGTGAGAGACTTCTTAGCGGCAGTATCGGCCACCCACTGACGCAACCAGACAGACCTCCGCATAGCGACCAACAGAGCCGAGGCCCTACCGCCAAGCCTGACGGCGTCATCCGTGGCAGATAGTACAAACACAACAAAATCAGAACAAAGCAAAAGATCCTTATAGTCCTCCGTTTTCTTACGAGACCGGGCAGCCTCGGCAAGGTGTCGGACCTTCTTTTTAAGAGCAATGGCCACAATAGCAGCAGCGCAGACTGGGCGCAAACCAGCCCCTACAAAGGTGAAGGCATGACAAGCCAGCTGATCCATACGCCGGTCCGCGCCATCACGTAAGGTAGTAGTGTCGGGGGACGGCATGACCGAAGTGTTAGACAGCCCCAGAACCGGAGCGTCCACCTTGGGTGGGGGCACGACCAGCGACGAACCAAATCAGCCGAGAAGGGGTACCTTCTATCTAAACCCTTGGGCACCGAAGGTAACCTGTTATGGTCCTCAAGGAGTGGGAACGCCCTATTAGCGAAATGGCCCTGTTCCAGGAACTCCAGGTGTTGCTTGCCAAGGCGGAAGAGCTCACCCTGCTTCTTCGCCACCTTAGGGGGTGCGATGTGTAGGGTATCAAACACAGCCGACAGGAGCCTGTCGGTATCATCCAGGAGCCAAGTATCCTCATCTGAGGAAGACCTCAAGTCAAAATCATACTCCCCAGAGGAATCCGAGTCAAGGAACAACTCCCCCCACCTCCGGAGAGTCACGGCCACCATAGATGTCAAGGCCCTCGTCCCCATCGGCAAAAAAAGTCTGCGTCTAGGTGCCTCCTTTTGCTAGAGGACTTGCCCGCGGCCGGGCGGGCCAGTTGTCTCTTAATGCTGGCCACGCACAGCGCCAGATCCGATTGCGACCCCCTGTTGGCTTCCCCCTCGCTGGGAGCTAAATGCAGGTGCGGGGGAGTAGGGGATGCTGTTGGGAGGACAGGACTGGAAAGAGGCGCTCAGCCCAACCTGTTCCGTGATAATGCTTTGGGCACACAGGACACAAACCGTGCCACCTCCACTCAAAGGGGATGCCCCGCACATGACAAACAGCCGAGCATGCCCCGAGGGGCCCCCAAGCTCGCTGTCCTCAGAAGCCTCCATATGGTGATCAAAAAAGGCACAGTCAGCCAACACGGTGTACAGGCTAAGAACAGCCCACCCGGGATGCCCCCAAGGGATGCCCCACAGAGAAGGGACAGAGGGAGGGGGGTATGGAACCGGGAGAAACCACAATACTGCTATCCCGTCTGCAAGAGATAATCATGAAAAATAATGAGCATCCCACAGCACACGCACCAAGGAAAAATACAATTCTGTGATTACTCACCTGTAGAATTGGCATTATATGTATACAGCACGTCCTGTTCCAGAATATTCCTTACACACGGGTAATACATCCACAAGATGACGCTGGACTGCAGAAACAGCTTGTGGCTCCTCCCGGCCCTATTTAAGTCAGGGACCTCCCACAAATTCCCCAGTATTGACAAGCAGTTAACAAGAAACCGGGAGAACAATAATAATAGGAATTCAAAAATGAGCATATGAACAATCACCATACAGAGGTAACTAAGAATGATAAGGGTGGGATGGAACAGGACGTGCTGTATACATATAATACAAATTATACAGGTGAGTAATCACAGAATTGTATTGTGTTCTAAGTATACAGCACGTCCTGTTCCAGAATATTCCTTACACATGGGACAATAGCAGCGTCCATAAGGTAGGGTGGGATACCCAAAAGTAACAGCGGGCAGTTTAAACCACTGCCTCCTGCAGAACTTTGCGACCAAAAGCAGCATCAGCTGAGGCCCTAACATCAACCTTGTAAAACTTGGAAAAAGTATGAACAGAAGACCAAGTAGCGGCCTTGCAAACTTGTTCAACAGAAGGTTGGTGCTGAAAAGCCCAAGAGGCACCAATAGCACGAGTAGAATGAGCAGTAAGGCGGAAGGGAGGCTCCTTTCCCTTAGCAGAATAGGCCCGTACCACAGCCTGACGGATCCACTTGCTGATAGTGGAATTAGCTGGAGCCAGACCCTTCTTAGGTCCAGACGGGAGCACAAAAAGAGCATCAGTCTTCCTGAAGGATTCAGTAGCCACCAAATAGAACTTCAGAGTCCTGACCACATCCAGAGAGTGTAAAACCCGCTCTTTAGGGTTACTAGGATTAGGGCATAGAGAAGGCAAGACAATGTCCTGATTGAGATGAAAAGTAGACACAACCTTAGGCAGAAAATCTGGCTTAAAACGAAACACCACCTTGTCCTGGTGTCTCTCAAAATAAGGGGGTTTGAAAGCACCGCCAACTCAGAAACACGCCTAACGGAAGTGATAGCCACCAAAAAGGCTACTACCTTCAGAGTCAAAATGGACAAAGGGGCCTCACGCAAAGGCTCAAAGGGAGACCCCTGCAAGGCAGATAAGACCAAGTTCAAATCCCAGACTGGTAACATAGGCTTACGTGGAGGACGCACGTGAGTAACCCCCTGGTAGGAGGTCATGACCAGACGATGGTGAGCAAAGGATCTTTGGAAGAAAATGGCCAAAGCAGAAACATGACCTTTGAGGGTACTAAGTTGAAGACCCAAATCCAAACCATGTTGCAAGAATTCCAGGATCCTGGGAATAGAAAACACCCGACAGGGAAGCGACAGACTCACACCAGTCAATGTAAGCATGCCATACCCTATAGCAGATGGATGACGAGGACTTCTTCCTAGCCCGAATCATGGTATTAACAACAGAGGCAGGCAGCCCCTTTTCCATCAAGATGGAGGTTTCAGCAGCCAGGCCGTTAAAGCCAGCGTTTGTAAATTGGGATGGCGTAGCTGCCCCTGAGTGAGCAGGTCTGGATCCTTGGGCAGAGCATACTGATCTACTGCCAAATGCACGTCGTCTGCGAACCACACCCTTCTTGGCCAACAGGGGGCCACCAGAATGGTTGGCACCCCTTCCTGGGCAATCTTGCGCAGCACACGCCCCAGCAGAGGAAAAGGAGGTAACACAGAAGCGGATAGCTCTTCCAAGACATTGCTAGTGCATCCATGGCCAAGGCCAGAGGGTCCTGGGACAGAGAGACAAAGACTGGAAGCTTGTGATTGTGACGCGACGCAAACAGATCCACATCTGGCTGACCCCAGCGGTGGCACAGGGAGCAAAACACCCTGCTGCTGAGGGACCATTCTCCCAGACGAGAAGTCCCCCTGCTGAGGGAGTCTGCCTCCAGATTCTCCACCCCCGGGATGTACACAGCTGAGATGCAGGGAACATTCTCCTCCACCAAAGACAGTATCAGGGACACTTCCTTGAGGGCCCTCTTGCTCCGGGTCCCTCCCCGATGATTGATGTAGGCAATCGCCGTCTGGTTGTCCGAGCGGACCTGAACCGCCCGACCCCGAAGGTGTGGAGTCAATTGGGCGAGAACCACCCTCAATTCCAGAATGTTGATAGGGGTGTGGGCCTCCTGAGGACCCCACTGACCCTGGAATTTCAGGGATTTCCAGAAGCCCCCCCCCCCAACCTGTCAGACTGGCCTCTGTGGTGACTGTCTCCCACCACGGGGCCAGAAAGGATCTGCCCACCAACAGGTTTCTTGAGTCCAGCCACCACAAGAGAGACCGTCTGGCCAGAGGGGACAGAACCAACACCTGATCCAGGGACCGAGGGTCCCGTTCCCATACTGACAAGAGGTGAAGTTGAAGAGGTCTCATGTGAAACTGAGCGTATGGAACCGCCTCGAAGCAAGACACCATCAGGCCCACCAGCTGCATCCCCTGCCGGATGGAGGGATGAGGGCAAGACATAAGGAGCCTGGCTTGGGCCTGAAGACTCTCCACCCTCTGCTGAGAGAGAAAAATCTTGACCTGAGATGTATCCAGAGTCATGCCCAGAAAGGACCTTACCATTGTCGGTGACCAGAAAGACTTGGGGTGGTTGATCACACAGCCGAAGGACTCCAGTGTGGACACCACCAGATGGGTATCTAGTTCGGCAAACTATCTTGTAACCGGAGGAAACTACATCCTGAATCCACCAGACGTGAGCAAAGAGCCGGAGCCGTCCCCCCACCCAGATGGGTGAGGGCGCCCCTTCATGCCTGAGGGGGCTTGGGTGAGGATTTTGGCTTGGGACCCCAGGAGAGGCCAGGACGGCCACGTCCTCTGCCCCTTCCCCAGTGATCTCCGCAGGCCCCAGTAAAGGAGACTCCTCGGCAGTTCTGGAACCACAGAAGGATGGGAGAAAGGCACTGTCACGCTCGGGGTAACTCCAGCCCTCTTAATAAGCTCACAACCCCCAATCTCCACAGCCAGCTTCACCTGTAGGAGCCCCCGCTTGCCGGGACGCAAGATACGCCTACCCGGGATCGGTTGCCCCCAGGACTTAATGGCTCAAAGGATGTAAGCTTATATGTGGGAGGACTGGAGAACCAATAGCAAGAGCGTGAGTGACGGAAGTCCAGAGACAGGCAATAGGTCGATAACGGGAAGGCAGAGATCGTAGCGGCACCAGGGGTCAGGCAAGACGTAGTCGGGGTTCAGGCAGAGGTCAGCAACTGGGGATCAGGATCTAGAAGCGTCAGTTCAGGCAAAGGTCGGCAACAAGGATTCAGGATCGAGAGGCGTCAATTCAGGCAGAGGTCGGCAACAAGGATTCAGGATCGAGAATGGTCGTACAATTAAATCGGCAACAGGCTAGACTTCACAGGAGTAGGTAACACAGGGTTCTGAGCGCTATCACAGGCAATTCACAACTGAGAGGGAATTGCCTTTATAGGAACAGGTCTGAGGGAAGCAGTGTACTGATTGGAGCACATAGGATTCCAAGGGTAATTGGCTGCAGAGCAGAAGAGGGCGAAGCCCTCAATCCCCTAGGATTCATTAACCCTTTAATTGATCCTCCGGCGGGTGCGCGCGAGCACGTCTCCTGGAGGAGGAAGCGGGGGGCGTGGCTGAGCTGGGCGCCACTCGAGCCGACCCTGCTCGAGCCGACGCTGCTCGGCGCGGCCGCCGCACAGTGACAGCTGCAGCTGGCCGCCTGGAGACGTCGCTGGAACGGGGATCAGGTAAGCGGTTCCTGACAGGCACTCATCCCCCGAAAGGACCGGGACGGCCTCCTACGTTGAGGTAACCTACCACCCCTAGCAAACAAATCCAAGCGTTCACCAAAAAGGCACAGGCCCTTAAAAGGGAAACCAGTGAGAGCCTTATTAGCAGCATTATCAGCTACCCACTGACATAGCCAGACAGAGCGTTGTATAGCCACCAACAGGGCAGAAGTCCTACCACACATTCTAAAGGCATCATCCATAGCAGAAAGAATATATGCAATGAATTCCTCACAAAGCAGGAGAGATCTATACTCTTCTCTACCCGCATCCTCAGATGCCCCGTCCAAGAGACACTTAATCACCCCTTTAATGGCAATAGCCGTGATACAGGCACAAACCGGGTACAGCGCCGTCCCCACACAGGCAAAGGCGTGACAGGCCAGTTGGTCCAAGTGCCGGTCCTCCCCATCCCGCAGGGTAGAAGTATCAGGAGAGTGCATGACAGATGTATTGGACAACCCGAGAACGGGCGCATCCACCTCGGGAGGACATGACCAACGCTTAAAGTGGACCAACACCCAGGGGGGATCGGCCCGGGAATCTATAAGATTCCCGGACCGATCAGATCCCTCCCCGCGGGGCATCCGAAATCGGGATGTCCCGCGGGGAGGAACCCCCCAGGAGGCCCACAATCCTTACCTTACCGGCGATCCAACGGCGCATGCGCGAGACGCGGCCGCCCCAAAAGCCCAGATGCCCCAAAAGCCCGCTAGGGAGGTGGGATATATAATAGTAATAGCCTTAACTAAAAGGGAGAGAACCGGGAGAAACCACAATGAAGTCTACCCGCCTGAAAGACATAAGAAGACATCCCCATAAGAATATAACAAAATATATAAATAAAGCCACCCCCCAGGGGCACTCACGGACCGCGGTAGGAAACAGCAGACACGCAGCAAGGGGAAGGTAAAAATGGCATCCACATATACCCCGAGGGGCGGGCCGCAGAGAAGTGATGCGCAAAACGGCATCCGCAGAGCCCGCCCCCCCCCCCCCAAAGAGTGCGAATCGCGCCCACGTGATCCCGCCGTCCAATGACGGCACGGCAGCGCCTGAGGTAATGTCGCCGCCGTCCGCGGCTACAGTAATGCACATTAAGCAGGCCCCCCCCCCCCCCCCCCCGAGATCTTCCCAGGGAGGGCAAGGCAAGGGAGCAGCAGTCACATAACGCCCAAGTGAAATAAAAAGGAGAGGAGGGGGCAGACACCTAAGGGGGATAGGGATTAAGGGGAAACCCTGGAAGCGGGAGGGGGCTTCCCACAAGGCTCACCACAGGCCTATACTGCCTACCCATATCAAAGCAGGGACTGTGGTCAGAGCAGCGCTCCTCAAGCATCTGACCCCGGTGCTGTCCTACCTTCACATGAACCAGTCAGCCGAGGCTGGGAGGCAATGGGTCCAGAACGGGTGGGAATAGTCCTGCAGGGCCGCAGGCTGGTAAGCCCTGCTCGCCTGCGTATATAGAGAGCCATCTTCTATCTTCGCAGTCCAGACTGCAGATGAAAACTGGGGAATTTGTGGGAGGTCCCCGACTTATATAGGGCCGGGAGAAGCCACAAGCTGTTTCTGCAGTCCAGCGCCATCTTGTGGATGCATTACCCGTGTGTAAGGAATATTCTGGAACAGGACATGCTGTATACTTAGAATATAAGACCCGCAGGATCGCCTCACGGACCAGCTGCAATGGCGTCCGCAGCACGTGCAGAAGACACACCAGCGATGTCACGAGGCCCATGCAGGCAGCGACCTCAGGGAAACCTCACCCAGCCCCACTGACCCTGGAGCACTGGCGTGGAGCAATACGCGTCATCCCGCGACGACGCCCCCATGAAAAGGCACGAAAACACCAGCGACTAGGCCAGCGAATGGCGCCCGGCGGCAAAGGAGGACAGGCCCCCGCAGCGACTCCCACTGTGGAGCGCAGTCCGGCCTTTTATTGGGCCGGGAGGAGCCACAAGTCTTCTGCAGTCAACTGCGCCACCTTGTGGCGGAATACCCAGATGTAATGATTGAAATGAAACAGGCCGTGCTGTTCACAAGGAAAAAGTCTAGTGGGACCTCTGAGGCTGCATTATTTTGCTGCCACACTTTGGACTGTTTTACTTCAACATGACACAAACGACAAGGTGCAAATTGGTGTACAGCAGCACGGCTTCCCTCCCTGCAACCAACCAGGTTTGCCGAACATAAAGGGTACGCAAGAGGGAAACAGGTGAAATTTAGCAAAAAGGTTAATGTGGTAGCTCGATTTCAGGCTCACACTGTGGGGCATCTCAAATGAGGATGCAGGCCTAGGGACCTTGATTGCCAGACAGTTTCTATCACCAAACCTGCCTCTGAAATCTGCTGTTAAGTTAATATATCTGTCTTTGCGATTTTCCTTTTAATATATTGCCCCACTACTTTAGTAACTTAGCATAATTGTTCCCCATTTTTTGGAAAAGTCAGACCAGTCCAACAGGGGCTTACCTATAAAGTAATGCAATAAAGCCTCTGCCTGCCATCTTGATCAACTTTAAAGTGAACCTAAAGCCAGGGGGACCACTGGGTGTATGTGTGAGAATACCAGGTAAGCTCCTTATGTAATCAATAGGCTGGCACCTGAGGGGACATTTAGGCCAATTTACCGAAAGGTTGGTCCTCGTTTGAAAAATAAACCACTCAATGGACCGCCTCAAGCCATAGTCACAGTTGCTAGGGCACACCCTCCTCCATTCAAGGCAGTGAATATAATGAATGGCCATGTTATTCCATCAATGGAGTTTTTTCTTTCCCAATAACATTTCATCTTGAAATATGGCCATGCCAGGATTCAACGGGCACAAATTGTGAAAGGGTGGTTCAGGGAGCATGAGACATTTTCACACTTGGGTTGACCACCACAGAATCCAGACCTGAACTTGAGAATATTTGGGATGTGCTGGAGAAGACTTTGTACAGTTGTCCAAATCAGCTATACAAAGATCTTGGGGAAAAATAAATGTTACACTGGATAGAAATATATGTTACGACACTGCATAAGCTTGTGGAAACGAGGCCACAGCAAATGTGTGCTGTAATCAACACTAAAGCATTGCAACAAATTATTAGTGTGCGTCCATTTTTCCCCTGTAGCAAACAAGTGCAACAAAACAGTAAGTAATTACGTGCGTTTATAATGAGCACAATACAGAAAACACTGCGTAGCATTAAAAAAAAAAAAAAAACACAGGCATGCAAAAGGCAGGTAGAGAACAAATCACAGTTTAGATGACTAAAAAAAAAAAAAAAAAAATAAACATACATGAAAGTGTATTTAGCCCATCACTCATTAGCAACCGGTATCTCGGAGGACCATTAGGAGTGTTGATTGGTCGAATGTTCTATAAAAAAAAAAATATATATGTATATTTCACAAAACATGCATCACTATGAAAAACAGAAATTATGCTAGCTGTTTATTCAAATTTATATAAAATTAAAATGATAATTAAAATGATAAGAACAGAACCTTTATGCTGGTTTTAGACCAGCATGATTGCATGACGATCACGCTTTCAGGCAAGTGCCCCGTATGCACCTGTGCAACAAAGCCCATAGTAACCACGTGTGCTTTTGGTATTTACGGGGCGATCAGATCACTCTGCAAAAGCCTTGTCAACAGCGTCTGGAGGCCACAGCGTTTGCAATTTTCCTCTCCATGAGAGGAGAGCGCAAGCGATATTGCCCTCCACGCGCTAAACACCAGCGACTGTGGGGGGCTTGCCAGAAATAGTTAGCGCTCTACAATTGTGCTGGTCTGAAACAAGCCACTATAGTGGGGACCCACTGCAACCCATTTTCATACAATGTAATTTTGCCAGATAAAGAGCAACAAACTCAGCTTGTACAGAGCTCAAATCTAAGCTAGATCACATCTAAGCATATTCAGAGACAATATAATCAGCAGGCTACCTAAATATACTTTCCTGTACTCTTACATCACGTAAACAATTATTTTTTTCCGATTTAACAATGGGTTGCCCCACTGTGTAAGCCCCCGCAGCCCCAACCCGCCGGCATCTGAGCACTCTCCCGTCTCCAGCTATTCAGATAGGCTGGGGGCAGAATCATGCTTGTTGCTATGGATGCACCCGATGTTGCCCCCAAGTGCGGAAACTCTGCAGGTAAACAGAGCCGTGCTGCACATTCCTTATGCATGGGGGGGGGGGTTCACACTAAGGACCATCCCAATTCTGGATGCCCCCTGGGGCACAGAACAAAATCAGGGAGAGTCAAAAAATACAACTCTGAAGTACTCACCTGTAGAGTTGGTATTATATGCAGACAGCACGTCCTGCTCCAGACATAGTCCTTACATGTGGGTATACCTCCGCCTTCAGCGCCGTGCACTGCAGAATCATGAAGAAAACAAGCTCCTCCCGGTCCTACATATACCGAGGGACCTCCCACAAATCCCCAGCATTAACAAGCAGTGAGAGAAGAAGCCAGGAGGAAAACAACCACCCAGAGACTGGAAATAATATCCAAGATAATAATCACCACACAGGGGATCCAGAACAAGGTGAATCAGGGTGGGGTGGAGCAGGACGTGCTGTCTGCATATAATACCAACTCTACAGGTGAGTACTTCACAGAGTTGTATTATTCTAAGCAGACAGCACGTCCTGCTCCAGACATAGTCCTTACATGTGGGACATCCAATAGCAGTGTCCATAAGTAGGGTGGGATCCCCATGAAAAAAGGCACAGCCAACCAGAACAGCGCTACCGCCTGTAACCATGCTACCAGAAGCAACTAGAGCAAAGCTCTAACTTAACTTATGAAGCCTCACAAGGCTAATGAAACATGAGCAGATAACTAGTCAGCCTGCTCAACAACCAAGTGCATACCGGTAGAAGAAATCCAAACCAAGGGAGAAGAATGAATCTCCCTTAACAAACAGGCCAGAGTAACAGCCTAACCATGCTACTAACGATAACAGGGTAGCCATGGCAACCACAGAACCTTTCCCGTCAGGGAATACGAACCCTGGTCTCGGCGAGACCAACGTAATACTGAACACAAGCTAATAAGGCTCCAAAAGAGCCAAAATAATCAAGAGCTCAGAAGGGCAACCAGCCAAGCAAGACCAGTCCAACAGGCTCCCATACCCATGGGAGTAACCCGATCCTGCTGCAAGAAAGATGGGGACGTCTATAAGCCCAACGGGCATCGCCCCAACCCTGGACAGGAAGCAGTCCAGAGGTTCCCAACGCCTATTGAGGGATACAGATCCCTTCTAAGCTCAGAGTAAGCGGAACACCAGTCCAAAGACCATAGGTTCTGGAATAGAGAAGAACAACAACCCACCGCCTGGGCTCCAGCTTGGTGCAAGGCGGACACATCCTCACCAAACGGTGTACAGATATAAAGAGCTGTAAAAAATATAAAAGGACTAGGCTAAGAAAGCCGTCTCCTATGGCACGCCCCAGACTGAGGCACCCGCCCCGAAAGAGTCGTCTGAGGCAGGGAACAGTTCAGACAAGAACCTGAATAAGACCCAGGGAAACCCTTAGCAGGGCAACAGGATAAGCAACCCCCCCCAAAGGAGCTTAGCATTCTCTGGGGAATGCGCCTGAGCCACCCCAGAGGAATGCTCAACGCCGAAGCTTGAAAACTAGTCTCTACCGAGGACAAACAGGGCGAGGATAAATCTCACAAAAACGTCACAATCTGACAGTGCATTGAAGACCTCACAAGGGAGATCCTCCGGCTGCTGGTCAATTATCTTCCTGAACAGTGTCCTGGCGGCCACCGAGGTAACAGCCGCAGGACAGACCGGGCGCAGAGCCGTCCCTACACAAGAGAAGGCATGGGAGGCCAATCTGTCCATGTGCCGGTCCTCAGCATCCCGAAGGGTGCGAGAAGGGGAGGCCGCCATGAAAGGAGGGTTAACAACCCCAATGATTGGAGCATCCACCTCTGGGGGAACTGACCAGGGGTACTTCCAGTCCCAAACCCCCAGAACCCCTGTAAGTTTACAAGGAGATTCCCATTCCTTAGATATAAGATACTGGAAATGATCCTGCTCCAAAAATTCCAGGCGCGGCGGCGCCGTGTGGAAACTTTCCCTCTTGGGCTTAGGAGACTCTCCCGGGGGAGAGATGGACAGCACTTCAAAAATCTTAATGAGTAACTCGTCAGTTTCACACAGGCCCCAGGACTCCGGGCCAGAACCGTCGCGGTTCCAAGACAACTCATCTGGGGTACTGGATCCTGAGAACAGTTCACCATCCTCAGACTGATCAAGATCCTGCATAGCGGCAGGGTCTTCGGTTTCAGTGGAAAACCTATAGCTAGGTGGCGTCAGGGATCGTTTCTTCCCGGCGCCCAAGCGCTCGGCCAAACCTGACATAATTTGCTCCGCGGTGGGAAGCTTGCGCGGCACCACTTGCTGGTCATCCCCGCTCGAGTGCGACTCATCGGGAGTGAGATTTAAGGCCGGGGAGACAGGTGTATTGAAACGAGGTGCAGCTACTGGTAGACCTGATTGCAGGGTCAGCGCTTGCTCAGCACACGGTCCGCAGACCCGTGCTCTGTCAGCGTGGGGTTGTCTACACATGGTACACAGCCGGTCTTGTCCCCGCGGAACCCCCGACACCAAATTCTGAGATGCCTCCATATGGTGATTAATCTAGGAATATGCCAGTAGGGATTTATGCTGTAAGCAACCCTGGATGCCCCAATACCCGCTGGGAATGTGGGAGAATCTAAATATAACCCCATGAGAGATATATATATATATATATATATATCAGGCCGGGAGAAGCCACTGGAAGCTTGTTGTCTGAAAGACATAAGGAGAAGAGAGGGTGTCAGAACCATGCGCAGCACAAGAAGGAGAAGAAAAGGAAAGCCTGTGAGGGCACTTACAGCAACCCAGGGAGAAGGAGGAACGTGACCAGGCGCGCGCGGGAAGGCCGACAAAATGGCGCCAGCGAACCTCGAAGGGCGGGCCAGAGCTGTAGGTGACGCGGAACGCGCCAAACCAGACCACGCCCTCCCCGGAGAGCGCGAAGCTCTAAGTGCAGGACAGGACAGGAAAAGAACAGAAATAAACGCCATGGCATCGCAAGACAGAGCCGCCTGACGCGCCAAGACACATCTTTTAAAGGCGCTACGGCCAACATAAAAATAAAGTTTAAAGCGCGGCTCTGACCCCCGGAAACCGATAGGGCTAAGGCAAGGCGTGTGATATGGCAAGATTAGGCCAACGTACACAACCCCCCCCCTCTTTTTCCCCCCACTAACGGGGGGAACTAAGGAAGAAGGTGACCCAGCACTCGGGGTTCACCACTACATGGGGCAAGGTGCGGGAGGGGCATCCACTATGAGGCTCACCATTAGCCTAAACCCTCTAGGGTGGTAAAACTTGTTTATGTTTTCCAGCCAAATATAGGGTATATTGGAACAATGCTATTGAAATTAGATCCTCATTATCCAAAGTTCTCTATAGATCCACCATTCCAGGGATTAGATCTCAAAGAATGAAAAATAAAAGCACATAGCATAATATCCTTAAAAATTCAGAGCACCTGCCCACATTTATTAGGCTTACCAGCATTCATAAAATAACATGCATTTCAGACTCAAGATTCCAACTTCAAATACTGGAAAGGAGCGCTGCAAAGATCTCTTATGTTCTCACACACGCTACCTTCAATGTAATTTGTAACAAATACAGCTGCGTGTCTCCCCACCGCCTCCTCGGCCGCCGGACGCGGGAGCGCTTGCTGCTTCTCCTCTCAGTAGCTACGTAGTATCTCTTCACAGTGCTAGCACCGCACTGGGGCGGGGCTAGCACTGTGAAGAGATACTACGTAGCTACTGAGAGGAGAAGCAGCAAGCGCTCCCGCGTCCGGCGGCCGAGGAGGATATTTGTTGTATATAAAAGTATATAATATTTGAAGTAATTTTTTTAAAGTTCAGCGCGGTGTTTGATGAAATTATTTTTATCACATGTGAACATTAGCCTAAACCGCCTACCCCATGGATGGGGATTGCGGTGGAGCATAGCTCCGTAAGCACACTAGGTGCTGCCTACCTTCTCCCGACCAACGCAGCCCAGGCTGGGAGGCATGTTACTCACAAAGAGGACAGGTGGAAATAGTCCCGCAGGGCCTCGGGCTGTCAAGCCCTGCTCGCCTGCGAGAGCGTGATACTTCATGTCTTCGCAGTTCTAGCACTGCAGAGAAATCTGGGGATTTGTGGGAGGTCCCTCGGTATATGTAGGGCCGGGAGGAGCTTGTTTTCTTCATGATTCTGCAGTGCACGGCGCTGAAGGCGGAGGTATACCCACATGTAAGGACTATGTCTGGAGCAGGACGTGCTGTCTGCTTAGAATAAGCAGAAAGCATAAAAAGCCCATATTCACCTTATCCACAGACCAGCTTCAACCCTTCCCTTCTCCCACCGAGTCCCATGGTGATCACTTCAGCAAACCGCTCTGCCATGCTGCAACATTAGTATGTTCATAGCGAAGGGTATGAAGTAGACCTAGAGTCAAAGGGTTTTGGCCCATTGTTCAAGTCTCCGTCAGCAGTTGGGACTGTAGTGATCTCAGCAGCCATCAGAAGGTCAGTGGAAGACTATGCACTGGCATGGATCTGTTTTGGACTTGCCTTGAATGGCAAGGACTATACACACCCCATCTACCTTATGGTAGAAATGATGCCCTGCAGCAACAAAACCGCTGCAAATCTGGCTACAGTCTTGATGGCAGAAGGAAATTTGTCCTTTATAGGGCAAGTCCACTTTTGATCGGATTTTTTTTTTTTTTTTTTTTTTTTTTAAGTGTATATTTTGTTCCAAAAGGATGTGCTCAAGGTGCTGAGCTGATCTAGTATATTATTGTTTCCTATGTTAGAAAATGTACGTCTTATGGAAGCAGTTTCCACTACCTACAATCTGTTGCTATTGACAATGTACACCAAGAAGATAGATGCGAGGTCACTGCTGAGATGACTCAGCCTTACACATGCATTCTGCGCAACTATCCGCAATCTGTTGCTATTGGCAATGTCTGCACGTGGTGTACATTTCCAATAGCAACAGATGAAAACTGCTTCCAAAACACACATTTGTGACAATAGAACAAATTAAAAGCAAGATCAGTTCAGCACCTTCAAGACATCATTTTGCCACACAAAAATATACACTTTCAAAAATGTAATTGAAAGTGGACCTACTTTAAAGCGGTCCTTCACTCTGAATAAGAGTTTATCTTATATGTTTCCCACACCCTGTACATACAGATTGCTCACATTAAAAATCATCCTACCTGCATCTACTGCATGTTATGAGCCTTTAAACATCCAAGATGGCGGCTCATGGAACATCAGGCAGCCTGCAAACAGGAAGTGCCTTTTGACTGTGGTGGTGTGCATTCTGGGATTGCTGACCTTTTTCTGACCCCAGCTCTGCTCTGTCTGAGCAAAGCACAGCTATAACCCGCCCCCTGTTTTTTATCCCACTTTCCTCTCCTCAGTAAGTGTGATGTTTCTGAGTCAAGATGGCGGCACCCGTATCCTAAAGTCCTGAACAGAGTTGCAGCCCAGTGGGGGAAAGAATAATAAGTGACCAAAAACTTAAAATATATTAATTTTAGATGCTGGGCAATCGTTTTATAAGGGTTTGGGCTTTTCAATAAATCATGGTGAAGGTCCGATTTAAAGTGGGCCAACACCCAGGGGTGATCGGGTGATTACCTCACACACCGCGGGACATCCGAGATCGGGATGTCCCGCGGGGTGTAACCCCCCCAAAACCCCCGAAAAACCTTACCTCTCCAGCCGCTGCTTCCGCCGCCTCACTCGCTCCTCTAGACGCGCGCGCGCCCGCGCCGGCCGTCTCTGAATGGCCGGCGCGGGCGCGCACACGTCAAAAGTGACGCGCGGGAGGCGGCGGCGGGCGCGATCCCTTGTCCGTCGGCGGGCATTGGACAGCGCAGTCACGTGGGAGCGTGGAGAGGTGAGTTTTCGGGGTGTTTGGGGGGGTTTCACGCAGCGGGGGCACCCCCGATCGGGGTGCCCCAGGAAAGTGGACCAATACCCAGGATAGTCAAAATCCTGGGTGTTGGTCCACTTTAAGCACAATTTAACATGTAAGCAAAACAACATTTATCATGAAGTAAAATAAGTGATCCTACTTACTATGACTTGTAATGTAGGTTTGCACGAGTTGTCCCCTAGCAATATCGCCTGTAATAAGATACATTAAAACAGTTATAAGTAACAGGTTTTGAGAAGCAAATAAATAATAATGTGACCAAAAAAAAGCAGACAAAGATGGCAAATACAATTGTAAGGGAGCAGAAAGAGATAAGATATTCATAGCACAAAAAAAGCCTGTGGCCTCGTTGCACTAAGAATTAGAAAAAAAAAATCACCGTTAGACATACTGGTAACTATTTCTACGAATCCTTCAGCATGACCCATGGAGAGAGGCTGGGAGCAAACAACAAAACTGAAAAGGTTAAAAGCCCCACCCCCTTCCTCCCCACCTCAGGCTTAAAGTGGCCAACACCCAGGGGTGATCACCTCCCTCACCGCGGGGCATCCGAGAGCCGCCTCCCGCCCCTCTAGCAGTGCCCGCGCCGGGCGTTTGTGAATGGCCGACGCGGGCCCTGTAAGAGGGACGCGCGGGAGGCGGCGGCGGCTTATCCGTCACTTGTCCGTCGCCGAAAAGCTAAGTTTTTTGGGGCTTTTGGGGGGGGGTTTCACACAGCGGGGCATCCTGATCTCGGATGCCCCGCTGAAGTGGACCAGCACCCAGGATAGTGAAAATCCTGGGCGTTGGTCCACTTTAAGCAAGTAACATTAGGGAAACCATAGGACTATGGGAGGGAACTAAGGGGTCGTGCTGAAGGATTCGTAGAAAAACCATTATCGGTAAGTCCAACAGATTTTTTCCCATCATCCGTCAGCACGACCCACTAAGAGGATTAGGCAAGTAATTATACCTTAGGGGCGGGAAGCTGCAAATAAGACCCTTCTACCAAAGGCCTGATGCTTTGCAGACAGATCTAGTCTATAGTGCTTGGGGAGGGTGTGGGGTGATGACCACATTGCTGTTTTACAGATCTCTTCTATTGAGACCTTTCTGCCCAGAAGTAGATATGACTCTGGTCAAGTGTGCAGACACCTGTGGTGGAGATTCTTCTCTGGGAATAACCCTGCACAATAGTCTTATCCATTTGGCAATAGACGATTTTGAGGCAGCTAGGCCTCTTCTCTTGCCGCTGAAAGTTATAAAGAGCTGTTCTACTATTCACCATTCTCTAAATCTTTCTAAATAAATCCAAATATGAGATCATCTTCTGTTCCCGCTGCAGCTGGCAATGTCGGGAGCACCATATCTTGGGATTTGTTTACTGAGGTAGCAATTTTTGGCAAAAAATTAAGGGTTAGGTCTAAGAATGGCCTTATCTGGGAGAATCGTGCAGTTAAGGTTCCTCCGTTGATAGAGCTTGCAGCTCACTTACCCGTCTGGCTGAAGTAATTGCCAATAAAAAGCAACATTTTAAATCACCATTTTTCCAGCACTTCCTCCAAAGGTTCAAATGGAGGTTCTAGTAGTCTGTTCAACACTACTGACAGATCCCATGTTGGAAATCATTTAAAGGTCACTGGCCTCTTACTGATAATTGCCTTTAAATATACGATCGACTAATTGATCTCGTCTCAACTGACGATGTCGATAGACTGATAATTCCGACGTCTGTTTTCAGTGTACTTACTGCTAATCCCTTCTAAAACTCTTCCTGCAGGAATTTAAAATCTTCCGGGACTCCTCCTCTCCAATTTCTTAGCGTCACAAAATGAGGAAAAACATTTCCAGACCTTTCATAAATGCGTCTTGTGGTCAATTTTCGATTGTCTAACAAAGTTTCAACCACTCTGGTCGAACAGCCCCTTCATTTTAAGAAGGCCCCCTCAGGGTCCATGCTGTCAGTTGAAGTGTTTCCGATTCTGGAAACAGAATGGGACCCCGATTAATTAAATTCGGAATGCTTGGTAGATGCCATGGCCCCTTCATCACCATCCTTTTCAGCTCCGAGAATCAGGATCTTCTCGGCCAGAAAGGTGCTATGAAGAGAACATTGATTTCTTCTAACGTTATCTTCCAGATCGCTTGTGGCAGTATTCTGAAAGGAGGGAAGGCATAAGCCAGGTGAAAATTCCAGGGATAAGCCAGGGCATACACTGCTGATGCACCCTCCTCCCTCAGAGTAATGTTGAATTGCTTAAGGTGGCAAAAAGATCTGGGGAAGGCCTCAATGTCACGATTTGGAGGAACACTTCCTGGTTCAGACACCATTGAGTCTGTTGAACCATGACCCGGGTGAGAAAATCTGCAACCGTGTTCAGGGCACCCTTCAAATGAACTGCCGAAATAGATCGGACTTGTTTCTTTAAGGGAAACAGAATTGCACTGGAAAGATCTGTCAGTGGCAGGGGTTCTGTTCCCACCCTGATGATTTATGTATGCCACCGTGGAAGCATTGTGGGAATGGATCTGTACATCTCTGCCCGAGATTACTTATCTAAATTGAACATGAGGGCCTGCTCTATGAGGATGTTCTTACTGAATATAATTGATTCCATTCTAAACTTTTGTACCGATTAAATTGTTTAATTTCTTCATATTAAAGAACATCGGATATTTCCCTCCTGGAGCCCCTATCCTGTATTCCCTCATTAAGAAAATCTACTGAAGAAAGTTCACCTTCACTTTCTTCCGCCAGGTCAGATCCTGTTTTGAACAGGCACTGGACTGGGTAGGTTAACAGCAGGTATAGATGCAACTAGGGAAATTAGAGGTTTAGTGGATAGACCGGAGGGTCCTGACTGGGGGGCGAGTGTCAAACAATGAAGCAATCTCATTCCTCATAGCTAGAATCTCCCTGTACATAGCAGAGGTCTCCTCTCCCACTTTTTAAGTTAAGGCATGTCTAGCATATAGACTTCTGTCAGGTATCCCGAAGTATAACGCTGCAAGATTTACAGCTCTTAGAGGGTTTAGGATACTTAGGCTTCTTCATAGCGGGTTTTTGTTTCTATGCTTGTCCTTTGCTTTAGGTGAACCAGGCTAAGAGACAATTAAATTAATATTTAGCATACATACCCCTATAGGGCTAGAGTGCAAAATATTTATACGTTACCATTTTTTTCCTGAAGCATTTTGCATGAAGTGTGGAGGATCAAGAGAAGAAATATTGCCTGCACCTTAGGATTTTTCTGCCCACTACCTCCAAAAAATACAATTCTGCGAGTACTCACCTGTAGAATTGGTTTTGCCTATGTCCAGTCCGGGCCGTCCCAATCCATATGTGTGGGTATTCCGCCACCAGGTGGCGCCAGTTACTGCAAGATCCAGAGATGTAACTCCTCCCGGCCTCCTATAAAAGGAGCCGTCTCCATAAAGTTCCTAGAATGTCAAAAAGCAGTAATGAGAAAGGCCGGGAGGCCAAGAAAACATGTCAACTAATATGCTACAGCATATACTCTCCAAAAAAAAGGTAAGGACAACGGTCCAATACAAAAGATAATCACCATAACAGGCAAACAGAGGAAATGAACCAAGGGTGGGGTGGGACGGCCCGGATTGGACATAGGCAAAACCAATTCTACAGGTGAGTACTCACAGAATTGTATTTTTCCCTATGTCCAGTCTGGGCCGTCCCAATCCATATACGTGTGGGACATCCAAAAGCAGTGTCCATATATAGGGCGGGATCCCCTGAGCAGAATAGCAAGTAGTTCATTTCACTACCGCCTGAAGCACCTTTCGGCCAAAAGCAGCGTCAGCTGAGGCCCTAACATCAACCCTGTAAAACTTAGTAAAGGTATTATCAGAAGACCAGGTAGCAGCCTTACAAAATTGTTCAACAGAGGCCTGGTGCTGAAAAGCCCAGGAAGCACTAATAGCTCTAGTAGAATGAGCGGTAACACGAAAAGGGGGATCCTTCCCCTTGGCAGAGTAGGCTTGCACCACCGCCTGTCTAATCCACTTATGGAGAGTGGACTTGGCCGGAGGCAAACCCTTTCTAGAACCTTCAGAGAGAACAAAAAGCGAATCAGACTTCCTGAAGGATTCAGTCGCAACCAGGTAGTACTTAATGGCTCTGACCACATCCAAGGCATGGAGTTAGACGGTTCCGGACATAAAAGGCAAAATAACCTCAATAAGATGAAAGAGGGAAACAACCTTAGGCAAAAAATCAGGCCTGAAGCGAAAAACTACCTTATCCTTATGCAGCTCAAAGTAGGGAGGCTTTATACAAAGAGCGGCCATTTCTGACACCCGGCGCACCGAGGTGATGGCAACCAAAAACACCACCTTTAGGGTCAAGATAGACAATGCAGCGTCGCGCAAAGGCTCAAAAGGGGGGACCCTGGAGAGCAGAAAGCACCAAATTCAAATCCCAGACCGGTAATACAGGCTTACGCGGTGGACGAACATGGGTAACTCCTTGGAAAAAAAGTCCTGATCAGCCTATGCTTGGCAAAGGATCTTTGGAAAAAAATGGCCAAAGCAGATACCTGACCCTTGAGAGTACCCAGCTGTAGACCCAGGTCTAAGCCGTGTTGTAGGAATTCTAAAATCCTAGAAATAGAAAAAGTACGGCAAGGAAAACTCTTGGATTCACACCAAGAAATGTAAGTACGCCAAACTCTTTAGTAAATCATGGAAGAAGACCTCTTTCGTGCACGAATCATGGTCTGAACAACCGTGCCCGACAGCCCCTTCTCCATTAGGATCGACTGACATCTGGATTAGGTCCGCGAAACAACTCCGCCTCGGCCAGCGAGGAGCCACCAGGATGGTTGGCGCCCCCTCCTGGGCTATCTTGCGCAGCACTCGGCCCAGGAGTGGAAACGGAGGGAATGCATAAAGGAGCCGGAACTCAGACCACGGAATTGCAAGAGCGTCTGTGGTGAAGGCCAGAGGATCTCTTGACAGGGAGACGAACCTTGGAAGCTTGTGATTGTGTCTGGACGCAAACAGGCCCACGTCCGGCCGACCCCAGCAGAGACACAGAGCGTGAAAGATCTTGTTGCCGAGAGACCATTCCCCCAGAAGAGAAGTCCCCCTGCTCAGGGAGTCTGCCTCCTGGTTCTGTACCCCAGGGATGTAAACCGCCGAGATACAAGGAACATTGTCCTCCGCCCAAGTCAGGATCTGGGACACTTCCTGAAGGACTCGCTTGCTCCGAGTCCCGCCCTGGTGATTGATGTAGGCGACAGCCGTCTGGTTGTCCGAGCGGACCTGGACAGCAAGACCCCTTAGATGAGGAGTCAATTGAAGTACCAACCGAAAAGCTCTCAGCTCCAGGAGATTGATGGGTAGATTGGCCTCCTGTGGGTCCACTGAACCTGGAACTTTCCCACCAACAGATTTCTGGAGTCCAACCACCACAAGAGGGACTGTCTGACCCTAGGGGACAGTGAAAATTCCTGATCCAGAGACTCCTGAGTCTGGTCCCAACCGGTCAACAGATTCAATTGAAGAGGTCTCATGTGGAACTGGGTGAAGGGCACTGCCTCGAAGCAGGACACCATGAGGCTCACCAGTTTCATCCCCAGACGGATCGAAGGTCGCCGACAAGCCAGTAGGGCCTGCGCCTGCATCTGGAGGCCCTCCACCTTCTGCTGGGGGAGGAATACCTTGACCTGAGGTGTCCAACGTCATGCCCAGGAAGAGCCTCACCATTGAGGGAGTGAGAGGACTTGGGGTAATTGATTACCCATCCGAAATCCTCGAGAGTGGCTAACACCGTCCGGGTGTCGTTCTCGGCCTGCTGAAGGGACTGAGCCGCAATCAGCAAATCATCCAGACAAGGAAGAACACGAATGCCCCGGTTCCTCAGAATGGCCATGACGCCTGCCAGCACCTTGGTGAACACACGGGGAGCAGAAGCTATCCCGAACGGTAGTGCCACAAACTGGTAATGCTGATCCTCCAATGAAAACCTCAGGAACTTCTGATGTCCCTGAAAAATCGGAATGTGCAGATAGGCATCCTTGATGTCCACCGTGGTCATTAAGTCACCAGGCCGAAGCGAGCTCACCACGGACCGTAAGGTCTCCATGCAGAAATGTCTGACTCCGACAAACTTGTTGAGGCCCTTCAGATCCAGGATAGGTCGCAGGGTTCCGTCCTTCTTGGGCACCGTGAACAGATTGGAATAGAAACCTTGCCCCCGCTCCTGGTGAGGCACGGGACAAATCACATCTGATAGCAGAAGGCTCTGAACGGCCATCCTTAGGCCCTGCGCCGGCACTGCGTTCTGGGAAATCCACGACCGAAGAAATCTTGAGGCCAAACTGCCAGCTCTATCTTGTACCCGGAGGACACCACCCCCTGAATCCAACTGATCTGAGACACGCTGTCTCCACATGTGAGCAAAAAGCAGTAGCCGTCCCCCCACCCGGATGGGTGAGGGCAACTCCTCATGCCTGAGATGGCTTGGCCGGGGGCTTGGACTTAGCTCCCCAGGAGGGATTGGTTCGACTGCGGGACCTACAGCGTCCCCAGGAATCTCTGTGGCCACCTGAAAATGAAGAGCCTCTTCCTCCTCGAAAGGAGAGAAAGCCCGAAGAACCCCGAAAGGGTCGCGCAGGCTTCCGTCGCTGAGGGAGTCTTCCATCCTTGGCCAGAAAGTCCAGGCGCTCCCCAAAAAACCTGAGCCCCAGGAAGGGGATACTAGTGAGTGCCTTTTTGTCCGCAGCATCAGCCGACCACTGCCACAGCGAGCGACGAAGCGCAACAAGCAGACTCCTGGCGCAAGTGACACAAACTGTGCTAAGTCCGCCCAGGGGGCAGGTACCGCACATGGGGCAGAGCTTCACCCACCCAGATGGGGCCCCTAGCTCACTATCCCCAGAAGCCTCCATTATGGCGATTATAGTATAAAAAATAGGAGCTGCCAACTGCTGCTGTTTTGGCCACCGCCGCACCCATTGCTCCGAAAGTGATGGAAGCTGTTACACTTCTGGGTCACCCACGTGCAACGAAGACCACGCCCGGAAGGACGTCAGTGTCCGCGCCACCCAAAATTCAAGAAAATGGCAGCAACGAAGAGGAGACCCGCAAATGTCCGAGACCAGGTGAGTAGTAAAAAAAAATAAAAACTCTCCTGTGCACGGTGTATGGCGGATGCGGTTTTAAAGAGACAGCACCCGAAAATAAAAGATTCCGGCTTCGGCATGCTTCTTCACGGTCTCTTGGAGCAGGAAATCTAACAAAATAAATAGGCTGCAGCCTACTGTCCCATGGCCTCCACAACCCAGTAATTGAAAAGCAGTAGGAACAGCCACCCGGGAGGAGGAAGGAATCCTCAAGAGACCCCACGTTTAGCTAGAAAAAAAGGAGACCTGCAATATCATCTCCTCCTGAAAATTATCCCCCTTTTTTCATGCTAACACAATATTTATAAATATACAAGACTCCACTTATGACTAAGGCATCTCAGAATGGATATCTCAGCCTAGTAGATGGGGAGGCTGTGACATCCTGGAGTGAAAGAAACGAGAAACCAATTCTACAGGTGAGAATCACAGAACTGTATTTTTTCTCACCGAATTAGATACAAATAGGACACCCCGAAGAAGTACCCTTCTTCAGGGTGGGAATCCCAAGGGTCAACCTTATTCTTCAATCCTGAGAAGTAAGCCATACCGATATCAAACCTTAGCACCGCGGAGTGGCCTCCGGATGCTCTTAAGTCTACATTATAAAACTTTTTAATATCCAGGACTCTAGGAATGGTGGGGAGTTTGTCCGGCTTTTCCCATTCCTTCTGTATAAGCTTAGTAAAGTGAAATTGCTCAAGAAAAAAATGGGAGTGCTTCCATTTTTTGGACACCTTTAAAGATCTTTGGACATGGCTGATCTTCAGGATTCTTAGGCTGGAAGCAGTGGCTTAACAAACGGGCTAACCTCTCCACCAATTCCAGCTGGAAATGAAAGCCTACAATATATGGACGGAATGAAGCCACGTGTTTAGCCATAAGCCCAGTGGGAGAAGACCCTGAGGCTTCCATGGAGGTGGGGCATAACTGCCTCCTAATCTGGATAGTACCACCGTGATAGTACCATCTGCAAGCACGCCTAAAGTACCAGACACCTCAGTCATGGTGAGTCAGTCTATTGTCCCCAGGGGCCCCAAAACCAAAGTATATGAGGAATCTCAATCACAGAAGTGATTACTCAGAAACCCCAGAGATGGACCACAACCTAATATCTGCACATAAGATCTGAAAAACAAGCACACTAGATCTGAAAAATGTACAAAATTATACTTAATTCTTGGTATTCGTAAAGAAAAATAAAAAAGGTCCTACCAGATCCTGCAGCTTAAGAAGTACAAGTGGATAGCGGAATAGCTGACACAGGAGCAGCAGGATGCAGATGGTGCCCCCAGAAAGCCGTACAGGCCGCGGCACAGCAGTGGCCAGCATACGGACTGTGGTTGGCAGCAGGTGGAGACCGCGGAGATGCAGATGCAACTCTCGGGGGGCCTGCAGTGGGGAAGGCACTGGAGCGACAGAAGCTTCTTCTAACCTTCGGAAGAAAAACACACAGGGTGTTTCTGCCGAAGGTTGATGACCCATAGCACCCGGGGAACCTGGCGCTCACCCTTATTTCATTGGTTTAAACCGGCTAAAGGAGAAATAGAAGTCGATTCCCTGGATCAACAGAAACATAATGACCTGGAAGACAGACATTGTTAAAATCCTCTGCTTCCTGACAAAAAACATTTAAAAAAAAAAAGAAAATAAATCTGTGCACAACCTTCTCAGTCCAGTCTACACGCAACAATGAAACTGGATTACGGAGGGTATATGTAGATCCGGTGACGTCCTGGAGTGGAATGAGAGAAAAGTGCCATTGCCTTTCATTGTCTTCGTAGCTGGTGATAGGCTGGCAGCACCACCAGCCTATTCACTTGAATAAGCGGACGCAAGCATGCACAGAGCAAGGAATGTGCTGTGAGCAGCCGGACGCAAGATGCTGGTGCCCAGTACTGGAATCAAACGGTCATAGAAAATTAACTCCCTTTGCTCCAGCCGACCAGCGAGCATTCTTTGCTCTGTGCGCAGCACCACCAGCCCATTCACTTGAAGCGGGGGCGTGCACAGAGCAGGGAAATTGCTGTGGGCAGCCGGAGGCAAGATGCTGGTGCCCAATGCTAGAATTACCCAATCATTGGATGTCCCTTTTAACAAAATCCCTTGGGGCATTCCAGTTTGCCACTACAGTTAAAGATCCTCAGAAAGCCAAAACTAGATATTAGGTCTTTATCATAGGGGGGAGGTGCTGGCTCTTCAGTGAAGCAAGGCTCCTATGGGATAAACTCTGGCTATTTGTAGCTGTTAAGGGAGCACTATCACGAAATTGTGTAACATTAAAAATCCATATAAACACATGGGCTAATGAAAGGAGGGGTCACTTATACACCCGAACTGCAACACCCACCAAGCTTGTGGTTTATTCTCGTATGGAAGAATAAAACCCAGGGGGTGACAGGTTTAGTCCTTTTCTTTCCATTAAAAAATAAAAAAAAACAAACCTGGCTGGATATTTCTTGATGCCAGGTTTATAAGTGACCCCTTCCCCCAACATCCAGCATATTTATATGGATTGCATTGGGCCAATTTTTCACGATAGTGTTCCTTTAACTTTCCACCAACTACACAGTTCTGCTAGGTAAAAGTCAGTATCTCTCTAATGCAGGGATACAATGGTGTTGGGGTAGGTCAGGTTAGTTTAGTGTCCCTATGAACCAGCCCCACCACCCTGGCACATTGCTGCAAGGGAGATTGCAGGTCCACTTTAAAGGCAAAGGATTACATTCGGATGCTTTCTACTTGCTGTAAGCAGCTCCATCTTTCATTCATTCATTAGTACTTTACATATGTTGATAAACCCTACTGAACTTGCTCCCAAGTGTTTCATTCCAGGGGACCTTCACAACGAAAGCTGCAGCACTCATGCATGCATGAAAAACCCTAGCAGAAAGGAGTACACTATGATTTTTTTTTTTTTTTATATAAGTGGATCAATCATCAGGATTTATACTATCCTGGTGTTTCAGGATGCACCCAAGGCAAGGGTACCCCGCTGTGAGAACCCCCTGATCACCCACTCTACTCACCTTTCTGCCATTCCCACGTCGCATGCGCGGATGTGCATACAATCAGCCCTTTATACTGTACATACTAATGTACATCATAAAGCCGTTGTATTGAGAGCGGGGGCAGCGGAGTGCAGGCTCCCGGCCTATATATATGGATGGGTGCAGGAGCGTGCACAGATGCGGCAAGGAACCAGCCGAAATGTAACGGTTTGCAGGAAATATGGAGGGGGGGTTCATAAAGTTAGGGATTCTGAATTGGGATGCCCCAGGTGCAGCAAGTCCACTTTAAAGTGGACCAAAACCCAGGATTTTTTCTATCCTGGGTTTTGGCCAAAGCCCGGCTGTGTGAAGTCCGAACAAACTCACTTTTTCCGGGTCCTACGGAACATGCGTGGTCTCTCGTCCAGTCAGCGCACTCGGATCCACTTCCGCCCCTTCGTCTAAGGCGAGCAGATCCAAGCGCACTGGCGGCCCCATCCTTCGCTACCCTCTAAAAAGGAGGATTCCCACGCCGGCCATTCACAAAAGCCTGGCGTGGTCACGCACACTGCTAGAGGGATAGAAGGGATGCAACCGCTGCTTGCACATGCACCATTGGACTGGGAAATTGGGTGAGTTTTTGGGTTTGGTCCACTTTAAAGAAGACCAAACCCCTCTATGGCTGTCCCTGGACTCTAAAGACTCCAGTCAACCTGCTTCTACTGCATCTACCTATGCAGATTAGGGATGTCCCACTGCGTGAAACCACCAAGATGACTGGTTACACTCATGTAGCTAAAGATACTACAGTGCATGTGCAGGCTGCATCCCCAGCCATTCAGGTATGTGCGGGGGGGCAAGAGTTCAAGCTAGACTGCAGTGAAACTGGGGGTGCCCACTCCTTACTCCGGGTATGAAAAGGCACAGATTGGACAAGCACTTACATCATGTGATCTCCAGTGAGTTAAAGTGGACCAAAAGCCACAACGATCGGGCCAGGAATCTTATTCAATTCCCCCGGGGCGTCCAAAAACAGGATGCCCCGCTGTGTGAAACCCCCCATACACTTTGTTTCCCGGTCCAACAGCTCATGCGCAAGCCGCAGCTGCATCCCTGCAATCCTGCTAGCAGGGCGCGTGCCAGCACCAGGCATTTGTGAATGGCCGGTGCAGGCACACTCCCTGTTAAAGTGGACCATCAGCCAGGATTTTGACTATCCTGGGTCTTGGTCCACTTCCCCAGGGCACCCAGATCGGGGGTGCCCCCCTATGTGAAACCCCCCCGATCGCTCGTAAACCCACCCCGCTCCTACGGCACATGCGCGGCTGCTCGTCCAAGCAGCGAGTTGGGAGCCGCTGTGGTATGCGCGTCCAAGTGACGTACAACCACAGCGGCTCTAAGCACGCTGGCGGCCGCATCTCGCGCTTCCCTCTAACAGGGAGCGCACCCGCACTGGCCGCAGCCCGTGCATGCGCCGTTGGATCGGGATCAAGGTAAGGTTCCTGGGCGTCCTGGGGGGTTTCACACAGCTGGGCATCCCGATTTTGGGGAGGGTGTTGGTCCACTTTAAGAGGGTAGCCGGCGATGCGGCTGTCAGCCCGCACTGAGCCACTAGCCTTAGACGACGTGACGGCAGCGGCTCCGAGTTTCATCGATCTGGGGGCTTTCACACAACGGGTCACCACCGATGGGGGTGCCTGGGGGGAAAAGTTCAAAACCCAGGGTAGTCAAAATCCTGGGTTTTGGTCCACTTTAAGTATATTGCATATATCAGGGGGTACCACACAGAATTAGGGACGCCCTCTGTTTTTAGGGTTTTGGTCCACTTTAAGTTATACAAAGCAGATACAGCGTCCCGACACACCATATGGGGGTGGGCAGAAAGCAGGATAATTGAACCCTTTGCCTGGACAGGTCCTTTAATGGAGTCACAACGAGCATCCCAGTGTGGGGCAGTGATTTACACATATAACTATCCGCTAAGCAGCAGTCTCGCTCTCTGGCACAAAGGGCATCCCAGTGTGGGGCCCGGGACTTGTCAGGACAGCTCCCCTGTCACATGAGGACGTCACTCACCGATATAGAGCCCTCGCTGAGTTTGGGAAGCGCCATGTTAGCAGAATGTGGATGACGGGTGAGACTCAACGCTTCTCTTTCACAATTGTTCTTCTAACAGCTTCAACTCCCCAGCGCGCCAAACTGTCTGCCGCTGCCTGGCGCCAAATTCGCAGATTGCTCACGCCGGCCTGTCACAGTGTGACGTAGTCAGAAGAGTTAGTGTTTGCTATCGGCCATCTTTATTGTTGGCAAATCTACTAGGCGACAAAAGCAGTGACTGGCTTTAAGTCGCTTTCATTTACGTTCAGTTTACCATAACCAAAATGGCGATTGAATAATTGGGGGGTGTACGCCTGTAATTTGGCGTCTCCAGAGAGACATACTGAGGTGCAGAATAATCACGTGACTTCGCCAAAGGCCATGTGAGTGAGGGTGGCGGGTATGGGGCGCTGCTATATAAGGGAGAGGACACGGTTCCTGAGTGTAATACGGCGGTTGCCATAGTATTGCTGCGGAGAAAGATGTAGCAATATAAGGGCCTCCCATAAATGGCCTCTTATCTAGATATAGCAGTGAGGGCATCGGCTGTGTTTTTCTAGCTTTGGTTACCACATACCAGCCATTTTCTACATGTAATATATTGACCTCGATTCAATAAAGGTAGAAAAAATTCTCATGGTAGTAAAAGATTCAGTTCATGAGAAAAAAGCCTGAGAATGTCACTGTTACTGAATCACTGGAAAGGAAAAAAAATGAAAGTCAATGGCACCTTTTTACTCTTAAGAAAAGTAGAGAACTGTTTACTCCTTTCTATACTGTAGTAAAAGCTGCCATTGATTTTCATTGTCTTTTTATCTAGTGATTCAGTAACAGTGACATTCTCAGGCTTTTTTCTCATGAATTGAATTTTTTACTACCATGAGAATTTTTTTCTACCTTTATTGAATCGAGGCCATTGTGTTTATGCCATTTTAATGATGTTAAGCTGATGTTAAAGCGGACCTTCACTCTGAATAAGAGTCTATCTTATATGTTTCCCACACCCTGTACATACAGATTGGCCACATTAAAAATCCTCCTACCTGCATCTACTGCATGTTATGAGCCTTTAAACATCCAAGATGGCGGCTTATGGAAGCCGCCATCTTATCAGGCAGCCTGCAAACAGGAACTGCCTCCTGAATGTGCTGCTCTGCATTCTGGGACTGCTGACCTTTACCTGACCCCAGATCTGCTCTGTCTGAGCAAAGCACAGCTATAACCCGCCCCCCTGTACCTTATCCCACTCTCCTCTCCTCAGTAAGTGTGATGCTTCTGATGGCGGCGCCCATATCCTAAATTCCTGAACAGAGTTGCAGCCCAGTGGGGGAAAGAATAATAAGTTAGTGACTAAAAACGTAAAATATACTAATTTTAGATGCTGGGGAACCGTTTTTTAAGAGTTTGGGCTTTTCATTAAATCACGCTGAAGGTCCGGTTTAAATGATTTCAGCATATTAAAGCAGACCTAAACCCTTAGTGGCAACTTTGTGTTTAGGAAGATCTGAGTCCCTGGTATTTTAAAGCGGAACAAAACCCGTGATTTTGACTATCCTGGGTTTTGCTTCTGGGGCATCCCGACTTGGAATGTCCCACTATGTGAGACCCCCATATCGCCGGTAAAACGTACCTGACACCAATCCAATGGCTTGGCTCAGTTGACTTCTCTTTGCCGATGAGAGGTCTCATCAGCTAAGGGCTAAATGGAGCTGAGCACGCCACCAGCCACATCCCTGCTAGCCTCCAGCTGGGGGCTGCTCCAGCCATTGACATATGCCTGGTGCGGGCATGCGTCTGGCTAAAGGTATAGTGGAGAGTGACCCACAAATATGCTGTTAGATTGGCTGTCAGGTATGTTTTACACAGTGGGGCATCCCAAATCAGGGTGGCACAGGAAGTGGGAATCACTTTTGGTCCACTTTAAAGTGGATTTTAATTATCCTGGCGATAAGATCCATTTACTGGGGGCATACCAACTTGGGATGCCCTGCTATTTCCCTGCAGTGTCTGGAATGCTCCCACTTCCAATCTTTCTGAATGGCTGGGTGCGGGAGAGTGCCTCAGTTGCAGGGATGTTGGGGATGTGCGAGTGGTTGCAGGCCTACACGGGAGATTCTTACAGTGGGGCGTCCCGAATCGGGGTACCCCAGCAGCACTTAAAAAAGAGTCTTTTGGACTCTAGGGCCAGCAGTGGCCGTGATAGGCATGTTTTAAAGCCGACCAAAATAATAGCCCTGGAGGCCAGGCTGTTACCTTTATCTGGGACCTGCCACACCTATTGGTTTCGCACAGTCCAAGTTTGGGGCAAGCTGTAACCCAGCCAGATAGAAAGGTACAAAAGCAGCATCCCCGGCTAAATGCAGGCGCCCACAGTCGGGGGATGCCACTTTGTGTCTTTCTGCACAGATACGGGAGAGCAGCACTGGACCATAGGCAAGGTAAGGGATTCCTATCCTGCATCAGGAAAGGATGGCATGATGAGGGGGTTAAGTTTGACTGGAATTCCGCTTTAAACCAGACCTTCAGTCTATCTTATATGTTTCCCACACCCTGTACATACAGATTGCTCACATTAAAAATCATCCTACCTGTGTCTACTGCCTTTTCTGAGCTTTTGAACATCCAAGATGGCGGCCCATGGAGTCCCAGGCTGCCTGCAAAGGAAGTGTCTTCTAAATATGCTGCTCTGCATTCTGGGATTGCTGTCCTTTTTTTGAGCCCAGTTTTGCTCTGAGCTATAACCTCTCCCCCCTTTCCTGTCCTCAATATGTAATGCTTCTGAGGCAAGATGGAGGCGCCGGTATCTTAGATTCCCAGTGGGGGAAAAAATAATAAGTAAGTGACTAAAAACGTAAAAAAAAAATTTAATTTTAGATCTGGGAAATAGTTCTTTAAAGGTTTGGGCTTATTTTTAAATGATGCTGAAGGTCCGGTTTAAAGCGGAACTTTACTTCAAAATGACCCCCCACCCTGCCACACTACCCTAGCGGTGAGGCAAAACGGGAGGGGGGGGGTTAATGAAAAAAAAACCCTTAGCTTAGACAGGCCCCAGCTGCGTCCTTCTGGTCCCCCAAGGGCGCTACAGGAAAAGAAGCAAAGCCATATCCCCCGGGTGGGAGGAGCAAGCATGGAGCCGGGGGCTGCTGTTCTGTGTTTTCATTCCAAGATGGCGGTGCCCAGGATCACCATAGGAGTGGCGCGGGCGCCTGGCTAAGGTAAGGGTTTTTTTTTCTTTGTACCCCCCCCCCCCCCCCATCCTGCCTCAGGACCAGGGTAGGGTGGAAGCGCGGGGGGTCATTTTGAAGTGGCGTTTACGAGTCAGCTTGCTTGAAATGTGAGGAACTAAAGCCTTTTTTAAACACAATCCCTGCATTTCAGAGGCTCAAAAGTAATAAGAAATTAATGAAATAATTGTAAATAAAATGTTTTCTGATACCTGAAGTAATTAACTCATGGACAGCATCAGACATTGCTGTTTTTCTTCCTTTTTAATGCTCTGCCAGACCATTACTGAATTTTAATTGAAGTTTCACTTTAAAGCTGAAAGTCTGAATTCAAAGAGGAGCGACACACCCGATCACTTTTCGGGATGTTGTTGCTCTGAGTGGGGGCATCCCAAATTGTGATGTCCCACTGTGTTATGCCCCTAGGTCACTCACCTTCCTCTCGCTCCCACGATGCAGACTCGGGCAAGAACAAGCGTGCTGATTGGCTGAGCAGCCCGTTCAACCAATCAGTGTGCTCGCTTTTACTCTGCTTCCTTCGGTTCTGCTGATGGCTAAGCCGCCTGGACAGCTAAGCACCCGAGCGGCGCCGAAGGGAGCTAAGTGCGCTGCCAACTGCATCCTCCGAGCGGCGCCGATGGGAGCCAAGTGCGCTGCCAACTGCATCCTCCGAGCGGCGCTGAAGGGAGCCAAGTGCGCCGCCAACTGCATCCTCCGAGCGGCTCCAAAGGGAGCCAAGTGCGCCGCCAACTGCATCCTCCACTCACCCCTTAGCCATTGCGTGCCCGCACGCGCCCATTCAGCATGGCCGGACACAGGTGCGCACATGGCTAGAGTTTAGTGGGGATGCGGGCGCGGCAAGGGCTCCGGGACAAGATGAGTGCAACAGGGCTTTCGGGGGATTTTACACAGCGGGGCCTCCCAATTCCGGATGCCTCAAGGAGTGAAAATCGGATGGCCCTACAGGGCCTCCAATGTTCCTCTTTAAACTACATCTGAATTTTTTTTCTTTTTAAATTTCATTGTGGTAATGTACAGAACAATAATTTAAAAAAGCCTCTATCCAAGTATTTATGAACCTAACTGTATATATTGAGAGAATTTGTGAGAAAGAAGAACAATGACATTTTATCCCAAATGTACCAAATAAAAATGTGAAATTATTTGTGGTGTCGCAGTGAACACTGCAGCCACATAGGGTGATGTGTATTTTGTGTCCCTGCTAGGATTCGTATTCATGATTTCACTGTAATTGTCATCAACAAGTAAAGATTCTTCTCCTCTTATGCTGCAAAATGTAACTGTATGATGTATTTGATGAGGATCTGAGGAGCCCAGAGCAATGTATACAGAGGATTTTAATATTTGAACAATAGCAAAGTTGGACTTCTCCAGTATGAGCCAAAAGTTAATGCATGCATGTATATACTTGGCAGAAATAAACTGATTACTGATTTGCAAAATCGATTGGGAAATGATTTGCTAGTGGAAAGAATACCTATATTTTGCCAAGTCGTCTGTCATTGGCCTAAATATACTTTCATTACATAAAGGTATCTGCCACTAACCTGATAAGTCTGTTATTTCCTGCTGCAGGGTAAACCTGTTAAAGCGGACCTTCACTCTGAATAAGAGTCTATCTTATATGTTTCCCACACCCTGTACATACAGATTGCTCACATTAAAAATCATCCTACCTGCATCTACTGCATGTTATGAGCCTTTAAACATCCAAGATGGCGGCTTATGGAAGCCGCCATTTTATCAGGCAGCCTGCAAACAGGAAGTGCCTGCAAACAGGAAGTGACTGTGCTGCTCTGCATTCTGGGGCTGCTGACCTTTCCCTGACCCCAGCTCTGCTCTGTCTGAGCAAAGCACAGCTATAACCTGCCCCCCTGTACCTTATCCCACTCTCCTCTCCTCAGTAAGTGTGATGCTTCTGAGTCAAGATGGCGGCGCCCGTATCCTAAATTCCTGAACAGAGTTGCAGCCCAGTGGGGGAAAGAATTATAAGTTAGTGACTAAAAATGTAAAATATATTCATTTTAGATGCTGGGGAATCGTTTTTTAAGAGTTTGGGCTTTTCATTAAATCACGCTGAAGGTCCGGTTTAAATTGAGCTACATTGTTAGATACTGTAAAAATGGCCAATCAGCTATGTTTACTGAGCAGTAGCAGAATGTAACAGATGTATCAGCTGAGAGGCAGAGAAGTGTAAATGAAAAGATCAGCCCAACAGAAGACTTCTCAATTCATCTCATCAGTAACTAAGGCCCTTATTTATCAAGGGCTAGCGCCAGGTAGTGTCTGACGAGCGCCAGGTACCGCCAGCTATCGGCGGCTACCGACTCAAGTACGCCCGGCGGCGGTCACAATGACGCATTTATCACGCTTAATGAGGCTAGCGCCGGCGAGAACGTCAGCTAGCGCGGGATTCATCATGTAGCCGACTGCAACGAACAGCGCCGCTACTAATCCCATCACAGCGCCAGGTATGACCTGGCGCTCCCTGGCGTGGTCCAATGCATTTCAATGGAGCACTCTTTAAATAATCATAATTAATTGCTATTACTGTTTTTTTTTTTTTTGTTTTTTTTTTCAAAAATTCTGTGACCACTTCTGCAATGTTAGGTTTTTTTTTAAAGTAAAAAAAAAAAAAAAAAAAAGTGCAGAATTGAGATTACAGGTCTGATATTCATGTATTCATATTACAAAATGTTTAGAAAAACTTGTATAATTTTTACATATAAAAAAAAAAGGTTGTTTGGTGGTTAAAAACTACTTTACACCCATCGCCGCCAGCGCTCTGGGGTTTAAACAAGGAATTTACAGCGCGAGAAATTTTTGAGCGTGATTTTTTAATGAATCTGCAGCAAGCCGTTCGCTCTGGCCATTCGCTGTCAGGCGCACCCATACAACGCAGAACCTGTGAAACAGCGACCCCTAACCCCGTATTCAACATTACCGCACACCGACTGAGTCGCTGTCAACAAGCAAACCCCGGCCAAGCACAGCGAATACTAGCTGGCGCTGTGAAAATCACGCTACTGGCGCTCATCTGGCGCTATTAAAGTGGACCAACACCCAGGATTTTGACTATCCTGGGTGTTGGTCCACTTAGGTGGGGCACCCCGATCGGGGTGCCCCGCTGTGTGAAACCCCCCCGATCGCCGCAAAAACTCACCTCTCCCCGCTCCCACGTGACCTCGTCCGGCCAATGACAGCGCTCAGAGCCGCTCTGGTATGCGCGTCCAAAGCCGCTTAGACGCGCATACCAGAGCTCTGTCATTGGCTGCGTCTCTCGCTTCCCTCTAACAGGGAGCGCTCCCGCGCCGGCCATTCACAAAACGGCCGGCGCGGGAGCGCGCCCTGCTAGAGGGAAGCGAGAGACGCGGCCGCGTCTCGCACATGCGCCGTTGGATCGCCGGTAAGGTGAGGATTGTGGGCCTCCTGGGGGGTTCCTCCCCGCGGGACATCCCGATTTCGGATGCCCCGCGGGGAGGGATCTGATCGGTCCGGGAATCTTATAGATTCCCGGGCCGATCCCCCCTGGGTGTTGGTCCACTTTAATGAATCGGCCTCCCAATGTGACATGACCGTGGTGTGAACATTCAATAGGGCCCTTTCACAGTAAACTTTTTTTTTTTTTTTGTCTTTTAACTTAATTGGATGCAAATGGACAACTAAAGACTGAAACAGCGGAGACAAATTGTGCTTCCTTTCTCTAAATGATGCCAAGTGAGCACACATTTGCTAAATAAGGTGCTGGAACATCAATGATGGGGCCCCCTGACCTTGTGGGCCCTGGTGCGGTTGCAGGGACTGGCAATTAAAGCTCCAGGATGTGGTGAAAAGGATTATGAATGTTGGGACACTGATGTTCCATCAGGGCATGAAGCTGTTATGATGAGTTGGTGGAAGCAATAGAAGCTGCTCCATTTGCACACTTGCACACCAGACCAGTATAGCTACAGGTCTTTGCAGTTATTAGACTGGCCTTCAGGATTTCCAACCAAGTCAGAAAAGATCTCTGCTGGTGTCTTTAGTGTTCAATCATACAGAGGCAGTGGTGATTTTTTTTCTTCTCCGGTGCCTTGGAGACTAGTAACCTGTTGAGCTAGGGTGGCTTTTTGGAGAGGTTATTAGGGCTATTGGTGCCTGGAATACATCCTGATCAGCATGCATGAGCTGAGGGCAATATACCTGGAAAGCTGTAGGGGTTGTCAGGCAGTTCAGTCCGACAAAGCCACAATAGTGGAACATGGTAACTACCAGGGAGGAAAAGGGATCAAGTTGGCAATGACTGGATCATCCTAGAATCTGAAGTGGTCTAAAAACATGCTCCAGTTATCTCTTTTGCATACCCCAGCACTAGACAACTCGAAGACTTTCCAAACCAAGATATGCCTAATCTGCTGTCTCAAGGCATAACCCAGCATCCCAATTTACAGGCCTTGGCCACTTGGCTGTTGTAAAGCAATAAGCTAAATCTGTTTTCACCAAACTCCCTCCAACCCACTTAATGAAATGTAAGCATTACCAGGTTGGAAAGGATCTTTGAATAGCGTTATTAAACAAAAAGATTCCTGACTGCACTAAGTTTAATTAGTATAATTCAAAAATATGGATCCCCTTGGATGGAACATTGTCTGCCAATCATCAAACATCTTCCCTCTCTTTTCCTTATTCTTTCTTTTTCCTTGTTACTTTTTTCTTTTCTTTCTCTATGTTCTTTCTCTTTTTCTTGTTTCATCCTTTCCGTTTATTCTCATGTGTTTAGTTCAGTGAGCTATACATATATTTATAAACAATCTTTTGTACGGACGTTTATAAGGTTGTGAACTCTTCATTGTGTACTTTTAGATTCTTCATTATGGATGACAATTTGAGTACCGTCATTTACAGAGCATTTTTGCCTATTGTTGTCCTCCTGAATGTGGGAGTGTAAAAGTCTCACATATCTTCTTTTTTTCTTAAAGTGGACCAACACCCAGGGGGGATCGGCCCGGAAATCTATAAGATTCCCTGACCGATCAGATCCCTCCCCGCGGGGCATCCGAAATCGGGATGTCCCGCGGGGAGGAACCCCCCGGGAGGCCCACAAACCTTACCTCAGCCCCATTCCATCGGCGCATGCGTCTCGCGCTTCCCTCTAGCAGGGCGCGCACCCACGCCGGCCGCTTGTGAATGGCCGGTGCAGGCGCGCTCCCTGTTAGAGGGAAGCGCGAGACGCGGCCTCCAGCGCTCAGAGCCAGCTGAGCTGGTATGCGCGTCCAGGTGGCCTTGGACGCGCATACCACAGCGGCTCTGAGCGCTGTGATTGGCTGGCGCGGTCACGTGGGAGCGGGGAGAGGTGAGTTTTTGGGGGCTTTCTGGGGGGTTTCAGAAGTGGACCAAAACCCAGGATAGTCAAAATCCTGGGTGTTGGTCCACTTTAATAAAAGTATCGGAAAGAAAAAATAAATAAATAAACTCACCCGGTTCCTGGAATTTTACCCAATACTTAGCCGCAGATGAACTGCTGAAGTGATTTGTTGTTTGGTAGCGAACTCAGTATGGGCCCTCCTGTTAGGAAGTTGGACTCTAAAAAAGTGATATCTGGTCCCAGTGGTCAGTACCCTCCATTTGTTTTCTAATATATAGTGTTATTTTTTGCTAAGATGGCAGGACCATGGCGCAGATCACTTATCTTTTGTGTCACCCCTATCTCCTCTTAGATTGGAAGGTTGTGAGCAGGGTCGTAATTCCTTTTCTTTCAATTGCTGACTCTTGTTGCTTCAATGGCTTGCAAATGTATTCACCCCCCCCAGTATTCTTCACGTTTTGCTACCTCACAACCTTGAGAAAAATCGTTTTTTGTTTTTTTTTTGAGGCAATGTTTTTAGCAAGAACTATTCACCCCCCTAAAGTCAGTATTTTGTAGTGCCACCCTTTGCTGCAAGTCACTTTGGATAAATCTTCATGAGCTAAAGTGCTACTTCAGGCAAAGGTAATTGTTACACCACTGCGCCGGGTTACATTTTGGCACTGTCCTAAACTGTTTTCCATTTTTAAATTGAAAAAGAAATAGCAGAGATATCGAGCTTTACAGGTTCAGCTTATGATTTTTCTTCTGAAAAGGGCAAGACCCTTGGATTGGTGATGCTGCATAATAATGATTTGGGTCATTGTCCTTTTGGAAGATGAACCTCTGTCCCAGTCTCAAACCACTGGCAGATTTTATTCAAGAATATCCCTTTATATAAGCATTATCCATCTTCCCATCTACTCGGACCAGTTTCCCACAGCATCATGTTGTCACCGTCATGTTTCACTGCGAGGATAGTGTTTTTGGGCTGATGAGATGTGTTGGTTGTTGCCAGACATGGGGCCTCGGTTCAATAAGAGTTTAAACATCTCATGATAGTATAAAATGTACTTGATGAGTAAAAAGTTCATACTTTTCTCAGGAGTAAAAATTGTCATTGTCCTTCATTGTCTTCCTACGGTAGCTGGTGATTGAAGAAAATTGAAATTCTGAGGCTTTTCTTCTGATGAATTGAATTCTTTACTGCCGTAAAATATTTGTTCAACTCTTATTGAATTGAGGCCCATCTGTCTTCCTTGGTGGCCAAAAAGGTCAAATTTGGTTTCATGTTACCAGAGCACCTTCCATACCTGTGGAAAGTCTCCACAGGCCTTTTGGCAAACACAAAATGAGCCTTCCTGTTTTTGCCTATAAATATTTTTGCTACTCTTCCATAAAGCCCAGCTCTAGGGAGGGTATAGCTTATTTTGGTTGTATGGACAGATATTCCAGTCTCTGGGTTACCTTTGGACTCTGTGCCTCCTCTCTGATTAATGGCCTCCTTGGCTGAGAGTTTTGATAGGTGGCCCTCTTGGTAAGTTTTGTAATGGTACCATGTCTTTCCATTTGATTATAATAAATGGTGCTCCAGAGGATCATCAGAGATTTGGGTATTTTTTTATAACCCAACCCAAATTTGTACTTCTTAACAACACCTCAATTTTATCAGGCTCTGACTCTTGACTTATAAATGACCAATAATTTAGTAATACATTTCCTTTAGTAAAATGGTAACCACTGTATTTTTCTCACCATTATATAAGCAATAGGGCTACTTAGATAAAGCATATTTATTGGAATCCAATTTATGAACAAATAAACTTAAAGGGACATTTCAAGCAAATTGTTAAATTGGCTGCTTTCTGTTTGCCCTATGTTGGCTGTCAGGGATGGCATCTTTCATTCACCAGCACTTTGCATTTCCTGATAAACCCTCTAGACTTGCTCCTATCTGCTGACTTCTCTTTCTCAGTCCACAAAATGAATTCACTTTGGAGGGGATTGTTACACTAATGAATGCATGAATAAGTCACCCTCTGCTGTTGAGGCACAGAAGAAGGGAGGGAGTTCACTAGGTCTTATAAAGAAATATAAAGCAGGCTGAACAAAAGATGCAGCTTCTTACATTGAGAAGGGAGGTAGCAGAAAAGAGGCTAACTTAACCCTTTGTCTGGGATGTCCCTTTTAAATTTTCTGTACCAGCAAAAACATAAAATTCTGTATTTACCTTTTTCCTCCACAGCGCCCCTGTGCAGGACCAGCATCTTCATACTTACCAATGGGGGAGAACAAGCGGTTCCATCCTCCATCACTGGGCAGCTATGGTGGCATCCATCAATATGGCTTTACAACACCTCCTAATCCAATTTTTGCAATGGAGTAGGCGTGCTGAAACTGCTTTGGAATGCAATAAATGGAATAGGATTGTGGGGTCGTAAACAAGGCACCATAGATGCCTCCATGAGTGGGAGGTGTGGCTTCATTTAACAATTGTCTTTCCCACCCTGAAAAGTTGGAAGGTATGGTACTAGTAACAACTATTGGGAACCCCTGATCTAACAACAGGCGTACAGGCAGTGCTGGGTAAGGGTAACCATAATACTCCCCCCACCCCCGAAAATTAAGGTAGGGGCCAGCAACCTCCCTAAAGCATAAAAATGGCTGGTAAGTGCAGCTTCTCACTTAGCAGCTCATCTATGATTCACCACTCCATTGCACTACTTATAATCTGGCTCTGCTGCCTTGGAGTAACTAAATTAAATAGACAGAGGGGATCCTGTGCTCTGCTGTTACTGCATCTTCAAGATCACAGTAATATATAGACTATTGGTCCATGTGTGTGTGAAGCAGATCATGAAATACAATTCTGACACTTTCAGTGTGTGTAAGTAATGGTTTTCATGTATAATTTTTTCCATTTACAGAGCCCCAGCTTATGTCCCTAATGGAGCTTCCAGTGCTGGAGTGGCAGGAGCATGTCTTCAGTAAGTGGTCGCAACTGTCACCATGTGAAAAAGCCAAGTTTTCTGCCAGCTCAGATCTAAAAGAAAGCTTCACAGCTTGTTGGTCACAGCTCCAGTGAGTAATTATTCATATTAAAAGGCAACATCATTGGGAAAACGTAATAGCATCACGTAAAGGCGTAACTTATTGCTAACATGCTGCTCTGATTTTGTTCAGCTTGATTTTATAGCTAGGCATTACTTTAATGCGGAATAAAATCCGTGATTTTGACTTTCCGGAGTTTGTTCCATTCCCTGGGGGATGATTTGGGATGCCCCACTGTGTGAAGCCCCCCCCCCCCCAGTTTGCCCAGTTAAATCGGAATTCAGTAAAAAGGAGGGGGTTACAATTAAATGAAAACCCATACTTTAGCCAGATGTTCTTCCAGTCTCCCACAGCAGCACGTAAAAAAGCAAAGCCGCTTCCTCAGGCTCCTCGCGCACTTCCGTCTATTCACTTGAATGGGCGGGAGCACGCACAGAGCCCGGGATGTGGCGCTGTGTCCTCCAACCAAGATAGGGACACCCAGGATCTGGAGCACCAGAGAAGCAGTTGGGTGCCTGGCTAAGGTATGGGTTTTTTCTTTGTAAACCCACCCCTGCCTCAGATCCAGGGTAGCACAGCAGGGCGGGGGTCCTTTTTAATTGAAATCTCACTTTAAACTCCCCTCACCTTGGGTCAACTGCGCATGTGCGTCCGTGCAGCCATTGAGAGTCTCTCATTGACTATAATGGATCTGAATGACTGGGGCTGGAGCCTGCGCACAACATTGGGGATGCAGCAGCGCATGCTCCCCCTTGACAACAATGAGAGCGCATGCTGAAATATGTCAGTTCAGCAGGCGGCTCTCATTGGACGAGAGCCTGCACATGCACCGTTCTGCCGAGTAAAGGTGAGTGTGCACGGGTGACTGGGGCGTTTAACACAGTGAGGCATCCAGATTTGGGATACCCTGGGGGAAAGCCAGCGGCCGGGCCTGTAATCTTTTAGAATCCACCCTAATGTGTTTATATTAGCAAGGTATTAGCAATGCACACCAAATAGTGCACAGAACAGAGGCTTCACAATCTTATGATTGGTTAAGTCAGTGACAGCAGGTTTAACCCATTCTGCTCTAAGTAAACCTCTTTATATAAGGGGGATCACAATCTTGTGTTACTGGCAGTGTTACTGGCAGTGTTCTCACCTGAGGAGGACACTACTGCTGTGTGATTTTGCCAAAGCTGCTGATGAGCTCACCTGTTACCGTGGAAGGATTCTGGGACTTGTAGTCAGTAGTTTTTACTCCAGGCCAGGAAACCCGCTTGCACTTTAGCAACATAGACACATAGGAATATAAGAAATTTGGAAACAGCTAGCATGCTAGTAAGTAAATTAGAGGTCTGGGGGCACAGACCTAAAATGTTTATTTTTACATTCCAAAAGAGGAAAAGAATAAAGCAAAAAAATTGAGTGGACCAAAACCCATGGTCTGGTATAAGATTCCAGGGCCATCTGATTACCCCCCTGGGGCACCCTAAATCAGGATGCCCTGCTGTGTGAACACCCCCTCCAAGTCCCTAAAAAAAAAAACCTACCTGCTCCCCATTTTAACGGGGCGAGAGCTCGGCCGGTGCAGGCGGGCACCCTGTTAGAGGGTAGCAGGTAGTGATGAGCCAAATCAACCCGCAAAGTTCGGACCCATGCCGAATTTTGCGGGTTCGGACCAGACCCAGAAGAATGTATTTTATCTGAAAATCTCCTAAAGCTCTGTTTCAGTTTAGGGGAGTTTCTTGGGCAGGAAAGGGTGTCTAACAATACATATATGGTACTGCTCTAACTGGGAGAAATGGGGATTTCTAATGCAATATGATTTTGTTGAAAAACTTACATTTTTTATTACAAAAAAACACAAATGTCAACCAAATATATTGAGAAAACACTTAAAAATGACAAACATGAGATTTTATGTTAAAGCCAAGATTCTGCTGAAAAAAAAACAATATACACAAATATATACAAAAATCACAGTTGAACATGTAGCGCAAAATGGTGAAAAATGGCCTGGCAACAGAGGGTGAAAAAACTATAGGTAGGCTGTCACTTAAAGGGTTACTACTAATTGTTCAGGTCACCTGTGTGTTAGTGCTCTTCAATACCTGTAGTTCGGGGACATTGCCACAGTATCTGCTATAAAGAAGAGGGGGGAATGCTGCCACAGTGTCTGCTATTAAGATGAAGGGGTGATACTGCCACAGTGTCTGCTATAAAAATGATGGGGGTGATGCTGCCACAGTGTGCTGCATTTTTTAGTTAGATACAATTTTTACCAAATGAACAATAGCCCGACTTTTTATTTTTTTACTGTAATTTTTCAGGTTTTGCTAAATGCGGTTTTAAAGGCTGCAGGATTTTTTTTATATTTTTGGGTTAGACACAATTTTAATCTAACAAAGAATAGGCCAACTTTTTATTTTTTAATTGTACTTTTTCAGTTTGAAATGTTTTACTAAATGCCTGTTATAAAAGGCATTCTAATTAAACATTGAACCCACCTGCGGGTTTATCTTTTTTTTTATTTTGGGCCCTGTAGCACAGCTATAACCCGCCCCCCTGTATCTTATCCCACTCTCCTCTCCTCAGTAAGTGTGATGCTTCTGAGTCAAGATGGCGGCGTCCACATCCTAAATTCCTGAACAGAGTTGCAGCCCAGTGGGGGAAAGAATAATAAGTTAGTGACTAAAAACGTAAAATATATTAATTTTAGATGCTGGGGATTTTCATTAAATCACGCTGAAGGTCCGGTTTAAGTAGCTTTCAATAATACAAGGAAAGTGACAAAAAAATTCCACAAATATTTTGTTCTATAAAAATTGTATCTAATGAAAAATGACCAAAAACTTACCAAAAAATATAAAAAAATTAACCTGAAGCAAATTTTAAATGTTTAAAAAAAACTTGCCAAAACTTGCCAAAAAATATAAAAAAATTAACCTGAAGCAAATTTTAAATGTTTAATGGGATGCATTTAAAAGCCGCATTAAGTCAAGCACCTAAAACTGAAAAAATGTGATTATTACTTACTTTCCCTAGCCCATTTTGTGCAGGGCAATCTTTTTTTTTTTTTTTTTTTTTTTTTTGCAGGGACAGGGGCCACTGAGCCCTGGGTTACAAGCCCTTATGCCTGCTGCTCGGACTGGTAGCCTTTCGGGGGAACCCCAACATTAAAAATAAAAAATAAGGTCCCCACTGTCACTTTCCCTCTAGCCCATTCTAGACCCTTTTTACAGCCATTTTTGGGCCCCAAAGTTTGGGTCCCCTTTGGCTTTAATGGGTTTCGGGTTTGGATTCGAGGACCCCAACACAAACTTTGCTGGCAAATTCGACCAAAGATTACCCTGATTTCTAGCCAAAATTGCCGCGCATGCTGATTGGACGAGAGTCTGTGCATGCTCTGCAGGACCAGGGAAAAGTGAGTTATACTGGGCGACCTGGGGGGGGGGGTTTCAAATTGCGGGGCATCCTTTATCGAGGTGTCCCAGTACCAAAAACCAGGTTCGTCAAAAGTCCAGGTTTTGGTCCATTTTAAGGTTCTAGCGTGAGAGCCACATGTATGTGGCTACGTAGAATGGTTAGGTCTCTTTCTAAAATGTCCTGAAGAAGTCACCACGCATTAGAAAAAGGTGCTATATTGTAATTAATCATGTACAGTGAATTACTGGGATGTCTGCGGCCCACAAAAAGAACTGACTCCAAGGGCCAACCCCACTACTAGATTCAAGTTTTTCCGGGGCCATGCACAGATGCATTATGCCAAACTGTAATGTCTCTGTGTAATCAGGATGCCACTTATAGGCTATACGTAATTCAGGCTTTGGTGATTAGGTGCCCCTGAGTCCGTGGGCCCACCTAAGAAAACTTTGGTAACCCTGTGGGCCTGTAGAAGACCCAGCGAGTCAAGAGGCCATGTTCTTGTTTTTGAAAAAGTGGGGAAAGCCGAACCAAGACAGCTGCTGCCATGTAGACACAGATATAGGAAATATATATCTGGAAAGACAGCAGAAGGGTAAGTATAGGAATAGTCACACACTTCAGTGATAAATGTATCCACAGCAAACCAGGGCAGGTTGGTGCCATTTTATTTGTTTTTTGCAATATAGATTTATTCAGATTTTCAAGGTTAACAATGAACATCAAAACACAGCAGGATAACAGTGACAGGAATGATAACCAACTTAGGCATGTCGGTCCACAGGTTCAAGAAACACACACCAAAAAAAACAATTACGTTCAGAACAGAATCGGCCCCACCCACCCCGTCCGCCCCCACCCGCCCCTCAACTTCACCTCTCGGTGAATTGTACTATACTTTGACCCCGTAGGAAACAATAATCATGCAAGCCGTAGCCTGCACCTGAAATCCACGATCCACACATAGGGCCAGTCTGGAAGTCCAGTGGGCAGCAACAATTACATTTCAGCGTATCCCGATAGGGCGGGAATAATATGAACGGGAGCTGTTAGAGCCGATAAAAATCCCCTGCAGACCTCCAAGGAGGACAAAAGGAAAAATCAGATATAGAAAAGAAAATGAGAGAAAGGAAAAACAACAAACACCTAGAGAGACTCAGGGGGGGAGGGAAGGACAAAAGGAGGGGGGGGTAAGAGGATGATGACGGAAGGAAGCAGAGGCGCGCGGCTATGCTCTGTCTATGGTGCTTCGGAGGACAAGCGGTTGTCTCTATAATCGATCCACCCAGCCCAGGTCAGCGTATGCCTCTCCCGCATGTCCTTGGCCTCGAAAGCCATCTCCTCCATTCTGCGTATAACCTCCACCTCCCGGGCCCATTCCAGGAACGTCGGCAAGACCGCGGACTTCCAATGCCTTGGAATAATCGTTCTCATTGCTGTTATGAAGTGCCGCAAGACTCCTCTTTTGTTACCAGAAATGGACCCAGGGAGCAGAGACAACAACGCCAGCTGAGGGGTGTTCTGCACTGACTCCCCCGCTATAGCATTATAGGTTGACAAGACCCTCTCCCAGAGATCCCTGATAGCAGGACAACTCCACCAGATATGCAACATGGTACCAGGCTCCCTCAAACACCGCCAACACCTATCAGAGCAGGACTTATTATATTTGTGTATATCCACCGGGCACCTATACCAACGAGCCAAAACCTTGTAATTCCGTTCTTGCGCTGCACAGGGGACCGATAGTTTGTGGGTGAATAAATAAATCTTATCTAAGTCCTCACTGCCTATCTGTACACCCAGTTCCTCCTCCCATTTCCCAATAAATCCCGGCGGTGAGCTGTGTTTGACCTCCAGCAGTGTGCGGTAAAGGACTGCAACCGCATGTTTATCCGGAGGAGCTCGGATCAGCGTGTATTCCAACTGTGTTAGGGGTCTAATCCCTCGGTCCGTAAGGTTTTGGGATTTTATAAAGGCACTCAATTGATTATATAGGAGCCACGAAATACGCTGTCCCGGCGCGCCCTGCCTCATCTCATCCAGCGTGGGAAGCCTGCCCGAGGCTAAGATGTCCCCAATGGTGACGTTAGATGACGCCTCCCAAGTCAGAAAACTCCTAGCTTGCATGCCCGGGGCGAAGGAGCAATTATCAAAGAGCGGGGTCAAGGGGCCAGGCCTATGGACCACTTCCCCCCGCTTGGTCAGTTTGTCCCATACCTTCAGGAATTGCCACGCCAAAAATGGGAGGGAATCTCTCCGCCGCTTGGGGATAGGGCCTCCCCACGGCAGAGAGACTGGGTTAATGGGAGACAATGCCTTTTCCAATTCCACCCACTGTTTTCCCTCCCCTCTCCCAGCCCAGTCCAAAATGCGTAGAGACATTACAGCTGTATGGTATGTTCTCAGATCGGGAAGCCCCGCCCCACCGTTCGGTTTAAGCCTAGTCAGGGTACTAAATCTGATCCGGGGTTTTCCCGTGCCCCATACGAATCTCAAAAATGTTGTCCTCAGCCTCCTGAAAAAGCCATTAGGCAAATATATAGGGATCGTTTGAAAAAAATAGAGAAATTTAGGGAGGATGTCCATTTTCAAGACGTTAATCCTCCCGAACCAAGAGAATTGCCTTTTGTTGTAAGTATTCAGCTCATTCAACGTCCTCAGGAGCAGAGGAGAATAATTGAGGTCATATAGGCGGGACAAGTCAGCGGGCACCTGTACACCGAGGTATTTTATGGAATGGGGCTGCCATTTAAATGGGAAGTTGGATTCCAATTGTTTAACTTCCCTCTGTGGGAGGGAAATATTCAAAGCCTCCGATTTCGAGTAATTAATTTTAAAATTACTCACGCGCCCGAATGTCTCAAATTCCTGGAGGGCTGCCGGAAAGGAGATCAGGGGTGCCTTCAAATGTAGCAATAGATCATCGGCATATAAAGAGGCTTTATATTCATGGTCCCCCACAACCAAACCCCTGATGTCAGGGTTCCGCCGTATGGCCACCGCTAAGTGCTCCATTGTGATGACATATAACAATGGAGAAAGCGGGCAACCCTGCCGTGTGCCATTACTAACCTTAAAGGCTGATGAAAGGAGACCATTCACCCTCACCCTTGCCGTGGGCCCGGAATATAGGGCCAATATCCTGGAGAGGAGGGACGGACCAACACCGATCTGCAGAAGAGAAGCCTTAAGAAACATCCAATCCACTCTATCGAATGCCTTTTCCGCATCACACGATAATAGGCAAGCGGGTACCTTATTAGAGTTAGCATATGCAATTAGGTTAAGTACCTTATTGGTGTTGTCCCGCGCCTCCCGCCCAGGCACAAACCCCACCTGATCCAGGCTTATCAATCCCGGGAGTAACGGCTGAAGCCTGGAGGATATAACTTTAGCATATAATTTAATGTCCACATTAATTAACGATATTGGCCTGTAGCTGCTACATAAGGATGGGTCTTTCCCTGGCTTCGGGAGGACCGTAATAATGGCCTCTAAAGACTGCCCCGGAAACCCGCATTTAGGACCTATCGAATTAAATACTCTGACCAGGAAGGGAAGTTCGGGAGCCAGCTGCTTATAAAATTATAGCCATCTACCCCCGGGCTCTTACCTTGCGGTGTCTCTTTAATTGCCTTGGCCACCTCACATACCGTAAAAGGCTCCTCCAAAACCTCTGCCTCCTCCCCGGGAATGGAAGGAAGGGATGTATCATGGACATATTTAACCACGTCCTCAGGTGGGTCTGCAAAAATTGGGACAGTCTGATCCTGTTTTAGATTATATAAGGATTGGTAGTAGTCCCTGAACGCGTCTGTTATCTGGGAAGGAACCACCATCATATGCCCCTGTGGTCCCCTGACACTGGGGACATAGGTGTTCGCAATTCTAGGGTGTAACGCCCTGGCTAGCTGCCTCCCACATTTGTCGGACGATTCGTAATAAAGCGCCTTTTGCCGTTCCCTGAACCTTAGGTACGCCTGATTATAGAGTCCCTGCAGCTTCTCTCTGGCTCTCGACAAGTCAAGGAGCAAAACATTAGTTGGGTTCTTTTTATGGTCCTGTTCCAATGATTGGATAAGCTGTATAGTGTCCCGAATTGAAGTGGCTCGCTGCTTTTTTAGCCTGGTCCCATGCTTAATAAATTCCCCTCGCACCACGCATTTTAAAGCCTCCCACTGATATGGAAGGGGTGTAGAGTCTTGTGCATGATTCCTCAGGAATTCCTTGATCGTTTCCCTGATCCCTGACATGCAGACAGCGTCCCCCAGCAGATTATTATTAAGCTTCCAGTTCCAGCACTTCGGGTAAAGCCCGGGTAGGTACACCGAGAGAAATATTGGAGCATGGTCCGACCACACAATCTGGCCAATCCGTGCTTGCGGAGCCCAATCCATGGCGTGATGGCTCAGATATAGATAGTCTATTCTGCTATAAGATTTCCTAGCAGAAGAGAAGAACGTAAAGTCCTTGTCCCGTCCATGCAGGGCCCGCCACGAATCTACCAACTGCATGTCAGCCAGCACTTTTTTCAGCCTATTTCGCTTACTCAGGGACACTGCCGACACGCCCGAGGAGGAATCCAACTCAGGCTGCATGGAGATATTAAAATCCCCTCCCACTAGCAAGGTGCCCTCAGAGAACCCCTCTAACATCCTAAGAACTCGTACACAAAAGCCCACCTGGTCAATGTTAGGAGCATAGATGTTCGCTATAGTGTATACCTTCGTATATAGCTCTACTTTAAGAAATACAAATCGCCCATTGGGATCAGACTTAATGTCTACTACCTTGTGCGGGAGAGACTTATGGATAGCAATCGAAACCCCTGTTGCCTTTATGTTGGGATTGGGTGCATGGTGCCAGGTAGGGTAATATCTATTCCTAATGCTCGGAACCTGGCCCTCTTTAAAATGCGTCTCCTGAAGAAGCAAAATGGCCACCCTGTGCTTATGCATATCATATAACACTTGTGACCTTTTCTCCGGGACATTTAGCCCTTTAACATTAAATGAGCCAACCACTAATTCCGCCATCGTCCGCGCGCCTCTTGGGGGGTGGGAAGGACGGATCGGGGGAGGGGGGAGTTAGAGAGAGACAGGAGGGTTTGTGACACTGAGGGTATCTAAAAAGAGGGGATAAGAATACAATAACAAATTCAACTAAGAAAACAGGTACTAGTGCTAGTATTAGCGATAACGCTCTCTTGATACTCTTTATAAGAGACGAGCGTTCTGGCCTACTGGGGGGAAGTGGAAAGCCATAACCGCGGGCACAGAGTTGCTTCTGCCTTATACACACGCCATGAGAGTCCACTTCTCCGCAGCCACAAGCCACCATGAAGCACCGCAGCAATAACATTGAACTTTAACCAAAGCAAAAGAACATCAAAAACAGTTATCAACTATAGGTTCCCAAACCCCCACGCCGACCCCCCCCAGCTGTGGGGCAAGACGGCATAAGAGGTCCGGGAAACTCCCATTCCCCAATTCCACCCGAGGAGCAGCCGCATTAGCCTGCCAACTTGCGTCAACATGGTGGGTCACCCCTCCTCCACACCAACCATCCTCAGCCATGCTACTCCTACCCACCCCCGGAGCAACAGCCACACGAGCCAGGGCAGACCGCACCGTCCACGGGCCAACGAATTATACTCACGCTGACCCATGTCCAGCACCGCCCCCCGGGGACACCCACACCAAGCACCCCCCGGCACCTCCATCAACAGTCAGAAAGGGAATGCCATCCATGCCTGCAGCACTTCATGACTGCAGTCCAGTAACCAGTCCCGGGGGGGGCGAGGACAGGACGCCCGGACACCGCTGGTGCCTACAACCGGACTAAACAGCTTGTCGGCGTCCGCCACCTCTGATTCTGTTCCTCTGTGGCCTTGGACCTCCAGGAAGTGGGCGTCCGCCCGGCCCACCGAAGTCTCCCACGGAGGGCAACAACCAATCGTCCACCTGTATACTCGGTATGTCCAAAAAGCTGAAAAGATCCGGAAGTTGCGAGTGCGACCGCAGAGCAAACGATCGCCCCCTCTTCATAACCACCAGGTGGAATGGGTGGCCCCACCTGTACGTCGCTCCGACTGATTTAATAGCTTCCAGCAATGGTCTCATGAGTCGACGCATTTGAAGGGTGCGTCTGGCCAGATCGGGAAGCAAGGTGATCCTGGATCCGTTGTAGGAGAAGGGGCCCCTGTCCCAGGCTCTTCTCATTATGTCATCCTTGATTTTATAGAAGTGGACCCGGCATACTATGTCCCTTGGTCTGTCAGGATCCATGGAGCGCGGGCCCGGGGCCCTATGGGCTCTATCGATCTCGATATGTTCTCCAAGGGGCCTGTCCAGGACAATGTTGAAGATCCGGACGACCACCTCGCTAAGGTTATTATTCTCTGGAACCTCTGGGAGACCGCGTATCCGTATGTTGTTCCTGCGGCTCCTGTTCTCCAGGTCATCCAGGTGCATTAGGGCCCTGATTGTTTGTTGGTTAGAGTCCACCTGGGCCCGTTGCATCGCTTCCTGTGTCCGCTCCAGCGCTGCCAGTCGCTGGTCCGTATCGACCTGTTGTTGCTCAAGAGTGTTCACTCTTCCAGAGACCTCGGAGACCGCTCGCGTCACCTCCTCAAGCTCCCTTCTCAGGAGAGATTCCATCCTAGTTGTATAATTCTCAAAGTCCCTCCTGGATGGTAAGAATTTCAGCAAGATGTCGAGATTATATTGTTCCTGTGGAAGAGATCTACGATGCGCTGGGTCTTTAGAGGCCCCTGTAGCCTGGGACCAGGTGGGCGACTGTGGCCCAGTCGGGCTATCTGGCCCTTCTGAAAACATAGGGCTGGTTACGGCAGACGGGCAGAATCTCCGGTCCTCTAAGTCCGGGGGAAGGCCTCCGGGCCCGGCTGGTGACGGAGTCGAGCTCCTCTCATGGGGTGCGCCCCAGGGTTCGCCATCTCTCTCATCTCTTTGGAGGTTGGCCTCCTGCCCCCTGCTCCCATGGGGCCCGCTAGCAAGGATCCGATCGTCGGAGGACATCTCCTCCCCACCGGCGGCCCCACCACCCGGGGCAGACTGGACTTCATCGCGAGGAGGGGGGTGAACCTCGGCCATCACCACCACCGGACCAGGGGTGCCCCTCCTCCCGTCGGCCCCACTCGATGGCGTCGGAGACCGTCCCCTACAGATAAGGCAGTCCCCTTTGCAATATGGGCTTGTTGGGCATGCTCTGCAACGCGCCGCTGTCCGGCCGGGGGAACGAGCCTGTATTTGGGGTGAGCACCGCAGCCCCGACTGCAGTCCCTGGGGCCATGTCTCCCAGGTGCCCGACTGATTGGCTCCCTCCTGTGGCCCCCTTGTATTTGTGTTTTCCCCCTCCGGGTTATCTCCCCGCTCCCGGGTGGCCAGTCCGATCCCCGCAGGCCGCGCCACATTTGTCTGCTGCTCTGACTGGGGGGGGGGTCCCCCTTACCTTGCTCTGTGCCTCCTCGGCCGGGCTTCTGGTTACCCTGCCGCCGCCGTCCTCGCAAGGTAATGCCCCGGATCTCCACAGCTGATCAGGCGGGGGGGGGGGGGCCCCCGCCCCGCTCCGCACCTCCAGGCCTCTCCTCCCGCTGGCAGCGCCCGTGTGGTGTGGCGCCCCGGAGCTCATGTGCTGATCCGGCGGGGGGGGGATCTCCTCCTCCCCGCTCTGCGACTCCCCGCCCGGGCTTCTGCTGACACTGCCGCCGCCGCGGAGGAAGGCGGCACACGTGTGCTGCGGCGCCTGCGACTCCCCGCCCGGGCTCCTGCTGTCACTGCCGCCGCCGCGGAGGACGGCGGCGCACGTGTGCTGCGGCTCTCCCCGCCTCGCCTCTTCCACAGCCACGGGGACCATTACGATGGGCTCTTCTGCCCTGTCATCCAGGCGTCGTTTAGTCTGGGGGGGCGATCGAACTCCAAGCCCCCCCCCTGGACTGGGTGAAGGACTCCTAACCTCCGCTACTTGCTCCGTCGCCGCCATCTTGGTCTCCCTGCTGCTGTTCCCAGATGGCTGCTTTGCCTTCAAAAATCGGCTGATCTTGCCAGCTTTTTCATTCGCAGGGGTCGCCTTGCTCTTCCTGCGCCTGGACATCCCGTTGTTAAGCAGATTGGAGGTAAGACTCCCACGTTCTCCTAGCACTTCTGCAGAGCTCCTAAAAATTGCGCCCTCACGCCGCCATAGCTAAGCCACGCCCCCGGTGCCATTTTATTTGTGCGTGGCAGGAAAAATGCAGCAAGCAGCTCGTCTTAATTTTAGCCAATGTGTCTATACCTCATTTCCTGCAGCTTGCTGCATTACCCGTGTCATGAGTCATGCCTATCAGCTGATTCTTAACTCCCTGCCTGGTGGCTGCTTTATTGCCATTTCTAAACACACTTGAGCCTTTTTCCTAGCCAGTCGCATGCCACCCCAACACTACCAACCATGGGCGGACTGGGGCTAAAAAACGGCCCAGGACTTTTTGGGGCACACCGGCCCTGCTGTACTGCTTCTGGCCCAGTATAGTATCTTAACGTCACATTATATATACACCTTATTTTACGTTCCACAACACGCACACAGGGTTTAGAGGACAAAAATAATAAAGAAAATATTCTGAACCAAATGGTGTCAGAAAATCCCCCTGTTGCAGACAGCATGCAGGATCACTCCATTACAGGCCGTGAGCGGCATCCCTCATTACAGCGAGTGAGGGGAAGCCAACAGAGGTATGTTGCGGCATCTCCCATTACAGCCAGAGGGGGCATCCCTCAGTATAGCCAGTGGGTAGAGGCATCCCTCAGTACAGCCAGTGGGTGGGGGCATCCCTCAGTACAGCCAGTGGGTGGGGGCATCCCTCAGTACAGCCAGTGGGTGGGGGCATCCCTCAGTACAGCCAGTGGGTGGGGGCATCCCTCAGTACAGCCAGTGGGTGGGGGCATCCCTCATTCCATTATCTCCCGCCAACACTGCACAATAATAAGGCAGCAGGCAGGGTACCCGATTCATGCCTGCCTGCCTGCCACTGCTGTTGCCCCACCCCCCAGCCACCCACACACTTACACTGGTTCCAGGCTGGCGGGCGGCCAGTCTGCCCTCACTGCTGTTCCCGTGGCGGCCGCTCACACACTCTCACTCACACATACACTCATGCTTACTGGTGTCGGTGGGCGGGACCCATATGGCACATAGATGTCCACTGCGCAACAACCAGGATGTGCCAGTAAGTGTGTGTGTGTACTCGTGTGTGAGAGCGGCCACAGCGGGGGGGAACAGCGGCCTTTCCTGGTGCTGGCCTACTGAGATTTTGCCCGGTATGCCCTATGGCCAGCCGCCCCAACACTACTTCACAAGGGAATGGAAAGCTATGTCTGAGGGACCGAGCTTTTGGCATTTGATTATGCCAGGGAGTAACCCAACCCCTCTCAGCTCAGCCACGCCCATGTACTGAAGACACGCCAGTCTTATCACCCATGGTCCCATAAGGCATTGGAGATTGGGAAGATTACAGTTCTTGGGTACAGCTGAGTACTTTTGTCTTAACCGATATGTTGGTGAGATGTTTTAGTCAGTATCTGGCTAAAAAAGAGCAATTGTGATTCAGTAACACCAATTCTATTACTTATTTATCCTGAAGTTTGGGTAGAGCTTGTCTTCACCCTGAATAAGAGCCTGTCTTGTATGTTTCCCCCAACCCTGTCCATACAGGTTTCTCAGATTAAAGTGGACCAACACCCAGGGGTGATCAGCCCAGGAATCTATAAGATTACCGGGTCGATCAAATCCCTCCCCGCGGGGCATCCGAAATAGGGATGCCCCGCTGTGTGATACCCCGCAGGACGCCCAGAAACCTTACCTTATCCCCGTTCCAACGGTGCATGCGCGAGCCGCGGACGCATCTCGCGCTTCTCTCTAGCAGGGCGCGCACCCGTGCCTGCAGTTTGTGAATGGCCGGCACGGGCGCGCTCCCTGTGGTTGTCCGTCGCTTGTCCATACATACCACAGCGGCTCTGAGCACTCTGATTGGACGAGCGCTCGCGTAGGAGCGGGGTGAGGTGAGTTTTTTAGGGCGATGTGGGGGGTTTCACGCAGCGGGGCACCCCCCCTCGGGGGGCCCCGCGGAAGTGGACCAAAACCCAGGATAGTGAAAATCCTGGGTGTTAGTCCACTTTAAGAATCATCCTACCTGCGCCTTTTGCATTTTCTTCACCTTTTAAAATCCAAGCTGGTAACCCAAGGAGTCTCAGACTGTCTAAAGACAGGAAGTGTCTTCTGACTATGCTGATCTGCATTCTGGGATTGCTGTCCTTTTCCTGACCCTAGCTCTGCTCTGTCTGTGCAAAGCACAGCTATAACCCACCCCCCTAGACTTTTCACCCCTCTTCTCTTCTCAATATGTGATGCTTCTGAGGCAAGATGAGTTGAAGCCTAGTGGGGTAAAGAATAATAAGTAAGTGATTACAAACTTAACATATATTACATTTAGAAATGTAGATGCTGGGGAATCGTTTTTTAAGGATTTGGGCTTTTTCATTAAATGATGCTGAAGGTCCGGTTGAAATGTAAGACCGGGCCCCTGTAGGCTGGTAAAGCCGCAAAGCACTAAGGGACAAATTCTCTACTGGTATCACCATTTTTGTCCAAGTGCTGTTTTATGTTAAGAGCTTCTGGCCTGCAATTTAAAACTGTTAGATGAAGAACCAGCAATTCACTATGTAATGGAGGCTGACTTCCACAGGTCAGTACATTTCCATCCAGAACTTGCAATCATTTGTATCTGCCACAGAGAGATCAAGATCAAAATGGGCTTACTCTGCAATAAAGAGGGGCATAAAATGTTCTCTTGTGTGCATTACACCGCAGGAAAGAATGCCTTTCAGAGGCCATGAACAGACTTTGCAAATGGCAATGCTCAGGAAAAGTCAAGCAAAGCGGATTGGGATCAGATGTATTGGTGGTGGGGGGGGGGGGGGGAGCTCAGTATGTGTAATTTCAAGCACCTGTCTTTCATTTCTCTGCAGGCAGGAAGATGAGGAGCTACTGGAAAGGCTCTGCTGTGATCTGAGTGTTGGGAAAGAGCCCGGTGCTGTGATGTTCTACAAAGAAGAGGGAAATAAGAGGTTTGGAAGAAAACAGTATACAGCTGCAGCTGTTTTATATTCCAAGGTATAAACAGTAGCAAAGTCTAAAATTTTAATTTGCTTTGATAATATGCTTTTAACTCCATAGCATATGGGTCATATTAAAACTAGGCAGAACAGAAAATGGAGAGCAAAGTAGCCAGCAGCCAGTAAGACAATGGCCTCGATTCACAAGGAGTTTAAAAAGATTCTCATGGTATTAAAAAAATTCAATTCATGAGTAAAAAAAAGCCTGAGAATTTCACTTTTAGTGAATCACCAGATAAAAAGACAATGAGAGTCAATGGCACTTTTTACTACAGAGTAAAAAGGAGTAAAAAGTTCAATACTTTTTTCAAAAGTAAAAAGTGCCTGTCACTTTTACTGGCTTATTATCTGATGATTCATTAAAAGTGAAATTCTAAGGCTTTTTTCTCATGAATTGAATATTTATCTACCATGACAATTTTTTTCAACTCTTAGTGAATCAAGACCAATGTTTGAACAATCGGAGATAGTAGAACAAGCTGTCTAAGGCAGAGGTCCCCCCAACCAGTGGTACAGGTCCTATCAGGGGGTACTTGGTGAGGCTGTCGACATGATGTGTACCCCATCCCAATCTGCTCTCATCTGTACATCACCTAGGTCTGATTTGCTCCATAAAGACAAAACTTCCAAAAGGTGATGCAACCCATTTATGTACATTTAGATGTTCTGTGTGTTTTTAACATGGCTTTATCACAGCCCATACGTGTCACCGAGGTTGGGAACCCCTAGTCTAAGGCACCTTTTGCCAAACATCCACACAAAAAATCTTAGCATTTCTAAATTGCTCTAATTCCAGGGGCACTTTCTCTACATTATTGCCCATAGTATTCCAGTTATTTCCTGTTTCTTATTCTCCGTCTTCTCAGAGAGTCTCCCAGACTCCTCTTGGATGATTTGGAAATGTACAATTTATTTAACTGATTCTTAAAGCGGACCCATATTTTTAACTAGCATCCCCTGAATTGCCCCCCCCCCCCCCTCATGAAGAGTACCTTTTGCCAATTTTTACCGCTCCTGGATCACTCTAATCCCAGATAATGGCGCCTGTTTTAGCTGTAAAGCTCCGCCTCCTCCATTCATTGTTACTGTTGTGTGTGTCAATGATGTCATTGCCACACCGATATAATGACTGATTGACTGCCATTGACGGCCAAAAAAAAAAAGTGTTCCAGGACGATTCAAAAAGTGAAAACATCCATTTCTAGTTCTACAGCTTAAGAGGGGAGTATGGGCAGAGGCTTTGGCCAAATGTATTTCACAAGTTCAGTTGTTTTTTTAAGAAAACATGTGTAGCTTTACCAGCCTACAGGGACCCGGTCTTAAATTTCAATACAATACAGACTGGTTACTTTGCACGACAGGGGGGCATATCCTACCTACAATCTGGGCCCCTCCTCTGGTGCAAAATTTAAAAGTCCAGCCTCTGTGGCACTCCACTGCTGATGCCCCTCACCAGATGCTAAAGGCGGATTGAGGGGTTAAAGAACAAAGCGTACCTTTCAGTCATGCATGTCGCTCACTCCCCTGCGATCAGTGGCAACCGCAGGGAGACTGCCCCCCTTGGCCGTGAATAATGGCCCATTTCCACTGAACAATTAGCAAATGAATAATCGATAAAGCAAACACATTAAGATGATGATTGATCAGTGGAAATGCCCACTGCAATCAAGCGAGAATTCGCTTGTTGGTCAACCATCATATGGTTTTTGCTAGCATAACATTTCTCGTTCATCACTTTGTCGGCATGCGGCAACAGAGACCGGCTATAAATAGGACTATACAAATACCTTAAAGCGGAAAGCTACATTTTATTTATTTTAAGGAGCAAAATGGCCCAATGCTAAAAATCCATATAAATATGCTCGATGGTGGGTGAAGAGAACACTTGGCATCAAGAAATAAACAGCCAGGCTTTTTTTTTATTTTAACAGAGGAAAAAGTAAATCCGGGGTGACCGGCTCTGTCACCCCTAATACACTAAACCTGTCACCCCTGTATTTTAGTCCTACCTGAAGAGAATAAACTGCTCCTGGTAGGAGTTTATTCAGTTCGGGTGTGTAAGTGACCCCTCCTCTCATTAGCTGACATTTATGGATTATGGATATATGAATTTACACAATTTCACGATAGTGCTCCTTTAAGAAAAATATAAAAAGGTCATTATTGAGGAAGCAAACCTCTCCATGCTAATTAATAACCTACCAGATCACCGGTTCTCACGCTGCCATGGTACTACAATCTTCCCAGGTGTATCCCACAATCCTTTTGGGTTCAGCCTTTAATGTGCTTGTGTGCACCAGCCCCCCACAGAGAGCGGCAGTGGCGATGTGATTGGGGGGGGGGACGTCACTGTCCAATAGTCCGCAGCTTCCTATAGGTTCATGTTGCACTGTTTACCACACAAGAACCCAGAAGTAGCTAGGAGAAGCAGCCGCACAGGCGAAATTAGTCAGGAAGGTGAGTAAGTCCTCTGGGTTTTTTTATTTATTTATTGAATAAGTCCTCTGGGCTGTTGGTCTATTTTAAATGCAGACCGTCAGCATCATTTAATGAAAAGCCCAAACCCTTAAAAAACTATTCCCCAGCATCTAAAATAATATATTTTAAGTTTTTAGTCACTTATTATTTTTTCCCCCACCGGGCTGCAACTCTGTTTAGGACTCTAGGATACGGGTGCAGCCATCTTGACTCAGAAGCATCACACATACTGAGGAGAGGAGAGCGGGATAAAGTACAGGGGGCGGGGTTAGAGCTGTGCTTATTCTTAGTATACAGTACGTCCTGCTCCAGATATAATACTTACACTTGGGTATTACTCCGCCAGATGGCGCTGCACTGCAGAGACATGTAAAAACAGGCTCCTCCCGGCCCTTCAAATACCCGGGGACCTCCCACAAATCCCCAGATTTCTCTGCAGTGCTGACTGTGAAGACATGAAGTATCACTCTCTCGCAGGTGAGCGGGGCTATTACAGCCTGCGGCCCTGTTGGACTATTCCCACCCGCCCTTCGTTTTATGTGCCTCCCAGCCTGGGCTGCGCTGGTCGGGTGAAGGTAGGCAGCACCATGCGTGCTTATGGAGCCATGCTCCACCGCAGTCCCTCACCAAAGGGTAGGCGGTTTAGGCTGATGGTGAGCCTCTAGTGGATGCCCCTCCCGCATTATTGCCGCGTGCCCCGTGTAGCGGTGGGTCCTATCCAAAGGGTCGCCATCCTCCCTCGTTCCCCCCCGTAGCTCGGGGGGAAAGAAAGGGGGGGGTGTGTGGCGGTCTCAAGTGTACCGCGATTACACGATTATGGCCTTAGTATTGTCCTTGACTTGTAACTTGGTGTCAGAGCCGCGCTGTTTGCTTTTTTATTGTATATCTGCTGCCGCCGCGCTCGTCCCTTTTCTTTATTGGATGTGCTGCGCCGGGCGGCGGCCCAGACGCTGCGGCGTCTCCATTGGCAAAATCATCTATGCTATGTGTGTCATACACTTTGCTTCTCTTTACAATATTGACTACTGTCTTAGAGCTTCGCGCTCTTCGGGGGGGCGGGGACCTGGTTTGGCGCGCTCCGTGTCACGGCCCGCTCTGGCCCGCCCTTCGAGGTTCACTTGGCGCCATTTTGATAGTGGTAACGGCCCTCCTCCTACCTTAGTCTGTAAGTGCCCTCACGGGCGATTTTCATGATTCTTATTACTGCGCATGGCTCTGACACCCTTTATTCCCATTATGTCTTTCAGACAGTTTAATCCAGTGGCTTCCCCGGCCTGGGTTAAATTATAGCAGGCCTTGTAAAATTCTCCCACCTTCCTAGCGGGTCTTTGGGGCATCCAGGGTGGCCTATTGCATAATCCCTGCTGGCATATTGTGCCTAGATAATCACCATATGGAGGCATCTCAGAATTATGTGACCGGGGTCCCTCTGGGACAAGACCGGCTGTGTATAGCGTGTGGTCAACCCCATGCTGATGCTGACAGGGCACAGGTCTGCGCACCATGTGCCGAGCAAGCACTGGCCCTGCAATCAGGCTTGCCAGTGGCTGCACCTCGTTTCAATACACCTATTTCCCCATGCTTAAATCTCACTCCTGCTGAGTCGCATACAAGTGGGGATTTGCAGCCTGCTGTGTCTTCCAGACTGCCTACGGCTGATCAGATTATGGCGAGGTTGTCAGGGCGCAGGGGCCCTGGTAAGAAGTGGCCCTTGACGCCTCCTGTTTTCTGTTTGTCCTATGGGAACTGTGGAGTTCACTACTCCGCGTGCCTATACCCCTTCTGATGAAGGAGAGCTGGTCTCTGACTCAGGCTCATCTGATGAGAGGCCGAGGAGTCATGACGATTCTGGCCCTGAATACTGGGGCCAGTGTGAGATTTGTTGATTAAGGTCTTTAAGGTCCTGTCTATCTCTCTCCCTGGTGAGGCCTCCAAGCCTAGAGGGGAGCGTTTCCATACAGCGACAGCACGCTTGGAATTTCTAGAGCAGGCTCGTTTCCATGCTCAAGGAATGGGAATTCCCCAGTAAATTCCAGGGGTCCCAGGGGACTGGGATAGGAAATACCCCTTTTCCCCCGAGGTGGTCATTTGTTAGTCATCACCCCCCATGGTGGATGCGCAGATCGTAGGGGTTTCTAACCCCCCCCTTTTTATTACATCCCCTGCTTATAGTACCCTTTGGGATGCTGAGGACCGGCGCATTGATCTGTGGCCTCCCACGCCTTTTCTTGTACAGGGACGGCGCTGCGCCCGGTCTGTGCCGCGGTCATCACTGCAGTGGCCGCTAGAACCCTCATCAGAAAGATGCTTGTTCATCACCCTGAGGATCTCCCCTGGGATATATTTAATGCGCTCTCCCGTTTGTGATGTAATTGTAAAATTTATCCTATTAGCACTGGATGACACCATTAGCATGTGTGCAAGGACTCCTGCCCTTGTGGTGGCTATACGTCGCTTGGTTTGGCTGCGACAGTGGGGTACTGACGATGCTGCTAAGAAGACTCTTACTGGGCTTCCCTTTAGAGGGCAACGCCTGTTTGGGGCCCGTCTGGACCTGTTTGGTAAAAAAGGGCAATTCACCCCAACGTAAGCGGCCGTCTCGGCCCCTCGGGGCAGGGTAACCCCTCCCCCCTCCCTACCATAGTGTAAAACAAGAACCAGGGGTGTCCTTCCTGGGGGCTCGTGCAGACTCCTGCCCCAGGAGAAGCATATAACACCCTGGCCCCTCTGGGGGGCTAAGCCTAAATCTTCCACCAAAATCCCCTCGAGCATGTTGGGGCGCCTTTGCCCGTCTGGGTGAGGGGACGGCTGCGGCACCTTGCTCATGCCAGGGGGTATCATGCCTCAGACTGGTGGATTCAGGAGGTAGTGCCCTCCGGATACAAGATAGAGTTTGCTGCGCGGCCTCCCCCAAGATTATTGGGTCCCGGGTGCTCCTGGTCCCTGCCTCTGTTCAGGTGCTGGTGCAGGCCATGCAAGGCCTGCGGGGTATGGGGGTCTCTTGCAGACTGCCCTTATCTTTACTTCCCTGTGTCTTCTGGACACCGAGGTTCTTCAGATTCGCGTTGGTTGTCCAACACTGATAATCGTGGCCTTGTCATCTGGCCTCTCTTCAGCTCCCAGAGTGCTCACCAAGGTGCTGACGGGGGTGTGGTCTCTCATGAGACCAAGGGGCGTCCGCGCTATGACCTACCTGGACGTCCTCATCACTTCCCAGTCTCTACGTTTGATACTCAGCTGGAGGGTGTCCATTTGGGAGTCATTTGGAGGGGTGATCAAACACCCCAAGTCCTTATTGTCCCCTTCATTGGTAACTCCATTCCTATGAATGAATTTTATACAGTTCAAACAAGGATCTACTTCCTCAGCAATAAAGTGGACAATCTGGTTGTATGGCCTCAGTCCCTCATAGCTGTCCTCGTCCCTCCACCAGGTAGGGGATGCAGCTGGTGGGCCTGCTGGTGGCGTACTCCCATGAGGCCCCTTATGCTCAGTCCCCCCTGGGGCCTTCTGCAACTTCTCCTATTTGTCCTACGGGACAAGGACCCAGCATCCCTGGAGCAGGGTATGTGTGCCTTCCTCCCTGGTGAGGAGGTCCCTCTTGTAGTGGATGAACTCAAGGAACCTGCCTGGGGGCAGTCCCTTCTTGCCCTTTCCTGGGTAGACGGTCACCATGGATGCCAATCTATCAGGTTGAGGGGGGTCTTCTTCTGGAAGTCCCTACGGTTCCAGGGGAGGTGGGGCCCTTAGGAGGCCTATACACCTATCAATGTTTGAATCTATGAGCGTTCAAGTTAGTTCTAACTCGATTGCCTACTCCTCTTCAGGGCCTGCCTGTTCGGGGGAGCTAGGCCTATCTGACGGCCTTGGCCTACATTAAATATTCAGGGAGGGACCCGGAGCAGGAGGTTCCTCCGGGAAGTGTCTCCGATCCTGATCTGGGTGGTGGACAATGTTCCCTGCATATCAGTGGTATTCGCTCCGGTGGAGGTCCCTCTGCGACAGGATGTGCTAATCCTTGTGTCACTATGAGGTCCAACCAGTGTGGATCTGTGTGTGCCGTCACTATCGCAAGCTCTCGGCCCTTGTTTCCCTGTCCCAGGATTCTCTGGCTGTGGTCATGATGATTTAGTAATGTTATGGCAGGACATTCTGTTCTGTATGTCTTTCTCCATGCCCCCTGTTAGGCAGGGTTCTGCGCAAAATTGCTCTGGAAGGGGGGACCAGTGATTCTGGTGGCCTAGTGGAGTGTGGTTCGCAGACGTGGTACTGAGGACAGTAGATCTGTGCGTTCTGCCAGGAGTGCCAGCTCTGCTCAATCAGGGCCCCTTTACATCACCCCGATCTACAGACTCTGGCCTAGACGGCCTGACTGCTGAAACATCCATCTTGATGGAGACAGGCTTATCTGTCTTGGTGATTGAGACTATGGGAAGACTAGGAGCAAGCTTCTTCTTCTTCCATCTATTATAGGGTATAGCGTACCCATTTTGATTGGTGTGAGTCTAAGTCTCTTCCCTGTCGGGCGTTCTCTGTTCCCAGGGTTCTAGAGTTATCACAGCATGGGTTGGAGTGGGAATTCTCCAACTCAGTACTCTGAAGGGTCAGGTTCTGCCTTGTCCGCCTTCCTGTAGAAGTCTTTTGCTCAGTTTCCTTGGTTAAGGCTTCTTTCAGGGGGTTACTCATGTGCGTCCCCCTCGTAATCCTATGGTCCCTGATGGGTTTTGAATTTGATTCTGTCTGCCTTGCGGGGTGTTCCCTTTGGGCCTTTTCAGGATACTGTCTGGCTGTTCTTACCCTCAAAGTTGTCCTTCTGGTGACTGTTATTTCAGTCAGACGTGTGTCTGAGCGGGCGGCTCTGTCTGTCTAGCCCCCGTTCTTTGAGATACACCAGAATAAGGTGGTGTTCCGCTTTAATCCGGACTTTCTGCCTAAGGTGGTGTCTTATGTTTAAGATATTGTTATTCCTTCTGTGCCTTATTCCTAGCAACGCTGAGGAAAGGGTTCTGCAGTCTTTGAACGGGTGTTGGAAGTGTTTCCTTGGTAGTCACTGTGCCCTTTAGGGGAACTGATGCTCCTTTGGGTCTATGGCCAACTCCATCCTGTATGTGCCTGATCTCGTCTGCTCTCGGGGGGGGTTAGGCGGCTTTAGGCCTGGTCTTTACTTGGATGGGATGGTTCCTTCTGGTCCTAGGAAAGGTTTTCGGCCTCTGCCAAGGCTACTGTTGGCGTTTGGACTTGTCAGGCTGTTACTCGGGCCTATTCCACTGAGGGGAAGAATCTTCTTTCTCGCTTCTCATCTTATTCTACTCGTGCGTTTGGGCTTTTCAGCACCGGCTTTTGTTGAACAAGTTTGCTAGACCGCTACTTGGTCTTCAATTCATACCTTTTCAAAAGTTTTATAAGGTTGGCGTTAGAGCCTCAGCTCATGCTGCTATTGGCCGCAAGGTATTGCAGGTGACAGTGCTTTAAACTGTCTGCTGTTGCCTTTTTTGTTTGGGATCCCACCCTACTTTATGGACACTGCTATTGGATGGATTGATTGGAAGTGTAAGTATTATATCTGGAGCAGGACGTACTGTATACTAAGAATAATACAATTCTGTGAAATACTCACCTGTAGAATTGGTATTATAAGTATACAGTACGTCCTGCTCCACCCCACCCTGGTTTTTGCATTATTCTGGATCCCCTGTATGGTGATTGTTATCATTGTTATAGTTACCAGTTTTGTGGTGGTTAATTTCTCCCGGCTTCTTGTTCACTGCTTTTCAATGCTGGGGATTTGTGGGAGGTCCCTGGGTATTTGAAGGGCCGGGAGGAGCCTGTTTTTACAAGTCTCTGCAGTGCAGCGCCATCTGGCGGAGTAATACCCAAGTGTAAGTATTATATCTGGAGCAGGACGTACTGTATACTTATAATACCAATTCTAAAGGTGAGTATTTCACAGAATTGTATTTTCCTGACCCCAGCTAATCTCTGTCTGTGCAAAGGACAGCAATCCCAGAATGCAGAGCTACAAAGTCAGAAGATACTTCCTGTTTGCAGGCTGCCTGATGCTCCATGAGCCGCCATCTTGCATAATTAAAGGCTTAAAATAGGCAGTAGATGCAGGTAGGGTGATTTTTAATGTGAGCAATCTGTATGTACAGGGTGTGGGAAACATAAGATATGCTCTTATTCAGGGTGAAGGTCCGCTTTAATTATGGTCGATTTTACGATTATTTACCAACAGATCTTCCACCCGTGAGCGCAAATCGCTGATCATCACTCACATATGCGATCGGGTTAGTGGTTTTTTTCGTTTTCATAAGTGTCTAGCCAATCAGTGCAGTGAGGCTGCTGCACACTGATTGGCTGACTAGGCACTCTATGGAGGCAAGAACGCTCACAGTGTTGGAACATGTGGCTCTCCCCAGTAAGGTAAGCAATGTTTTTTAATTTTATTTCACCTTAGCACTGGATGGGGGTCATCAGTATTGAAGTCCAGCACTTCCGGTTCAAAACCAACTCGATTTTGTATTTCTGCATCTTTCATTCTATGAAAAATAAAATTTCTGTGATGTGAGTAAGTGTCTGGGCACTCTTGATATGAGAGCCACTTATTTAGATTATAATTGGCCTGTCCATCTTTGCCCATTCTACTGATCTGTTTCCTGCAGGCTATCTCACACGCCAGCCCTGGCACCGAGGAGATGGCAATCTGCTTTGCCAATCGATCAGCAGTTCTCTTTCACCTTGGCCATTACTCAGTGAGTATTGTTTACGTCTCTGCTGTCAGTCTGGAGGCTTGTTCTGAGCTACTTTTCAATGTAAATCATCGTTTTAGTAAGCCCCATGCTGTAGATCTCGGGTTTTCTTAGCCCTGTCATTTTTCTTATTTCCTTTCATGCACATGCTGTTGTGCACCGGGATGTTTCCCTCATTTATCTGTCATTTCTCCAGCCGAGCTTTTCACCGCTCTATTTTTTTTTTAATTATGAAGACTTTCAGAAGTATAAAAATAGTTTGTTCTCATGCTGTAGGTAGCGTGGTAATTGAATTCTTGCTCCAAAGAACTTTTCTGCTTAAAGGTGCCGTTCCCATGACAAAGTAGACAGCTTAATTGTGGGTGATGTACTGTTCCCTTTCCCAAATGCATTAGCGGCTAAATCTGATCTCAAACAATGGGTTGTAATTTTTTGCAAATTGACTATATGGATCCTTATAATGCTCTACAATTATTGTACACTCTCTGGTCAATAGAGGAGAAAACGCAAATTTATTTCCTCGGTAAAAGCACTGTACAACTTTTCCTCCATTGGAAGGTATTTATTTTGATTAGACTTAATAGGCCTCGCGTATGAGATACATTTTCTGAATTTCTTTCCTGTTCATTTGTGGACACAGACATTGCACCTCTCTGGTGCTATGGCCAATGGGTATAACTTCTGGAACAGTTAGCAACAGTTTTGTTTTCTACTAGGGGCTAAAAAAATAGTTAGTGACCTGTGAATATTTTAATTTGTATCTTTATTTGGTCACAACAGGTGGTACTTGAGTTAGCGTCTGGTGGTACTCAAAGGCCCCCAGGTGAAGTGTGTGGGGGGTGGCTGAAGCACATCAGGCAAGCTACTGCACCATGTAGGGGTGGAAGGAGGGGCCCTTTGTCTCAAGGAGGTTATGGGTCCACTATAAGCAGTTTTCCCAGGTAGGGTATAGGTGTCTGCTTTAAGGTGAACTGGGTTTTGGTCCGTCCCCTGGGGCATCTGATTTTGGATGCCTCGCTGTGCCACTATATGAACCTCAACAGTGCTCCCACTGTGCTATTTGGCTCCTTCCGTCATGCATATTAACGTGCAGCAGAAGAAGTTGAATAGGAGCCTAGCTGCACTTTCTATTGCCATGCGACACCCCTTGCATCCCTCTAAGGCAGTGTGCAGCCATGCCAGCCATTCAGTTATGGTGGACATAGGCTGAGAGAGATGCTGCCGCCGGACACGCATGGGCTCGTTGCCGAAGTAACAATATTAGGCAGGATTTCAAATAGTGGGTTATCCCAACTTGTGGTGGATGTCTAACCAGGCCTAGCATATTATAGATCCAGTTTTGGTCAAATCATTTGCATTTAACTTCTTATCTGATTGTCCCATGACCCCCAACATTCCCCATGTAGGTGGCTGCTTATTTGCTGCAAGCCCCTTGTCTGGAAAGTTGAACCACTGGATGATACTTACCATGGGAGAGAGGGATGTCCTGTGGTCACTACAGACTTTTTTTAAGGTACTTGGCCCTTATAAGGAATGGCATGCCACAACTAGTGTAATGCTTATTAGCACATACAAATGTAATCTCTGCATTAATCCTACCAGACAAAAAATTCTCAATGGGCCTCATGCTACGTGAAGAGAAGGTACTAACTATTCTGAGAATGTGACCGTGATTATTTCTTCTCATGGGGGGATTCTTTATTAGGTATGCTTGGAAGACATCGATCGTGCAGAAGAGCATGGATATCCTGAGCGACTAAAGAGAAAAATACTTCAGCGGCATGCAGAGTGTTTACAGAAGCTGAAACAATCTAGCTCCTCCAGCACCCCCAGGACACGGAGTATCAACTTGATGGATGCCACAGGGGAACCCGCTGCGGATGCTGTATGTGACAAACTACAAGAGCTTAATCTAAACAAAAACCTGCAGTTAACTAACGCTTCCAGCTCCCTCAATATACAGTTCAGCACTTCCAAGGGTCGTCACTTGGTGGCTTCTGAGGATATCAGCCAGGGAGAGCTTTTGATACTGGAAGAAGCTCTCGTCAGTGTAATCATTCCCGACAGAAAACCAATGAGCAGTAAAAGCACATGGGATATTAATATTGCTAACTTCGATCTTTACTGTCACCACTGCCTGCAAAGGACTTTGGCCACCTTACCTTGCCAGCAGTGCAGTTTTGCCAGATATTGTAGTGTCATGTGCATGGACAAAGCTTGGAAGGACTATCATCATGCAGAATGCTCTATAGGCGGCCTTCTTCTTGCTTTTGGGGTGTTCTGCCACACATCATTGAGGGCCATTCTACTGACAGGCTACAAACAGGTGTCTCAGGTCTTTAACCAGTCATGGGGTGCAGGTCTGGAAAGTATATGGAGGGCTTCTGCTGATGAGTTGTATCGCAGCAACTATAAATCATTATTTAATCTTTGTTCACACTCTGAACATCACAGACAGGAGCATAAGTATCTTTGTGGGCTCACAGTTGCAGCATTGTGTAAGACATTGAGTTCGGGCCCTCTGAAGACAAGCAGGGAAGCATCAGCATTAAACAAGGAAACGGAGAATGGACCATTAGATGTGCATGTTATTGGCTCGGTTCTGCTCCTGCACATGCTTCAGCTCCATTGCAACGCTCAAGCGGTGACAGTCCTCCAGCAGCAACATGATGGTAATATTTAATATTATACTTACTGTTTATGTGCATTGTTTATAGCATAATGCATTTGCTCCACCCTCTGTTTAGACAGTTTGTCTCTGTTTGCTTTGTTTTACGCCTTACTGTTGTGATATTTGGCACTAGAGGCACCCTGCTGAAATAACAAGCAGTCTAAAAAAAACATGGCCCCAAACCTCATCCACCCCATTCAAAGAATAGACAAACAAAATCGCTTTGCCTCAATTTTAAATGCTGCATTTTCTTTCTATCTACAGAGTCTGATAGGTCATTAGTGGAAAGCAGCAAATGTGTACGACTTGCTACTGCAATTTTTCCCATTCTGAGCCTGATGAACCATTCATGTGAACCAAATACCAGTGTGTCCTTTCAAGGCCGACAAGCCATGGTCAGAGCTTGCCAGGCAATTCGAAAAGGGGAGGAGGTGCTCCACTGCTACGGTAAACTTTCTATTGGTTTGCATGTCGCTAGGTTTCAAGGTGTAAACTATTAAATAAATATAAATGATACAAACACAGAGCAAAAGATGTACAAAAGGCCAAAAGTTCTAGATCTATTGGCTAGCAAAATGCCACAATACACAATATCCCACGGTGCATATACTTCACACAAACATGTGCAAGATAATCCTCCACCTATCTTGCACATGTTTGTGTGAAGTATATGCACCGTGGGATATCGTGTATTGTGGCATTTTGCTAGCCAATAGATCTAGAACTTTTGGCCTTTTGTACATCTTTTGCTCTGTGTTTGTATCATTTATTGGAATTGTGTTCTTTTGGAGATAAGGACATTTCACGTTGAGCAACCCCTTATTACTTTGAACTTATCCTTGGAAAACCCCCCCTTTTCTTCTTTCTAGCGCGGTCCCCAGGTATTAATGGTTTAACCATTGTTACAGTATTTTGTTATCAAATAAATATACTAGATATATTAAAAAGCAAAAAACTAGGAAAAACTTAACCTGCTGATCACCGCGCCGCCCAAGCCCGCCTACACACGTGTTCCTTGCACTGGTTCCCATGTCACGCCCAGTCATGGGGCAGAGGCAGTCGGGAACGCTTCTGGCGGCTTGCCCCAGCAGGCAGCGGCACTACCGTGTTTAGCGGGAGCTAGCATCGTGGGAGCCCCAGGAATGTAAGTATAATTTTTTTTGGGGGGTGGGGGAATGTTGCACACTGCCTGTATTTAGGATGCCTGACACTGTATGTATTTGGGGTGCCACACATGCTGCTTGTATTTGAGATGCCACACGCACTGCCTTTAATGTGGGATACCACTCATTGGCTGTAATGTGGGATACCACTCGCTGCCTGTAAGTTGGGGTCTGTAATGATGTAATAGGGGTGATTCTGTGCACTTGGTGAAGGGGGGATATTTAGCACATTTGGTTTAGAATATTTTTTTTTCTTATTTTCTTCCCCCAAATCCTGGGTGCATCTTATATAGCGAAAATGCGGTACCTCGTGTATTCTAAGCGTCACTTTTTTCACTTCAGGTTCTGAGTTGGGTAAGACATGTCATGGTGAAGCGTTCTCCTGAGTCCTGAGCATATCCTGCTTTGGTCATAGACTGCTGTGTGACCACTGTGGTTTTCTCACACTGAGATATGTGTTGGAACACTTTTTTGTGTGATCCTAGAGAAATGGAATTGAAAGAGCATAATTTGGAGTCCTGCTACAGCTTCAACCCAGTGCTGCAGGAAGTGGGCTACCCAGGGCTCTGTACAGGGACCGCGGGGGCTCTTACTGATCCACCATGGATCAATGAGCCCTTCCCCCCTGGTCCCTGCCCACTTCTCCAATGCAAAGTCCTGACCCCCACCCCCCAGTCATGTAGTAGTAAAAAAATATATAATAAAATACATTGGTGGTTTAGCAGTGAGATCCCCTCGGTCCCTGCCCACTCCTCCAATGTCGAGTCCCATATCAGCCCCCCCTTCATGGTCCCCGACTCTATGCAACCCTGCCCGCTCCACCATGATCTTTCACTTGTCTTTCCTGGATGGAGCAATTGAGCTGTCAGCTACATGTCTTCCCACATGCTGTGCAAGGAGGACTGTAACATAAGGTGGCCAGAGACGACCGGGCCGCTCTCCCTTGTTACATGTATTGAGGAGGCCCGGTGCAGTGGGCGGGGTAGGGGGGAAGCGGATAGATGCTGAGAAGCAGGTGGAAGGATAGACGGATGGATGGATGGGGGGGTGCACGCAGTGGCGGACTGGGGACAAAAATGCTTCAGGGGTGGCAGGGCGGCCTTTACCCCACGGACACCACCAGTGAAGAAAATACACAATGTTGTTCCCCTGTGATAGCGTACAGCCCCATCCCCCCCACCACCAAGCAAGCGCCCTAGGCATATAGCCCTGGGGACAGCCATTCATGATCAGGTCTGAGAGAGGTAGCAGCAACTTTATTCACATTGATGGAGGAAATAACAGTCTTTCTAATTTTTTTTATAAAAAAGTAAAAAATATTTACAAATTGCAAATATCAGTACATCACGCCGCGCTCAAGATTTCATAAATATACAAATCCACATTAGTATGTATAGTGCTCAACATAAAAATGTCCTCATTCCAACAAGGGTCATACAAGCATAAAAATATATGTATTATACAAAGCACCAAAGCTAGATGATAAATGAAGTCCCACAGCACATGCACATCAGATCGTGACTGGATCCAATCCTTTACCATCAGATCGTGACTGGATCCAATCCTTTACCAACAATATAAATGCTTACCAGCTATGAGACGAAATAAGGCTTCACAAACACGCAACCATAAAAGCTGTAGTCAGTTTCAGGGCGTTTCCTCTTTAAGGCACTGGCTCGCCACAACGTATGCAGGTCCAAATCTCAGCAGATTATATGCAAAGAACACAGAACCAGACCAAACATATTGTAATTCCATATCATAAAGTGTTTAATTAGTAAAAATAGAAATGCACTCACAAGCCAACAAGGATAAAAACGGCATTCAATCAATTCAAAGTTCAGCCAGCCCTGGAATCCGACAGCCGCAGGAGGGCACAGAATAGTAACGTTGGGTACCTCTATAAAAACGAACTCCGCCACAGGCCACCGCCGACGCGTTTCGGCGCAACTCAGCGACTTTGACAAGGCTGGTGCCATGGCAGAGTGGCAGGAGTTTTATAGTAAAAAGATAATAAGAGCTTATCCCATGATGCAATGCAGCACCTGTCAATTAAGGCTTGCGCTTAAAAAAAGAATGATAAACCACCGGTGGCGGTAATATACTAATAATAGGCATAATAGAGTGCATTTCTATTTTTACTAATTAACCCTTTAAGTGCCAGCCTACCTGGAGTTTTGTCACCCTTTGTTGCCAGACCATTTTGCACTATTTTGCACTCCCCATGTTCAAATGTGATTTTTGAAGGGAAAATTTATATATATATATATTTTTTGCAGCAGAGTTTAGGCTTTAACATGAAATGTCTTGTTTGTAAATTTTATTTATTATTAATTTTATTTATTATTAAGTAAAAAAAATAATAAATACAATTTTGTTTTAGAAAATTGCCTCCTTTATTTTAAATAAAAAAATGTATTTTATTAGGGAAAACCATATTGCATGTGAAAGCCCCATTTCTACCGATTAGAACGATACCACATATTTATCGGTAGCCCCCTGTTCCTGCCCAGGAAACCCCCCTAACTGAAACAAGTAATTTTTAACATTTACAAATAAAATACAACTACCATCCACACTACAAAGGGTTAAATCGAGAGGGGAGGGGGGGGGGGGCATTTTTTTGGGGGGAATTTTAAGGGTTATAAACCCTTAAAAATAAAAAAAAAATGACATGGGGCCCACCTTACCCAAAGTAACCAGCCTGGGACCAGCTATGCAGGGCTTGTAGGAACAGGGCGCAGGGGCCAGCTTTTGTGGCCCCTGGCCCTGCAGGCTACAAGCCCGCATAGCCCGTGGCCACGGGGCTCTTCTGCCCCCCTGGCCTTTGGGGAGGCAGGTAATGGGGGTGCCGGGGGTTAATGGCAAGTCACCCGCTAGTCACAGGTGACTTGCCATCCCCCCAGCCTTGAGAACTGGTATAGGGGTCTCATGGACCCCTTACCAGTTCACAAGGGGTTAAATGTAAAAAAAACACACCACACAGAGAAAAAATATTTTATTATTATTTTTTTTTTTAATACCTCCCATCCATACTGGAGCACTCTGTCCCTTGGCGATCACTGGCTTCTGCTCACTTGCTAGAAGGGTTAATTAAAAAAAAAAATGACATAGGGTCCCCCCTCCCGGGGGGGGGGGGGGGGGGCATTTTTTTGGAATTTTAAGGGTTAAAAACCCTTAAAAATCCCCCCAAAAAATGACGTAGGGTCCCCCCTACCCAGGATTACCGACCCGGGCCAGCTATGGGGACTTGTAGAACAGGGCGCAGGGGCCAGCATTGGTGGCCCCTGGCCCTGCAGGCTACTAGCCCACATAGCCACTAAGTGGCCCGGGCCCTTCTGCCCCCCCCCTGGCCGTTGGGGAGGCAGGTAACGGGGGGCTGGGGGTTAATGGCAAGTCACCCACTAGCCGCAGGTGACTTGCCAGACCCAGAGCCTTGTGAGCTGGTATAAGGGGTCTCGTGGACCCCTTACCAGCTCACAAAGGGTTAACTGTGAAAAAAAAAACACCACACAAGTAATAAACGTATTTTATTAAAAAAAATGTTTTTTACTGTACTTACCTCTGATTGTAAGCTCTTGTCCCTCGCCACTCTGATGACAGATGCCGGTGATCGGCATCCAGAGAAGGGGGAGGCAGGAGATCAGAGGATCTCCTGCCACCTCCTTCCCCGGGCACCGATCACCGGCATCTGACAGCTGAGAAGGCTGGAGCCGGAGTTCGGGGCCGGGATGACGTCATTAGCCCCGCCCCCAAGGCCGCCATTGAGGAGGAAAGAGGAGAGAGCCTCCCGGGCTCTCTCCTGAAGATCCGTAAGTCCTGGGGGGGGGGGATCGGAGGCCCCCCAGGTGAAGAGGAGGGACAGCGGGAGCCAGCGCACACGCAGGTAAGTGAATGTCATTTTTATTTATTTATTTTTTTTACAGTTAGCAGCTGCTGCTGCAGAAGCGGGGGGGGGGGCAGCCTATTCCGGGGGCTCTCCTGGAGCCATCCGAGCCCCCACAGGGGATCGGATAGCACCAAATTAAAGAGGAGACCCGGCCGGATCCAACGAGGGGTCAGGTGAGTATTTTTTTTTTTTTGCCCGCTAGCAGGGGTAAATGCCAGGCACGTAAATTTTACGTGGCTGGCACTTAAGTGACGGAGAGGTAACCACGTAAATTTTACGTGGCTGGCATTTAAAGGGTTAAACACTTTATGATACGGAATTACACTATGTTTGGTCTGGTTCTGTGTTCTTTGCATATAATCTGCTGAGATTTGGACCTGCATACGTTGTGGCGAGCCAGTGCCTTAAAGAGGAAACGCCCTGAAACTGACTACAGCTTTTATGGTTGCGTGTTTGTGAAGCCTTATTTCGTCTCATAGCTGGTAAGCATTTATATTGTTGGTAAAGGATTGGATCCAGTCACGATCTGATGTGCATGTGCTGTGGGACTCTGACTTCATTTATCATCTAGCTTTGGTGCTCTGTATAATACATATATTTATACTTTCTAATTTTTTGCTTAGGTCCTCAAAGAATACGAAAAAGCTTGGAAGAAAGGCAGATGTTGTTAAAGGATCAGTATTTCTTTGTGTGTTGCTGTAAGGCCTGTACAGAGGAGGGCACACTTACAGCTAAAGCACCATGCGATTTCTGCTGTGCTCAGTGTCATGCAGCATTGGAGGTGAGATTTCAGCATGTGCATACATAGTAACATAGTATGTAAGGCTGAATAAAGACTTTAGTTCATCCAGTTCAGCCAGTTCATCTCCTTCCAGTGGTCCAGTAGCCATAGCTGGAAATGTTATTACACGCCAGGCAGGTATCCAGGCCACTTTTGAACATTTTTATTGTATCCTACATTACTACCTCCTCTGGCAGTGAGTTCCATAGTCTCACTGCTCTTACAGAGAAGAATCCCCTCCTATTTCGGTGGAAAAAGCACCTTTCCTCTAACCTTAGTGGATGCCCTTGAGTTATGGTATAAATAGATTGTGGGACAGATCTTTGTTTATTGACCCCAAATATATTTTTACATAGTTATTAGATCACCCCTCAGGTGTCTTATTCTTGGTGTGCCACACACCCCGCCTCACTTCTAAATATTCATCACTTAATGGGTTAACTCGCCGCCAGGTGACATAGTGCAGAGAGGAAGTCTTGTAACGAGCCCCCTTCCGGCCTATATATACCTGGTACCTCCCTTCAATCACCAGTATTTTTCTCTCTGCTTGACGACAAGACAGAGGTTTGAAGTCTCCTGCTTACAGGTAGGCCGGGGTTTTCTTACCCCGCCACCCCCCTTTTGGTCTATTTCTGCCCGGTTTGAGTGTGTATACCTTAATGGTGGAATGGAAGCCTCCCAGCCTAGGCTGCTCACCGGGCAAATGGTAGATGGCACTTTAAGTGCCTAGGAGCTTATCTCCTACCGCTCGACCTCATGCGTGGGGCAATGCAGCTATCCGGCATGGTGATCCGGAAAAGACCCAAGTATTGCGAATACCATAAATCACCATATGGAGGCTTCCGTAATTTCCGGAAACGGTTCTGCTGAGCCCTTCGGGAGGTGCGTAGGTTGTGGGGTTCCACTCCCAGCTGATGATGTCTTTATTTGCATCCCTTGTGCAAAGCAGACTATTGCGCGCCAGTCCGTTGCTTCGGCTGCGGGCCCATCGCATCCTTCATCATCTCCTACCTCTCCCTCCCTGTTCCGGACCCCGCATGATACTGTCAAAAGTGGGGATTCGCATTCCGAGGTGGCGGCACAGACCAGCCCCCGGAAAGTAGTGCCCGTTAAAGCAGCGTTAAAGGCCGCTGCAAAACGGAGGCACCTGACTCCGGTACCTTCGGCTCCACAGGACGAGTTATGTGAGCCTGTGGAATGGTCCGATGGATCCCCGGACGAGGATGAATTCCCGTTGGAGTCAGATGAGCCTGCGGATCAGCTTGCGGCTGACGTGATTGGCGATTGGTCGGAGGGGGTTGTTTTTGACACCCCCTCCATTCTGGCTCAAATGTTTAAAATTTTGAATTTAGATCCACCTGAGGCGGCCGCCCTGCCAAAGGGTCAGTTGTTTAAGGAGCCTCAGCCGCGTTGGGTTTTTCCCAGACAACACCACTTTGAGAGGGTGGTTCTTAAGGAATGGGAACATCCCACGTGGTTATCTGGAATTCCTTCCAGTTGGGAAAAGCGTTATCCTTTTCCGCCAGAATTGGTGAAGCTTTGGTCTGTCCCTCCTGACGTCGATACCCCTGTGCTAGGGCTCTCCAGCACAGCTATGGTACAGTCTGCTGAGACCACTGTCCCTAAGGATGGGGAGGATCGTCGGATTGAGCAATACGCTCGCCATGGTTTTATTTATTCCGGGTCAGCGTTGCGCCCGGTGTGTGCTTCAGCCCTTCTTCTATTGGCAATTAAGTCTTTAATTCAGGGGCTGTATGAGGATCTCAATCCCGCTTGTAAACAGTTCACTGCGCTTAAGCAGTGTGAATCTTTTGTGTCTTATGTCCTGGCCGCTCAGGACGATGCGCTGGCTATGAGTAGCAAGGCAGCGGCTATGCTGGTGGCTATTCGCAGGTCAGTATGGCTGCGTCAGTGGTCAGCGGACACGGCTTCCAAAAGGGTGCTTACAGCTCTCCCCTTTTTGGGGTTGCGTCTGTTTGGGGAGAAAATTGATTCAGTCGCAAAGGGTGGTAAGATGCCACAACGCAAGAGGCCTTGTGTCCCCTTTAGGGGGGCAGGTTCCGGTAGGCCCTCCTTTCGAGGATTCAGAGCGGGCAGGGGTGCTTCCTTTCCCACTACCAGAGGTACAGGTTGGACTCGGGGGAGGGGCCGTGGTCGGCCCACTCAGTCCTGGGGCACCAAGCCCAAACCTGCTGATAAGCCCACTCAGCAATGAGGGGCTGCCCTCACCCGTGCGGGTGGGGGGACTATTGCGACACTTCTCCCAGATTTGGAACCAAGTGGTTCCAGGCAGATGGATCCAGGAGGTAGTGTCGGCCAGTTACGACCTGGAATTCGAGTCTCACCCTCCTTCACGGTTCGTTCGGTCTCGGGTGCCCATCGTTCCTTTGGCCCAAATTCACACGAGAACGCTTCAGCTATTTCTGTTAGCGTCTTGGGACCAGCAACCTCAGTCGCTGGTTCAGTCCTTCCAGTTGTCCTCCCGTGTACGGCAGTCCCTCCTGTGGTGGTTGGTCTCGACCAATCTTGTGTAGGGCAGGCCTTTCCTGACCCCCCTTTGGAAAATTGTCACCACGGACGCCAGTCTGTCGGGATGGGGCAGATTCTGGAAGGAGCTGCAGTTTCAGGGGCAGTGGGGACCTCAAAGGCCCCACTTACCCATCAATATTCTGAAACTGAGAACCATCCGTCAGGTGCTTGCTCTCCTGACTCAGCACGTTCTGGGCCTTCCGGTCCAGATGTGTTCAGACAAGCAAACAGCGGTTGCTTACATCGGTCTTCAGGGAAGGACTCGCAGTCTGAGTACTCTCAGAGAAGTGTCCCTGATCAGGACCTGGGCAATGTTCCATGTTCCTTGTCTCTCGGCGGTTTACATTCCAGAGGTGAAGAAACAGGTAACAGACCGGTTGAGCAAGGGCTCTCCCCGTCTGGAAGAATAGGCTCTCCATCCTCGGGTGGTTCGCTCACTGTGTCTCCAATGGGGGACCCCGGAGGTGGGCCTGTTGGCCCCCCATCACTATTACAGGCTCCCGAACTTTGTGTCGCTCCCCCAGGATCCTCTGGCTCTGGCAGTGGACGCCATGTCCCTGAGCTGGGGAGTTCTGGGATTTCTATACCTGTTTCCTCCGATGCCCATGCTGGGCAGGGTTCTTCAGAAGTTGGCTCTGGAAAAGGTGTACGCCGTTCTCGTGGCCCCAAGGTGGCCAAGACAAGTGAGGTTCGCAGACATCATTCGGCTGGCAGTGGGCCAGTTCAATTTACCAGCGCTGGGTTTGATGGCCTGGCTGCTGAAACCTCCATCCTGAAGGAGGAGGGTCTTTCTGATTCAGTCATTAAGACTCTGATCAGTGCCCGGAAGAGGTCTTCTTCCATCACCTTCTATAGGACTTGGAAAGCCTATATTGCTTGGTGTGAGATAAGATCTTTTCCTTGTAGGGTCTTTTCGGTCTCCAGGATTCTGGAGTTTTTACAATCAGGGCTGGACTCTGGTCTCCAGCTAAGTACGTTGAAGGGGCAGGTCTCTGCCTTATCTATCTTTTTTCAGAAGCGTGTTGCGCTTAAACCTTTAGTTAAAACTTTCTTCCAGGGGGTTACGCATGTGCGGCCTCCCAGGAAACCATTACTCCCGGTTTGGGATTTGAATTTGGTTCTTTCTGCGCTTCAGGCTCCTCCTTTTGAGCCTTTGCAAGATATTGCTTTGTCTACCCTGACTCAGAAGATTGTCTCCTTGGTAGCGATCACTTCGGTCCGGCGTGTCTCGGAGTTGGCGGCCTTGTCTATCCAGGCGCCTTACTTTGAGAGGCATCAGGATAAAGTGGTCTTTCGGTTCAAGCCAGACTTTCTTCCTAAGGTTGTTTCTGCTTTTCATTTGAACCAAGACATTGTTCTTCCCTCCTTGTGTCCTAATCCTAAGAATGACAAAGAGAGGGTTTTGCATTGTTTGGATGTAGTACGCTGTGTTAAGTACTACTTGATTATCACGTCTCCTTTTCGTAGGACGGATTCCTTTTTTGTTGTGCCCCATGGGCCTAAGAAGGGTTTGGCACCAGCCAAATCTGCCTTAGCAAGTGGATACGTCAGGCCGTTACTGTGGCCTATTCTGCTAAGGGAAGAGTTCCCCCTTTTCGTATCACTGCTCATTCCACTCGCGCTGTTGGGGCGTCTTGGGCTTTTCAGCACCAAGCTTCTGTTGAACAGGTTTATAAGGCCGCCACTTGGTCTTCTGTTCACACTTTTTCTAAGTTTTACAAAGTTGATGTGCGGGCCTCAGCGGATGCTGTTTTTGGCCGCAAAGTTCTGCAGACTGCAGTCATTTAAGTTATGCTTCACCTGGCCTTGAGATGCCCTTCCCTTGTGGACACTGCTTTTGGATGTCCCATTAAGTGATGAATATTTAGAAGTGAGGCGGGGTGTGTGGCACACCAAGAATAATACCATTTTGTGAGTACTCACCTGAAAAATGGATATTGTTGGTGTGCCACACACCCCGCTTCACCCCCACCCTTTTCGGTATACACCGAAGCCTTTATATGGTGAAGCCTTTTTTATTTATATCAAAATTGATTTTGAGGTTACCGGTGGAATACTGGTACCTTGTCTTTCTGCTTTTTAATATACTGGTGATTGAAGGGAGGTACCAGGTATATATAGGCCGGAAGGGGGCTCGTTACAAGACTTCCTCTCTGCACTATGTCACCTGGCGGCGAGTTAACCCATTAAGTGATGAATATTTAGAAGTGAGGCGGGGTGTGTGGCACACCAACAATATCCATTTTTCAGGTGAGTACTCACAAAATGGTATTTTTTTTAGGCTAAATAAGCCTAACTTTTTTTTAGGGTTCTCTAGTCCCAGCACTCCTTTTTATTAACTCAGTTGCCCTCCTTTGAACGTGCTCCAGTTCTGATATGTCCTTCTTAAGCACAGGTGCCCAGAACTGTACACAGTATTCCATGGGGGTCTGACCAGTGACTTATACAGGGGTAAAATTTTGTCTGGTCATGAGCACCTATGCCCCTCCTGATGCACCCCATGATCCTGTTTGATTTGACAGCTGCTGCCTGGCATTGATTACTACAGTTGAGCTTATTGTTAACTAATTCATTGTTGTTTTACCACGTGTTTCACTATTTAGTATGTAATCATGGCACAGATTTCTCTTTCCCATGTGCATAACCTTTCATTTATCTGTGTTAAACTTCATTTGCCATTTAACTGCCTATGCTTCCAAATTAACTAAATTTGTTTGTAGCTGCCTGCTGTCCTCTTTTTTGTTTTAATTACTAGTTATGCGTTATGAGCCCTTGTAATCACCCCGCAATCACCTATGAAGTGCTACCCACGCCCCGGGGCCTCCACCGACCTTTGAGTTATGGTCTGGTCCAGGAGGCTTTTCAGTCTTTGGTATGACGGGCCGAGGGGCCAGCAACAGTGGCAGTCGGGGCCCCGCACGCCTGGCTAAGCCTTTTTCTGCAGCCAAAGCCACCACCGGGTAGAACGCAGAGTCTAGAGCAGCAAAGCCATCGTCAGCAATGCTACAAGGATGGGTGGGTGCAGATCTGTCAATGGGTGGATGCTCATGGCACATAAGCCACAAAGATAAGCCGATGGCAGTTCAATGCAGAGAACCATTTTCTGCTGGACCAGCTGGGCGACTACACTATCCCCCGCCCAGAATGGCTATTAGATTTTTTCCAGACTGAATTTTAAGATAGTAAGGTTACAATTGCAAATAAGTGTATCATGATTTAATAATAAAATGAATCTTTTCCCAAAGCTAACATGCTTTTATTTTCTCTTAGGGAGAAAAAGAACTGCACTGTGTCGGTGAATCCTGCTCATACGCTGTGAGAAGGCCACAGCTAGAACTCAGGTTGCAGCAACTTCAACATGTTGTTCATAGGGCTCAGCAACAGCTACAGGACGGCCATCCAGGTGACAGCTCACTTACCATTACAGCGCACATTAGTGTTAATTGGCCAGAGAAATTAATTGCATTATTTCATACAAGTGACAGAGGTAATGGATACCTAATTAAGTATCATTTTAAAAATCACATCAATTTGCTGGGAGATAAAGAGCGACTTAAAAGCCTTCTTTGCAAATTATAATTTTCTAAAGCGTCAGCGCTGATAATTTTAAAGTGTGTTTATATCACTTCATTATGAACGGAAACTTTAACTCTTATTTAACCAATACTTAACCCAGCTCTTAAAAAAAAAAAAAAGATAAAATTTTCGTATTTAAGCTGTATACAAAAAGCTATTGGTTGGTATGTTATCACATAAAATAGAGATTTGGTCTGTGTGTATATACCGTACTGTATATAATGGTGTGTGTGTGTGTGTGTGTGTGTGTGTGTATGTATATATATATATATATATATATATATATATATATATAGAGAGAGAGAGGTGCTTTCTTAAAGAGGTACATTGGAGGCCCTGGAGCCTAAAAGACTAAAGACTCCAGGGCCGTTTGAGTTCCACTCCTTGGGGCATCCCAGATTGGGATTACCCACTGTGAACAAGCCCCTCCACCCAGAACGCTAGTTTCGATCACTTTCTCCAGGAGCCCTTGCCACGTCTGTGCTTTTCGGCCGCATCTCCACTCACTTCTAGCCACGCCGTTTCTGAATGGCAGCTCGGGCACGCCACGGCTGCAAGGTGGGTTGGGGATGCGCCTGGCAGTGCCACTTGGTGGCTTAGCCGTCAGAAGCGCCGAAGGAAGCCGAGTGACGGCAAGCACGCTGATTGGCTGAGCCCATCTTTCAGCCATTCAGCGCTCTCGCCCAGATCTGTGCCGCGGGAGTGGAAGGAAGGTGAGTGAAACAGGTGACCTGGGGGGGGGGGGGTACACTTAGCAGGGCATCCCAATTCAGGTTGCTGCCACACAGAGGAACAACACGTGGGAAAGTGAAATTCTTGTGTGTTGTCCCTCTTCAAAACATATTAATATAGCCCATTTAGACCAAAAACCACAGAATGTTTCCATGCTTGATTGTAGCCTTATATTTTCACAGCCATCACTTCGACACAAGGCTGGAACTGGTTCTTGTAAGACTTAAGATCACAGAAAGAGAAAACATGTCCACTCTAGGGAGTATAAGATGGGCTAAAAGAGATCAAAACAGCCCACATATTTTTCACCCAAAACGATGCACCTGCTCATAAGATGCACCCAGGGTTTAAAAGAGGAAAAATTAGAAAAAATATTCTGAACCAAATTGTGTGCTAATATCCCCTCTTCCAATCACCCCATTAAAAACAGTGTGCGGAATCCCACATTACAGGCAGTGTGCAACATGCCCTATTACAGGCAGTGTGCGGCAACCCACATTACAGATGGTGTGCAGCATGCCCCATTACAGGTGGTGTGCTGCATCCCACATTACAGGAAATGAGCGGAATCCCACATTATAAGCAGTGATCAGTATCCCACATTACAGGCAGTGAGCGGTATCCCACATTACAGGCAGTGTGCAGTATCCCACATTACAGGCAGTGTGCAGTATCCCACATTACAGGCAGTGTGCAGTATCCCACATTACAGGCAGTGTGCAGTATCCCACATTACAGGCAGTGTGCAGTATCCCCATTACAGGCAGTGTGCAGTATCCCACATTACAGGCAGTGTGCAGTATCCCACATTACAGGCAGTGTGCAGCATCCCCATTACAGGCAGTGTGCAGCATCCCCATTACAGGCAGTGTGCAGTATCCCACATTACAGGCAGTGTGCAGCATCCCCATTACAGGCAGTGTGCAGAATCCCCATTACAGGCAGTGTGCAGTATCCCACATTACAGGCAGTGTGCAGTATCCCACATTACAGGCAGTGTGCAGTATCCCACATTACAGGCAGTGTGCAGTATCCCACATTACAGGCAGTGTGCAGTATCCCACATTACAGGCAGTGTGCAGTATCCCACATTACAGGCAGTGTGCAGTATCCCACATTACAGGCAGTGTGCAGTATCCCACATTACAGGCAGTGTGCAGTATCCCACATTACAGGCAGTGTGCAGTATCCCACATTACAGGCAGTGTGCAGTATCCCACATTACAGGCAGTGTGCAGCATCCCCATTACAGGCAGTGTTCAGCATGCTTATTACAAGCCAGTGTGCGACATCCCCCCCCCCCCCCCCCATACACCCTGACACCCAAACACCTTACCAGCGGCCGGCCGCCACAACACTGCTAGACAGACACACAAATTTTACTGACGCCACACATGTTACCAGACGCATAGCGCTGGTTCTGGGCCGCAGCTGGGCATGGCCATGTGACGCCAGGGAAGACGGCCATAAACGTGCCATGCCCATCCACGGCCGGGATCCAGCTCTACGCGCTGGGCCGTGTGTGTGTGCCGCTGGTAAGCCTGGGCTGCTGCAAGTCTGTCTTATGGGGCAAAAAGTACGGTAACCAAGCATTGCAGACCCTGCCGGCTACTTTAATATAAGAATGGCATCCACAGACAGGCCATAGGAGCAGATCTCTGACCAAGTTCTAGAACACCACGCTGGCTGCTACAGGGGACAGGACGTATGAGTGTTTTGTTTTTGCCTCAGATAGTCCCTTTAAATCTGTATATGGTGATAGATATATTTTTTATTGTATTTTTATTTGTAGATGTGGCAATAAGTATGCTGGCATCAAGTTTATCCGAAGCTAGTGAATTTCTGTTTGATAATCATGTGCTCTATGGGGAGATATTTGATCAGCTTGCACAGGCTGAAGTGTCAAAAGGTACAGTATCCTACAGGGCAACTGATGTTTACATTCTTCAAGCATACTAACTCTTAATTGTGATTTAAGGTGATTGGGCCACAGCAGCAGGACATCTTAGAAGAAGCATCCAACTTGTGGAACAGCGTTATGGAGCCTCCAGCTTAGAGCTTGGACAGGAGATGTTTAAACTAGCTCAGATATTATTTAATGGGTAAGTGTTGTCAGTGTTAGTGTATGGAAACTCCAGATAAGCTAACTGGGGTTTATTTTCCTTGTCAATTTTAGAGTGGTGGTCAATTCATTTGTGCAACTTTACTATATGTTTTTTTTTTTCTGTAGGTGCCGAGTGACAGAAGCTATGAGCACTATTGTGAAAGCCCAGCATATTCTTAGCTTGCACTATGGACCTGAACACTGCTTGGTGCAAGAACTCCAAGAGATGAAGACATGTCTGCTAGATCTCCCAGGAATGAATTAGACTTTTATTCCGTTCCCCCGAATTGGGATGCCCTATTATGTGAAACCCCCCAGATCGCCACTATTCACTCACCTCTTCCACATTCCTATGGCTCATGTGCGGGCTCTCGTCCAATGGGAGCTGTCAATGTCATTCGGCAAATGGCTCTCATTGACTTCAATAGGGAGCTCATGCTGCCGCATCCCCCAGTGCCTGCTCCCCCAATGACAACAATGAGAGACGTTTGCCAAATTACATAGTCACAGCAGACCTTTTTCTTTGGACAAGAGCCCTCGCGTGCACTGTTGGAACCAGAAAGAGGTGAGTGAATACCAGGGTTCTGGGAAGGTTTTATACAGCTGATCATCTCAATTCTGGATACCCTGGGGGAAAGCCTGTGGCCGGCAAGGTGGCTGCTGTTGAGGTTTTTTTCTGCTTTAGGCCTAAATGAAAAGTAACACAGTGGAAATGCTTCATGAGTAGTCGTTTGTCTACACATGGTCCAGCATGGGAACACATGCTTTAGGATTGGAGCTTTTTTTCAGCTGCTGTGAAACCAACTTTAGCACCAAGAAGAATTATTCCCCCTCATCAACCCAAGTTGTATAATATTCCCTAAAGCGGAACAAAACCTGGGATTGGTTTTGTTCCATGCCCCAGGGGCATCCCTAATTTAGATGTGTAAAACCCGCCAGTATGTCCTGTAAAACTCAACTCTTCCTGGTCAAACCGGGCATGCGCGGGCTCTCGTCCAATCAGAATTGTTTGCCTTGCATTTGTAATGTTCGGCAAACAGCTCTGTTAGTGGCAATAGTAAAACGAGCATCTGCATCCCCAGCAGCAAGCATGCTTCCTCCCCCAGCCTGAGTTGCAGGGGTGGGAGCACGCTTACAGCCCGAAGGTGTGGGGATGCCTGTTGTTTACATCGCCGAGGGCCCACGAAGCAGGTGAGTTTTGTAGTGCCTTGGAAGGGGTTACACAGTGGGGCATCCCAATGTGGGATGCCCTGGTGGAAGGCCATCCCTGGAATCTTTTACAGAGGGTTTTGTTTTCAAATATACTATTTTTAAATAAAAGCTGTGAAGCAAAAATCTTTATAAAATTCATGCTGTTATTTATTCAGTGGCCACAGGTTTATAGCTGATTGAGTTTGGTGCTAATGTTAAGTGAGGTGGCCTCCCACTATCCATTTATGCTGCTGCCTCCAATATTTCTCATCAACCTAACAGTTCCTACAGCTCCCCAGGCATGTTGTCTTTGTGTTATTCTAGGCTCCACTTTCACACCTCCGATTCAGTCACTAGCCAACTTCTGTCTTTTTCAACTCAAAAACATCTCCCGCATCCATCCCTTCTTCACAACTAACACCTCCAAATTTGGTGCTTCTTAAACAACAATACTAATATAGTAATAAGGTTGAATCCAGTTCCAGAGAACAAATAGTCTTCAAGGTTATTGGCACTTATTGAAGTCATCCATTGGTTAAAAAATCCCAGCTGCTGTACAATACTGTCCATGACGCATTTTGGGAGTTATACAATATATATGGGTGCAGGGCCGGCTCCAGGGTTCTGTGGGCTCCTGGGTGACAGAGTCTCACTGGGCCCCTTTTGTGTCATGTCACATGCCCCACTCTGTGAAACGCACTATCCCAGGTTTTGTTCTTTGCCTCCAGGGCGTCCTGATTTGGGGAGCCCCGCTATGTGAAACTCCTTAATTCACCTGTAAAACTTACCTGACTTCAGATCCTATCGCACATGTGAAGGCACGCAGAAAATCTGTGTTTTCTGGGATCCAGCACGGGTTGCTTCATCTTTAATTCTTTACATTTCTTCTTTACATTTGGGTAATCCGCCACCAGGTGGCGCAGTCGACTGCAGGAAGACTTGTGGCTCCTCCCAGACTATAAGGGCAGGAATTACCCAGAATACCCAGAGTTTTTCTGCAGTCCTGACTGCGAAGACAGAAGATATTCTCTCTCTCTGTATTTTCGCAGGCGAGCAGGGCATCCCGAGCCTGTCGGCCCTGCAGGCCTATTCCCACCTGTTCCAGACCCATCCTGTCTCCCAGCCCCGGCTAATGGTTCAGTTGAAGGTAGGGGAACACCTAGGGTCGGGTGTTCGCAGAGCTATGCTCTGGGCCGCAGACCCTGGACCCAAAGGGTAGCCGGCCATAGGCTATGGTGAGCCTATATGAGGGGGGAGAAACCACTTGGACTTTCATCCCACAAGCTTTATTTTTTCTCTTTGGGAATGTCTTCATGCGGCACCTGCCCTGTGTGCTTTTTTCCCTTCATGTGTTTTACTTCACTTGTGCCTTCTCTGCGGTCCCAGGCGACTTTATGACCATGGGGGATATCAAGGATGCTTATCTGCACGTTCCTATCTTCCTAGGACATCAGAAGTTCCTGAGGTTCGCTCTGGGGGATCAACACTACCAGTTTGTGGCCTTGCCGTTTGGTATCACCTCGGCCCCTCGGGTGTTCACCAAGTTACTGGCGGGTGTCATGGCTCTCCTGAGGAGCCAGGGCATTCGCATTCTTCCTTACCTGGACGACCTGTTGATTACTGCTCAATCTTTTCATCAGGCCTAGAGGGATACTCAGGTGGTAGTGTCCACCCTCGAGTCCTTCGGTTGGGTGATCAATTATCCCAAGTCTTCGCTCACTCCGTCAGTGGTGAGGTCCTTTCTGGGCATGATGCTGGATACTTCTCAAGTCGAGGTGTTTCTTCCTCAGCAGAAGGTGGAGGGCCTTCAGATGCAGGCACAAGCCCTGCTGTCATGTCCTCATCCCTATATCCGTCTGGGGATGCAGTTGGTGGGCCTCATGGTGTCTTGTTTCGAGGATGTACCCTTCGCCCAGTTCCACATGAGACCTCTTCAGTTGAATCTCTTGACCATTTGGGATCGGAAACAGGAATCCCTGGAGCAGGTTTTTGCTCTGTCTCTCTCGTGGTGGTTGGAGGCCCACGTGCCTATCAATCGCCTGGAGCTGAGGGCGATCAGGTTGGTTCTCTTCCAGTTGACTCCCCACCATCGGGGTTGTGCGGTCCAGGTCCGCTCGGACAATCAGACGGCTGTCGCCTACATTAATCATCAGGGCGGGTCTCGGAGCAAACGAGCCCTCAAGGTAGTGTCCCTGATCTTGTCTTGGGCAGAGGAGAATGTTCCCTGCATCTCGGCGGTTTACATTCCAGGGGTGGAGAACCAGGAGGTGGACTCCCTAAGCAGGGGGTCATCTCATCTGGGGGAATGGTCTCTCAGCATCAAGATCTTTCACGCCCTGTGTCACCACTGGGGTCAGCCGGACGTGGACCTGTTTGCGTCCCGTCACAATCAGAAGCTTCCAAGATTCGTCTCTCTGTGAAGAGATACTCTGACCTTCGCCACGGACGCTCTAGCCATTCCCTGGACAGATTTCCGGCTCCTCTATGCATTTCCTCCCTTTCCTCTCCTGGGTCGGGTGCTGCGCAAGATAGCCCAGGAGGGGGTACTGACCATTCTGGTGGCCCCCTGCTGGCCGAGGAGAGTACGGTTCGCGGACGTCGTCCAGATGGCAGTGTATCACTTCGTCATGCCCGACGATCCAGGGCTCCTCACTCAGGGGCAGTTGCGTCATCCCAATTTACAAACGCTGGCTTTGACGACTTGGCTGCTGAAACCTCCATCCTGATGGATAAGGGATTGACGGCTTTGGTCGTCAGTACTATGATTCAGGCTTGGAAAGAATCATCTTCTATGATTTATTATACGCTTGTCAAGACTTTTTTCCAAGGAGTTACTCATGTACGTCCACCGCGTAAGCCCCTGCTACTGGTGTGGGATTTGAACTTGGTGCCTTCTGCTCTCCAGGGTCCCCCCTTTGAGCCCTTGTGCGATGCCTCTCTATCCATTCTGACTCTTAAGGTAGCCTTTTTGGTTGCTATCACTTCGGTGCGTCACGTCTCAGAGCTGGCGGTGCTTTCTGTGAAGCCTTCTTATTTTTAACGGCATCAGGATAGGGTGGTGTTTCCATCTTAAACCGGAATTCTTGCCCAAGGTTGTCTCTGCCTTTCATCTCAATGAGGACATTGTCTTGCCTTCCTTGTGTCCTGCCCCGTCAAATTCGGGAACAGAGCCTTCATTCTCTGGATGTGGTCAGGACGCTCAAATACTATTTGGTTGTCACTGAGTCTTTTCGGAAGTCAGATTCTCTGTTTGTGCTCCCTGCCAGGCCTAGGAAGGGCTTGCCTCCGGCTAAATCCACTATTAGCAAATGGATCAGACAGGTGGTGGTGCAAGCATATTCTACCAAGGGGAAGGAACCCCCTTTCTGTGTTACTGCTCACTCCACTAGAGTTTCTTGGGCTTTTCAGCACCAGGCTTCTGTTGAACAAGTTTGTAAGGCCGCTACTTGGTCTTCAGTTCATACTTTTTCTAAGTTTTACAAGGTTAATGTTAGGGCCTCAGCTGATGCTGTTTTTGGCCGCAAGGTGCTTCAGGCGGTAGTGGCTTGAACTACCTGCTGTTGCTCACTGGGGATCCCACCCTTCTTCTTGGACACTGCTGTTGGATGTCCCAAATGTAAAGAATTAAAGATGAAGCAACCCGTGCTGAATCCCAGAAAAATACAATTCTGTGATTACTCACCTGTAGAATTGTTTTTATGGGTATCCAGCACGGGTTGCTTCATCCCACCCTTCTTGTTGTTGTTATCCTCTTTTGTCTTGTTATGGTGATTCTTTTTGAGAGAGTTCTTCTTAGTGGGACTGTGTTTTCATTAACATGGTTTGCCTCCCGGCTTCTTGCATTACTGCTTTTCAACACTGGGTATTCTGGGTAATTCCTGCCCGTTTATGGGCCGGGAGGAGCCACAAGTCTTCCTGCAGTCGACTGCGCCACCTGGTGGCGGATTACCCAATTGTAAAGAATTAAAGATGAAGCAACCCGTGCTGGATACCCATAAAAACAATTCTACAGGTGAGTAATCACAGAATTGTATTTTTACACAGGTGGGTGCCCTGGGGATAGGGAATTGTCCCGCCTTGGAGTTTTTTAGACTCTAGAGCCAGCTAAGATGGGTGTTTGTCTTCTGTAAAGAGGAACATTGGATTCTTTGGCCCTGGAGTCTGCAGACCTGGCTAAAATTTGTTTTGTTCCTGTTTAAAGTAGACCAATCACCAGGATTTGGGATGCTCCCCTGTGGGAAAACGCCCAGATCTTCTACTCCACTCACCTTGCTCACCGCACGACCGCATGTCCAATCAGCACTTTATGTTGTGCATACTAACACACAGCATAAAGCCAGTGTTTTGGACTCCGCGGGTGCGCAGGGACCAGGGGGTGGGCACTTCCCCATGCTTTGGCTATCTGAAGTGGACTAAATCCTGGGATTTTGACTAGGGTGGCGGCTATGGAATCTTAAAGTGGACCAAAACCCGGGATGACGTGCTGAAATCCCCCTCGGTCACCTGGTCTAACTCGGCTTTTCCCACTACTACGGCACATGGACAGCCTCTTGTCCAATCAGTGCGCTAGGATCAGAGTGCTTGGCCGTTGCGCGCATCGGCAGTTGTATCCCTGCTACCCTGTAACAGGGAGCATGCGCTGGCCATTCACAAATTCATTTCGTTTTCGACTACAAATTGGAACTAGTAGCCAAGCTTCCTTGAAGGTACTTTCCATCAAGACTCCCCCAGAACCCAGTGAGGGCAGAGGAGCTTCAAGTAGCGATAGAAGGCTTAGTTCAGAGGGGAGTAGTTACCCCAGTACCTCCATCCAAAAGAGGACTCGGGTTCTATTTAAATCTTTTCATAGTTTTGGATGGAATCCCTGGGATCCACCATAGCAGCCCTTCAGCAGGGAGTTTTCATGACTAAAGTGGACCGAGACGCATATTTGCACATACCGATATTCTTGGGACATCAAAGGTTCCTCTGTTTTTCCTTAAACAATCATCATCTCCAGTTTGTGGCCCTGCCCTTCGGTCTTTACACAGCCCTACATGTGTTTACGAAGGTCCTAGCAGGTCTTATGGCCATCTTGAGAACCAGGGGTTTGCACATCACACCTTATCTAGACAATCTTTTAATCAGAACACCATCCTTCTTGGAAGCCTGTGTAGACACCCAGACAGTCCCAGCCACTCTGGAGAAATTCGGGTGGATTATAAATGATCCCAAGTACCCTTCTCAGGTCTCCTTTCTCAGAATGACCTTGGATACAGAGCAGCCAGGATATTTCTTCCAGGAGAGAAGTGTGTTTTGCTTTAGGCCAGATTAAGGGCACTACTTTCAGGCGATCCCCTCCATCCATCAGACTATGCGACTGTTAGGTCTGATGGTCTCCTCCTTTCAGGCAGTTCCTTTTGCCCAATTTCACACAAGGCCCCTATAGTTGGAGCTATTGTCACAATGGGACCATCCATTGGATTTCCACTTCTCTCTGTCCAGTCCAGTGACACAGACGTAAGCTTGGTAGCTATACTCCCATCAGAGTTAACCCCCACACCTGGTTACTCCCCAAACCCCTGGAAGGAAGCTTACTGTTGCAGGCAGGAAATAGGCGGGATGCAGGGGGCATTAGTGGCCAGGACATCGGCAGCCAGGAGAGCAGGGACATCGGGGGCCACTGTTACTGTGTTCCTGATTTTTTTCCCCTGCAGTGGCGAGTGCGCCTGTGTGCCATTACTGGTACCCTGAGCAGTGGCGGCGAGTGTTTGTAAGCTTATTAAGTTAGATTTACATTCAATCAATCCCGGTGGTTGCTTACCTAGACTACCTGCTTTTATTCTAAGTATGCCACACACCCCGCTTCAAGACATTCATTACATGTGGGTATACTGACCTGTAGATGGCGATCTTGCAGAGATGTCAATAAAAAAAGTAAGACCCTCCCGGTCCATAAATACCTGGGACCTCCCACTCATTCCCCAGTCTTTCATCTCTGCAGACGGCGAGCAAGGCAGAAGATGAATGTCTCCTCCTTGCAGGTAGCCGGGATGACTCCCGGCCCTCTATTTAATCTATTCCTGCCTGGATTCTTTATTGATTTTACTTGCCTCCCAGCCTATGCTGCTGGTCCGGGCAAGGGTAGATGGCACCCTAGGTGCTCAGGAGCTACGCTCCGCCGTGAGACCCCATAACAAGGGGTAGGCGGCTAACCGGGTTGGTGACCCCAGTTTGGGATGCCCTGTCCCTTGGCCTTCTGCCCTAGCATGGATTCCCCCTCTCCCGGATACCCTTAGAGGGGGGGGGGGTCTCTTATAGATTCATCCTTTATTGTAATGTGTGTGTGTTTGGTTACATGTACATTCGCGGTACTTAGACCGGCCGGCCTCTGGGGTTTGTCATGGCGGCTGTTCACGGTGCCCAGGGGGAGCTTCTTCCTCTCAGGGCGGGGCCGGGCGTTCGCGCGAACACCTACGGCCCGGCCCCGTGCTGCGGGCGCCGCGGTTCAGGTCCCGGCTTCTGGCCGGGAGGGGCGGGGCCGTCCTTCTTCCTCTGCCTACGCGCCTTTTTCCTTCTCTGCGTGACGGTCGGTGAGTGGTCTTTGGCCCCATTAGTTTTGCTATGAATAGTTATTCATGCCCCTCCTTTGGGTTGTTTGGCAACGCTTCTGTTATTAACCCCTTTGGACATTTACTATGCGGTCTGATTGCTGTGTTTTGTTTGTGTGTTCCAGGTGGACCATTGTTCCTATTAAAGGAGGGTTCCCCCGGTCCTAGGGTCCCTGGTTAAATTTAGGGGTCTGTAAATTCCTCCCACGCGGGACTTAAAGGGGCATCCTGGGTTGCATTACTGCGTAATTCCCTCGGGGCATTGTGCATATTTATAAAAAAAAATCACCATATGGAGGCTTCCCGGGATACTGGGCTTGTGCCCCCCTTGGGGCAATCCAGGCTGTGTTTGGGGTGTGGGGTATCCCTTTTTTGGGGATGATGTATTTCTTTGTGTACCCTGTGCGCAACGGTCTATTACGCAGCAGTCCGGATCTCAGGCGTCTGGTTCTGCTCCGCCAGTCTCCTCTCCGTCTCCCCCTCGCTTGACACGTACCCCATGTGATGCTCAACTGTAGTAATCAATGCCAGGCTGCTGCTGCCAAGGCAAATAGGATCATGGGGTGCATCAGGAGGGGCATAGGTGCCTGACCAGGTCATGACCAGAGCATCATTTTACCCCTGTACAAGTCACTGGTCAGACCCCATATGGAATACTGTGTACAGTTCTGGGCACCTGTGCTTAAGAAGGACATATCAGAACTGGAGCACGTTCAAAGAAGGGCAACAAAGTTAATAAAAGGAGTGCGGGGGCTAGAGTACCCAGAAAGATTGTCCAAGTTAGGTTTATTTAGTCTAGAAAAAAGACGATTGAGGGGTGATCTAATAACTATGTATAAATATATTCGGGGTCAATACAAAGATCTGTCCCACAATCTATTTATACCCCGGAGTGTAACCATAACCCGGGGGCATCCACTAAGGTTAGAGGAAAGGTGCTTTCTCCACCGACATAGGAGGGGATTCTTCTCTGTAAGAGCAGTGAGACTATGGAACTCGCTGCCAGAGGAGGTAGTAATGATGGATACAGTAAAAACGTTCAAAAGTGGCCTTGATGCCTTCCTGGCATGTAATAACATTTCCAGCTATGGCTACTGGACCACTGGAAGGAGTTAAACAGGCTGAACTAGATGGACTAAAGTCTTTATTCAGCCTTACATACTATGTTACTATGTGGTCATTGGCGGGGAGTCGCAATCTGAGGTGTGTGCCAGATTGGAAAATCTTGAAAAATTGTTTTCCAGTGCTGTTTCCAAAAAGGCCACGGCAAAGCGAAAACATTTGTATACAGCCACGCAGGCCTTTGATATGGAGTTTGACTCCCTGGATTGGTCTTATTGTTCCCCGCTTGAGGAAGGGGAGCTGTTTGAGGAGTCTGAGGGCTCCGATGACCAGCAGTTTGTGGGTGCTGATACCGAGCAGGGCCAGAGGGATTCCTTGGATACCTCTAGGGTCCTGGCTCATATGTTTGAGGTCTTGGCTATTTCTCCCCCTGAGGCGGCTCCTCCGCTGAAGGGGGAGTTCTTTGAGGTGACCAATTTCCTTATCAAAAGCATTTTGATGGTATCATTCTCAAGGAATGGGAGAGGCCGACTTGGCTCCCGGGTGTCCCTCCGGGCTGGGACAAAATATCCCTTTCCGGTGGACGTGGTGAAGCACTGGTCGTCCCCCCCCCCCCCCCCCCCCGAGGTGGATGCTCCTGTTTTGGGGTTGTCCAGCTCCTCAATCCTGCATTCTCCAGAGTGCACTACTCTCAAGGATGGTGAGGATAAACGCATTGACCAGATGGCTTGTCATGGTTTTACCAGTGTTGGGTCGGCCTTGCGGCCGGTTTGTGCTTCAGCGCTTTTATTGGTAGCTGCCAGGTCGGTTGTTAGAGGACTGTTGACCTCTTCCGGGCTGGACCCGGCTAGTGAGGAGTTTGCCGCCCTTAAGCAATGTGAGTTGTTTTTGTCCTTTGTGCTGACCACTTTGGACACATTGGTGATGTGTAGCAGAGCTTCGGCCTTGCTTGTGGCTATCCGGCGGTCGGTTTGGTTACACCAGTGGGCTGCTGATTTTGTGTCCAAAAAGTCGCTTACGGCCCTTCCCTTTGTGGGGTTTCGGCTCTTTGGAGAGAAATTGGATTCGGTGGCAAAGGGAGGTAAGTTACCTCAGCGTAAGAAGCAGCGTCGCCCCTTTCGGGGGGAGGCTTCCTTCACTCAGTCCTTTCGTGGGGCTAGAGTTGGCAGGGGTTCGGCTTTCCCCTCGTCCAGAGGTGATTCCTGGGGCAGGGGTCGGGCCCGTCCAGGACACAGTTGGGGCTCTAAGCCTAAAGCCGCTGCCAAGCCGGCTCAGCAATGAGGGGGCGCCAACTCTTGGGACGGCTGCAACTCTTCTCCCGGGTCTGGGTCCAAGAGGTCTCGGACAGGTGGATTCAGGAAGTGGTGTCTTCCGGTTACAAGCTGGAGTTCGAGTTCCGGCCCCCTCCCAGATTCTTCAGGTCTCGGGTGCCGTCAGATCCTCTGGCCGCTCAGGGGCTTCGGGCGGCAGTAGCAAGTCTCTTGGACATGGCTGTCATCTGTCAGGTGCCCCCCTCAGACCGGAGCCTGGGCTTCTATTCCAATTTGTTCACGGTGCCCAAGAAGGATGGATCCGTTCGTCCCATTCTGGATCTAAAGTTGCTCAACAGGTTCGTCCGTCCCCGGAAGTTCCGTATGGAAACTCTGCTTTCAGCCATCCACTCACTTCGTCAGGGACTTCATGTCGTCCATAGACATCAAGGATGCTTACCTGCATATTCCAATATTTCCGGCACACCAGAGATTTCTCAGGTTTGGCGTGGAAAATCAACATTTTCAGTTTGTGGCTCTTCCGTTTGGCCTTACCTCGGCTCCAAGGGTTTTCACCAAGGTGTTGGCAGGAGTGATGGCCATCCTCAAAGCCAGGGGTATCCGCATCGTGCCATATCTGGACGATCTTCTCATCATGGCGTCTTCACTCAGTCAGGCGCAGATGGATACCTGGACCGTGGTGTCCACTCTGGAGAGTTTCGGTTGGGTGATCAACTATCCCAAGTCCTGCCTCTCTCCCTCCAGGGTGGTGGAGTTCCTGGGAATGTCTCTGGATACTTCTCAGGCCAGGGTGTTCCTCCCCCGGGCCAAGGCTCTTCTGATTCAGGAATTGACTCAGCATCTCCTATCTATCCCCCGCCCGTCCATCCGACTGGGGATGCGACTGGTGGGATTGATGGTGGCATCGTTCGAGGCGGTTCCCTTTGCCCAGTTTCACACAAGGACGCTCCAGCTCCATCTCCTGGTGGCCTGGGACGGGTCCCCGCTGTTTTTGGATCAGTCTTTTCTGATGTCCCCCCTGGGTGCGGGTTCTCTTCGGTGGTGGCTGAAACCAAGCAGTCTGACGAGGGGCAGGTCCTTTCTGACCCCTCGTTGGGAGACGGTCACCACGGATGCCAGCCTGTCAGGTTGGGGGGGATTTTGTAAGGATCTTCAGTGTCAGGGACTGTGGGGACCTCTGGAGGATCACGATCCCATCAATGTTCTGGAGTTGAGAGCCATCAGGTTGGTTCTGGCTCACTTGACTCATCAGTTGCGGGGACTACCGGTTCAAGTTCGGTCGGACAATCGGATGGCGGTTGCCTACATCAATCACCAGGGGGGGACTCGCAGCAGGCGTGCCCTCAGGGAAGTGTCTTTGATCCTGGATTGGGCAGAGGGCAATGTCCCATGCATCTCGGCAGTGTACATTCCGGGGGTGGAGAACACGGAAGCGGACTCCCTGAGCAGGGGGTCATCTCGCCGGGGGGAATGGTCGCTCAGCCCCAAGGTGTTTCGGACGCTTTGCCACCGGTGGGGGACTCCGGAGGTGGACCTCTTTGCCTCTTGTCACAATCACAAGCTTCCGGTATTTGTGTCTCTCTCGCGGGATCCCCTGGCTCTGGCAGCGGATGCCATGTCTCTGAACTGGAGGGATCTGGGGTTTCTATACCTGTTCCCTCCGTTTCCCATGGTGGGCAAAGTGGTGCGCAAGCTGGCCCTAGAGGGCGCGTCAGCAATCTTGGTTGCTCCAAGGTGGCCAAGACAGATTTGGTTCGCAGACGTGGTAAGGTTGGCAGAGGATCGGTTAGTTCTGCCCCTTCTGCCGGATCTACTCACTCAGGGTCCACTGCTGTACCCCAATTTATCCACTCTGGCTTTGACGGCGTGGCTGCTGAAACCTCCATCTTGAAGGAGGAAGGTCTTTCTGATGCTGTCATTCAGACTCTGGTTAGGGCTAGAAAGCGGTCTTCCTCTGCCATCTACTATAGGATTTGGAGGTCTTATATTGATTGGTGTGAGGTCAGGGCCTTGCCTTGCAGGGCGTTTTCTATCCCTAGGGTTTTGGAATTTCTGCAACATGGTCTGGACCTAGGTTTGCAGCTTAGTACGCTGAAAGGGCATGTTTCTGCCCTGGCGGTTTTCTTTCAAAAGTCTTTTGCTCTTCATCCTCTGGTTAAGACCTTTTTCCAGGGGGTTAAGCATGTGCGGCCTCCTAGGAAGCCTTTGCTCCCAGTTTGGGATTTGAATTTGGTTCTTTCTGCCTTGCAGGGTCCTCCTTTTGAACCTTTGCAGGATATTGCACTTTCTACGCTTACTCAGAAGGTTGTTTTTCTGGTTGCCATCAACCGTTCGGCGTGTATCGGAGTTGGCGGCCTTGTCCATTAAGGCCCCTTATTTTGAGAGGCATCAGGACAAGGTTGTTTTCCGCTTCAAGACAGATTTCCTTCCTAAGGTGGTCTCTGCTTTTCATCTTAATCAGGACATTGTTCTACCCTCCTTGTGTCCTAAGCCTAGCAATGACAAGGAGAGGGTTTTGCATTCTTTGGATGTGGTTCGCTGTGTGAAGTACTATTTGGTGGCTACTTCCTCTTTTCGTAGGACGGACGCCCTTTTTGTGGTGCCCTCTGGGCCTAGGAAGGGTTTGGCTCCCGCCAAGTCGTCCATTAGTAAATGGGTTCGCCAGGCCATTGTTGGGGCCTATTCTGCCAAGGGGAAGGTTCCCCCTTTTCGTGTTACTGCTCATTCTACTCGTGCTGTTGGGGCATCCTGGGCTTTCCAGCACCAGGCCTCTGTTGAGCAGGTTTGTAAGGCTGCTACTTGGTCTTCGGTTCACACTTTTTCCAAGTTTTACAAGGTTGATGTGCGGGCCTCAGCGGATGCTGTTTTTGGCCGCAAGGTTCTGCAAGCTGCAGTGGTTTAAGTTTGTGCCTTGTTGCCTTGTTTTTGGATCCCCGCCCTTTCTGGACACTGCTATTGGATGTCCCACATGTAATGAATGTCTTGAAGCGGGGTGTGTGACATACTTAGAATAATACCATTTTGTGATTACTCACCTGTAAAATGGGTATTATATGTCACACACCCCGCTTCACCCTGCCCTTTGGTATTCTGGATCCTTTATATGGTGAACCTTTGTTAGTTTTAATTGGCTTTCCTGGTCCCTTTACCTTACTGCTATCTTTATACTGGGGAATGAGTGGGAGGTCCCAGGTATTTATGGACCGGGAGGGTCTTACTTTTTTTATTGACATCTCTGCAAGATCGCCATCTACAGGTCAGTATACCCACATGTAAAGAATGTCTTGAAGCGGGGTGTGTGACATACTTATAATACCCATTTTACAGGTGAGTAACCACAAAATGGTATTTTTTTGCATCTTAAGTACAGGAATTAAGGCTGAATTTCAGGGATACAGATTTTCCAGCAATTTGGTTGGATAATCAATATGGAAAAGTCAAATCTTTTTCCAACCAGAGAGATGGTCTATTTGGGACTAAAATTAAATTCAGAACTACAGAAGTTTCTCTGACCGAGGACAAAGTTGAAAAGATTCAAGAGACAGTTTCATTCTTGTTAAGAAAAAACTGTATCTCGATCAGAAATATTATATCAGCATTGGGTCTCATGACTGCTTCAATTCCCACAGTGGTGTGGGCACAGGCGCATTCGCGGGCGCTTCAGAATTTTGTTCTACATGTATGGGACAGAAACCCGAATTCATTGGACAAAATGATGTACCTTCCAAACCCTGTGAAGGCTGATTCTGGAAAATCTGCTGCAAGGTCTGCTCTAAATGATAGATTCACCAATCATAATAACCGCAGATGCCATCAGGTATGGCTGGGGGGGGGGGAGGGCATTGCAACTAGCAGGGTATTCAAGAGTTCTGGGACCCAGATATGATGACAGCCTCCTCCAACCAGAGGGAATTAATGGCAGTCTCCAGAGCTCTAGAATTCCTTTGGATGACAGTATAAGGCTGGCATGTACAAATAAGGTCAGACAATGTAGCCACAGTGGCATATGTGAACAACCAAGGTGGAACAAGAGCTCCGAGTCTTTGTCGTCAAGCAAACCTATTGTTCTAGTGGGCAGAAAGAGATCTCAAAGGGGAAATGAATTTCGTAGCAGATTTTCTGAGTGAAAGTCTTACCAACAAAATGGAGATTAAACGGCAAAGTGTTTTTCCAGATCTGTACTCTAAGAGGCACTCCGGAAGTGGATCTGTTTTCCTCCAGTCAGAATGCCAAAACAAATCTGCTTTTCTCCCTGAGCCAAAATGTGACAACAATGGGGAGGGATGCCTTTCCCCCTTCCGACTAATTATGAGAGTAATCAGGAAGTTGTGCAAAGAAAGGACAACCCTTCACTTAATAGCTCCATATTGGCTGAAGAACCTATGGTTTTCAAGCCTGAGGAGTCTTCATGAGCCATGGATGTTACCACAGAGACACAATCTTCTTTACCAGGGTCCAGTTATTCATGCAGAGGTGGCAAAGTTCAATTTAGCCTCGTGAACTCTGAAAAGGCCCTGTTAAGAAATAAAGCATTGTCTAAGATCTCAACAATACATAACAGTAGAAAGGATGTGACTCAGAGAATTTGTGCCAAGACACAGAAAAATTTCAGGTTATGGTTATCCAATCATAATTGATTGATTGATATTTAGGATTTTCTCCAAGATGGAGCAGATTTCATCAGATCCTTTAATTTAAAGATTCTTTAAAGCTCTGTCCAGGAAGAGACCTTTGAAGTCATGGCTATTTCCTCAATGGGATTTGTGTAAAGTTCTACAAGCTCTCATGAACCCTCCTTTTGAGCCTTTAGAAACTTCATCTATGGAAAAACTAACCCTGAAACTGGTTTTGTTGGTGGCTTTGACTGCAGCTAGGAGAGTTAGCGAATTATAGGCTTTATCGTCAGATCAGCCATTTATGCAAGTTTGTCGGATAGTTTTAAAAACAGATCCATGTTTTTTATCGAAAGTGGCTTTGTTATCAAAAAGAAATCAGGAGATTATTCTCCCTTCCTTTTTGTACTCAAGCAACTCATCCATTAGAGGAAAAGCTTCACTGTAAGTAATGCAACACTGTACGTCCAAACAATTTACTTTAGAATTTAGGAAATCAAAGCGTTTGTTTCTTATCTGGTCAGGTCCTAAGAGAGGTCTGAGCGCATCCAAAAGTACAATTGCTGGTTGGTTAAGACAGGCTATAGCTTTAGCCTACCAATCTTCGAATTTGACACCTCTAGTAGGGAATACGGCAAACTCTACAGACGTCTTTTGGGCAGAAAATGCAGGTGCAAGCTTGCAACAGCAGCCACATGGTCTTAGGGGAATGCTTTTGTGAAGCATTACTGGTTGGACCTGAATTCTTCTTCTAATCAAGATTTGGTCTTTGGCAGAAGAGTTCTGCAAGCCGTGGTCAGGGGGACCACGGCTTGCAGAACTCTTCTGCCAAAGACCAAATCCTAATAGTAACTGATGATGGGTATATCTCTCGTAGGTCTGTCCTGGGGGATGACTGGGGATAAACAGAGTTATTTCTGTTTTTCCAGGAATCCCCCGGACAACCGCAAGCCACCCATACCATATTTTTCGCCCTATAAGACGCACTTATTTTTCCCCAAAAGTGGGGGGAAAATGTCCGTGCGCCTTATCGGGCGAATGTAAAAAAAAATAAAAAAAAATATATAAAAAAAACAAAACTCACCCGTTCCTGGCGCTCCCGCATTGTCTGCCACACTGCGAGAGGCCAGAGGAGCGGCGGGGGCTCTGTCCCGGCCCCTGCGATCGCTGTCTTTTCAGGCAGCGATGACAGCGGCGGGGCCAGAGACAGAGCCCCTGCCGCTCCTCCATCTGCTGCTTCTTCCGGGCTCAGAGCACGTGCGAGCACGAAGGTCCGGGCAGTGGGTGGGCGTGGCCTGCACCAGTGCAGGCCACGCCCACCCGCTGCCCGGACCTTCGTGCTCGCATGTGCACAGGAAGCAGATGGAGGAGCGGCAGGGGCTCTGTCTCTGGCCCCGCCGCTGTCATCGCTGCCTGAAAAGACAGCGATTGCAGCGGCGGGGCCGGGACAGAGCCAGCTCGTGAATGGGGTGGGCGTGGCCTGCGCCGACGCTGTGACGCCCACCCCATTCACAGAGCCGGCCGCTCGGCGCAGCGGTGTCAGCGGACAGGTGAGTTTAAAGTTTTTTTTTTTGATTATTACATGGCGCCTGCCTAATGGGGGGAGGGGGCCACACTGCTTATTCTAATGGGGGGAGAGGGGCCACACAGTTTATTCTAATGGGGGGAGAGGGGCCACACAGCCTATGGGAATGGGGAGAGGGGGATGCCACACAGCCTATGGGAATGGGGAGAGGGGGATTCCACACAGCCTATGGCAATGGGGAGAGGGGGATGCCACACAGCCTATACTAATGGGGGGATGCCACACAGCCTATGGTAATGGGGAGAGGGGGATGCCACACAGCCTATACTAATGGGGGGATGCCACACAGCCTATGGGAATGGGGAGAGGGGGATGCCACACAGCCTATACTAATGGGGGGAGAGGGGGGTGCCACACAGCCTATGGGAATGGGTAGAGGGCGATGCCACACAGCCTATGGGAATGGGAAAAGGGGATGCCACACAGCCTATACTAATGGGGGGAGAGGGGGATGCCACACAGCCTATACTAATGGGGGGAGAGGGGGATGCCACACAGCCTATGGGAATGGGGGGAGGGGGATGCCACACAGCCTATGGGAATGGGGAGAAGGGGATGCCACACAGCCTATACTAATGGGGGGAGAGGGGGATGCCACACAGCCTATGGGAATGGGGAGAGGGGGATGCCACACAGCCTATGGGAATGGGGAGAGAGGGATGCCACACAGCCTATACTAATGGGGGGAGGGGGATGCCACACAGCCTATGGGAATGGGGAGAGGGGGATGCCACACAGCCTATACTAATGGGGGGAGGTGGATGCCACACAGCCTATGGGAATGGGGAGAGGGGGATGCCACACAGCCTATGGGAATGGGGAGAGGGGGATGCCACACAGCCTATGGGAATGGGGAGAGAGGGATGCCACACAGCCTATACTAATGGGGGGAGGGGTATGCCACACAGCCTATGGGAATGGGGAGAGGGGATGCCACACAGCCTATGGGAATGGGGAGAGAGGGATGCCACACAGCCTATACTAATGGGGGGAGGGGGATGCCACACAGCCAATACTAATGGGGGGATGCCACACAGCCTATGGGAATGGGGAGAGGGGATGCCACACAGCCTATACTACTGGGGGGATGCCACACAGCCTATGGGGAGAGGGGGATGCCACACAGCCTATACTAATGGGGGGAGAGGGAGATGCCACACAGCCTATGGGAATGGGGAGAGGGGGATGCCACACAGCCTATACTAATGGGGGGAGAGGGGGATGCCACACAGCCTATGGGAATGGGGAGAGGGGGATGCCACACAGCCTATGGTAATGGGGAGAGGGGGATGCCACACAGCCCATACTAATGGGGGGAGAGGGGGATGCCACACAGCCTATACTAATGGGGGGAGAGGGGGATGCCACACAGCCAATGGGTATATGGGGAATGGGAGGGGGGGATGCCACACTGGGTATACGGGGAATGGGATGGGGGCATGCTACACTGTCTATGGAATGGGGGCATCCCACACAGCCAATGGGAATGGGGGGAGGGGGATGCCACACAGCCTATGATAATGGGGAGAGCAGGGATGCCACACAGCCTAGGATAATGGGGGGAGGGGGATTCCACACTGTCTACGGGAATCGGAGGGCACACTGCCTATATGGGGAATAGGAGGGGGGATGCCGGGGAATACGGGGAATGGGATGTGGGCATGCTACACTGTCTATGGAATGGGGGCATCCCACACGTCCTATGGGATTGGGGAATGCCACACTGTCTGTAATGGTGCGTTTTTGGTTTAAAATATTTTTTTTCTTATTTTCTTCCTCCAAATCCTAGGTGCGTCTTATGGGCAGGTGCGTCTTATAGGGCGAAAAATACACATATTTTGTTCTAGGGTTACGCAGTTATGGGGTCTGATGCTTGAATTTTTATATCTTGGGAAGACTCCATACTGAGAACCACATGAATAGAAAGTCTGGTGTCTGGTGTTTCCTGCGTCTCTCATAGCTGCTGTCCTAGGTGATTCCTGGAAAAAGCGTCAACAGGGAAGAAATAACTGTTTTCTTTTAATTAAAAAAAAAAGACATTCCTCGATAACAAGCCCCGCTGCATCTTAGAAGCAAATATCACATCTTCATTATTACCCTTGTACCCAGTAACTAAGGGAAGCAGATTTCCACAAATATCAAATTAAAAAGACTGTTTTGTCAAAAGCCCAGCATAACCATAATTAACGCTTCAGTTATTTGTTTCCTTAAATAGAGAATGCCAGTAAAAAAGAACTCTTGATTAACAAATCTTCCTAGACCATGGCCAGGTAGTGCCTTGAAAAAATATTTAAATAAACAGCACCTATTTATGAATGTGTTTTTTGTTTCTATTGATTGAATGATACAATGACATATATAGTTCCTTAGCAATAAGTAAAACAAACTTTATTGCATTTAGTTCTTAGGCATAGAGCAGCGCCTCACCACTTGAAGAAGTAGAAATACAGGACACTGGTAGAGCTACAGAGCACCAAGATACTTCCCTATATTTCTAGGAAGAAAATACAGGATGAGCACCAGCCATTTAGAAGAATTTTACAACTTTTTAAGATTATTCAACAGGTCTGTCAAATGTGGCCTTTAAAATAGTCTACCTTTGTGGCGGGATCTGTAAATGAAGTAATGTTAGATACAGTATTCTGGGGAACTTTGTGGAAGTGGTATGGGCTATAATGGACTTCTGAGAAACTACCAAAAGACATCATGAAATTCAATTGTCTTAATGGAAAATCCCAGCTTTAGGTTGGGGATTTGAGTTTGAGCTGAGGTTTGTTTGAAATCCCCACCTGATAGTTAACTAAGTACATATGCAAGCTGCATGTCCTGCTTCTAAAGTGTGAAGTGCAGTAACGCATATCAACCAATCGGCAATCTTTTTATGTATTAGTTAGTTATGAGTGCCTCTCATCACCTTTCCACAAAGCCACGAAGGCCGCTGGCCTTCCCCCTAGGGCATCCGGAATAGGGATTCCCCGCTGTGTGAAAGGTCGCCAGTATTCACTGACCTTTCCCTGGTCCAATGGTGCATACGTGGGCTCTCATCCAATCCCTCTCATTACAATGCGGAGCAAGAGAGCAGCTGCATATCCTGCATCCTTGGGATGTACATGTGTTCCTGCCCCAGCTATTCGAATAGGCTGTATGTGCCCACTTTCACAGCCCTTTGAAGCCTACCAGAGCCGTTTGCAAAATGAAAGTCATAGCAAATGGCTCTGATTGGACAAAAGCCCGCCCATGCACCGTTAGCCCGGAGAAAGATCAGTGAATACTAGCGACCTGGGGGGTTTCGCACAGCGGGGCATCCAGACTCAGGATGGCCCGGGGAATGGCCAGCGGCCAGCCATGGTGAGTTGTACTGGGTGCTCTTGGGGGTTTCAGGAACAAAACCCAGGAAAGCCCAAATCCCCGGTTTTGTTCTGCTTTAAAGTCCTCTACTCCTGATATGGGATTGTGTGCCTAGTTCCAAGCAGGAAGGTTTTTTTAAATGTATTGCCCAAATTGATGTAGTGGGGTGGGAGGGGTTCAATCATTGAATTTTTTTAGGGGCTATATTTTTGCTAACATATTTATCTTTATTCTTTTTTACACTGTGTAGATAGAACCTTTGTAACAGAATCCAATGTGATAATCTAAGAAAAGGAATTTTGTGTCAAGTTAGTGGGCAGAAGTAGCCGACCAGTTAATGCCTTGCTTGCCAATGCTTGCAATGTTATTTGCAATTAATGTATGATATTTAGGCAGAAAGTCCTTTAGGGTCCATTACTTTTCCAATAAACAGAAGAGCGCCATTGTCATCATTGCGTACAACAAACAGGAATGGGTGATCCAAATGGAATTCTAGGGGGAAATGATTTATGTTCCTGGGATCCACCTTTGGTGCATCCTGTAGTCCATCTTCGTTTAGTTCTAGTACAGCTTTGTGTACAACTTGTGTAAGCTTCACTGCCTTGGAGGAAATTTTACTGAAGTCAGGGGTTGAGAAAAGAGGCTGGAGTTCTGAAAAGAAAATTGAATGATTAAAAAAAAGTTAGAACAGTGGTCACAAGGTGAAAATGTTCAAATCGCAAACATGGAAGAGCAACTACTCCACTGACAGCAATGGCCAGGAAACATGGGAAAGTTGTGAATGACACGTTTTAATGTATTTTCCTTTGCATTGCAGAACTCCACAATGTCCAGCTTAAAGTGCTGTATATGCCTAGCTATGAGGCACTTATGTGTATCTGGTCTTGAGCTTGGCTTACTAAGTGGAAAGGAGAAGGTCCTTGCATGTCTGTCACTTTAGTAGCTTTACATTTCCCACGGTAGTCTTTTAAACAGATTGCCGCGGCAAATAAAATTAAAAAACATTACTCACTCTCTGTCCCTGTGGCTGTCCCAATCCTGTGCTGTGCACCTAACCTGATCCCTACACCTGTGCAAAACCTGATGCGGGCTAAACCATTAAAAAAAATAAACAACTTACTGAGGGTCAAGAAGTCTGCATGGAAGCTGAAGCTGGGATCTTGAGTGACAATCCAGAGATCAGTGCCCCCTGAAATGGGTCCACCCCCACCCCTGCCGGCATCATGGGACCATTGCTGGCATCTGGCTAGTTGTTATTATTTTCCCTATATCCAGTCCATGTTGTCCCAAAGTGATGACATGTGGATATTCCGCCCCCAGGGGGCGCTCGACTGCAAGATCAAAAGCTGTTGCTCCTCCCGGCCCCCTATAAAAGCAAGTGTCTCTCTATCATTTCCCAGTGTTCATCTTGCAGTCTGGCTGCTGAAGATCGTTGGATACTCTCTCTTGGATATTTGGCAGCTGAGCGGGGCCTCCTAGCGGACCCTATTACCACTGATCCCGTGAGACCCACTCTTGCGTCCCAGCCGCGGCTGATTCGGGACTGTGACGGTAGGGAGAACGCTGGGGTCAGGCGTTTTGGCAGAGCTAGGCTCTGGGCCGCAGACCCTGATTAATGGGTAGCTGGCCGTAGGCTGATGGTGAGCCTACTGGGGGGGGAACCACATTATTGACTATGGGTTTCATATCCCTCCCTGTCCCACAACCTTTATTTTGTGCTGTGTGCGTGCTTGTGATTTTACTCTTTACTGTGTGCACTGCACTTATACTTACCTCCCCTGCTCCCTCGAGTCTGGCTCCAGCTTCCCTCTCCCCTCCATCTTGGCAGGCTCTTACTTGTGGGGGGGGGACGGGACGCCACTCCCGCGGTTTTTGGGCTGACAGGCGGCGGAGGTGCGGGCGCGTTGTGCGCGCCGCACGGTCTGTGTGTGAAATTGGGGGCCCCGCTGTGGGCCGCCCTGAGGCAATGGCGGCCGTTGTTCCCCACCATGGTGGCTTCCTGGTGGGCAGGCACTCGTTTTCGCTGCCGAGGGGGCGGGGCCGCACGATGATGTTTTTCACGTCATCGCCGTGCGGCCCGCCCCACGAGGATCGTGCCGGAGCTGCTGCGTGGTCGGCTTCTCAGCCATCTTGTCCTGCTGCTTCTGCCTGCCTGCCTGGGACCCCTCCGTGTGCTGTACTCCTACTGTCGGTGTCGTAAGTCCCTCTTATTATGGATTTTTTGTGATTTGCGCATGTGCTTGTGGGATACTGATGGCCCTCTTTTTCTGTTTCTTTTAGGTGGGCCCATTGATTGAGGGTTGTGGTTCCTCCCGGTCCCCCGCCTCCCCTCTCCCTATATTAAGAGGGATCATATAAGAGGGATTATATAAGAGGGATCATTTAGGTTTGGGCCGTCAGTGCCTTGTAACCTGTATTGAAAAATGTATTACTAATCACCATAATGGAGGCATCTGGGGATAGTGAGCTGGGGGCCCCATCTGGGAGGGTGAAGCTCTGCCCCTTGTGCAGTGCAAGCCCTCTGGGCGGATTCGGCACTGTTTGTACCACTTGCGCCAGGAGCGTCATTTTGGACCATGACTGGGCGGGCGTCCCTGCTCCTAGCCCTTCATTGCCTGCGGCCTCTCCAGAACCCCCAGCCCCCAGTGAGGGGGAAGCCAGCAGGGGTCCCATGTTGATTTGGCATTTAGGGTGGCTAAGTCCGTCTGGGGATGAGACTGGTGGGCCTAATGGTGTCATGCTTCGAGGCAGTGCCCTTTGCCCAATTTCACATGAGACCTCTTCAATTGAACCTGTTGACCGTCTGGGACCAGATTCAGGAGTCTCTGGAACAGGAATATTCCAAGTATGTCACACACCCCGCTTCCAATATTCATGACATCTGGGTTATAGCCAGTAGAGGGCGAACTTCTGCAGAGATGACTGGAAAAAAAAGAAGCCCCTCCCGGACCATAAATACCTGGGACCTCCCACACATTACCCAGTATCTTCTCTGCAGGACGGCGAGCAAGTCAGAGATGTCTGCTTATCTTCCTTGCAGGTAAGCCGGGCTTACACCCGGCTATTTTTTGCTCTATTTCTGCCGTGACCCTTATACTTTGAGCCCAATACTAGCCTCCCAGCCTTGGCTGCAGGTCCGGGTGAGGGTAGACAACACCTTATTAGGTGTTCAGGAAGCTATGCTCCCCCGTGAGACCCCATATCAAGGGGTAGGCGGAATCCGGGTTGGTGATCCCGGGTGGGATGCCCTGTCCCCATATATATATATATATATATATATATATATATATATATATATATCCCCTACACCCATGGTGCGGGATTTCCCCCCTTCCGGGCCCCTCGGTTAACCCTCCAGTCGGGGGGGGGGGGGATGTACTTTCTCCTTCACTCTTTTCGCTCATCTGTGGGTGAATGTGTGTGTGATGTGCGCTTGGGTGCTTCACGTTACAGGGCTGGATGCTATTTTTCACTCTTTTTGCTATTTGCTGAAGGGAGCTTCTCCCCCTCAGGCGGCGTTGGTGAGGAGGCGGCCCGCGGCCCGCCCCCTCCTGCTTTGGCGCCATTGCGGAGCCCAGCCTCCGGCTGGGAACCGCGTTGCTGGTCGTGAGGGAAGGGCCCGCTGGCCTGCCCCTTCTTCTTCTCTCTCTCCTTCTCTGAGCTGCTGAGCTAGCTCACCGCCATTGTTGCAGACACGTGAGTATTTTATTGTTTACTGACTTACCCATGTGCCCCATTCAGACAGGGGACAGCGCTGGTCCCTTTTCTCACATTGTATATGATTTATATTATTATGTTTTATATGTGTGTGTGTGCATGTGCTTATGGCCCACTCCTTTGTGTCTTTCAGGAGGACTCCCTGCTTCTTGATTAAAAGGGGGTTCTCCCGGTCCTAGGGTCCCTAGTAGTAAATTGGGCACCTATAAATCCTCCCACTTGGGACTTAAAGGGGCATCCCGGGTAGCTTATCAGCGTAATTCCCTCTGGTCATTGCGACTACCTTAAAATCACCATATGGAGGCTACACAGGATACCGGGCTCGGGCTCCCTTCGGGACAATCCCGGCTATGTGTGGGATGTGGGGTTCCCCTAACAGGGGAGAATGTACTGATTTGCATACCATGTGCGCAACAGGCCATAACGCGGCAGTCGGGTTCCCAGGTGTCTGGGTCAGTGCCACCCTTATCTTCTACCCCACCCCACATTATCCGTACCCCAAGTGACACTGCCATTAGCGGGGAGTCACACTCTGATGTATGTGCTAGGCTGGCCAACATCGAGAAAATTATTTCTAGCTCAGTGGGCAGAAAGACCCCTGCTAAGAAAAGGCATCTGTCACCGGCTGTGCCAGTACTTGAATTTGCTGAGTATGACTCTCTTGACTGGTCTGATTATCCCCCGCTTGAGGAGGGGGAATTTTTTGAGGAATCTGATACTGAGGATCTGCAGTTCTTTGATTCTGATGCGGGGCAGGCGCTGGGGGATGCTGTGGATAACCCCAAAGTCCTGGCCCATCTCTTAGAGGTCCTGGATATTTCCCACCAGCGGAGGCCTCTCCGAAGAAGGGGGAATTCTTTGGGTCCTCTAAGCCCCGCTTGGAGTTTCCAAATCAGGATCATTTTGATATCTTGATTCTTAGAGAATGGGAGAAGCCGAGCCGGCTTCCAGGTGTTCCTCAGGGATGGGATAGGAAATATCCCTTTCCGGTTGACGCGGTGAAGCGCTGGTCTTCCCCTCCCGAGGTCGATGCGCCCGTCCTAGGATTGTCCAACACCTCCGTTGCACATACTCCTGACGCCACTACCCTTAAAGATGGCGAGGACAAGCGCATTGATCAGATGGCATGCCATGCCTTTGCCAGTGTGGGTTCAGCCTTGCGCCCGCTCACGGCTGTGGCTACCAGGTCTGTGGTTAGGGACATGTTAAATGGTTCCCAGCTCAACCCGGCCAGTGTTGAATTCGCAGCCCTTAAGAGGTGTGAATTGTTCATGAATTTTGTCTTGGCTGCTATGGACGACACTATTATCATGTGTAGTGGAACCTCGGCTCTGCTGGTGGCCATGCGCCGATCGGTCTGGCTACGCCAGTGGGCGGCTGACATTGTGGCCAAGAAATCACTTACTGCACTGCCCTTCCAGGGTACGTGGCTGTTTGGAGACAAATTGGATTCTGTGGTGAAAGGTGGAAAGCTACCTCAGCGTAAGAAGCAGCGTCGCTCCTTTTGGGGGGCAGGCTCCTTCAATCCTTCCTTTCGCGGTGCCAGAGCGGGCAGAGGTCTTGCCTACTCTAACTTCAGGGGTGATTCCTGGAACAGAGGCAGAGGACGTGCCTGTCCAGCCTCTACCTGGGGTTCCAAGTCCTCTGCCAAGCTAGCTCAACAATGAGGCAGCGCCCTCACCCTTACGGGTGGGGGGACGGCTGTGGCTCTTCTTCCAGGTCTGGGCCCAGGAGGTCACAGACAAGTGGATTTTGAAAGTGGTATCGTCTGGGTACAAACTGGAATTCGAGTACTGGCCTCCTCCCAGATTCCTTAGGTCCCGAGTGCCCTCGGATCCCCAGGCTGCGCAGGCGCTCCTGCTCGCTGTCAAGAATCTTCAGGGCATGGAAGTCGTACGCCCGGTGCCTTTCTCAGAGAGAGGCCGGGGCTATTACTCAAACCTTTTTACGGTCCCCAAGAAGGATGGATCCATAAGACCCATCCTGGATTTGAAGCTTCTCAACAGGTTTATCAGAACCAAGAAGTTCTGCAAGGAGACTCTGCGCTCAGCCATCAATTCCCTTCGTCAAGGGGATTTCATGACATCCATAGACATCAAGGATGCCTACCTACATGTACCAATCTTCCCAGCACACCAGAGGTTTCTCAGGTTTGCGGTGGGAGATCAGCATTTTCAGTTTGTGGCCCTCCCGTTCGGGCTGACCTCAGCACCGAGGGTGTTCACCAAGGTTCTGGCGGGCATAATGGCCCTGCTCAGAGCACAGGGCATTCGCATTGTGCCGTATCTGGACGACCTACTCATTACAGCTTCTTCCCTATGTCAGCCGGAGCTGGACACCAGGATGGTGGTGACGACGCTGGAAAGGTTCGGATGGGTGATCAACCACCCCAAGTCTTCTCTCTCCCCATCAAGGGAGATCTCATTCCTGGGCATGAATCTGGATACCAATCAGGCCAGAGTGTTCCTACCTTACCCAAAGGTGCAGAGGGTTCAAGATCTGATACTTATTCTCCTGGCCAATCCTCGCCCCTCTATCCGGCTAGGGATGAAACTGGTAGGATTGATGGTGGCTTCCTTCAAGCTCAGTTCCACATGAGGTCGCTCCAACTCCATCTATTGCTGAACTGGGACAGATGTCCACAGTCCTTGGATCAGTCCTTTCTGCTGTCTCCCAGGGTTCGGCAGTCCCCTCAGTGGTGGCTGGAACCAAGCAATCTGATGAGGGGCAGATCCTTTCTGGCCCCTTGTTGGGAGATGGTTACCATGGATGCCAGCCTGTCGGGCTGGGGAGGTTTCTGGACGGATCTTCAGTTCCAGGGGCTGTGGGGTCCTCAGGAGGCTCACACCCCCATCAATGTCTTGGAGCTCAGAGCTATTCGGTTGGTTCTGTCATGCTTGACGCATCACCTACGGGGCTTACCGGTTCAGGTTCGATCAGACAATCGAACTGCGGTAGCTTACATCAATCACCAAGGAGGGACTCGCAGCAGGAGTACCCTCAGGGAAGTTTCTCTGATTCTTGCATGGGCGGAGAGCAATGTTCCATGCATCTCAGCAGTGTACATTCCGGGAGTGGAGAACACGGAGGCGGACTCTCTGAGCAGGGGATCCTCTCGCCAAGGAGAATCTCTCAACCACAAGGTGTTCCGGTCCCTCTGTCACAGGTGGGGGTTTCCGGAGGTGGATCTATTTGCCTCACGTCACAATCACAAGCTCCCAAAGTTTGTGTCTCTGTCTCAGGATCCTCTGGCCCTGGCAGTGGATGCAATGTCCCTTGCCTGGAGGGATCTAGGGTTCCTGTATCTGTTCCCCCCCTTCTCCATGGTAGGCATGGTGGTGCGCAAGCTGGCTCTAGAGGGTGCGTCAGCAATTCTGGTGGCCCCAAGGTGGCCAAGACGGGTTTGGTTCGCAGACGTCGTAAGGCTGGCGATAGGTCAGTACAGGCTGCCCCTGTTTCCGGATCTGATCACTCAAGGTCCACTACGTTACCCCAATTTACAAACGCTGGCTTTGACGGCGTGACTGCTAAAACCTCCATTTTAAGGGAGGAAGGGTTGCCTGAGGCTGTGGTGTGAGCTAGGAAGAGATCTTCCTCTAGCATATACTACAGGACTTGGAGGTCCTACATTGACTGGTGTGAGGCTAGGGCTTTGCCTTGCAGGGTGTTTTCGATTTCTAGGATTTTGGAGTTTCTTCAACACGGTCTGGACCTGGGGTTCCAGCTTAGTACCTTGAAAGGGCAGGTCTCTGCCCTGGCGATCTTTTTTCAAAGGTCTTTTGCTCTGCATCCTCTGGTTAAGACCTTTTTCCAGGGGGTCACTCATGTGCGCCCCCCTAGAAAGCCTTTGGTTCCAGTTTGGGACCTAAATTTGGTTCTTTCGGCCCTCCAGGGGCCTCCTTTTGAGCCGGTGCAGGATGTGGCCTTTTTGGTGGCCATTACCTCTGCTCGGCGTGTCTCTGAGTTGGCGGCTCTGTCTATTCAGGCCCCTTACTTTGAGAGACACCAGGACAAGGTGGTTTTTTGCTTTAAACCAGATTTCCTTCCTAAGGTGGTTTCTGCTTTCCATCTCAATCAGGATGTAGTTCTCCCGTCCTTGTGTCCTAAGCCTAACAATGACAAGGAGAGGGTTTTGCACTCTTTGGATGTGGTTTGTTGTGTGAAGTACTATTTGGTCGCTACTTCTCCTTTTAGTAAGACGGACGCCTTGTTCGTGGTGCCCTCCGGGCCCAGGAAAGTCTACCATTAGTAAATGGATACGTCAGGCCATTGTTGGGGCCTATTACGCTAAGGCGAGGGTTCCTCCTTTTAAGATCACTGCTCATTCTACTCGTGCTGTTGGGGCTTCCTGGGCCTTTCAGCACCAGGCTTCTGTTGAACAAGTTTGTAAGGCTACTACGTCTTCCGTTCATACTTTTTCCAAGTTTTATAAGGTTGATGTGCGGGCCTCAGCGGATGCTGTTTTTGGCAGCAAGGTTCTGCAAGCTGCAGTGGTTTAAGTTTGTGCATTGTTGCCTTGTTTGGATCCCCACCCTGGTTGGACACTGCTATTGGATGTCCCAGATGTCATGAATATTGGAAGCGGGGTGTGTGACATACTTGGAATAATACCATCTTGTGATTACTCACCTGTAAAATGGGTATTATAAGTATGTCACACACCCCGCTTCATCCCGCCCTATTTTGTATTCTGGATCCTTTATATGGTGAACCTTTTATTGTTAAGATTTTTGGATTTGGCTCTTCCCGGTCCCCTTACTGCTTTCCTATACTGGGTAATGTGTGGGAGTTCCCAGGTATTTATGGACCGGGAGGGGCTTCTTTTTTTCCTGTCATCTCTGCAGAAGTTTGCCCTCTACTGGCTATAACCCAGATGTCATGAATATTGGAAGTGGGGTGTGTGACATACTTATAATACCCATTTTACAGGTGAGTAATCACAAAATGGTATTTTTCACTGTCCCCCCTGGCCAGGCAGTCCCTCTTCTGGTGGTTGGACTCCAGGAACCTGTTGGTAGGCAAGTCCTTTCTGACTCCCCAATGGGAGATAGTTACCACGGATGCCAGTCTGACCGGCTGGGGAGGCGTTTGGCAGACGCAGAAGATTCAGGGTCAGTGGGGTCCGCAGGAGAACCGCTTACCCATAAATCTCCTGGAGCTGAGAGCGATCCGGTTGGTGCTTCTTCGCTTGACTCCCCATTTAAGGGGTCGTGCGATCCAGGTTCGCTCGGACAATCAGACGGCTGTCGCCTACATCAATCACCAGGGCTGGACTCGGAGCAAGTGAGCCCTCCAGGAGGTGACCCAGACTCTGACTTGGGCAGAATAGAATGTTCCCTGCATCTCGGCGGTTTACATCCCCGGGGTAGAAAATCAGGAGGCAGACTCCCTGAGCAGGAGTGCTTCACGCCTGGGGGAATGGCCTCTCAGCAACAAGACCTTTCACGCTCTGTGTCTCCGCTGGGGTCAGCCGGACATGGACCTGTTTGCGTCCAGACACAATCACAAGCTCCCAAGGTTCATCTCCCTTCCAAGAGATCCTCTGGCCTTTGCCACAGACGCTCTGGCAATTCCCTGGACTGAGTTCAGGCTCCTTTATGCATTCCCTCCGTTTCCACTCCTGGGCCCAGTGCTGCGCAAGATAGCCCAGGAAGGGGTACCATCCATCCTGGTGGCTCCTCGCTGACCGAGAAGGAGTTGGTTTGCGGACATAGTTCAGATGTCAGTGGATCGCTACATTATGCCCGACGACCCAGGGCTTCTCACTCAGGAGTCGCTGCGGCACCCCAATTTACAGACGCTGGCTTTGACGGCTTGGCTATTGAGACCTCAATCCTGACAGAGAAGGGGCTGTCGGCCACGGTTGTGCATACCAAGATACAGGCATGGAAGAAGTCTTCTTCCATGATATACTACAGAGTTTGGCACGCCTACATTGCTTGGTGCGAGTCCAAGAGTCTCCCTTGCCGCACATTCTCTATTTCTAGGATTCTGGAGTTTTTACAACACGGCTTAGACTTGGGTCTCCAGCTGAGCACCCTCAAGGGCCAGGTCTCGGCCTTAGCCATCTTTTTCCAGAGAATTATTACCAATCATAGGTTGATCAAGGCCTTTTTCTAGGGTGTCACCCATGTCCGTCCACCGCGTAAGTCAGTAATACCGGTGTGGGACTTGAATTTGGTACTTTCTGCTCTTCAGGGTCCTCCCTTCGAGCCTATGTGCGATGCTTCATTGTCTATTTTGACTCTCAGTGGTCTTTTTGGTAGCGATCACCTCGGTGCGTCGCGTGTCAAAGCTAGCCGCGCTTTGTATGAAGCCTCCCTACTTTGAGCGGCATAAGGATAAGGTGGTTTTTCGCTTTAAACTTGATTTTTTGCCTAAGGTTGTTTCTCCCTTTCACCTTAATGAGGAAGTTGTCTTACCTTCCTTGTGTCCTGCACCGACTAATTCTAAGGAAAGGACCCTCCATGCTTTGGATGTGGTCAGAGCCATTAAGTATTACCTGGTTGCGACTGAATCCTTCAGGAAGTCGGATTTGCTCTTTGTTCTAACAGAGGGCTCCAGGAAGGGTTTGCCACCAGCCAAGTCCACTCTCAGTAAGTGGATCAGACAGGCGGTGGTGCAAGCATATTCTGCCAAGGGGAAGGAACCCCCTTTTCGTATTACCGCTCATTCTACTAGAGCTATTGGTGCCTCCTGGACTTTTCAGCACCAGGCAACTGTTGAACAGGTTTGTAAGGCCGCCACTTGGTCTTCAGTTCATACTTTTACAAAGTTCTACAAGGTTGATGTTAGGGCCTCAGCTGATGCTGTCTTTGGGCGAAAGGTGCTTCAGGCGGTAGTGAAATGAACTACATGCTGTTCCGCACTGGGGATTCCGCCCTAATGGACACTGCTTTTGGATATCCCACATGCCATCACTTTGGGACGACCTGGACTGGATATAGGGAAAAATACAATTCTGTGAAACTCACCTGTAGAATTGTTATTCTAAGCATACAGCACGTCCTGCTCCAGATATAGTCATAACATGTGGGTAATCCTCTGCCTCCGGCGCCGTGCACTGCAGACATGTAGAAAACAAGCTCCTCCCGGCCCTACATATACCGAAGGACCTCCCACAAATCCCCAGATTTCTCTGCAGTGCTGGAACTGCGAAGACATGAAGTATCACGCTCTCGCAGGTGAGCGGGGCTTTACAGCCTGAGGCCCTGCGGGACTATTTCCACCCGTCCTCTTTGTAGAAGAATATGCCTCCCAGCCTGGGCTGCGTTGGTCGGGTGAAGGTAGACAGCACCTTGTGTGCTTAACGGAGCCATGCTCCACCGCAATCCCCCACCATAGGGTAGGCGGTTTAGGCTGATGGTGAGCCTCTAGTGGATGCCCCTCCCGAATAATTGCCCCGTACCCCGGGTAGTGCTGGACCCTGTGTAAAGGGTCGCCATCCTCCCTCATTTCCCCATCTAGTTAGGGGGAAAAGAAAGGGGGGGGAGTATGTGTGTGGCGGTCCCAGTGTACCAGTATGTCACGCTTATGGCCTTATTTCTGCCCTTCATTAACATTGAAATGTCAGAGCCGCGCTGCTTGTTCGTTATTAGGTTTTCGGCTGCCTCCGTACGTCTTATACACAGTTTGCTGCGTTGCCTAGATGCTGTGGCGCCTTTTCCTTACTAGATGTAACGGTTTTCCTACGAATCCTTAAGCGTGTGATTGTATCCTTGCTTTGCCGTTACCTCAGAGCTTCGCGCTCTTCGGAGTGGGTGGGGACTTGAATTGGCGCGTTCCGCGTCACGGCTGAGCATCGAGCCCGCCCTTCGAGGTTCGCTGGGCGCCATTTTGCTGATCTTCGCGCGCGCACGTGGTGGCGGTTCCCCTCCTCATCTCAGAATTATGTGTCCGGGGTCCCGTGGGTACAAGACTGGCTGTGTGCTGCGTGGGGACCACCCCATGCTGATGCTGACAGAGCACGGGTCTGCGGACCGTGTGCTGAACTAGCACTGGCCCTGCAATCAGGTTTACCAGTGGCTGCACCTTGCTTCAATACACCTGTCTCCCCGTGTTTAAATCTCACTCCTGATGAGTCGCACTCGAGCGGGGATGACCAGCAGGTGGTGCCGCGCAGGCTACCTACGGCTGAGCAGGTGATGCCTGGTTTGGCGGAGCGTTTGGGCGCTGGAAAGAAGCGGTCCCTGACGCTTCCTGGTTCTATGTTTCCCACTGAAACTGAAGAGTCTGCTGCTATGCAGGTCCTTGATCCCCCTGATGAAGGTGAACTGTTCTCAGGTTCCAGTTCCTCAGACGAGATACCTTGGAGCCGTGATAATTCTGGCCCTGGTTCCTGGGGCCTGTGTGACACTGATGAATTACTTATAAAGATCTTTTAAGTACTATCCATCTCTCCTCCGGGAGAGTCTCCCAAGCCCAAGAGGGAGAGTTTCCACATGGCGACGCCGCGCTTGGAATTTCTGGAGCAGGATCATTCCAGGCTCTTATATCTAAGGAATGGGAATCACCTTGTGAACTCTCAGGAGTTCCGGGGGTCTGGGATTGGAAGTACCCTTTTCCCCCTGATGTGGTTGGCTGCTAGTCAGTCCCTCCTGAGGTGGATGCACCTATTATTGGAGTTGCTAACCCTCCCTTCATGACAGCCTCTACTCATCGTACCCTTCCGGATGCTGAGGACCGGCGCATTGACAGACTGGCTTCCCACGCCTTTTCGTGTGCAGGGACGGCTCTGCGCCCGGTCTGTGCCGCGGCCGGCACTGCGGTGGCCGCCAGGACCCTTCTTAGGAAGATACTTGACCACCAGCCGGAGGATCTCCCTTGGGAGGTCTTTAATGCACTGTCTGATTGTGATGTTTTTGTGAGTTTACTCTCTCAGCGATGGATGACACTGTTAAAATGTTTTTTTCTTGTGGTGGCTATTCGCCGCCTGTTTGGCTGCGACAGTGGGGGGCTGACAATGATACTAAAAGGGCTCTTACTGGCCTTCCTTTTAGAGGACGACGCTTATTTGAGGCCCGGTTGGACCTTTTTGGAAAAAAGGGGTAAGGCACCCTCGAGCAGAAGGCCGTCTCGGCCTCCCAGGGGCAGGGACACCCCTCCCCCTCCTTTACGTTAGTGTCAAGCGCGAACCAGAAGTGTGCTTCCAATTTTTTGGAGTAGAGACCCGCCCCAGGGGGGGCAGGCAATGCCCTGGGACCTCCGGCAGGGCGAAGTCCAAATCTGCCGAAACCGTGCAAGCATGAAGGGACGCCCTCGCCTTGTTGGGCGAGGGAACTGCCGCAGCACCGGGCTCCTATCGCAGGGTGCCATGCTTCTTTCTGGTTGTTACAGGAGGTAGTCCCCCGGATGCAGAATGGAGTCTGCTGGGTGGTCCTTTTTCTAAGGTTGTCAGGGTTCTTCTAGTCCCTGTTTTCCCTTCGGGAATTGAGGCAGGCCGAGTTTGGCGTGTAGGGTCTGGGCTCTCTTACAGGTTGGCCCTTGACCTGTGATTGCATCCACATTACCTTTCCCCTCCGGGATGAAACAGTCTGACCCGAGTTGGCATTCTGGGCCTAGCATTTATACCTTCACAGGCAGTTCCTACGTGGTATCTACCTGTTGGGCCGCAGGCGCTCTTGTCCAGTGGACCTCTTGATGCATGTGAGGGTTTATAATCCCTTTTAGTCCCCTGTGCCTTCAGGACACCTAGGCCACTTCCAGACAGTGTTGAAGGTCCAACTCTGTGCATTGGGGTATTGTTTTTGGTTCCTCTCCTGCTCCCAGACGACTCACTAAGGCGAGTATGGGAGTGGTGTCTTGGATGTGCCCGTGTGGCGTCCCCGCTAGGTTCTACTTTATGGTCCTTCTTTGCTTCCTATTTTTGCATCAGGCCGTGTTGGCTATTGACTTGTGGCTATTGACTTGTGGAAAGGGTCTTGCCCTCTTTGATGTCACACTACCTTCACCTTGCAGCTGGTGGGCCTGTTGCTGGCGGCCCAGATGCTGTCCATTATTCTCAGAAGCCCTTGGGCCCTGAGTCACCTTAGGTTACTTATCCTGGACAGGGTTCCAGCACCCCTGGAACTAGGTTCAGTACGCTCCCCCTTGTTACGGGGGTTCCTTTTGAGGTTGTAAATTCAAGGAAGATGTCTGGGACCATTCCTTCCTTCTCGCTTCTCCCTGTAGATGGTCATCATGGGTACCATGTCTTGCAGGTTGACTGGGGGGTCTTATTTCTTCTGATATCCCCCGTGGTTCCTAAGGGGGCCCCATAGGGGATCCATCTTCATATGGTTTTCGGTTGACACATTGAGCCTTTGGTGGGCTGTAATTTGCTGGACTACTCCTCTTCAGGACTTGTCCTTTTTGGGGACTCTCGGTCAGTCTGAGGACAGTGGCTCCTCCCTTTTTTATCTGTGAAAGTCTCGGAACAGGTTGAACCTTCATGAAGGTTCTGGTTCTGATCTAAGTGGGGGTTTACATTCCTTGCACTTCATTGGTATTAGCTTGCTGGCTGCCCTAACGTGGCAGGAGGTTCTATACTAGTGTCTCACTGAGTCCCTACTGGTGTGGCCCTGTGGGGCCCTTTGCTATTACAGAGACTCTGTCCTGGGTTATTGTCCCAGAACTCTCTGGCCTTGGTCATGAGGGCCTAGTATTGCTTCTGTCAGGACATTATATTCTATGTGTCTTAACTTCTTCCACCCTGCTAGGCGGGGTTCGGCATGAGGTTGATGTAGACAGGGAGAACCGTTATGCTGGGGGCCCTGGGTGGCCCAGCGGGGCGTGGTTCGCAGATTCTCTGGTGAAGACAGTCGTACTGTATGCCCTATCAAGAAGGGCTGTTCTGCCTATTCAGGCTCCTTACTACGTCGCCCCTACCTACAGGCCTTTTAGGCGATTGGTCGGTTTGCTTTTCACCCTATTGGAGATGGGTATCCCTGGGTGTCTTTTCTCTATTGGAGGGCTAGGCCTAGCTCCTTCCTCTTCTTCTCCCTTTTCTGCCGGCTATGTTGGAGTATGTTGTTCTAGTCTGCTTTGCTTGGACTAGCTCTCTCTCCTGCGGGATGTTCCCTATCCCTGGGACCTAGAATTATTATAGCACGGTTTAAGTTGGCTCCCCAACTCAGTGCTATGAAGGTTTCAGGGCTCGCCCTGTTCACCTACTGCAGAAGTCTAGTCAATCTTCTGTGTTGCGCATTCCTCAGGGGTTGCTCAGGTGCATTCCCCAGGGAATTCTATGCTCCCTTTTGGGGGGGTTACTTATCCGGATGCCCTGCTAAGGGTTCCCTTGGGTCTTATTCAGGTTCTTGTCTGAACTGTTCCTTCCCTCATATCGCTCTTCTGGGGCGGTTGCTTCAGTCAGAAGTGTGCCTTAAAGGATGGCTCTGTTAGCGGTCCTAGTCATTTATATATATATATATGTTATATATTTGTACACCATGAGGTGAGGGTGTTCCGCCTTACGCCGAATTGGGTCCAGGCGGTGTTTTTATTCTCCTTTAGTCCAGACCCTCTGGTCTCTGGGCTGTTGTCTTGATTACTCTGTATCCCTCATCAGGTGTTGGAGATTCCTGGTCTGTCTCTTGTCCCTGGTAGGGATTATGTCCCTTGGGGCTTATAGGTTTCTCCATCCTTATGTACCGGATCTGATTGCTACCACGGGTGTAGGTGCCCTTTGGCTTGGTCCTGCTCGGTTGGTTTTGTCCTTCTGAGCCTAAAGTAGCGTTGTTTTTCAGTATTCCTGCTGGTCTCGCCCGAGACCTGGGTTCATATTCCCCGATGGGGAGAGTTCTAAGGTTGCCATGGCTACCCTTTTTTTCCAGTAGCATGGTTAGGCTGTTACTCTGGCCTACTCGTTTAGGGGAAGATTCTTCTTCTCTCTTGGTTTTTTGCTCTCTTACTACTTGTGCTTGGCTTGGGCCTTTCAGCACTAGGTTCTGTTGAGCAAGCTGGCTAGTCCGCTGCTTGTGTTCAGTTCTTCCTTTACAAGAACTCAAAGGCTGAGGTTAGAGCATTGCTCTCGTTGCTCTTGGTAGCATGGTTGAGGGTGACAGCGCTTTACTGTTGGCTGTGCCTTTTTCATGGGGATCCCACCCTACTTTACGGACACTGCTATTGGATGTCCCACATGTTATGACTATATCTGGAGCAGGATGTGCTGTATGCTTAGAATAATACAATTCTGTGAGATACTCACCTGTAGAATTTATATTATACGCATACAGCATGTCCTGCTCCACCCCACCCTGGTTTCACCTTGTTCTGGATCCCCTGTATGGTGATTGTTATCATTGATATTATTGCCATTTTCTGGGTGGTTGGTTCTCCCGGCTTCTCTTTCTCACTGCTTTTCAATGCTGGGGATTTGTGGGAGGTCCTTCGGTATATGTAGGGCTGGGAGGAGCTTGTTTTCTACATTTCTGCAGTGCATGGCGCCGGAGGCGGAGGATTACCCACATGTTATGACTATATCTGGAGCAGGACGTGCTGTATGCGTATAATATCAATTCTACAGGTGAGTATCTCACAGAATTGTATTTTTGAGTATATCCAGTCCAGGTCGTCCCACCCCGCCACCTGGGGGCGGAATAACCACATGTCATGACTTTCGGACGACCTGGACTGGATATACTCAAAAACAATTCTACAGGTGAGTTTCACAGAACTGTATTTTTAATGCCCCACTCGAGCATGGGAGGGAGGTGGGGAATGGCTGGAGGTTCTAAAAAATTTAGTCTTTATTTATATACCTCTTCTGCTTCTAACTCTCAATGTAGTAAACCGATATCACACCTGGAATACATAGGATTTGAAAACTGAAATTGGATCAACCTGAAACAGGCAAATCAAACAAGACAGTCATTACAATATAGAGGGCTGTATCCGCCATGAGAGTCTTGGAAAATAATTTTATAGTGTTTATCAAAATCCACTAAGTTTAAAGTGATTCAACACTGATCAGTGCTGGACTAGCAGCTGATCAGTTCTAGTCCAGCAATCAGCAACTCACCTGATCTCTGGATTCTAGCCCACACTGTGGCACACGCCATCTGTCCCAGAGGTGCTGTAATGCCTTCCCAATTCACGACAATGGAGGGGGTGTGTCAGACCTAAGCACACCTGCTCCATTGAAATGAATGTAGAGAACAAGGCAGGCCTTCTGACTGATGGCAATTGCAAGCCCGACACACCATCAATCCAAACCCCATGTTTGGGCCCCAGGCGGCATGGGCTCAGATCCCACAATCTGATGGGTTGTCGATTACCAACTTTTGTCTTTCTGGCTATTTCAGGTCATGTAAATCAGTAGAGCAGACTTCGGAGAGCGATTTCCTCCTACGCAGAACAGACTTTCTAAACAGCCTTTCGGTTCTGCAACCTAGACTTTGCACAAAAAGGATGTGAAGCTGAAATTTAATCTTACTTTTATTCATAACATTTTTAGGGATTAAGACTACACAAATTCTCACCAAAAATGGTTAGGCGAAGACCTTCCATGTCATTGAAGCTATAAACAATTCTTAACAATTTTTTCCTTGAATTTACTGACTAAACTAGTGTTACTCTTGAGGAAAGTTCTGTTGAAAGTGTTTCATAAAACAGCAAAGATCACAGTAGGAAGCTATCCTCTAAATTGCCTACAAATCTTCCAGATGTCTGCAGTTAACAGGTGTATGGACTGGCTGACAAGGCTCAGAACAGTTTCAGTATTTGTTTTATGAGGGAAAGTAAAACCTTTATGCTTTGTAGCTGGGTCCATAAAATTGGGTTGCCCTGATCAACCAGTTGTATACGTTGTCTTATTGAAATATGAAATCTTATTGGTTGCAAAAGGAAAAGTAACACATTTTTTCCTTGTACTGATTATAACATTTTAACTGCCAGCCTAACTAGAGTTTATCACCCTCCTTTGCCAGACCATTTTTTGCTAGTTTGCGCAACACATGTTCAACTGATTTTTGAAGGGATTTCCCAGGAAAAATATATATTGTTTTTTGCAGCAGAGTTTGGGGTTTAATGTGAAATGTCTTGTTTGTCATTTAGTATATCCTCAATATTTTGGGGTGAAATATGTCCAAAAAAATGTAAAAAATATTTTTTACAATTTGTAGTTTTTTGCAATAAAAAAATTACGCTTTTCAATAAAACCATATAGCATGTAAAAGCCGCATTTCTCGCGGTTACAACGGTACCACTCTTTTCTGCCCTGGAGACTCCCCCAAACTCAAACAGTGCTTTGGGAGATTTTCAGTTAAAGTATAACTGGTATGCGCACGGTGTTTTTTTTTTAAAAAAAACATTTTAACTGCCAGCCTAACTAGAGTTTATCACCCTCCTTTGCCAGACCATTTTTTGCTAGTTTGCGCAACACATGTTCAACTGATTTTCGAAGGGATTTCCCAGGAAAAATATATATTGTTTTTTCCAGCAGAGTTTGGGATTTAATGTGAAATGTCTTGTTTGTCATTTAGTATATCCTCAATATTTTGGGGTGAAATATGTGCAAAAAAATGTAAAAAATATTTTTTACAATTTGTAGTTTTTTGCAATAAAAAAATTACGCTTTTCAATAAAACCATATAGCATGTAAAAGCCGCATTTCTCGCGGTTACAGCAGTACCACCCTTTTCTGCCCAGGAGACTCCCCCAAACTGAAACAGTGCTTTGGGAGATTTTCAGTTAAAGTATAAATGGTATGCGCACCGTGGGTTTAAAAAAAAAAAAAAAAAAACAACCCTTCACACTTGAAATACCCCCAACAAACTGTATATTCTCTGGAAGTACACACCTCAAGATTTCTGGGCATACCAGGTTTGTTGATGTGGATGCAGTTTTCTGGAAGTAATCCCTCAATTAAATCTTTGTTTGCACAGAAGCAGAATAAAAGCCACATTTTCCTAACAAAAAACAATAATGCAAACAAGAAAAAACAAGTTAAATCTGAAAAAGAAAGACCCCTCCCAACATAACAATACCCAACATACATAGGTGCTGTCAAGGGAAGAGTTGCCAAACACCCCAAAGTAAAGCATGTGTGTAACAGTAATTTTAATTGAAAATTCCAGCTCTGCAAAGTGCACACCTTGCAATTTTTCCACCAAAACAACCATTAACATTTGGAATACCCTCCACAAACCATATATTCCCTGAAAGTACACGTTAAGCTTTCTAGGCGTACCCAGCTTGTTGTAGTGGACCCAGCATAAGCAGCCCAAGACCAACTATGGGGGCTTATAGAACAGGACACAGGGGCCAGCCTCAGTGGCCCCCTGCCCTGCAGGTTACAAGCCTGCACAGCCCCCGCAGGCTTTAGGGGGGCTGAGGGGTTAATAACAAGTCACCTGCTATCAGCCCCCTAAGCCTTGTGAACTGGTATAGGGGTCTCATAGATCCCTTACCAGTTCACAAAGGGTTAAATGTAAAAAAAAAAACACACACAAACAAAAGTATTTATTCTTAGTATACAGTACGTCCTGCTCCAGATAAGAATCATTACACTTGGGTATTACTCCGCCAGATGGCGCTGGACTGCAGAGACAGCGAAATTGGCTCCTCCCGGCCCCTCAGATACCCGGGACCTCTCATAAATCCCCAGAATTTCTCTGCAGTCTGTACTGCGAAGGACAAGAAGATGGCTCTCTCTTCTCGCAGGTGAGCGGGGCTATTAGCCTGCGGCCCTGTAGGACTATTCCCACCCGTTCCATTTTTAATGTGCCTCCCAGCCTTGGCTGCGCTGGTCGGGTGATGGTAGGCAGCACCGCTGTCAGGTACTTAGGAGCACTGCTCCACCGCAATCCCCCACCGAAGGGTAGGCGGTATAGGCATATGGTGAGCCTCTATGGGATGCCCCTCCCGCCCTATTGCCCCTGTCTATCGGTGGGCCCTATGTTAAGTGGCCGCTGTCCTCCCTCGCTCTCCCTTGTAGCCCTCGGGGGGGGGGGGAAGTGTATATGCCTTGGTGCATTCACTGTATTATGCCTTTTGGTTGGTGTCAGTCTCCGCGCTGACTTGGTTGCACTGGTTGCATTTTTTGAATATGCCGCCGCCACGCGCGCTTCCACTGTGCTCCGCGGTTGGCCGCGGCATTACCTCAGGCGCTGGTGCGCTGTTATTGGCTGCTTGTCACGTATGCTGCTTTGCGCTCTTCGGGGGGGGCGGGGTCCGCAGTTGGCTGTCTCCGCGGCCCGCCCCTCGAGGCATACCCGGCGCCATTTTGTCTCTGGTTTTGGCTGCTGCGTGGCTGGCATCTTTCTACCACGGTCCGTGAGTGCCCCCGCGGGCGGCTTTATTACCCTATGTCATTATACATGTTACTTGAGGAGTTTAATGCACTCTCTCGTTGTGAGGTTTTTGTAACTTATGTCCTCTCAGCCTTGGATGATACAATTAGGATGTGTGGCAGAGCCTCTGCCCTTGTGGTGGCTATATGCCGCTCGGTTTGGCTGCGCCAGTGGGCTGTGGACAACGCTGCCAAGAAATCTCTCACTGGGTTTTCCCTTCAAAGGACTATGCCTGTTTGGGGACCGCCTGGGCCTGTGTGCTAAGGGAGGCAGGTTACCCCAGCGCAGGCGGCAGTCTCGGCCCTTTTGGGGACAGGGCTCCTTTTCTTCCCCCTACCGTGGTGCCAGGCAGGGGAGGGGGGTCTCCCTTACCGGGGCCTGAGGAGATTTCTGGGGTAGGGGCAGAGGACGTGGCTGCCCTGGCTCCTCCTGGGGCTCCAAGCTTAAGTCTTCTCCCAAGCCCCCTCAGGCATGAAGGGGCGCCCTCACCCATCCGGGTGGGGGGACGGCTTTCACATGAGGCCTCTGCAACTCCACCTCTTGTCAGTATGGGACAAGGATCCTGCGTCCCTGGACCAGGTCCTTGTGCTGTCCCCCCTAGTCAGGCGGTCCCTCTCGTGGTGGCCGGACTCCAGGAACCTGCTGGTGGGCAGATCCTTTCTGGCCCCCTGCTGGGAGACGGTCACTACGGATGCCAGTCTGACAGGTTGGGGGGGGTTTCTGGAAGTCCCTGCAGTTCCAAGGGCGGTGGGGCCCTCAGGAGGCCCACACACCTATCAACATTCTGGAACTGAGGGCGATCAGGTTGGTTCTGGCTCACTTGGCCCATCACCTTCGGGGCCAGCCTGTTCAGGTACACTCGGACAACCAGACGGCGGTTGCCTACATCAATCATCAGGGAAGGACCCGGAGCAAGGGGGCCCTCAAGGAGGTGTCTCTGATCCTGGCCTGGGTGGAGGACAATGTTCCCTGCATATCAGCTGTGTACATTCCGGGGGTGGAGAATCTGCAGGCAGACTCTCTGAGCAGGGGGACCTCTCGCCTGGGAGAATGGTCCCTCTGCAACAGGGTGTTTCATGCTCTGTGTCACAGATGTGGATCTGTTTGCGTCCCATCACAATCAAATGCTCCCTGCCTTTGTCTCCCTGTCCCAGGATCCTCTGGCCTTTGCCACGGATGCCCTAGCAATGTCATGGCAGGACTTTCAGCTCCTGTATGTCTTTCCTCCATTCCCCCTGTTGGGCAGGGTTCTGCGCAAGATAGCTCAGGAGGGGGTGCCAGCTATCCTGGTGGCCCCCAGGTGGCCAAGAAGTGTAGTTCACAGACGTGGTGCAACTGGCAGTGGATCAGTATGTTCTGCCCAGGGTGCCAGACCTGCTCACTCAGGGTCACTTACGTCATCCCAATTTACAAACTCTGGCTTTGACGGCCTGGCTGCTGAAACCTCCATCTTGATGGAAAAAGGCCTGTCTGCCTCTGTTGTTGATACCATGATAAAGGCTAGAAAGAAGTCTTCTTCTTCCATATACTATAGGGTTTGGCGTGCCTACATTGACTGGTGTGAGTCTAAGTCTCTTCCCTGTCGTGTGTTCTCTATTCCCAGGATCCTGGAGTTCCTGCAGCATGGGTTGGAGCTGGGGCTCCAACTCAGTACTCTGAAAGGTCATGTCTCTGCCCTGGCTGTTTTCTTCCAGAGGTCCTTTGCCCAGCATTCTCTGATCAGGACTTTTTTCCAGGGGGTTACTCATGTGCGTCCCCCACGTAAGCCTATGTTGCCTGTTTGGGATTTGAACTTGATCTTGTCTGCCTTGCAGGGTGCTCCCTTTGAACCTGTGCAGGAGGCTGCCCTGGCCATTCTTACTCGCAAGGTTGTCTTCTTGGTGGCTATCACCTCTGTTAGGCGTGTGTCTGAGTTGGTGGCGCTTTCCATCCAGCCCCCCTACTTTGAGAGACACCAGGACAAGGTGGTGTTTCGCTTCAAGCCAGATTTTCTGCCTAAGATCGTGTCTGCCTTTCATTTGAATAAGGACATTGTTCTTCCTTCCTTGTGCCCTAATTCTAGTAATTCTAAGGAGAGGGTCTTGCAATCCTTGGACGTGGTTAGGTGTCTGAAGTACTATCTGGTGGCTACTGCTCCATTCTGAAAAACTGATGCTCTTTTTGTGGTCTCTTTTGGTCCTAGGAAGGGTCTGGCTCCTGCTAAATCTACTATCAGCAAATGGATCCGTCAGGCTGTGATTCAGGCCTACTGTGCTAAGGGGAAGAATCCTCCCTTCCGCCTTACTGCTCATTCTACTCGTGCTATTGGTGCTTATTGGGCTTTTCAGCACCAGGCTTCTGTTGAACAAGTTAGCAAGGCCGCTACTTGGTCTTCTGTTCATACCTTTTCAAAGTTTTACAAGGTTGATGTTAGGGCCTCAGCTGATGCTGCTTTTGGCCGCAAGGTTCTGCAGGCGGCAGTGGTCTGACCTGTCTGTTGTTACCTTTGGGGATCCCACCCTACTTTATGGACACTGCTATTGGATGTCCCAAGTGTAATGATTCTTATCTGGAGCAGGACGTACTGTATACTAAGAATAATACAATTCTGTGATTACTCACCTGTAGAATTGATATTATGAGTATACAGTACATTCTGCTCCACCCCACACTTGGTTTTGCATTATCCTGGATCCCCTGTATGGTGATTGTTATCATTGTTATAGTTACTAGTTGGTTCTGTTTTATTTCTCCTGGCTTCTCATTAACTGCTTTTCAATGCTGGGGATTTGTGGGAGGTCCCGGGTATTTGAGGGGCCGGGAGGAGCCAATTTCGCTGTCTCTGCAGTCCAGCGCCATCTGGTGGAGTAATACCCAAGTGTAATGATTCTTATCTGGAGCAGGATGTACTGTATACTCATAATATCAATTCTACAGGTGAGTAATCACAGAATTTTATTTTTTGTAATACTTACCTCCCATCCATCCTGGAGCACTGTGTCCCCACGCTGATCACTTTGGCTTTTGCTCTCCTGCTGCTGCTGGAAGCCTTTTATACCTGCTGGGTGATGGGTAACAAAGGGTTAATTTAAAAAAATGACATAGGATCCCCCTTCCTGGGGGGACACCCCATATTTTGGTGGGAAATTTAAAGGTTAAAAACCCTTTAAAAATCCTCAAATAATGGCGTGAGTTTGCCCCTACTCAACATAACCAGCCTGGGGACCAGCTATGGGGGCTAGTAGAACAGGGAGCAGGGGCTAGCTTCGATGGTCCCTCGTCCTGCAGGCTACAAGCCCGCACAGCCTAAATGGCCCCCAGGTTCTTCTGCCCCCCCGGGTAATGGGGTGGCTCAGGGTTAATGGCAAGTCACCCGCTAGCTGCAGGTACCTTGCTAGCCCCCTAAGCCTTGTAAACTGGTATGGATCCCTTACCAGTTCACAAAGGGTTAACAAACCTCCAAACCTGTGTTCTCCGGTGATACTGTCCCATGGCGATCCGATGACAGTTGCTGGGGGTGATCACTAGAGGGGGGCTCAGGAGGCAGGGGATCACAGCCCCCCTACCCCTACAACTTTCCTCCAGTGATCACCCTTGGCATCTAACACCTCAGTGCTGGGAGCGGGATTACATCACAGGGGTCCTCTTTTGAGCCCTCTCCTCACCATGGAAGAACCCCCGGGGGGGGATTGGAGGCCCCCCATTGAAGAGGAGACTTGGCGGGAGGAATCGCGCATGGAGGTAAGCAAATGTCATTTTTTTCTCAGATTTTTTTTTACAGTAAATGCTGACAGTGGCTGAAGCGGGGGGGGGGGGGGCTTTTCCGGGTCCTCTCCTGAAGCCAGAAGGGCCCGAGGGGATTGGAGGTCCACCCCCCGATTGAAGACGAGACTTGAGTGGATGACGAGAAGGGTCAGGATGTTTTTTTTTTTTGGGCCGCTAGCAGGGGAGAAAGCCAGATACATAACATTTTCATAGCTGGTGTTTAACAGTAGGAGAGGCAGCTACGTAAATTTTATGTAGCTGGACGTTGGAAGGGTTGAATAATGTGACCAAATGTATGCTGTGAAGGAAAGGTAAGCAGAATTGAAAACTTACTTATATCCTGAAGTGCACCGCTGAGTTCTGCCTCATAATCCACCTTCAGTTTTGGCATGCTTAATTGTATGGTGACAGACTGTAATGCTCGGTCTATGTCATGGACAAACTCCGATGTAAGACCTTCCTCAATCAAAGTGAGGTTTTGGGTCACAGTTAGAGGCAAGAAGTACATGGCACTGATTTTTCCAGTTAAAGGCAGTTGCATTATCTGTAAAAGAACATAGAAAACCTATTAGAATGCTATGCTCTGTTCACATCTATCCGTTTATGTTACAATGTGCAATGCAGTCACAATGCAAGGGAAAATGCTGCCCATTATTTTCAGTGAGCTAAATTCAGTAAGCAATGTCACTAATGTGCTAAATGAAGTGGTGCTGTGGATATCGCCTATCTGGATTTTAGCAAATCCTTTGACACTGTACCACATAAAGAGTTCATAGATAAGTTATTGGAGTTAGGACTCCCTGGATAGTTGAGTAGATTTCCAGCTGGCTGAAGGATAGGTATGTTGATAGGAGTTGTTGGTAATGCCATGCAATCTGAATAAAGGCAAGTTACAAGTGGTGTACCACAAGGCTCTTTTTAATATGTTTTAAGTGACATAGGAGAAGGCTTGATAGGAAAAGTTTGCCTGTTTGCTGATGATACAAAGTGAGTAATAGGGTGGATATTTCTGGAGGTGTCTACAACATGAAAAATAGCTTTACTGGATAAATGGTCAGAACAGTGGAAATTGGAATTTAATATCTTTAAGTGTAAAATCATGTACTTGGGTAGAAGGAATCCATACTGTTCAGTATAGGCAGTACTGTGTTAGCCAAGAGTGGCCACTGTAGCCAGGCAGTAGGAAAAGCAAGCAGGATGCTCAGCTGCATAGCCCGAGGCATCATCAGTAGGAAGAGGGAGGTTGTGATGTAATAATACAGTGTCCTGGTGAGGCTACAACTAGAATACTGTGTGCAGTTTTTGAGAACTTACCTGGAGGGACTTAAACATAACACTTATCAGGAGAGACTTAAATAACTTAATTTGTACAGTCTGGAGAAAAGAAGGAAGAGAGGGGACATGATTGTGACCTTTAACTATGTGAAAGGTGTTGAATAAGATTCAGGAGGGAAGTGTTTTAAAATAAGGAACTTAATGATAGAACAAGGAGGCGCAACCTGGTCGGAGGGAAGATCTGTAACAACGTTAGAAAATACTATTTTACAGAGTAGTAGATGTTTTGATTTTTCAACTACCTTTGCTGGAAGTTTGTTCCAAAGTAAGTGAATGTAAACATGCCTGGGATAAGCATACATCTATCCTAAGATTAAGAACACATACAGTATACAAAAGCAGACTAGATGGGCCATATGGTCTTTTTCTGCCATCAACCTTCTATGTTTAATTAGTACACCTATATGCACTGCATTGTGCATTATATGGAGGTTGCCTGCAACTCAACGCAAAAGATGTCTACGGTAACAGAAGTGTAGCTCATGTACAGATGTGCTTTTTTCATTGGGATCCCTAGTATATTGCAACCAGCTCTGATCTGAGCTGACACTATTACATTGTAACAGCGGGGTGTGTGGCCACTGTTACAAAGAATTGGCAGGAGTGGCTGCTGTTACAATGCAATACAGCAGGACTCTGGGTGGCTTGTTACATTGTACAGGGCAAGGGAGAAAGGCAGCAGCACAAGTTTAAAAACTCTAACCTTTATCTGGGTTTAGCAGCACAGGGGGACTTTACTTATTATGCAAATAAATGTTGCATGTTGCAAGTCCTGCAGAATCCAAGCTGGTCACCACTTACAACCTATGAGTTTTGACTGCCTATTACAAGAGTTTAGCAAGCCTACTGCAATCCTTTTATTTAAATGAATAAAGTAAAGTTGAGCCACCTAAATGAAATAGAGGGTTTGATTATTTTTTTAATCATTGCCTTCTTTGGAACATCAACAGGAGAAATGCAAATCTTCCTAACATGGATGTAAATACCAATAATAAAAGGGGTTGCAGCAGTCAGTATGATGACCTACACAAATTTGCAGAGTCTCAGTGCTGGGGCTAGAGAGGAGCTATGGAGCCTGGAGTTTTGAGAAGTGCCTAAAGCACAGCAGCAGGGGACTGCTTGGCGACGTACTGTACATTTGGGCTTTAAAGAGGTTTGCGCTAAACTTATGTTACATGAATCTAGGGCCTCAGGTTTTGGTTGTTGCCCCCAGGGCCCCCCCCCCCTATTGCGTCATGAGACACATTCACAGGCACTTGTGCAATCGGCGCGCTTGGATCCGCTCGCGCCCCGTCATCCAGGAGCTTGTCTAATGCGAGCGGACCCAAGTGTGCTGGCGAGTGCATCCCCTTCTATGCTCTAACAGGGAGCGTGCCCGCGCCGGTCATTCACAAAGAGAAATGTGCAGTTGGACCGGGAACGAAGATGAATTTTTGGGCGACCTGGGGGTAGCATGTATGCCTGCCCTGGAGTGTAGGGTGGGTTTTGGTCCTCTTTAACTCCTCTGAATACGAGATTTATTAGATAAGTCTGCTCACACTGCATTAAAGCAAACCTGCACCCAAATGCTGCAGGGAAAAGGCCTGTCTTTTCCCCTTAGCACCTCACCCCTACCTTTCGCTACTTCCATCCCCCAGTGAATGCTACTCCAGGCCATGGAGACCTAAAATTCCAACACATACTACAGCAGCCAGAGCCTCTGCCAGAAGTGTGTGCTACAGCTGGACAGCTAACAGCAGAAACTTTGTATATTGTGAGACTGGGGTGGCGAGAGGTGTTTTTTGGATTCATGAAACCTACACCATTCATGGCACAGAATTCCCTAGGAGGGTGTAGGTCTACTTTAAATAAACAATGAGGGCACCCCTGCCTTTATGCAATTATGGGCCTGATTACCAAGCACCATCTGCCAGACCGGTTCAAAACATGTTATTTTATTTTTTCATTGGCGCATGTTGCTGCACTGCAAGAGACATATTTACTTAAATATTAGCGGGGGAGCAACATGCTGAAAAAATTATAAATATTTTGCACTTTTCTAATTAGCACTGATATGGCTAATCTGGCAAGGCAGTTGGTGGTTGATGGAGGACTGGCTAAGGCTATAATGTTCAGATGGTACATCCACAATTTAAAAAATAGAATACCTTATGCAATCTAAGCAAGGGCCAGATTATGAGGGGGGTGCAAGGGGCACGTGCCCGGGTCTAGAGCTGCCAAGCCGCCATCAGCAACACTATAGTGATGGGTGGGTGCAGAGCTGTCAATCGGCAGCCGCTCACTGCACATAAGCCACAAAGCACATCCGCTGCCAGCTCAATGCAAGGAATGGTTTTCTGCTGGACCAGCTGGGTGACTACACTACCCCCCATCCAGAATGGCAAAGCAGAAGTTCCTGAGCAGCATGCACTTGCACAAGGGACTCGATCTAACGTTCCAGTAAGTAGGCAGGGGCCAGAATACCACCAATCAGTTACTTGGATTGATTATTTTTTCAAAGGGAAAAAAATATTGTATCTGGGGGCCCCCACCAAATTTTGTGCCCAGGGGCCTCCACCACACCTTATCCGGCCCTGATTTAAGCAAAGCGATTTTCTTCACAATTTCTGTGTCGTGGCTGAGCTGGGAAGAGCGTGTCATGAAGCAGTTTTATGAGTCTTGAGCATGCACTGTTGTGGTCAGACACTGCTGAAGGACCACTGGGGCTTGCTGCACTCCCTCATGCTAAGGACATTTTTTTAGTGGTCCATGAAATTAAAAGGAGGGACAAACTTTCAGCCCTGCTACGGCTTCTGCAAGCACGGCAGAAAACAGAGGAGAGGCACATGGAACAGGCATTAGGTAAGCTGTATGCTGCCTGATTTTTGAGTTGGGTTTACATTCCCTTTAAATAAAGGTTTGGCAGGGGCCTTGCCTGAAAATAGATATATGGTATATTCCTTTCTGCTTATATTAAAGTGGACCAAAACCCACGGAGATTGGTGCAGGAATCCAAAATCGGGATGCCCTGCTGTAGGCAACCTCCCAGGTCGCCCATAAACTCACCTTCTTTTCCGGCCCAACGGCGCATGTGATAGCCGCTGCTGCATCACCGCTATCCCATTGGCAGGGCACGTGTCCGCGACAGGCATTTCTGAATTGCCGGCGCGGGCAGGCTCCCTGTTAGAGGGTAGCACGGGATGCGGAGCCCCAACCACTCTTGGATCTGCTTGCATTAGATGAGCTCCTGGACAAAGGGGCTTGAGCAGATCCAAGTGCGCTGATTAAACAAGTGGTCACGCATGCGTCGTAGGACTGGGAAGTCAAAATCCTGGGTTTTGGTCCACTTTAAAAACTGGTCTGAATGTTTTGCAATGATTTGCATTTATTACACATATAGATTCCACACCAAAGAGACATTAACACAACTTTATATTGACTACACTGCTTTGGCTTTCAAATCCCTGCCCCCTTAGCCCCCTGTACCCAGCCCCACTGTACCCACAAGCCAAGGAACCCCAGCCCCCAATTCTGTAGCCCCGGCATCATAGTTGGGGGGGGGGCACAGCAGGGATGTCTTGGGCCGGCCGTGGGCTGGTAAAATCCAGGGCTGTCTTTTGGCCCCAGTCTAACACTGGCTTTACTAATGTGACAGGGATAGGAACCTTACTTGTTTCTAGACATTTCTTTGTACAATACATAGTTCAGAACATCATGGCGCTTCAATGCTATAATATGTTCCATTTTTATCCTTCTCTAAAAATGTATGTCAAGTACTGATTTATTTTTCCGCATGTTTTGTGATTTTTTCCAGCCGCACAAAGGTTTGCTCTTTATTTATTGTTCAGCAGATGTAAGATAAAGGCCTACAAAATATTTTGTGCAGCCTCTAGCAACACGAGTTGTTTCTGTATAGAAAAATAAAAAATATCGGGCTCGTTTTTGAGCTGCATAAATAGCTGTCCTGAGAATTACTGCCTGGTGCATATTTTAGCAATAATCATTGAATTACTAGGAATCGAGAATCGTTTATTCTTCAGTAAATTCAAATAAGTTATGTCTTGCTTCGTCTTCCCTCTGGCACCATGACTAGTATACACAGAAGGAATACATATTTCCTTATGTTACAAAGGCACTGGCTTTGCAGTATGCAGCCCAGTTATTTCTTTAAACAACCTAAGCCATAGTATGTAGCAAAAACAATCTGCCTCATTTATTTATGTCAAAGTGGAACAAAACCTGGGATTCTGACGAACCCAGATTCTGTTCCCCCGGGTTATTCCGAATTGGGGTGCTCCACTGTGTGAAACCCCCCAGAACAGGCAGAAAACCTCACCTCAACTTATGTTATTTGTCAACCAGCTTTGATAGACTTCAATGGGGCAACATCCCCATTGGCATGCGCTCCCGTCCCAGCCTGTCTGCATGGCTGTAACGGGTTTTTGCGCAAAGCCTGAGGATGTGCCCATTCTCGCTTCCCATTGTAAGCAGAGCCGTTTGCCAAATGACATAAGCACGGTAAACGGCTCTGATTGGACACACGCCGTTTGCCAGGGACAGGTAAGCTCATAACAGCGATGTAGGGGATTTCAAAATGCAGGGCATCCCAGCGGCATAAAAGAATCCAGCCATCCTGGATTTTGTTCTGTTTAATGTAGAATCAACGCTGTATAATTTCCGACTGTAAAAAATGTCGTTCCATAAAATTGTACGGTTGCAAATAAAATATGCCCCCTTCGATGACACCCGCCCCCCTCTCCACAAATGGCCAATTAGAAGAGCACTGCTGTCTTGGCCTCTGCACTTCTTGTGTTGCATAATAGGAGATGGTCTCCACTTCCATTTACAGTATGTTGCTGCTGCTGTCGTGATTGGGTGATGGATCTGTCACTTGCTACATCCAGCAGTGAAAGCCAAAAAGAAGACCAAATCATTTCAAAACACTCGTGCCACAGGAGCAGGTAAAAAGGTGGGACCAGGGGAGTTACTATAGTGGGCTTGCAATGGCACTTGGGCCCAGGAGGTCATGGGGGCCCCATTACTGTTGCTCCTCCACCTTATTTATCATATTGTAATCACTTGGGACCATTTAGATAAAGGAATCACCATTCCTTGCTGCTGTTTCAGTCTTTAGTTGTCAGCTGCATCCAACTGAGTTAAAAAACAGAAAAAAGTTCCCACCAGAGCCCTGAAAAAAGGAAGGTAGGATGTGCTCATCCAGTCAATATCTAGCAGTCAAGAGGTGCTAGAGGAGTGTGACCACACACACTAACAAAAAAGAAAGTTAACCCTCTGCACACTCATACTATTGAAAGACCTAGCTAACACTTGTTAAGAACATGAACTGTTAGTTAACATAGATTGCAATGAATGTAAAAGCGAGGTAACCACATCAAGGCCGTCCAATTAGTACCCCGTCCCTAACATTACTAAGTTTAAAAGTTTGTGCAGACATTGCTACTTCTTTACTTCTGTGTGCACACGCAATGCAATACAAGAATCAGCCTGTCTAAAGACATTGCAATAACTTAACTTGTTTGCACACACACAATGAAAAATACTTTACTTGCCTGCACAGTGTTACAGTTCAAAAAGAGGGTTTGGGTAGAGGCCAATTGGACTCCCTGTTACATTGGGAGAGCTACAATCCAGCAGATCTGGCCACTGACCTGCAAATGCAACAGCTAAAAGGAAGGTAGGATGTGCTCATCCAGTCAATAGGATGTGCTCATCCAGACAATGGCAATAATAAGGCAGCCAAGAGCTCATCTGAAACTTCTGTTATGTGGCACAGTAAAGTTAAAGGGACAGTCCAGGCAATGGCAATAATAAGGCAGCAAGAAGCTCATCTGAAGCCTGTCCCGTGTGCCTCTCCTCCATTTCCTGCAGCACACTCCAAATGTTACCCTACTTTTCCATTTTATTTTGCAATGACCAGGCTCCAAATTTGGTCACACGCCCATCTCTTTTCCTCTGCGCTCCCTTGGTGAGCAAACCCGACAAGTGTGACCACTGTGGCTCAATGAGCTTGCACGTGCTGGGAGTGCTGAGGGACTAGGATGGTCTTGCGACAAGATTTGGTGTGTAGTCATCTATCTGGAGACCTGATACAACACCTTCAGTGTGCTACAGAAAAAAGAGGAGGAGAGGCTTCAGGTGAGCTCCTTGCTGCCTTATTATTTCTATTGGCTAGACGAGGGGTACCATTTCTTGTAAAGGTCCATTTAAAGGCATCCGGTGAGAGGAGAAGGTCCGGACGGAGGGATATCGCGAGGGGGGGGGGGGTGGATAGTTAGAAATCAGTGCACTGGGGGAGGGGCTATAGATTCCCCAGGCAATACTAAAAAATAGGACAGAGCTAAGGGGACAGGGATTGGATGGACAAAGCTGGGCGGACAGAAATGGATGGGGCAGAGAGACTGGGCTGAATGGGGCAAAGCTGAGAGGACAGGGATGGATAAGACCGAGATCGGCGACAGGGATAGATGGGGCTTCACTGGGGAAAAAGATGGATGTGGCTGAGCTGTGGCGGGGGGGAAAGAATTGGATGGGGCAGAGCGACAAGGAAAAAGTTTGTGTGTACTTTTTAGTGACACTTCCCGCCCGTGCAGTACTTCATATTGCAATGCCAGGTGCAGGGAGCCATGACACTGGCAGGAAGACTAAGCAGTACATCGCCGATCATGGGGGCAGAGCTGAGCACAGCAACACAGAAGTAACTGAGTGCAGGGCTGTTAGGGCAGGGGGTCCGGAAATCTGGTGCTGGGGTCCACATTCGGACCCTGGTCCACCAGTTGAGTATCGCTGGGCTAGACTGTGCTTTTAACCTGCATATAAATGGCTATTAAACAGTACCCTTAGGACTTCCACCTTTCTTTAGCTGATCTATGCCCAGTAAATGGTATGTTGGGCCTGGCAAATTCTTTCTGGTCAAGTAGGGTCTAACCAGTAGTTCACAGCTTGTGATGGAAATAGGTGGGTATAGCCATGGGCATCTTCATGTGGCCTGGCTTATTATGTTGACTAGCTTGATTATCATTTGGTCATAATGTTACCCACCCTCATAATACAATTTGAATAATACCTACCTATCCAATTACTCATATTGGTATCAAGGTCACTGCATCACATGGCCATGAACACAGCTTTATTATAAAGCATATGGGGTGGCTATCGCATGTAGGCCAGGTTCACCCATTAGAGCAAGGACAAGGAGATGTACTTCATTTTCCTTATCCCTTACTGCACAATTTTAGAACTGAAGCCTGTAGATAATTAGACTGCTGTGAATGCTTTAGGATTATGGAATGATAGGGTTTTATGGACCAATTATGAACCCAACGGCAATGATAAGGCAGCAAGCAGCTTACTCGATGCCTGTCCCATGTGTCTCCTATTTCCTGCAGAGCAGAGAAGAAGGGCACCAAAGATTACCCCCCCTTTCAATTTCAACCCTTCAGAACCACACAAACAAGCAGCAAAAGTCACAGTGGTCCAACAGGTGGCTCTAACCACAGTAGAGCATGCTCGTAAGTCATAAAGCTGTACTATAATATGCCCTTCCCAGCCCAGCCATGACCTAGAAATTGAAGAAAAGAAATCAGTTTTGCTTAGAATACATATGGGGTTAACATATAAGCAGAGATTTTGAGCTGCTTTGAAATTGCTTATTTCACACAGTTCCCAAAGGGCGGGGGGTGGCCATAGGGAGCACAAGGGGAATTCCCTGTGGGCCATACTGTTTTGGGCTGAAACCTCACCCAGACCATTTGCCAGAATTGACTCATCTTCTAACACCCCCCTGCTCCCTGCCTCCCAACTCCCCCCCCCCCCCCCCAGCAAAGGGATCCAAACTATGTTTTGCCCCTGCAGCACTATAGCCTCAACATCATGGCTGTGGGTACCATACCTACCCCTGCCACAGTATCTGTGGCTGTCTACAGTACCATTTGTTTTACAGTTGACATATACACCCCCTGTCCATGATTGGCCTATGCAGTATTATAGGGTCAACTGAGGAATGCACTTGATTACCAGTTGGGAAGCCCCTGGGGGCAGGGTTTATGCTAGGTGAAGATATCAACAGAAATACTGTTAATATCAATGACTACCCTATTACAAATGACCACTTTTGCTGACGGAACTTCTACAGCAATGCAGGTGGACTTCCTGGAGACTTCCTGGAGAGGTTAGGTATTTTCCAGGACAAAACTCAGCGCTCCCTCTTTCTCTCTGTCTCTCTGTATTTATATTCATATATTTAAATCATTTTCTCAGGGGGCCTCGGGGAGGAACGTTTTATTGTTCACATACTATACGTACTTGATAAGTCAGGCTGAATGTAAACAAATCCAAATTTACACAAGAGCTTGGAGCTTGTACCTAGGAAATAAAATGTTTTACTCCATCGTGGTAGCATTTTCTTGCGACAGTTGATAGCTCTATTATGTAAATGTTGTGGTGCATACCCAGCATGATAACGCTAGTCTAATATAGCGGGTTTGCTGAAGAAGAGCTGTAATTTGTTTTTTGTTGCTTCCCTAAGATATAAATAAATACATATTTTGAAACTGAGAGCCATCGTACATTTTATGGGCTTGGGGCAGGTCCATTAGAAAGCTGTCATAGACCAAACAAGTTGTATATAAAGCTCTGCTTGATGTGCCGAGGACATGGCTCACTTTTATGACAGAATGTCTCCTTGTTTTATACTGCTAGACACAGGGAAAGCTGGAGGGAGTATTTGAAGGACAGGAGACAAGTGCCTGGTGTAGCATACACATTAACTAGAAGCTAACAGCATGATTTAGATAGGAAGGAAGACTAAAGCAGAGTTCGAACTTGCCGAATGACTCCCACATGGCTTTCTGAAAGAGAAGGTACTTTTCTCACCCTGCAGTTAAAGTCAGAGTCAAGGCCATATCGCACAGGGATGTTTTTGAGTGTCATCATTGGGACCAAGACGGATGTCTGTTCATCTGTGTAGAATTTACCCTGTACGGTTTCACGGGGATTAAACTTGTGTACCCATTGACCTGTAATAAATTACAAATGTATTACAACTGCTCACACTCAATAGAGAAAATTTCATTAAGCAAAATAAACTCGATATTTATAATGGCAAAATACATGGGAGTTAACAGTTACAAAATTCTAAATTAAATAAAACATACTGAATCTGCTTTTGGCCAAGTTAAAGCCAACTTTGCATTGTATAGTGGCACACAGGGCCAGTAATCTAGTAAGGGGCCCAGTTACCAAGGGGGGCCAAGCCCCAGCCAGGCAGCCTTGCTAGCTACCACACTATTGCTATTGGCACTGATGATGAAAGAGGGTATGATGAAACATGTACCTCTAGGTCTCAACTGTTGTCACTGCCACCGAGATCACATGGTTCTAGTTAATACAGGTCAAACTGACCCTGACCAGCTGCCAGACCCCTTCACTACCACCCGTGAAAATAGCTGTGCCAGCCCGTAATAAAGCCACCAGCTCCATTTTAAGACAGGTCTGGTCCAACCGTGTAATATAACCGAGATGCATGGCAAGTGAGAGTTTGGGATATCTATGTAATAACTTTAACAGCACACTAAACAAAATATACATACAATGAGTAGATGCAATATAGGTCAGAAGGAAGATTACAATCATAATGACCAGATACAATGTTAGTTACCTTAGTGCAAACAGATAATAGGCAGTGATGCAGGGCAGCCATTGTAAGGTGTGAGACAACCTGCGAGTTCCTGGTTCTTCCAACAATCAATTCCATTATGACCTCCCCCAGACAGAGACAGCTCGCTTCTGCATCCCTTCTACATTTAAACTCCTGGTTGGTCACCCCCCTGGGAGGGTCTGTTCCTGCTCTCAACAATGCTGGCTGAAACTTCTGCAAACGTGGAATAACTTGCTGTCAGAAAATCGTAAGCCTGCTAGGGCTTGTGGCTGACCAAACCAGCAAGGTCATTTGGAATGGAAACCCTCTGTGGGTCGCTGTGTTTACCGACCTGCTTATGAGCAGACCTTCTGTAAAATAGGTGACAGTTTCCTTACAACGGGGTTAGCAAATGACACTAGATGAGATCTTTGTTTCCCAAAATGAGAAGGTGGTCAGAGATAAGATATGATATTTTCTGTCATATTCCTCACAGCGTATCTGCCCCCCCATAAACTATGTATGATATTTGAACCCCTAGTTTGGACTGGCCCCAAAGGCAACCAGCATGTACTGTGTCTGGACCCCCCCAAAACCTTTAATGTGATGTCTGGGTCCCTACTTTTAACTTTCTATATAGTTAGAAATGGTGTCTTTGTCATGGCAATAAAAGTTTTTTCAGTGTACTATTCCACTTTTATAGGGGAAAACTGCTTGTCTCTGTTTTTCAGAATCAGAAGCATTATCATTTTTGCCCAAAGTATTGCATGATGTCCAAAACATCTATAAACATCAGAAGAATTGCATTAGTAATAGGCTGTTTCAGCACAGGCTAGCTCAGGGGACAAGAAATGAGTAGCTCTCCCTAGTAAAAGCAGAATTACCTATCCATTTGCTATTTGGCATATTTATGTGGGTGTTTTTTATTGGACCATTTTTTCATGAGGACAGGGCGAGTAGGACTGCAGAAGGCAGAGATAATTACTGGATAGCATGTGGGATAAAGGCTGATGACTATCTTCTGGGGTAGGAAAAGGTGCTTTTGTAGAACAGAAAGTATTTACACAGCATAGCACAAGGAATGATAGAGTTACCCATCACTCCTTGCAGTGGACGGAGACATGCAAATAATCTCTTTACATCTCATGGCCATTCAAGGCACTCATAAAGCCATTGAGTGTACAATGCCAGGGATTAGCTTAAAATGACATCCAAACACCTTCCACTTGTGAACATGTTTTGAGTGTGTGACTCTGATTAGCACACGACTGGAAGTATTTGGCTGTATAGGGGGTGAGACTTGGTGAGTACCAGGACACAAGCCACCATGTGGAGAGACCCGTGTTGGGCTTAGTATATGGGGGGTAAAGAGAACCTCTACTCAAAGGTAAAGGAAAAGAGGTGCTTTCTTTTTGTACCCAACACAAGGAATAATAGATTTACCCATCACTCCTTGCAGTGGGCGAAGCCATGCAAATCATCTCAGTGCCATTCTTGAATAAGGGTGTTGTAGGCTCCGATTGCTAATATTAAGCTCTTTCCAATCAATTCTTGCTCAATTTAATTGTTTTGCAATACTCAACAAACATTTATGTACAGGTCATTTGAGGTAGCTATTTTTAAATTGATTAAATTATATAATAGATTAGATTAAATAAATTCAAAGGTTATGTTCTGGCTGACAGCTATGGCTATAAAAATACTGATTTGCTAAAAAGGATGATTTATTCAATCTCATCAAGAACCAAGCACACCTTGGCTAGTTTACCTTTAAAATAAGCAGCTCCAAGCAGGAGTATGCTAACACCAGCAGGAATTTCCTTAAACACCTTCCCTATCTTGTTATCTGTCCTCTTTTGTACAAAATCATTGGCTTCTGAAAGATCAATGCGGCTGTTTCCTGATAAAACCCGAGGCTTGCATCCATAGAGCTTCTCCATCTGGCTCATAAAGTCTGCCCGCATCCTAAGCCCTGAAAGGCAAAGAACAAATGTTATACACTGATAAATCATTAAAGTGGACCTCACTCATGTGACTCTGATTTATCTCGTCAGTGATCTCCACTGATCATCAGAAGGTCACATGGATGATGTCCAAGGAGACGAGAGACTGAAAAGGGGGAAGCATTGGCCCTAATGTTGGCCATTTCCTGGGAGGATTTAAAATGGACCCCAGATGAATCCTGATGCAGTCATGCAGAGTGGACAAAAAGTCAAAATAGATTTGCCTGATTGAGATGCCCCACAGACTGAGTTATTTACTTGCCTGCTTCCAGGTTCCTGGCAATGCCAGTGGCATTTCTGCTCGCTCCACTCAGATAGCAGAAAGAGCAGGGTTGCCCATAGTCTGCAGCGCCCTCTGCTGTTTCCACATGTTATGCCATTGGAACCCAGAAGAAGGTGACTTCATAGCCGATCTCAGACTTCCTCTACATGGTCTCACTATGGGGCATTCCAAATCGGGAAGCCCCCTTCAGATCTTTAAAAAGAAGGGCAAAATGTGCCAAAACTATTTACTGGGTTCATGCTGCCATGTGCCAAATCAGGCTCATCAGGTGGGAATCTGTACAGTCATGTAGACACCAAAATACTTGCCACCACGAATAGTTGGACATTCCCTTAGGTTAGAAGTTGCCCTGTTTTAGGGCTTCCTCTTTATGTCTAAGTAACAGGGCAGCCCAAATTGGGATGCTGTGGGGAGATACGCTTTTACAGATAAGCCTAAATGAAGAGCCCAGAGTGAGGTATGCAGTGGGCCTGTCTGTAGGTCCACTATCCTATTGCAAGCATTAAACACAGAATCTACATAAAAGGGTCTACGTAAGACACTCATAACTGTTAAACTGGACCTTCAGCATCATTTAATAAAAAGGCCAAACCCTTGAAAAACTATCCACACCTTCCAACCACCCCAATCCTTTGTGGCCATCATGGGTTGTCCCAGAGTGTCCTCACACTTTTTGACTTTGCAACCAGGCAACGAGGTAATGTGTCTGTAATGGGAGATGCCGCACACTGCCTCTAATGAGGGATGATTCTCACTGCTTGTATTGGGAAATGCTACACACTGCCTGTAATGAGGCATGTCTCTCACTGCCTGTGATAGGAAATGCCACACACTGCCTGTAATGAGGAATGCCCCTCACTGTCTGTAATGGGAGATGCCATACACTGCCTGTAATGAGGGATGCCCTCACTGTCTGTAATGGGATATGCCGTACACTTTCTGTAATGAGGGATGCCCCTCACTGTCTGTAATGGGAGATGCTGCACACTTCCGGTAATGAGGAATGCCGGTTACTGGCTGTAATGGGGGATGCCGCATGCTGCCTGTAATGGGGTGATTAGAAGGGAGATTTTAGCACACCATTTGGTTCAAAATATTTGTTTTCTCATTTTTGTCCTCTAAACCCTGGGTGTGTCTTATGCTCAGGGGCATTTTAGGTAACGAAAAATACAGTATATTTATGATGTGACTATACTGGGCCAGGAACAGTACACCAGGGCTGGTGTGCCCTATAAAATCCTGGGCCGGTTTTTAAATCCAGTCCGCCCCTGGTTGGGGGCTTGCCTGCATTTATGTGTATGTGTGTGTAAGGGGGGGGGGGTTGCCTGTATTATTAATATGTAATTCTTAGGTGGCATTTCCCTTTAAGGGCATGGCTGGGAATGTGGCTAGGGGTGTGGTTTAATTGCACTAAATATCCAGAACCCGCTATGCATGCCACTGCACATGTCCCTCTTTCCTGTTTTCAAAAGTTGGGAGGTATTCTATTCCCCAGCATCTAAAATTAATAAATGTTAAGGTTTTAGAAGGACACCCCCCCCCCCCCCCAGGCTGCAATTCTGTTCAGGAGCATCACATGCTGAGGAGGGGGGTGCAGGGGGTGCTCTGTGCTCTGCATAGACAGAGTAGAACTGGAGTCAGGGAAAAGACAGCAATCCCAGATTTCAGAGTAGTGCAGTCAGAAGACACTCCCTGTTTGCAGGCAGCCTGAGACTCCATGGACCGCCATCTTGGATGTTTAAAGGCACAGGAGGATGATTTTTAATGTGGGCAATCTGTATGTACAGGGTGGGGGAAACATACAAGCTATGCTCTTATTCAGGTTGAAGATCTGGTTTAAAGTACTCTAGGGGGCCTATTTCCTCATCCTTGGGGCATCCAAATTTGCAAGCAGCAGGGAAATCCAAAATTAGAATGCCCCCGGGGAAACCTATTAGGTGGAATATAAGCCTCCCCGAGTCACCTTAATAATGTACCTTTCCATTGGTTCCACAGCACATGGGCAGGCTCTCATCCAATCAGCCCTGTATGCAGTTGGCAGGTGTGGGAGTGAGTGTGAGAGTGTGCGGGGCAATTGTAGGGGTTTTAAACAGCAGGGTCCTAAAGGTTCTTGATTGGCCAGGCCTGGATTTTTTTCATCTCCAGGGCCACCATGCACGACGGTTCTTGAGTTCAAAATATTCCAGAGCCAGCCATTTCAGACCCCCTGGGCATTCCAATTCTGGGTGCTCCACTGTGTGAACTGCACAGATTGCCCACATTCACTCACTTTTTCCAGGGTTCCCATGCCATGTTTGCCAGCCGTGCCCACATCCCGGAAGCCCTGTAGCTGAGGCAGCCATTCAGATAAGCTATGGATGGGACCTATAGGGGTACTGGATATGCAGCTGCTCCCTCTCGCCTATGCCAGATAGAATTGGGGCCGAATGCTGATTATTCATTTGCACGGCATATGGAGCTGATTGGACGAGAGCCCCCACAAGCACTGTGGGGCCGGGCATAGTTTTTATGGTGAAGTAGGCATTGCAAAAAGAATTTTTAAAAACTTGCTTTCAACAGTAAAGAAGTAACGTGTTCTAGAGGCAGGGGCGGGCTGGCCATAGGGCATACCGGGCAAAATCCCGGTAGGCCGGCACTAGCAAAGGCCGCGAATGACAGATGCGGGAATGTGGGCGGCATCTGCCATTCGCAGCCCCTCACTGCTGTTCCCCCGGCCGCCGCTGCCGCTCTCACACACACACGCCCACGCGCTTACCGGCACTTCCTGGTTGTTACGCGGTGGGCGTCTATGGGTGGCGTCCATTGTTTTCATTGGACGCTGGCCATCTGGGGCCCGCCCACCGACCAGGAAGTGCCGGTAAGCATGTGTTTCTGTGTGTTTGAAAGCAAAGGGAGCGGCGGCGGCGGCAGTGGCCGGGGGAACAGCAGCGAGGCGTGGCCTATTTACGACCAAGTCCATAAAGGAACACTGGCCGTGCATGCTCCACACCCACCAGCTGGAGCTAGGAGCACCAAGCATTGGAGAACCAGCAGGCAAGGAGCAAGTGTAAGTTTAACACCTTCATGCCTTCTGGTTCTCCATTGCCCTCCCTCCTCACACACACATTTTCCCCATAAGACACTTTCAGCTCACAATATTTGTGGAGTGGAAGGAGAACCTCTCTTTTACTCGTTTAAAACACTATATCTGGAGGATCACTTTAAAGAGGGATGCCCCCACTGAGGGATGCCCGCACTAAGGGATGCCCGCACTGTCTGCACTGAGGGATGCCCCCACTGCCCGCACTGAGGGATGCCCCCACTGCCTGCACTAAGGGATGCCCCCACTTCCCACACTGAGGGATGCCCCCACTGCCCGCACTGAGGGATGCCTGCACTGAGGGATGCCCCCACTGCCCGCACTGAGGGATGCTACTTAATAGTTGTAATGAGGGATGCCGCTCACTTACTGTAATGGGGGGATTTTATCACACCATTTGGTTCAGAATATTTTCTTTATTTTGTCCTCTAAACCCTGGGTGCGTGCTGTGGAACGAAAAATAAGGTTTATATATAATGTGACATTAGGATACTATACTGGGCCAGGAACAGTACAGCAGGGCCGGTGTGCCCCTAAAAGGGATTTTATCACACCATTTGGTTCAGAATATTTTCTTTATTTTGTCCTCTAAACCCTGGGTGCGTGCTGTGGAACGAAAAATAAGGTTTATATATAATGTGACATTAGGATACTATACTGGGCCAGGAACAGTACAGCAGGGCCGGTGTGCCCCTAAAAGTCCCGGGCCGTTTTTTAGTCCCTGTCCGCCCCTGTCTAGAGGAATATATGAAACAGCTTACTTCTCTCCATAATGACCCGAAATATGCTTTTAACTCCTTTGCCGTTTGGAGAGAGACTTGTGAGCAGATCCTTGTAGGTGGTATGGACCTCTGGGTTATTGAGCAGGTCATAGTAAAGGGTACGATGTATGAGAGATTCAGTCCGCTGCCCAGCACCTGTGGAAATAAGTGGTAGCAATATCTGTATTATGTTGTAAATTTTAAGGTGGAGATTAGAATTAGAAGCTTTTTTTTTAATCCTAGAGCTGTCTAATTTTCTATAACAAAATGCAAGTCATTTATCTTCCCTCCTATGAAAAATTCACACATGAAATAAATGGGAAAAGAAGAATGTTTTCTAAAGCAGGCCTAAACTAAAACCACCACCTAACCCCAATATTTGTTTTTTGAACATTCCGAATTTAATGTATATATGTCTTTGAATAAATCATGAAAGCTGCCAATGTGTCTGTAAAAGCTCTCATTTATCCAGGCCATGGTATATATATAGTATACATTTAAAATCTATTCTGCTGCATTAGCTTAAAGGGGAACAAATCCAGGGTTTTTCACTATCCTAGTTCTTGTTCCTTCTCCCTGGGGCATCTCAGTTTGGATGCCCGGCTGAAGAAAAAATAGTGTATCCCAATTTAGGATACACTACAAAGAGGGAGACCACTGGGCCTAAGTTTTATAGATCCTAGGCCGGTGGTTGCTTTTCTTAAAAGCCTATATGCACCTGTTAAGCTTATATCTGCCTTACTCCAAGACTCAGCTTACCCCAAGGCCAAGTGATTTAGAGACGATCTCTCCTTTTTCTCCTTTTAGCTATCTTCAGCTGCCCTCTCCAGATTTTGTCTATAGTCACAGGGGAGGCTCCATGGCTTATTTTTGCCTTAAACTAGACCAATGCCAATTTTACAAAACATTGCCAGGGTCCCCCCTCTCGATCGAGCACTGTAAAGCCTGCAAACCTTACTTGACAACTCACTGCCTCAGGGAAATGCAGCCCCATGATTGGCCGGTGGCTATCACATCTCCTGTGCTTGGGCTACTGCTTTGCTGGCTGCTGGTGGGGCTGCATTTCACAGTGCTCAATCAAGGGGGGAAACCCCAGCAATCGAGGTGCCCCCCCTCAGCGGACCAACACCCATGTTTTGTAAAATGGGTGTTGTTCCAGTTTAAAGGTTTTTTTAATGTTTTTGTCTTACGAAAAAAAAAATCTTTTTTTTTCATCTCTTTTATAGTACTCATTAGTTGCTCCTCAGCCCTGGTTTATGCGCCAAGACTCATGGGCACCTTTACATTTCCTTCCTTCAGCATTGACTGATTCAGGGAGAGGTGCCCAATAAATCCACTGGGTCAAAACAGGGGAGCCAGAAACTTACTTATTATCATGAAAAGTTAATTGTACCTATAGAAAGGGCAGAGAGAGCAGAGGCGAAGGTCAGTGGTGACATAAAGAGGTTGCTGGTTGGATTCTTGTTTGCTTGTGCCCGGAAAAGGTCATAGCCAAAGTTGGATGCAGAAGATGCAAGCTTATTAACTGGACTCTTGTAGAATGGATCCTCTTCTTCTTCTACTGCAGTAGTGGGGGTCTGACGGAGGGAATGAAAGCAGAGGCGATTAAAGAGACAGCCCAGGTAATAGAAAAACCCAAACAATTACCTTTTCTTCCGTGAAGCTGATTTGTCCATGTCCGGTCACAGTCTCTCACCACAACGGTCTCAGTGACTGGCCTGCATTTCGCAGCATTTCGGGGGATCAAGGTTCAGGAAAGGATTGTGGGGGGTTGTGGGGGTCTATGTGCAGGGGAGGCTCCAGCAATCTGGATGCCCCCTGAGACTATCACAATGCACCCCACACCTATTGTGTAGAAAATGGGTGCGGAACCACTTTGAAAGAAAGAAACAAGTTTGGCTAGAATTCATGCAGGGTGTATATGTGACACCTCATCTTGCTATTTACCAAAGTTGGGGTCCAATAAGATCGGCCGAACGTTAATTAAAAGTTTAGGTTTGAAATCAATGGCGACCCGATCTTTGGGGTATGGCTGTGGTGGTGGTGGGGTGAAGAGTGTGTAGCAGAAAGCGCGCTGCTGTAAAAACTTACCAGAGCCCTGCCATCGCCTTCCTGTCAGTGGGGGCAATTGAAATGATTCACAACGGGGGCCACAGAAAAATGGGTGACACCTGTAATGCTAGCTCTCAGTGCTGGCACTAGGAGTGTCTTCACTCATGGAGAGTGGCGGCCATTTCTCTGTGGCCACGGCCGTGGACCATTTCAAATGCCGACCGCTGACAAAAAGGGGATTACGGGACTCGGATAAGTTTCACAGCAGCTTCAGCTCAGCAGCCCATCAACCAGATTTTCCGTGTTGGGCCCAGACGCCGAACACGGACTTCTCGCTGAAGTCTCACAAAGTTCAGTATGAAAATGCACTTTGTGGTTCCAGTTCGCCCATCACTAATTATGGACCATTTTTTTGCAATAGTGCTTGTTGGGAGCATTTTCCGCACAGCCTTAGAAATATTTCTACAGTGATCAAATTTTCCACAATTCATTTAAGCACAGCATTGCCTGCCTGCTTATGGCTTGATTTACATGTGTATGACTGCCCCCAGGATGGCTGGGCCTCACTGTGATCAAAGAGTGATAAGGGCCACACCCAGGAGATCAATGGAGAATACACCCCTGTCTTGGAGCAATCAGCATTTGGCATAGACCTGGTATCTCTTTCCAGTTGGCTTGTAATTGATTTCCAAATGGAGCAGGGTAGCCTGGAAATGTGTATGAATGGATATAAGCGAAAAGATTGAGGCACTTGAAAACAAAATCCTAATTCAACTTCAGATCCCATCTTCTTTTTCTCTGTCTCACTTGTTCCCCCCTTTCTTCCCCATGTGTCCCTTAGGTTAGTTTTATAGCTTGTAAATAAACTGCATATACTTATAATCCATGGTTTATCATTATTATTCGCTGAGCACCTCAAAATCAAGCAGATACAAATGCTCCTTTAAATGTCTTTAATTGGCCCTTTGATTAGCATCATTTTGATCTGCATCACTCCCTGATGTCCCAAGGTGAGTATAGGTGACTGTGCGGCTGGGGGACAACAGGAGGTAGAGTTTAGATTCCACGGGAAAGCATGTTCCCACCAAGGTGTAGGTCGGCTTTAAACCATCTCTGTCTTGTAAATATAGCATGACAGCTTCTCCAGAATAATAGCGAGAACTAGGATAGTATTCTGGATATTTCATCACATCGGGGATTTTTTGACAGTCGCTGCTAAGTGTGTTTGTTTACAATGCTGCAGTACCAAATATTTATTGGATAAAAACATGTATGTTTCTCACCTCCTCTGCAGCATCTTGAGAGCTGGTAAAGGAGAAAATAGCTATGGCAAGCAAGAAAACGAAGATGTTCTTCATGGTGAATCCTGTAGAAAGCAGAAAAACAACTGAAATAAGCAAATAGTGATGAATGTCAGAGTATGTCCCTGTACAAAACAGTAAAACAGTAAACTAAGACAGATTTAAATAATAGTTGCTTATCAAATTAGGCTACTCTATTATTCCATATCAAAGGTCCTTAAAGAGCATCTGTTGGCACAGGGCATACCCCAGCATTAGGCATAGCTGGGCAAGTGCCATGAACCCTGGCATCATCAGGAGTTCACTCAAGGGTTGCAGTGTGTACTGTGAGCCCCACTCACCGGCCAGTAAGCTGAGTGCCATGCATGCAGACCTACTCACGGCTGGCTTCAGGACCAGAGGATGATTAGTGGCAATGAAGAAGATAGCAAGGAACAGAGGGCAACTGACAGCAATGGTGGACCTTTCAGTGTGAGCAGAAAAAGCATTGAGGATTGCAAAATATAGTGGATATATCAACCTAAAGCAGGAATGTATGCGTGAACTGCACCGGGTCCCAGGAGTCAGAGGGCCCCATAATTGTTGCTCTTCCCGCTTATTTATCACATTTTAGCTCACTTGGCATCAATTAGAGTAGGGAAGCGCCTATTGTCTCTGCTGTTTCGGTCTTTAGTTGTCTAGCTGCATACGATTGATTTAAAAGACAGAAAATGTTTCCTGTATGAGATTTGAAAGGGCGTCATTTAATGTTCACACCAGGGCCCCGTCACATTTAGTTATGCGACTGGTAATTATTGGTAATTATGGTTTGATTATGATTTTTCCACCACTGAAGCCACCCCTCACGACATCGAGATTGCAGATTGGCTGATCTCAACTGTGCCACTTGAGGTGCCTATCTGAATGGCTGGGCGCAGGGGGAACACACGTCTGCAGGGAAGCTGGGGATGCGGTGGCTGGCATCGGCGACCCGGGGGTTTCACACCGCGGGTATCCTAGCAGCCCAAAAAGATCCCAGGGCCTGGCCTCTGGGGAATTGCTCGGCTTTTATTTTTTTTTATTCTCCTGATCTCTTTTATACAGTTTTGTTTGAGTAGTCTAATATTCTAAGTATACAGTACGTCCTGCTCCAGATATAATACTTACACTTGGGTATTCTCCGCCAGATGGCGCTGTGCACTGCAGACATGCAAAAACAGGCTCCTCCCGGCCCTTCAAATACCCAGGGACCTCCCACAAATCCCCAGATTTCTCTGCAGTGCCGACTGCGAAGACATGAAGTATCACTCTCTCGCAGGTGAGCGGGGCTTTTACAGCCTGCGGCCCTGTTGGACTATTCCCACCCGTCCTCCTTGTGATGTGCCTCCCAGCCTGGGCTGCGCCGGTCGGGTGAAGGTAGGCAGCACCACGTGTGCTTAATGGAGCCATGCTCCACCGCAGTCCCCCACCATAGGGTAGGCGGTTAGGCTGATGGTGAGCCTCATAGTGGATGCCCCTCCCGCATTATGCGTGTAGCGGTGGGCCCTATCCAAAGGGTCGCCATCCTCCCTCGTTTCCCTCCGTAGCTCGGGGGGAAAGAAAGGGGGGGGGTGTGTGTGGCGGTCTCAAGTGTACTGCGATTACACGATTATGGCCTTAGTATTGTCCTTGACTTGTAACTTGGTGTCAGAGCCGCGCTGTTTGCTTTTTTATTGTTATCTGCCGCCGCCGCGCTCGTCTCTTTCCTTATTGGATGTGCTGCGCCGGGCGGCGGCATCGCCCCAGATGCTGCGGCGTCTCCATTGGCAAAAATCATCTATGCTATGTGTGTCATACACTCTGCTTCTCTTTACGATATTGACCCCAGACGCTGCGGTGTCTCCATTGGCAAAAATCATCTATGATATGTGTGTCATACACTCTGCTTCTTTTTACAATAATTTCTACTGCCTTAGAGCTTCGCGCTCTTCGGGGGGGGGGGGGCGGGGGCCTGGTTTGGCGCGCTCCGCGTCACGGCCCGCTCTGGCCCGCCCTTCGAGGTTCGCTTGGCGCCATTTTGATGCTAGTCGCGCGCGCGTGGTAATGGCCCTCCTCCTACCTTGGTCTGTAAGTGCCCTCACGGGCGATTTTCATTATTCCTATTACTGCGCATGGCTCTGACACCCCTTTATTCCCATTATGTCTTTCAGACAGTTGAATCCAGTGGCTTCCCCGGCCTGGGTTAAATTATAGCGGGCCTTGTAAAATTCTCCCACCTTCCTAGCGGGTCTTTGGGGCATCCAGGGTTGCCTATTGCGTAAATCCCTGCTGGCATATTGGGCCTAGATAATCACCATATGGAGGCATCTCAGAATTATGTGACCGGGGTCCCTCTGGGACAAGACCGGCTGTGTATAGCGTGTGGTCAACCGCATGCTGATGCTGACAGGGCACGGGTCTGCGCACCATGTGCTGAGCAAGCACTGGCCCTGCAATCAGGCTTGCCAGTGGCTGCACCTCGTTTCAATACACTTATTTCCCCATGCTTAATTCTCACTCCTGCTGAGTCGCATACAAGTGGGGATTTGCAGCCTGCTGTGTCTTCCAGCCTGCCTACGGCTGATCAGATTATGGCGAGGTTGTCAGGGCGCAGGGGCCCTGGTAAGAAGTGGCCCTTGACGCCTCCCGTTTTCTGTTGTCCTATGGGAACTGAGGAGTTGACTACTCCGTGTGACTATACCCCTTCTGATGAAGGAGAGCTGGTCTCTGACTCATCTCATCTGGCTGGCTCATCTGATGAGAGGCCGAGGAGTCATGGCGATTCTGGCCCTGAATACTGGGGCCAGTGTGAGATTTGTTGATTAAGGTCTTTAAGGTCCTGTCTATCTCTCTCCCTGGTGAGGCCTCCAAGCCAAGAGGGGAGCGTTTCCATACAGCAACAGCGCGCTTGGAATTTCTAGAGCAGGCTCGTTTCCATGCTCTTGTACTCAAGGAATGGGATTTCCCCAGTGAATTTCAGGGGTCCCAGGGCACTGGGATAGGAAATACCCCTTTTCCCCCTGAGGTGGTCAATTGTTAGGCATCACCCCCCGTGGTGGATGCGCAGATCATAGGGGTTTCTAACCCCCCCCTTTATTACAGCCCCTGCTTATAGTACCCTTCGGGATGCTGAGGACCGGCGCATTGACCTGTGGCCTCCCACGCTTTTTCTTGTACAGGGACGGCACTGCGCCCAGTCTGTGCCGCGGTCATCACTACAGTGGCCGCTAGAACCCTCATCAGAAAGATGCTTGATCATCACCCTGAGTATCTCCCCTGGGATGTGTTTAATGCACTCTCCAGTTGTGATGTATCTGTAAAATTTATCCTATTAGCACTGGATGACACCATTAGAATGTGTGCAAGGACTCCTGCCCTTGTGGTGGCTATACGTCGCTTGGTTTGGCTGCGACAGTGGGGTACTGACGATGATGCTAAGAAGACTCTTACTGGGCTTCCCTTTAGAGGGCAACGCCTGTTTGGGGCCGTCTGGACCTGTTTGGTAAATAAGGGCAATTCACCCCAACGTAGGCGGCCGTCCAGGCCCCTCGGGGCAGGGTAACCCCTCCCCCTCCTTACCATAGTGTAAAACAAGAACCAGGGGTGTCCTTCCTGGGGGCTCGTGCAGACTCCTGCCCCAGGAGCGGCATATAATACTCTGGCCCCTCTGGCGGGGCTAAGCCTAAGTCTTCCACCAATATCCCCTCAAGCATGTCGGGGCGCCCTTGCCCGTCTGGGTGAGGGGACGGCTGTGGCACCTTGCTCATGCCAGGAGGTATCACGCCTCAGACTGGTGGATTCAGGAGGTAGTGCCCTCCGGATACAAGATAGAGTTTGCTGAACGGCCTCCCCCAAGATTATCGGGTCCCGGGTGCTCCTGGTCCCTGCCTCTGTTCAGGTGCTGGTGCAAAGGCCTGCGGGGTCTGGGGGTCTCTTGCAGATTGCCTCTAATAGGCAGCTAACTAACCTTTCTACAGTTCACCAAAAAAGGATGGGTCAGTCTGGCCTAATCTGGTCGCACAGATTTTCAGCAATATGTCAATTACAGGCAGTTTCTGCAATGGAAACACTGCGCTCGGCCATCGGCTCCTTGCGCGTGGGGGGCTTATTGCCGTCTGTGGAACTCAATGCTGCTTATTTTTACTTCCCTGTGTCTTCTGGACACCGAGGTTCTTCAGATTCGCGTTGGTTGACCAACACTGATAATCGTGACCTTGTCATCTGGCCTCTCTTCAGCTCCCAGAGTGCTCACCAGGGTGCTGACGGGGGTGTGGTTTCTCATGAGACCAAGGGGCGTCCGCGCGATGACCTACCTGGACGTCCTCATCACTTCCCAGTCTCTACGTCTGGCTACGTTGGATACTCGGCTGGAGGGTGTCCATTTGGGAGTTATTTGGAGGGGTGATCAAACACCCCAAGTCCTTATTGTGCCCTTCATTGGTAACTCCATTCCTATGAATGATTTTTATACAGTTCAAGCGAGGATCTTCCTTCCTCAGCAATAAAGTGGACGATCTGGTTGTATGGGCTCAGTCCCTCTTAGCTGTCCCCGTCCCTCCACCAGGCAGGGGATGCAGCTGGTGGGCCCGCTGGTGGCGTACTCCGAAGAGGCCCCTTATGCTCAGTCCCCGCTGGGGCTTTCTGCAACTTCTCCTATTTGTCCTACAGGACAAGGACCCAGCATCCCTGGAGCAGGGTGTGTGTGTGCCTTCCTCCCTGGTGAGGAGGTCCCTCTTGTAGTGGATAAACTCAAGGAACCTGCCTGAGGGCAGTCCCTTCTTGCCCTTTCCTGGGTAGACAGTCACCATGGATGCCAATCTATCAGGTTGAGGGGGGTCTTCTTCTGGAAGTCCCTACGGTTCCAGGGGAGGTAGGGCCCTTAGGAGGCCTATACACCTATCAATGTTTGAATCTCTGAGCGTTCAAGTTAGTTCTAACTCGCTTGCCTACTCCTCTTCAGGGCCTGCCTGTTCGGGGGAGCTAGGCCTAGCTGACGGCCTTGGCCTACATTGAATATTCAGGGAGGGACCCGGTGCAGGAGGGTCCTCCGGGAAGTGTCTCCAATCCTGATCTGGGTGGTGGACAATGATCCCTGCATATCAGTGGTATTCGCTCCGGTGGAAGTCCCTCTGCGACAGGATGTGCTAATCCTTGTGTCACTATGAGGTCCGAACCAGTGTGGATCTGTGTGTGCCCCGTCACTATCACAAGCTCTCGGCCCTTGTTTCCCTGTCCCAGGATCTCGGGCCGTGGTCATGATGTTTTAGTAATGTTATGACAGGACATTCTGTTCTGTATTTCTTTCTCCATGCCTCCTGCTAGGCAGGGTTCTGCGCAAAATTGCTCTGGAAGGGGGGACCAGTGGTTCTGGTGGCCCCCGGGTGGCCTAGTGGAGTGTGGTTCGCAGACGTACTGAGGACGGGCATCTCCATCCTGTATGTGCCTGATTTCGTCTGATTCCAGGGATTATGCGGCCTTTGGCCTGGTCTTTACTTGGATGGGTTGTCCCTTCTGGTCCTAGAAAAAGGTTTCAGCTTCTGCCAAGGCTGCTGTTAGCTTTTGGACTTGTCAGGCTGTTACTCAGGCCTGTTCTTTTAAGGGGAAGAATCTTCTTCTCGCCTTATTTCTGATTCTACTTGTGCTTCGGTATCTTTGGGCCTTTCGGCACCAGGTTTCTGTGGAACAAGTCTGCTAGACCGCTACTTGTTCTCTGTTCATACATTTTCAAAGGTTTTTATGAGGTTGACGTTAGAGCCTTGCTCATTTCACTCTTGGTAGCAAGGTTTGCAGGTGACAGTGCTTTTATCTGTCTGCTGTGCCTTTTTGTTGGGGATCCCAACCTACTTTATGGACACTGCTATTGAATGTCCCAAGTGTAAGTATTATATCTGAAGCAGGACTGTATACTTAGAATAATACAATTCTGTGAAATACTCACCTGTAGAATTGGTATTACACGTATACAGTACGTCCTGCTCCACCCCACCCTGGTTTTTGCATTATTCTGGATCCCCTGTATGGTGATTGCTATGATTGTTGTTATTACCAGTTTTTGGTGGTTAGTTTCTCCCGGCTTCTTTTTTCACTGCTTTTCAATGCATGGGATTTGTGGGAGGTCCCTGGGTATTTGAAGGGCCGGGAGGAGCCTGTTTTTGCATGTCTGCAGTGCACAGCGCCATCTGGCGGAAAATACCCAAGTGTACATATTATATCTGGAGCAGGACGTACTGTATACGTATAATACCAATTCTACAGGTGAGTATTTCACAGAATTGTATTTTTCCGTGTCTTCGTAGCACTGGCAGTAACTCCCTGCTCAGGGAAATCTAATAAATATGTTCCAGCAAGCCATTTGATCCACCTTTACCGGGAAAAATAATCATGTAAAAAAATGTTCTGGATAGTTACCAGCTAGTAAAAATAACACAAGAAGGTTCCTAATGTTCAAAATATGTAATGTTACTAAAACAAGGCTCCTAGGCTTTTTATTTATACGTACTTTTATATTCATGTCCCTTATTAAATCACTCATTTTCTGTTTCTAAACAAAGATGTTTAACAAGAGAAAAAATAATTAAAGACACTGTAAACTCAATGGCAATAACCCACGGGAAGTTGTCCACATAAACTTCCCTTCTGAGTATTGGTGCACTATAAGGAGGGGGGAATTAAAATTTTTTTAAAGTAACTTTCCTTTGCGTTGTACAGTGCATGGATTGTATGAGAATAAGATCTTCTGTAGGCAAAAAGCTCCTCTTAGAGGTGAACAAGGCTTCTTGGGTTTGTTCCCCAACCATCATTCTCCAAACCTATGCAAATCCAGGGTTTCCTCCCCTGTTGCCTTGTCAAACTTTTAGTGTCTTTATCATGTAAGAGAGCTGATGCACTACATGACTTGTTTCATCTGAGATTTCAACATTTACCGTCCTAATGAGATAGCAAGCTTGTAACCAAAAGCCCATTGTTAAAGCCGCTGTCACGCAAAGCTCAATTTGGAAATAGAAATGGCCTGTCTGAAATTGGGTGCCCGCATGGCAAGGCACTGGGATCTAAAAGTTTCCAGGCCCAGGTGCTAGCCTGCCATTGAGGCATCAGATGCCCCGCTGTGTGAAAAACGTTGCTATTCTGCTATTATGATTGCATGCTGGGAATCTGGCAAGCCAACTGCACCCAAAAACTGTATGGGCACCTCCAGCAGACTTTCTGCCTAGGAGACTCCAGCACACTTAATCCAGTCCTGACTGCCACAATGAGCATGATTGACTGATCTGCGGTGCCACTGCTGCAGAGATTAGCTGCCTCGACCAAGGACCAAATGCTTGAAAGGCAGAAACGGAGCTCTACGACGGGTAGGCCATTTCTCCCCTCCCTGCTAAGGGAGTTATTCATCAAGGGATAGCGGTAGGTAGTGCCTCGTAGCGGCAGGCAGAATGCTGGGCGCTGTATGCAAAACCCCATTTATGAAAGCGAATCTGGTGAGCCGCTCTAACAGCGCCATGTAGCGTACGTTTCATCATTACAGGCGGCTCAGCGTATAGAGCCGGCGCTCTAGCTTCCAGAGCACCAGGTATTACCTGTCGCTACCTGTCGCTCTCCCATACATTTCAATGGACGTTCCTTTTCTTCTGTTTAAACAGGGTTTTTTGTTTTTATTTTTTTTCTCTCAAATAATTGTGTCACCTCTCCTGGCCTAGAAAAAGTCACTTTTGAAAACTTTTTTGATTTTTTATATTTTTATGCAGAATTGTCATTACAGGTCTGGCATTAAAGTGTTAATGTTACAATGTTACAACAATGTAATTCCATGTGTTTTCGCTTTATTACTGGTGGATATGTGTTCAAAAACAGACTTTAATCACACAGTGTCTGCCGCTCTATGCTATAGCGACCAGATCCAGAGCGCCTACGCTGTGTGCATCAGTTTTTTTGTTGAATATGGTGTGAGTCGCTGAGAGTCAGTCGCACTGAGCTGGCTCTACATTTCGCTCCCTGCAACACTCTACTGGTGTTTGAGCGCCCAACATACAACTCAATCATCAATGCCGGCCAGGTTACTACAGCAACTGAGGTGCTCTGTTACAGCGCCCGATACACGCACACAAGCGCCTACTAGCGGTCTTAGAGCCGCTATACAGATGCTCATCTGCTGATACCTGGCGCAAGTAATGAATCAGCCTCCTCGTCTGATTTTGAGAGACTATAGCCAAGACCACTGTGTTCCACTTCTGGCACTGGATGATGTGAAAAGCAGGACCAGGTAACAATTCTAATTGCACAACTTAAAATGTCTTTATAGCTATTACACAGATAAGACTGATCAGTGCACAATTCTTACCTTGCAATATCTAATTTGCCAAAAAGTGGTGTTGCACAGACTTTCTCTGACAACTGAAATCTAAAAGGTAAATTATCCGACTGGCTTTTCTAATGGCAGCACTAGAGGCGATCATCGCTACTAAAGATTCACAGAATCTTGTTAAGGTAATTCTGCAAAGAATATTTTTTGTTCAGCAAAATGTCACTAGTCCGCTAATGTCCATCTAATTGAGCAGAAACTCACATTACAGGAGCTCATTTTTGGTATTTATCACCTAGTAACTGCGAATTTTTGTGGAGCAAACACTTTGAGTATAGTTACTAATTTTACTAAATATAACAAATGTCCCATCTATTGTGATGAAGGAATAGTGGTGCCTATGTTCACTCCCCTTGGGGTTCTCTCATTTTAAAACATGTACATCTGTTAATTTGGAGCATTCTTAAACTTTTCCTTTCAAATAAAATTAAAAATAAATGATTCTGGCATGGCGACATTCTTAGGCAGTGTTTTAGAGGATGACTTGTCTATTAATGCTAAAGGACATTAGTTATCTCCAGGGGAATAGGAGCGCCACTGACCCATAGAAATCCTTCATGGTCCGTTTCATTTCTGTGAAATCAACATATTTCTATTTACCATCCGTCTGACATCAAATAGCACCACAACGAAGAATTAATTACACTTTGCTGTCTTGTACAATTTCCCAATACATGGGAGATTAATAGCACTGCTGCATTCAGGAATCATGAAGTGCAGAAATAAAAGGTGCTGTGTTGTGTTTAGCTTGTTGGGCAAACTCTGCTGTGAATGCAAATCAATTCATATGTCAGGCTGGACATAGACATGGGAGCAAACTAAGGTGCCTAGTGAGCTAACAATCTACAATCTTTTGTAAGCTGATCCTGAGCTAGTGGTTTAAAGGACTTAATGTCAGAAATTACCATAGACCCGCTTTACCCCCACCCACTGCTGTTTTGTACTGCCCATACAAGTAAACCCCCATACAAACTTGAAAGTGTTCACCCCTCAATTGTGTTAACCAAGCAAGCAGATACACAATAAAGCCAACTGGCCACTAGCCACCAATAGTTACCAGATATCTATGCTTACCTAGGCTTCCTAAAGGGTTATTATTTGTGCAGGCAGTGCTCTTGAGGGCTGTGGCAGGATTCCCAGGATGGAACTTTACGTTAAAATGTTATCAGACCTATTACCAGGCACTTTACTGTCGGATGGTCATGATGGGAGAAGTAGGGTTGGGAGTGAGAATTGGGGGCTATACTAGGGTAGGTAAAGTAAATATGTGTGGGTTTAGGCTGATAGTGACAAAGTTCTTGAGGCGTTTGTGTATCTTCAGGAGCGCTCAGTTTGTGAGAGGAGGAAAGAGGAGGAATCTTCAGTAGGTTCATTTTTGCAAGAGGGAAAAACAGAAGCGTCTTACAGACTTCAAAAGAGAGAAGAAAATGTGTCCAGGCTGGTTCGCCTCCACAATGATCTTGGTCAATCTGCAAACTACTCTTTCCTCAGCTAAGGACTGAAGTGTAGTTAGGGGCACACCTATAATCTGTTCATGTTCCTAAAGTCTTTTCGAACTCCTTTAACTTGTTGGTGATGATTTTTTGCCCATACATGGCCCCCTGTCTTAAAGTCTCTACTGAAAGGCTGACATGACAATCTTAACTGAGTGTGTGAACATATTGTATCTTGTTGTGAGGTCATCATCTAAAAGCACTTTGCTGTTTTGGTGTTTCCACAGAACTTGTAAGTCTTTGGAATGCCAACACTAGGGCACAGTAGGGGATTGGATCCCCAACTTATGAGAAAGGAATGGGTGGCAGAAGGTGTGATGTCACCTGTTTTATGCAACATCCCCTACTATGGGCTTCAGTGCTACCACACAGGTAGCTCATATTTGGCTCTGCAGGAAAGTCAGCCTTAGTTACAGAGAAGCAGTGAAGGGATGGTAAATGTTATAGCACAAATAAATTGTTTAATTTATGCTCTCTTGAAGAATTCCTCGGGGCTTGCTGTCAGCCTCTCTCTGTGATTGTAACAGCAGGTGGAGAGATTTGTGAGTACGCAGCATCTCTTATGAATACTTCTACTGGAGAAAAAAAGTCATGCTGGGAATGCAACATCAAACAGCAGTAACCCTCCATTTTCCTTTTACATGCTGATCACATACTTCCTAATCATATTCAAGACCTATGCAAATTTCTTTTCTATCAGTGGGCCTCATTAAAAATAGCAATGCTTTCACAGGTGATTTATACATCCACTGCTTGTACACATAGTGCAGTTTGCTTTCTCTCCCTGTTTAGAGGAGGTGGTCATTAAGGACCATGGCTTCCTGTCATCTATTGTAGCAGCCCATTGCAGTAAAATTCCACCATTCTTTCAATTAATGAGCTGATCGCTTGCCCTCTGCTACAATACCTGCTCCGAATGATCTGTAAAAGAGACAAGTCTGTGGGTAGCTTTTGTAATGTGCACTCTGCGTGCCTCTTTTGCATTCCATTATGGGTCACTGAGCAAAATCTAAATGCTATTAAGCCAATCTTCAAAGCCGCAACCAAACTTTGGGGAAAAGCTTCCAGATGGTGGGTGGTTTCACCTCCTTGCAACCCCAATACATCTTGGTGCTCGGAAATAAACTTTGAATGAAAAACAGCTTAATCGGCCTCTCCAAACCCTCTCTATGCTGTGCCTCCAGCTGTTATTTTGTTTAATGTCACTCAAGCATTAAAATGTCTTCCTGGCGCAGTCTGACCTTCTCTTATGTCCATAAACCTGGCTGGTTAAAAACAGACAAGAAGGCCGCCCAAGGATACAGGGATATTTTATGGGAGAGGTCTTTGGAGGGCAGTGGCTGGATGGTTTTCACTTCAGTGCTATGATGGATCTTGGAACCCTTTATAAGTGATCCAACTAACTCATTTTGGAATAAAGCAGTTTTTTATAGGCTAAAGGCAGAATGAAAACATTTCAATGAAGGAGAAAGAAAAATAAATGTTGAGATCCAGATGAAAACCATCTGTAACCAGCAGCTTCAATCACGTTTGAGAGAGATAGACATATGCTCAGCTGGGGAAAGGGGGTTTAAAGTTAATGCTAAAGGCATGCCCGGTTGTTTTCACATTGTCACATGCTACATATTGCACAGTCCCAAACTTCAATCCGTTTTCAAAATGACCCTGTAGTTCCTAAGTTATTAGTAAAAGTACTAAAGCATTGGAGATGCAGAGAAAAAATGAGGAGAAACAGTGGGTGTGGCAACAATGATGTGATGTAAGGAGGGTGGGGTTCCATAGGTCCAGAGTGAGACAGCCGCTCAGGACATTTGCACAGGGATTGGGGGCGTTTGTGTTCTTTGTCCCCCAAAGGTTTTTTTCTGGACTACATTGGTAGGGTGGGGATGGAAACCAGAATGAGGCAGTTACTTTCCTCACTAAGGAGACGGACAGGAGAGGACAGACAGCACTGGAGCCACTCTATGAAACGTAAGCAACTCTTTTTTTTTTTTTTTAAACTTTTGACTTGCCAATAATTTTAAGGGTTGCTGAAAAAAAGTAATTAAAGTGACAAAACCCAGGATAGTAAAAATCCTGGGTTTTGGTCCTTTCCTGATCGGGGGGGTGCCCTGCTGTGTGAAACCTCCCCAGATTGCCGCAGTCAACTTACCTTATCCCGGTCCCGCCGAGCATCTAAGAGCATTGTCTGCTTCCCTGGCCTTTGTGAATGACCGGCGTGGGCACGCTCCCTGTTAGAGGGAGGCAGAGGATGCGGCCAGGGAAAGGAACAAAATCCAGGATAGTCAAAATTTTGCCCCTCAAGGTCCTTGCGGGCGCCATTTTGTTTGGAGTTTGTCTTCTCCTGACCTGCGGTACTGCGGCACGCTGCTGGCCTGTCTGGATGTGCGATCGGCTTCTTGGTCCGTGAGTCCCCTTCGGGGTTGTATTGTGCTCTTGTCACCACATTAGGGGAATGTTATGTGTGGTTTTCTTATGTCTTTCAGGCGGGATAAATGTGTCTGTGGTTTCTCCCGTCCCTCTTCCCTTCCTTCTCCCACCTTCCCTAGCGGGGTTTTGGGGCATCCCGGGTTGCTCTTGTTAGCCTTAACCCTATACTGGCCAGTGTGCCATCTCTAATCACCATATGGAGGCTTCCGGGGATAATGTGCTTGGGGTTCCTTCGGGACAAGCCCAGCTGTGTGCCACGTGTGGGGTATCCCCTGTGCGTGATGGTGTCAGGGTATGTGTGCCCTGCGCCCAGAAGGTACTTGCGCTGCAGTCTGGGTTGCCTGCTACGCTGCCCAGCTCTGCGCCCCCTTCTACATAACCTACCCCCCCGCGCCTGCATTTGACCCCTAGTGGGGGCCATGCTAGTGGGGAATCGCATTTTGACTTGGCCTTTTGGCCTTGCAGGTGGCCAGCCTGGAAAGGCATATGGCTGGGCCGGTCCCCCGTAAGACTTCTGGCAAGAAGCGGCATTTAACTCCCGCTGTTTCCCTTTTTCCTGAGGAGGGACAGTTCTGTTTCTCTGGTCTGTATCCCCTAGAAGAGGGGGGACTTTTCTCTGATTCCTCTGAGGAGCAGCAGGAGATTTATGGTGGTGCTGGGTCTCCTTTTGGAGAAGACCCATGGTCTCCTGAGGATACTGACAGGCTATTGGCTCACATTTTTTAAGTACTGTGTATTACACCCCCTGTCCTGGCTAAAAGGCAGCAGAGTGAGCTATTTCACTCTGTTAAACAACGCTTGGAGTTCCCTGAGCAGATCCACTTTAATAATTTGGTGCTCAAGGAGTGGGAATGTCCTAGCAGATTGCCTGCGGTGCCTAAGAGTTGGGACAGGAGGTATCCATTTCCTGCTGATGTGGTTAAGCGCTGGTCATGCCCCCCCCCCCCCCGAGGTGGATGCTCCCGTGCTTGGGTTGTCCAATACCTCGGTCATGCATTCCCTTGACACTTCTACTCTGAGGGATGGTGAGGACCGGCGTGTTGATCAGCTGGCCTGTCACGCATTTGCTTGTGCAGGGACTGCGCTGCGCCCTGTGTGCGCTTCTGCCATCACGGCTCTTGCTATTAAAGGGCTACTCAAGTGCCTTCTGGATAATGCCTCGGATGCCAATAGAGGGGAGGAGTATAGATCCCACCTGCTTTGCTATGAATTTATTCTTTCTGCTATGGATGATGCGGTCAGGATGTGTGGTAGGACTTCTGCTATTTTGGTGGCTATACGCGGCTCTGTTTGGCTGCATCAGTGGGCGGCTGATAATGCTGCTAAGAAGGCTCTCACTGGCTTCCCCTTTACTGGGCTATGGCTCTTTGGGGAGCGTCTGGATCTGTTTGCCAAGGATGGTAGGCTGCCTCAACGCAGGAGGCAGCCGCGGCCCTTTTGGGGGGCTGGTTCCTTCCTCCCTTCCTTCCGTGCTCCCAGGTCTGGTCGGGGTGCACCATTTGCGGGCGCACGTAGAGACCCTTGGGGCCAGGGTAGAGGCCGTGGTCGCCCGGTCTCTCATGGGGTCCCAAGTCCAAATCTTCCCCCAAGCCCCCTCAGGCATGAGGAGGCGCCATCACCCATCCGGGTGGGGGGACGGTTGCGGCACTTTGCTCACGTCTGGAGACTGCGCGTCTCAGACCGGTGGGTTAAGGAGGTGGTGTCCTCTGGCTACAAGATAGAGTTTGCAGCCTGGCCACCCCCAAGTTTCATCAGATCCCGGATGGTTCAAAGCCCCCTGTCTGCTCAGGGCTTGCGGTCCAAAGCCTTTTGGATTTGGGAGTCATCTGTCCTGTGCCTTCCCAGGAAAGGGGCAGAGGCTTCTACTCTACTCCGGTTCCCAAAACGGATGGGTCCCTGAGGCCCATCCTGGATTTGAAGCGCCTCAACAAATTTGTCAGGTTCAAGCATTTTCGCATGGAGACTGCGCTCGGCGGTCAGTACTTTGCACCCGGGCGATTTCATGACTTCTTTGGACATCAAAGATGCTTACCTTCATGTTCCAATCTTTCCAGGTCATCAGAGATTTCTCAGGTTCGCTCTGGAGGATCAGCACTACCAATTTGTGGCCCTACCGTTCGGTCTTACCTCGGCTCCTTGGGTCTTCACCAAGGTGCTGGCGGGGGTGATGGCTCTGTTGAGATCTCAGGGCATTCACATCCTTCCTTATCTGGACGACATTCTGATTGCGTCTCAGTCCTTCCATCAAGCCAAGCTGGATACCCAGATGGTGGTCTCCACACTCGAGTCCTTCGGTTGGGTGATCAACTATCCCAAGTCTTCTCTGTCTCTATCCTTGGTGAGGTCATTTCTGGGCATGACTCTGGATACATCTCAGGTCAAGGTTTTTCTGCCTCAGCAGAATGTGGAGAGCCTGCAGACGCTGGCACGGTCTCTACTTTCTTGCCCTCACCCTTCCATTCGGCAGGGGATGCAGCTGGTGGGCCTGATGGTGTCCTGCTTCGAGGCAGTCCCCTTTGCTCAGTTTCACATGAGACCTCTTCAGTTGCACCTCTTGTCAGTTTGGGGCTCGGGATCCTGTGTCCCTGGATCAGTTTTGTTCTGTCCCCTCTGGTCAGTCAGTCCCTCTCGTGGTGGCTGTACTCAAGGAATCTCCTAGTGGGCAGGACCTTTCTGCCTCCGTGCTGGGAGACTGTCACCACAGATGCCAGTCTGACAGGTTGGGGGGGCTTTTGGAAGTCTCTGAAGTACCAGGGTCAGTGGGGCCCTCAGGAGGCCCATGCTCCCATCAACATTCTGGAACTGCGGGCGATAAGGTTGGTTCTTTTCCAGTTGACTCCGCACCTTCTGGGTCGGGCTGTTCAGATCCGCTCAGACAACCGGACGGCGGTTGCCTACATCAATCATCAGGGAGGGACTCTGAGCAAGCGAGCCCTCAAGGAAGTGTCCCTGATACTGTCCTGGGCAGAGGAGAATGTTCCCTGCATATCTGCAGTTTACATCCCGGGAGTGGAGAACCTGTAGGCAGATTCTTTGAGCAGGGGGATGTCTCGGCTGGGGGAGTGGTCCCTCAGCATAAGGGTGTTTCACTCTCTGTGCCCCCGCTGGGGTCTGCCGGATGTGGACCTGTTTGCTTCACGTCACAATCACAAACTTCCATTCTTTGTCTCTCTGTCTCAGGATCCTCTGGCCTTTGCCACGGATGCGCTGCCAATGCCTTGAAAGGGGTTTCGGCTCCTCTATGTGTTCCCTCCGTTTCCTTTGTTGGCCAGGGTGCTGTGCAAGGTAGCCCAGGAAGGGGTGCCAACCATTCTGGTGGCCCCCTGTTGGCCAAGAAGGGTGTGGTTTGCAGACATCGTGCAGTTGGCAGTAGATCAGTACGTTCTGCCCAAGGATCCAGATCTGCTCACTCAGGGGCAGCTGTGCCATCCCAATTTACAAACGCTGGCTTTGACGGCTTGGCTGCTGAAACCTCCATCTTGATGGAAAAGGGTTTGCCTGCCTCTGTTGTTGATACCATGATTAGGGCTAGGAAGAAGTCCTCGTTCTTTATCTACTACAGGGTCTGGCATGCTTACATTGCCTGGTGTGAGTCCAAATCTCTTCCCTGTCGGGTGTTTTCTGTTCCCAGGATTCTGGAATTCTTGCAACATGGTTTGGATTTGGGCCTTCAACTTAGTACCCTCAAAGGTCATGTTTCAGCTCTGGCAATTTTTTTCCAAAGATCTTTTGCCAGTCACCGTTTGGTTAAGACTTTTTTCCAGGGGGTGTCTCATGTGCATCCACCACGTAAACCTATGTTACCAGTTTGGGATTTTAATCTGGTGTTATCTGCTCTGCAGGGTCGTCCTTTTGAGCCTCTCCGTGAGGCCGCTTTGCCCATCTTGACTCTTAAGGTAGCCTTTTTGGTGGCTATCACTTCTGTCAGGCGTGTTTCTGAGTTGGCAGTGTTTTCCATCAAACCTCCTTATTTTGAGCGACACCAGGACAAGGTGGTGTTTCGGTTCAAACCAGATTTCTTGCCTAAGGTTGTGTCTGCTTTTCATCTCAACCAGGACATTGTTTTGCCTTCCTTGTGTCCTAATCCTGCTAATTCCAAGGAGAGGACTCTGCATTCTTTAGATGTGGTCAGGGTTCTGAAGTTTTACTTGGTAGCTACTGAATCTTTCAGGAAGACTGATGCTCTTTTTGTTCTTCCTTCTGGTCCTAGGAAGGGTTTGCCTCCGGCTAACTGGATTCATCAGGCGGTGGTGCAAGCCTATTCTGCTAAGGGGAAGGAACATGCTCATTCCACTCATGCTATTGGTGCCTCTTGGGCCTTTCAGCACCAGGCTTCTGTTGAACAAGTTTGTAAGGTCACAACTTGGTCTTCTGTTCATACTTTTTCCAAGTTTTCCAAGGTTGATGTTAGGGCCTCAGCTGATGCTGCTTTTGGCCGCAAAGTTCTTCAGGCGGCAGTGGTTTAATCTGCCCACCATTGTTCTTTGGGGATCCCACCCTACTTTACGGACACTGCTTTTGGACGTCCCAAGCGTAAAGAATTTGGTGAAACAGGACGTGCTGTATACTTGGAAAAATACAATTCTGTGAGTACTCACCTGTAGAATTGAATTTGTAGTATACAGCACGTCCTGTTTCACCGCTCCCTTGTTATCATTATTCTTGGTTACCTCTGTATGGTGATTTGTTCAGATGTTTGGTTGGGGTTTTTTTCATTATTATTCTCCCGGCTTCTTGTCTAACTGCTTTGTAACACTGGGAATTTGTGGGAGGTTCCTGTCCTTTTATGGGGCCGGGAGACGCCACAAGTCTTTTCTGCAGTCCACTGCGCCACCTTGTGGCGGATATCCCAAGTGTAAAAAATTTGGTGAAACAGGACATGCTGTATACTACAAAATCAATTCTACAGGTGAATACTCACAGAATTGTATTTTTCATTAAGTTGAATTTAGGTTGGAGCTTATCTAAGACCTGTGATATAAAGTATGGAACCAGACCCGGTGGAGCACAGCAATATTGCAGCTGCACAGCATGGCCACTGTTTGCATTAGTCAATGCTTAGCATGAATGAGCAGCCTGGCAATTACTATGTAACAAGTGAGAGCAGCAAAGGGGTATACCAATCATGATGCCCCTGTAATGCAGATGCAAACCTGGGCTTGACCTACTAGTACCAACATTGCATTTCACAACATCTTTTTGTATAATGGCAAGAATCTGAAGATTCTCCCGCTTGGTCTCTAAAGGAGCATCTGAAATTAAATGCAATGTGCTTGTTCTTACCAAACTCTTTAAAAAAGTAAACTGTGATACTCACCTTCTGTTTCCTTGCAGTAGCTCTAAACAAAGTGACAAGTGACCTTAATGATAGCTGAATGCAATACTCGCTACTCATTCCTTGGACCTCTCAGCAGCTTGTCTCTGTAGACCACCATCTCTTACTCAAAATGCTCCAATCTATTGGCCTTATGGGCACTGCTTCCTCTTGGTCCTCTTCATAACTGTCTCTGGGATCCCTTTCATTTACAATGTCTTTATTTAGTTCTGACAAGGTAATCAAAATTTTACAACATTCCTTTCAAGTAGTATATAAGATGAGTAAGACAAACGAAAACAATAGCCCCTATGACAACATACGTTTCTTGTGTAATAGCCACGTAAACAGTTTAGTGCTATAACCAACATCTCAGTCTTACTGCATTTATAATATTGCAAGAAAATCTCTGTAGCAAACGAAATTTGACCATGTACCTCAGAAACATAAGAAGAAGAAAAGTAGCAGAAGTGGAAAGAAAGAGGGAGAAGGAAAAAAAGGGAGGGGAATATATTGGCGCATGCTGGCCCCTGCAGGTTCTATTGTCTTGTTCCAAAGCTGCAATTGTGATGCCTAGTCACAACCACAAGCACACAGGCAGCCATGTGAAACGCTAATTAGACACAACAGATATGCATATGCTAATTAGGGACACCGCGCTAGTGGGGGGGGGGCAGAGAGACTGAATGGAAAGCTGACTCTGATAACCCAGGCTGCATAATACTAGCGTGTACTTTCCCACTGAGCTGACAAGCGGGGCTATAGACCTCCAGTTGAACCCTATGATTGGTGGTCTATGGCAAAGGAATTCAGAGGATGTGCCACTACTCTTTGCATTGTTTCTACTTCCAGGAGCAGCTGTGTTATGCACTTTGCCTATGGAGTCCCTTTAATATTTCCACTGAGCTGGAAGTTTTCCTGCCAGCCAAAGATTTTTGAGGGAGGGGAGATCAGGGAGAACTTTTAGATACTGATACAGAGCCCAAAGTTTGGCTTTAAATTACATAGTGGTGAACAGCTTCTAAATTGCATGTTTTATTATTCGGTACATTTACCAACCTGTTTTTGTATAGTAAGAATTTGGGTTAGAAATGACAGCCAGTTACAATACAAATTCTAAACCTACTTTCAATCTTCATCTTCCAAAAATTCTGTACATTAAGATTCTTTTTTGCATGGTCCAAACCACATAAGACAAGGAACCCACAGTCTTCTTGGAATATGACAGCACTTCAAATCCTTTCCACTTCAGAAGTGCAAGTTAAGGGATATAATTTTGCTGATCCCACAAAAAAACATGTCAGAGAGTTGAAACTATTTAGTGATAATGAAAGACGTGTCAGACAAAGATCTGCAATGCTAGTGGCGAGATAGCATTGCATTTAATCACATTTCTCTAATGCTGCCAGAATACAATTTGCCAAAAGACAAATCTCACAGTTTCACAAAACTAGTCTGATCTGGAGCTCTTAGCTTCCTATACTTCATTGTGCTGAAAAAATAGTGATTTCCCACATTCCCAAAGTGCATTAGCACCCCACATCCCTAAATCTTACATGTCATTGTTTGGCATTAGTTAACATTTATTGTGTCCACTTAAGGAAGAATATAGCAGGGCAAATCTAGTATTTGTATCAGGTTTTGGGAGAGTATAGCAGGGCAAATCCAATATTTTTAACAAGTTATGAAAGAGTATAGTGAGGCAAATCAAATACTTGTATCAAGTTATGGAAGAATATAGTGGGGCCAATCCATGATTCATAACAAGGTAAGAATTTAGTGAGTCAAATGGAATATTTTTATCATGTCAAGGAAGAATATAGTGGGGTAAATCAAATATTTGTATCAAGCTAAGGAAGAGTGTAGTGAGGCAAATTCAATATCTGAATCAAGTTAATGTCATACTTTACTCATAAAAAACACTAGACTCACCTTTCATCCAGCACAGGCTATCGCAGCTAGTCCTGTGCTAACAAACTTACCAGATCGCCCAATCTGAGTCCCACGAGGGGACTACAGCCTGCCCCCTCATCACAGGAAGAGGGGCGTGCCATAGTTCCTGTGATGAGGGGGCGGGGCGTGCCTTAGTTCCTTCTTCACAGAGGTGTTGCTGAGAATATGCAGAGGAGGAACACAGCGGGACACAGATAAGGAGCGCTGGTAAGTTTATTAGCACAGGACGAGCAGCGATAGCCTGCTCTAGATGAAAGGTGAGTATAGTGATTTTTTTAATTTTTGGCAAATTATTACTTTAAGAAACAGTATCATGGGGAAAATTCAATATTTGTATAATGTTATGCAAAAGTATAGCGGGGCAAACCCAATATTGGTATCAAGTTAAGGAAGAGAATGGTAGGGCAAATCCAATATTTGTATCAAGTTATGGAAGAATATAGAGAGGCAAATCCAATATTTGTATCAAGTTAAGGAAGAATATAGTGGGGCCAATCTATCATTCGTCACAAGGTGTGAAGAATTTCGGGGGTCCAATCCAATATTTGTATCAAGTCAAGAAAGAATATAGTGGGGTAAATCCAATATTTGTATCAAGCTAAGGAACAGTGTAGTGAGGCAAATTCAATATCTGAATCAAGTTAAAGTCATACTTTACTCATAAATAAAACACTATACTCGCCTTTCATCCAGCACAGGCTATCCCTGCTAGTCTAATGCTAACAAATTTACCAGATTGCCCGATCTGAGTCCCGCACTAGGCTCCGCTTCTGTCTTCTCCTCTGCATAGCCTCAGCGGCACCCCACTGTGAGGAGGGGATTACAGCCTCTCTCCATTCACTTCAATGGAGTGGGGCGTGCCATAAAATGGAGTGATGAGGGGGTGGGGCGTGCTGTAGTTCCCTCTTCACAGTGGTGTTGCTGAGACAATGCAGAGGAGAAAGGATCGGTAGCCAGTGCGGGACTCGGATCAGGCGATCTGCTAAGTTTGTTAGGACACTACTAGAAGCGATAGCCTGCGCTGGATGAAAGGTTTTTTTTTTATTTTTGAGCAAATTATGATTTAAAAAAAACAGTATAATGGGGCAAATATTTGTATAATGTTATGCATATATAGAGTATAGAAGGGCAAACCAAATATCGGTATCAAGTTAAGAAAGAGTATAGCATGGCAGTACCAGTATATTTGTATCAAGTTAAGAAAGAGTATAGTGAGGCAAATATTATATTTGTATAGAGTTATGGAAGAGAATAGTTGGCTGAAGACATTTTCTACATTTATTGTGATATTAAATATTTTTTTAGTCCATGTAAAAAGTTCTTCATATTTCTAACCCATGGGGTAGGGGGACTACTTTGCAATTTGTGGAGAATGGCTCTAACACTTGAGACATTGCTGAGATGAGTTTGTGGGATATATATGCCAAATTGGGGCGTATATATGGCATTTGGGTGTATTCATTAAGAGCTAGAGGTTTTATGAACCTTGGTGTTATAGTGTGCTTACCAACAAAAAGTGAGTAGACCCGGAGTAAAAATAAAACATACAAGCCTTGCCCAGGGAGGGCATTCATTGTTATGTAAGCATGCAGATGTAAACAGCTATTTTTTTCTTCTATGTATATATTTTTCCATACTTAACGCTGAGGTCTGTGTGGGTTCAGATTGTGGTTAAGACTACTCTCATTATGTTCTAACGTGAAATAAATGAAAGAGTGTCTAAGTGCACATTTAAATTGTATCACTTTCCCATAAGAAGTTGTTAGGAGCAGTGTATTCACTTGGGGGCCAACGGCTTTTGCCCTTCACAGGGAACCTGTATTCAAAATCAGGGAGAGACTGAACAATAAACTATATTTAAAACTAGTTGTCAGCATCACAGCAAAAAGAAAAAAAGGGGTTCTTCAAGGCACTGTATCAATACAATGCGGTATCTCTTGCAGCAATTCCAACCACTAGTTCTGGACCTTAGCTGATCTTAGTTCTCACCCGTGGTCATTTAGGCTTTGGATATAAGTATTTACATGAAAAAAGTGTTAGATACCATCACAACTGTGAATACTAGCCTATGGGTGGAGCCATAGCGGATATTGAAGAAGGGTAAATGTTGTTGAAGATGCAATATGACTTCTTTTTAACCAAGCTGTCATGTAGACAACCATAGTTTGAATCTAGCTCTGCTTTTACTCTTTCTGCCTCAGCCATTCAAGAATTACTGGTTCACTTGAAAATGTAAGTTCAATACTGAATGTCTTTAGAGATAATTGTGCCTGTTTATAAATTTAAAAAAAAACAGCAACATTCAATCCATCGTTAGCACATATTTGCTGTTTAGTGGCATTTGTGCTACCTGTTTGGTGGCATAAAACTTTGCACAGCCATGACAAAGCAGTGGTTATAGCAATGTAATATAATATGGAGGGTAGAAAAGAAGAGACAAAATAGACCTAATTGGCTCTGAGGACATCACATGACAATGACAAAACATGCATCAGCCAGGAAGGAAGGATTGTGACGAGCACTGAATTCGAAGCCCCTCTACATCTATTAAGTATTTTGTGTCTTGTTTGCTTTTTAAAATAACACATAATGAGTGGAGGCATTACTGTAATGGTTTCTAAAGGATAACTACAAGCAGAGGAGAGGAGAAGCGGGTGAGCAGTCAGGAGCCGGGAATACTTATTGAAAGGCGGCCTTGGAATTTTGGCAACCCAGGTTTTTGGTACCTGGGCTGCAGTGGTAAGTGCCCATTTATTTTTCTTATACCATGCTGAGTGTTATTATATATTCTACCATCTATTTGAGCCTAGTGGGAAGAAAGAGATTCTGTCACGGTCTGTGTACCTGCAGGTCCCCAATCCCCATATCTTCAAGGGCCTTTTATGAAACAATATACATATAAACCAAACCTCCCATTAACCTTCTATACCATCTTGACACCACCCTTTCTATACTGTCCAATCCTTCCATTTACAACCCTGCAAGTGGCCAAAGGAACGAACCTCCTCTCTGCTCATCCGGGATAATATATAAGGAAAAAGAACAATGACTTGATCCCTGGGAACCCTACTACATTTATGTGGCTAAAGGCTTTCAAATGAGAAGCCAAGTAGGAACGAACATTGTATTCTAAGTATGTCACACACCCCGCTTCAAGATATTCATAACCTGTGGGTATACTGACCTGAAGAGGGCGATCTACAGAGATGATTGGAGGAAAGAAAGCCCCTCCCGGTCCATAAATACCCGGGACCTCCCACTCATTACCCAGTCTTCATCTCTGCAGGACGGCCATAAGATGATGTCTCCTCCTTGCATAGGGGGAGTTTTCAGGTAGCCGGGAGAATTCCCGGCCAGTTATTTAACTATTTCCGTCAGACCCTGCTACTTATAAGATAAATGCCTCCTCAGCTGTGGCTGCTGGTCTAGACGAGGGTATTTCAGCACCTCTGGTGCCCAGGAGCAAGGCTCCTCCGTGAGACCCTATACAGAGGGTAGACGGTACATCGGGTTGGTGACCCCGGTTTGGGATGCCCTGTCCCTTAGTCTTAATGTAAGGGTGGCCACTATAGATTCTCCCTTCTTTATGGGGGATGGGGTGTGAGGTATTTTTCACTTTATCTCTTTATCTTTCCTTTATTCACATTATTAATGTTTTACTGTGTGTTGCCCTTTAACTGTATGCTGTGTTTTCTCTACCAAGCACCGCGGCCGTTGTTGCTTTGGCCATGGCGCCGGGCAATGGCGGCTCAGGGTCCCTCAGTGAGGTTTCACATTTACCTCACGCGTTGTGGATGATGGGGGGCGGGGCCGGACTTCGGCACGAGGCCGGGGCCCGCCCCTCCTGGTCTTTGCGGCTGGGCAGGGAAAAGCACTTTGTCTTAATGTCTTAGTGTCTTTAACTGTATGCTCACGCAGCACCGCGGTCTCTTATGCCGCGGCGCTGACTCTTGGCGCTCTTTTTCTATGCTGAGGGGATTTGTCCCCTCATGATTCTCTGGCGGGGGGCGGGGCCGGTTTGCGGCGCGTCGCCGCGGCCCGCCCCCATCTATCTCCGGCGCCGCTGAGGAGCTTCATCTCCTCTGGCCAGGTGGGAGGTGCTGACGCAGCGCGCGCGCGGCCCGCGCTGACCACGCCCCCTTCTCCTCACGCAGTTCTCCTCACAGTTCTCTTCCTCTCGGTGTGCGAGCCATTACGTTATACGGCGGTTCTGTGAGTGGCCTGTTGGTCCCCTCTCCTTCATTTTTCCTCGGGACAATCCCGGACGTGCATGGGCTGTGGGGTATCCCTAACTGGGGATGATTTCTTTTTATGTATATCATGTGCACAACAGACTATTACGCGGCAGTCAGGACCCCAGGCTTCTGGGTCAGCACCGCCGGCTTCATCCCCTCCCCCTCCCATTATGACCCGTGCCCCATGTGATGTTGTCACGGGGGGGCAGTCGCAATCTGATGTATGTGCCAGATTGGCCAGTATTGAAAAATGTATTTCCTCCACGGTAGCCAAGAAGGCACCGGCCAAGAGAAAACATTTATCTACGGTTTCTCATTATGAATATGATGATGCGGATGGTCTGGATTGGTCAGATTATTCCCCTCTAGAGGAAGGGGAGGTATTTGAGGATTCGGATAATTCCGAGGATCAGCAAATTGTTGGCGCTGATTCTGATCGGGGGTCAGGGGGTTCCTCGGACACTCCTAATGTTCTGACTCAGATGTTTGAGGTTTTGGCTATCTCGCCTCCGGCGGAGGCCCCTCAACAACAAGGGGAATTTTATGAGGAATCCAGGCCGCGTTTAGAATTTCCTAATCAAAAGCATTTTGATAATATTATTTCCAAGGAATGGGAAAGGCCAGCTCGGCTCCTAGGCATTCCTCAGAGTTGGGATAGAAGGTATCCTTTCCCCGCGGACACAGTTAAGCGCTGGGCTTCCCCCCCCGAAGTGGACGCCCCAATTTTGGGGTTATCCAACTCAGCCGTTTTGAATAACCCTGATTGTTCCTCTCTTAAAGATGGTGAGGATAAACGCATTGACCAGATGGCTTGTCATGGTTTTGCCAGTATTGGGGCAGCCATACGACCAGTTTGTGCCTCATCACTGTTGGTGGTGGCTACTAGAAAGGTGGTCAGGGATTTGTTATCCTCGTCCGGCTTGGATCCGGACAGTGATGAATTTCTTGGACTGAAACGTTGTGAGGTTTTTCTGTCCTTCATTTTAGCTGCTCTGGATGATTCCTTGATGATGAGCAGCAGGGCCTCTGCTTTAATGGTGACTATTAGGCGTTCAATTTGGTTGCGCCAGTGGGCTGCAGATTTTGGGTCTAAGAAATCTCTGACGTCTCTTCCCTTCGTTAGTCTAAGGCTTTTTGGAGATAAATTGGACTCAGTAGCTAAAGGTGGAAAATTACCTCAACGTAGGAAGCAACGTCGCCCCTTTCGAGGGGCGGCTTCCTTCACCCCTTCCTTTCGGGGAGCCAGAGCGGGAAGAGGTTTTGCCTTCCCTTCTACAAGAGGAGATTCCTGGAATAGGGGCAGAGGTCGCGCCCATTCAGGATACAGTTGGGGTTCTAAACCCAAGCCCACGGCCAAGCCCGCTTAACAATGAGGGGGCGCCCTCACCCGTGCGGGTGGGGGGACGGCTGCGACACTTCTCCCAAGTCTGGATTCGGGAGGTCTCGGACAAGAGGATCCGGGAAGTGATGTCTTCCGGTTACATGCCGGAGTTCGAGTCCCGCCCCCCCCGCGTTTCCTCAGGTCTCGGGTGTCCCCGGACGCACAGGATGCACTGCAGCTCCGGGCGGCGGTATCGAGTCTTCTAGAAATGGCGGTCATTTGCCCAGTGCCCCATTAGAACAGGGTCTGGGTTTTTACTCAAATCTGTTCACGGTCCCCAAGAAGGATGGCTCCGTTCGGCCCATCCTGGACCTAAAGATTCTCAACAGATTCGTCAGGCTGCGAAGATTTCGCATGGAAACGTTGCGTTCCGCTATCCACTCTCTTCGTCAGGGGGACTTCATGACGTCCATAGACATCCAGGACGCTTACCTCCATGTTCCCATTTTTCCCGCGCACCAGAAGTTCCTAAGGTTCGCACTGGAGGATCGGCACTTTCAATTTGTAGCTCTTCCCTTCGGTCTCACCACAGCTCCAAGGGTTTTCACCAAGGTGCTTGCTGGGGTGATGGCTCTTCTCAGAGCTCAAGGAATTCGCATAGTGCCATATCTGGACGATCTCCTCATCTTGGCATCGTCATTCAGCCAAGCGGAATTGGACACCAGGACGGTTCTATCCACTCTGGAGAGATTCGGCTGGGTGATCAACTACCCCAAGTCCTCCCTCTACCCGTCCAGGTTAATATCCTTTCTGGGGATGTCTCTGGATACAGATCAGGCCAGAGTGTTCCTTCCTCAGTCCAAGGTCCTTCTGATTCAGGAGTCGGTCACTCATGTCCATTCCTCGACCGTCCATCCGGCTAGGGATGAGACTGGTGGGTTTGATGGTGGCCTCCTTCGAGGCAGTCCCCTTTGCTCAGTTTCACACAAGGACACTACAGCTCCATCTGTTGTCGGTCTGGAACAGGTCTCCTCAGTCGCTGGATCAATTCTTTCAGATGTCCCCCCGGGTTCGCCGCTCGCTTCGGTGATGGCTGAACTCAACCAACCTGCTGAAGGGCAGATCCTTTCGGACTCCCCAGTGGGAGATAGTCACCACGGATGCCAGCCTCTCGGGATGGGGGGGGCTTCTGGAAGGATCTGCAATTTCAGGGTTTGTGGGATCCCCTGGAAGCCCACGAGCCTATCAATGTTCTGGAATTGAGGGCCATCAGGATGGTTCTTTGTCATTTGACTCATCAACTGCGAGGCTTGCTGGTCCAGGTCCGGTCGGACAATCGGATGGCGGTGGCCTACATCAATCACCAGGGAGGCACCCGCAGCAGGAATGCCCTCAAGGAAGTGTCTCCGATTCTGGACTGGGCGGAGAGCCATGTCCCGGCAGTTTACATCCTGGGAGTGGAGAATACGGAGGCGGACTCTTTGAGCAGGCTGTCAGCCCGCAAAGGGGAGTAGTCTCTCAATCCCAAGGTCTTTCACTCAATTTGTCGCAGGTGGGGGTCACCGGCGGTGGACCTCTTTGCCTCCCGTCACAATCACAAACTTCCGTCATTTGTGTCTGTGGCGAAGGATCCTCTGGCCCTTGCGACGGATGCCATGTCTCTGAACTGGAGGGATCTGGGTTTTCTGTACCTGTTCCCTCCGTTTCCCATGGTGGCCAGAGTAGTGCGCAAGCTTGCTCTGGAGAGAGCACCAGCAATCCTAGTGGCTCCAAGGTGGCCAAGACAGGTCTGGTTCGCAGACGTGGTAAGGTTGGCAGAAGATCAGTTCGTTCTGCCCCTGCTGCCAGATCTACTCACACAGGGTCATCTTCGTTACCCAAATTTACCAACGCTGGCTTTGACGGCGTGGCTGCTGAAACCTCCATCTTGAAGGAGGAAGGTCTTTCGGATGCTGTGATTCGGACTCTTATTAGTGCTAGGAAAAGGTCCTCATCGTCTGTGTACTATAGGACTTGGAGGTCTTATATTGATTGGTGTGAAACTAGGGCCTTCCCTTGTAGGGAATTCTCTATTTCTAGAATTTTGGAGTTCTTGCAACATGGTCTGGACCTAGGGCTCCAACTCAGTACTCTGAAGGGACAGGTGTCTGCCCTGGCGGTGTTTTTCCAAAAGTCTTTTGCGCTTCATCCTTTGGTTAAGACTTTTTTCCAGGAGGTTACACATGTGCGGCCTCCTAGGAAGCCTCTGATTCCAGTTTGGGATTTGAACTTGGTTCTTTCTGCACTTCAGGGTCCCCCCTTTGAGCCTTTGCATGATATTCCTTTGTCTTCCCTTACGCAGAAGGTGGCCTTTTTGGTAGCTATCACTTCCGTTAGACGTGTCTCTGAGTTGGCGGCTCTGTCTATTCATGCTCCGTATTTTGAAAGACATCAGGACAAAGTGGTTTTCCGTTTTAAGACGGACTTCCTTCCTAAGGTGGTTTCGTCCTTTCATTTAAATCAGGATATTGTTCTGCCCTCTCTGTGTCCTAATCCCAGCAATGACAAGGAGAGGGCCCTGCATTCTTTGGATATGGTTCGTGTTGTGAAGTATTATTTGGTGGTAACGTCTGCCTTTCGCAAGACTGATGCATTTTTCGTGTGCCATTTGGGCCCAAGAAGGGTCTAGCACCCACAAAGTCTACCATCAGCAGGTGGATTCGTCAGGCCATTGTCGGGGGCTTATCCTGCTAAAGGGAGAAATCCTCCTTTTCGTGTTACAGCTCATTCTACTCGGGCGGTTGGGGCGTCCTGGGCTTTTCAGCACCAGGCCTCTGTTGAGCAAGTTTGCAAGGCCACTACCTGGTCTTCTGTTCACACTTTTTCCAAGTTTTACAAGGTTGATGTTCGGGCCTCAGCGGATGCTGTCTTTGGCCGCAAAGTTCTGCAGGCTACAGTAGTTTAAGTTGTGTTTTATACCTTGTTTTGGATCCCCACCCCTTATGGACACTGCTTTTGGATGTCCCACAGGTTATGAATATCTTGAAGCGGGGTGTGTGACATACTTAGAATAATACCATTTTGTGAATACTCACCTTGTACAATGGGTATTATAAGTATGTCACACACCCCGCTTCAACCCGCCCTTTTGCATTCTGGATCCTTCATTTTGTGAACTTTGCATTGTTATGACTTATTTTTGGCTCTTCCTGGTCCCTTACCTTACTGCTTTCTTTATACTGGGTAATGAGTGGGAGGTCCCAGGTATTTATGGACCGGGAGGGGCTTTCTTTCCTCCAATCATCTCTGCAGATCGCCCTCTTCAGGTCAGTATACCCACAGGTTATGAATATCTTGAAGCGGGGTGTGTGACATACTTATAATACCCATTTTACAAGGTGAGTATTCACAAAATGGTATTTTTGTTGATTAATTATATCTACTGATATCTGGATAAAGTTTCCCAGTTGCATGTTCATATTCTTTCTCCAAGAAGGTTCTATGGCCTTGATGAGGTTGGTCTCCTTTCAATGAAACGCGTTAGCAATCAATTATGTTGTGAATCAATGCATATGAACAACTTGGATCTTTGTGTGGTACTACAATACTGGAAACTGGATATCTGTGTTTTTCACCTACCTAATCCTCCTGATGTCTATATTATTCTAAGTATACAGCACGTCCTGTTCCAGAATATTCCTTACACATGGGTAATACAACCACAAGATGGTGCTGGACTGCAGAAAACAGCTTGTGGCCCCTCCCGGCCCTATAATGTGCTTCCTGGCTGGTCAACCAGTGAACTACAAGGCTGTGGCTATAGCATTGCAGAGGCAGATTGTGAGCAGGGGTGGATATGACCACTCCTAATTCATAGTACTGAAGCTTTAGTATTGTAGGGGAAGAATCCTTGGGGTATGCCCCCCACATACTGCCATGATGCTGAGAGTAAAGCGTTGCATGGACATAATATGGACTGGTAGGTATATTGAGGCTGGGTACAGGGGAGACTATGGAGACAATGACTGGCTGAGACTAAATTGGTTGGGGCAGCAGCAGACCTGGGCGATTTCCACTGGGAATTCTCCCAGGTCTCCCAGTGGCCAGTACACACCTGGTCACGCATGTCACAGTTACACTCTTAGAAGGAATTACTTAGAAGGAATACTTACAGTTATTAAGCAAAACTACAATATTTAATATCCATTATATATCTACAGACTAATAAACATAACTGTAGATGTATGCTTTGGCATTCATCACACCCTCATTGTAAGTGTCACCTTCGTCATTTTAACAGCAGCTAAATTTAGACTTGGATTGTTTTTTAATTACAATGAAAAATCACCCTGCAGTTTACCCTAAAGGCCCTAATGAGATACTGTGCTGAAAAATAATTAATCTTGTCCAGCTCTGCGGGAAGAAGTTAAGGGTTGGTCCTTGTAGTAAAACCAACGCAAAAAATAACAGATGTAGAAGGAAAACATTGATCTCCCATAATGATTATGGACTAGATCATAAAAATAAGATTCGTTTCCAGTATGTAAGCATATGCATGTATAACCTGTAACTAAGGACAGAATGTAGAGATTTGTCCTCCATCAGATCGCAACCTTTTCCAGTTTCATGTACATATCCTAAATATCGGCCAACAGTGAGGACCTTAGATTTTGTAATTACAATAAGTACAATTATATACGTGCAATATTGTTTCATGAGCAAATGAGAAGAGTCTTCTATAAAATGGACCTTAAGGTCTGAACCCTCCAGATTGCCCGTATACACATGTAGCTGGCGATTCCATGGTGTATGTGTACGCCCGTCCCCACTATACCGGACCGGGCATGTGCTGTAGGATTGCTGGAAGCTGGGTTTTTACTGGCAATCCTGGAGCTTACACACAGCGGTACATCCTAAATCTGTATGCACCACAAAGGAACAACACCGCAGAATGTGAGACCCATGGATATTGTTCTCTATACCATTTTACATACCCACCTACCCTGGCACAACATGCTGCTAAGGCCCAACCATATCTTCAAGGGCCTTTTATGAAACAATAGGCTCGATTCAGAGAGACACAAAAAAACTTTCGGTTTGGTGCCGACGTCGTAACATTTTCAAAATTTCCCGCTCTCGTATGAGCGTACGAGCGATTCTATGAATGCATTGAAAACCTTGTGTAAAGTTTCCGTCCGTTCGTACGGCAGATTACGAATTACGCGGATGTCATTTTCCATCCAGACTTTTCCGTTTCATTTCCACATGTTACAACGTAGGCTTTCGTTTTTGCCCTTTTCCCATCGTATCCTCCAACGAATCCTTTACGTTTCCCGATAGATTCTGTTTCCATTTTACCAAAAATAAACGTCCAGACGGAATCCTTACGATCTTGCGCCTGCGCACTACAAACTTAAGTCATGAAAGTGCTCGCCTACATATTTGCCACCCTCACTTCTACTACAATGTTTAGCTAAATCACTTAGCACTGTCCTCCATCTTCCCTTTTGGACCCTTAAAGCTCACCCAAACCACTTCTCGGTCATGTGAATATTCATCTTTAAATATTTCTGTGCCTATTAGTTTTGTGTTAATGTAGTTTGTTAATGAAATGACAATGTAACTTTTTAAAAATAATTACCAGCATCAAATATGCATTTTTAAAAAATGTGTTAAATTTCAACTTTTTACAACTATAAATAATTAAATACATAGCAATGGCAGGCCACTGAACATTATTCTTCATCTGTGGTCCCCAATGAGTTGCGCAGCTCCTGCATCTCGCCCACCAACTGAAGGACCCTGACACTCAGTTGTGCCACTCTGGCACGTGTGGTCCCTGTTAAAAAACGTAAATTAAAATATTGGTATAACCTTGTTGGGGGTCATACTGTAGTGCCCCCCCCCCCCCCCGTATGGTCCAAACACCTAAATCTGGACTTCATAAGCCAGAGGGCCCTCGCCACCACGGTCCGGGTTTTGCATAGTGCCCGATTAGAGAACCCCTGGCCCGCATTCTGCAGGCAAAGAACGGGCATCAGGAGCAAGGGCGAGTGGCACATCTTGCAGTTCCTGCAACCAAATATAAAATAATTACACAAAGCAAAGGTAACCGACTAAAACAATAACTCCTACAACACATTAAGATTCAAGTTCAACAATTCAAATATAATTCACAAAGGACATAAGTCTTCAAAAATATAGCAATTATGTGGATGTGTGGAAAAATACATTTTTACATGCTAAAGACTAATTTAGGTCAGCATTAAAATGCTTCTATAAGGCATACATGAAATGTATTGATTCAGGTATGCATTGCTATACAATTTATGGCCTCGGCCATGCTGATACATGCAATGCCTTGGTGCTAAAGGCGCGCAGACTCCTCCACATAGCCGCAAAACATGTTCAAAAATAGCAATCCGAGCCCTCAGAGGTGTCGGAAGTGGTTTTACAATTATACGAATTTATAGGGTGGTGAGCCGTCGGCAAACAGCTCTCTGAATGTGACGTAAACCATCCCAGCAACGGAAGTTTTCTGAAGGAACGAAAATTTTCCAATTTTGTTTGGAAATGTTCCGAATTGCTTTCGCTAATCGAAAGCGCATATACGCATTCTCCCGAACGTTCGTGCGAGTGAAAAATGTACGAAAAAAAGCCAAAAAATGACAAACACCCACCAAAACTTTCACAGACAGCTACGAAAATCCTGACGAATGTTTCTTTGAATCAAGCCTAATATACGTATAAACCAAACCTCCCATTAACCTTCTATACCATCTTGACACCCACCCTTTCTATACTGTCCAATCCTTCCATTTACAACCCTGCAAGTGGCCAAAGAAACAAACCTCCTCTCTGCTCATCCAGTATAATATATAAGGAAAAAGAACAATGACTTGATCCCTGGGAACTTTACTACATTTATGTGGCTAAAGGCTTTCAAATGAGAAACCAAGTAGGAACGAACATTGTTTTGTTGATTAATTATATCTACTGATATCTGGATAAAGTTTCCCAGTTGCATGTTCATATTCTTTCTCCAAGAAGGTTCTATGGCCTTGATGAGGTCGGTCTCCTTTCAATGAAACGCGTTAGCAATCAATTATGTTGTGAATCAATGCATATGAACAACTTGGATCTTTGTGTGGTACTATAATACTGGAAACTGGATATCTGTGTTTTTCACCTACCTAATCCTCCTGATGTCTATATTATTCTAAGTATACAGCACGTCCTGTTCCAGAATATTCCTTACACATGGGTAATACAACCACAAGATGGCGCTGGACTGCAGAAAACAGCTTGTGGGCTCTCCCGGCCCTATATAAGTCAGGGACCTCCCACAAATTCCCCAGTTTTCATCTGCAGTCTGGACTGCGAAGATAGAAGATGGCTCTCTATATACGTAGGCGAGCGGGGCTTACCAGCCTGCGGCCCTGCAGGACTATTACCACCCGTTCTGGACCCACTGCCTCCCAGCCTCGGCTGACTGGTTCGGGTGTAAGGTAGGACAGCACCAGGGTTAGGTGCTTGGGGAGCGCTGCTTCGACCGCAGTCCCTGCTTTGACATGGGTAGGCGGTATAGGCCTGTGGTGAGTCTTGTGGGATGCCCCCTCCCACTCCTGGGGTTTCCCTTTAATCATTACCCCCCTTAGGTGTCTGCCCCCTCCTCTCCTTTTTATTTCACTTGAGTGTTATGTGGTCACTGCTCCCTTGCTTCGCTCTCTCTGGGGAGATCTCAGGAGGGGGGGGGGGGTGGGTGCGGTATGTCAAGCAGCCTGAATGCTCACTTGCTTGTGCCAGAATTGATTTTGTTGTATCCGGCAAGTCTTGCTTAATGTGTTTTACTGTTAGCCACCGCCGTTTGTACAGCGCTCCACGGACGGCGGTGACATTACCTCAGGCTCTGCCGCGCCGTCATGTGGATCATGTGGGGGGGGCGGGCTCTGCGGATGACGTTTTCCGCATCACTTCTCTAGCGGCCCGCCCCTTGAGGTATATGCGAACGCCATTTTCACCTTCTTCGTGCTGCGTGTCTGCTGTTTCCTACGCGGTCCATGAGTGCCCCTGCTGTTTGGCTTGTTATATATATATATATTCTTAGTATACAGTACGTCCTGCTCCAGATAAGATTCTTTATGTCTGGGTATTACTCCGCCAGATGGCGCTGGACTGCAGAGACCGCGAAATTGGCTCCTCCCGGCCCCTCAAATACCCGGGACCCCCCACAAATCCCCAGATTTTCTCTGCAGTCTGGACTGCGAAGGACAAGAAGATGGCTCTCTCTTCTCGCAGGTGAGCGGGGCTATTAGCCTGCGGCCCTGTAGGACTATTCCCACCCGTTCCATTGTTAATGTGCCTCCCAGCTTTGGCTGCGCTAGTGCGGGTGATGGTAGGCAGCACCGCCGTCAGGTGCTTAGGAGCACTGCTCCACCGCAATCCCCCACCAAAGGGTAGGCGGTATAGGCATATGGTGAGCCTTATGGGATTCCCCTCCCGCGCTATTGCCCCTTGCCCCTGTCTATCGGTGGGCCCTACATTAGGTGGCCGCTGCCCTCCCTCGCTCTCCCTTGTAGTTCTCGGTGGGGGGTGATTGTGTGCTTTGTACATTCACTTTGTATGATGTGCTTGGTTTGCCTTTAGTTCTGTCACCGCACAGACTTTGTTTGCACTGGTTGCTGGTTTGAATATGCCGCCGCCGCGCACGCTTCTATGGCGTTCCGTGGTTGGCGGCAACGTTACCTCAGGCGCTGCTGCGCCATCATTGGTTGCTTGTCACGTGTGCGGCTTCGCGCTCTTCGGGGGGCGGGGCCTGCGGATGGCGCGTTCCGCATCACTATCTCCGCGGCCTGCCCCTCGAGGTATACTCTGCGCCATTTTTTCTGGCTTCTTCCTGCTGCGTGGCTGGCGTCTACCTACCGCGTGAGTGCCCTCGCAGGCTGTTTGTTTTTACTTTTAATGCCATGTATGCATGTCGCTTACAGGGTTTTTCGCTTATGTCTTACAGGCAGGTCAAACTCAATTGGTTTCTCCCGGACCTACCCCCTCTATTTAGTTATTAAACTTTGTAAAGCCTAGTGTGCTAACTCCTCCCACTTCCCTAGCGGGCTATTGGGGCATCCCGGGTTGCTTTTATAGCGTGAATCCCTGTCGGCCTATTGTGCCGCTATAATCACCATATGGAGGCGTCTCAGGATAATGTGCTTGGGGTTCCTTCGGGACAACCCCGGCTGTGTGTAGCGTGTGGGATGTCCCGTACAAGTGCTGTCAATGTGCGGGTTTGTGTACCTTGTGTCCAGCAGGTGCTTGCGCTGCAGCCTGGTTTACCAGCAGCTGGGCCTGCGCCACGTATGGCTTCGCCTACTCCCCCAAGCTTATATTTGACTCCCAGTGAGCTGCATACCAGTGGGGAGTCTCAGCCTGATGTGTCTACTAGACTGGCCAGTGTTGAAAAGTTGCTTGCTAATACCATGGCACGTAAGGCCTCTGCTAAGAGGCGGCATTTGACGCCTGATGTCACTCTTTTCCCTATGGAGGCTGAAGAGTTCTTTGATCTGTCTGATTATACTCCCCTGGAAGAAGGGGAATTTTTCTTTGACTCAGAGTCATCTGATGAGCAGCCCAAGTGTTATGATGATTCTGGCTCTGATCCCTGGGCCCCAGATGATACTGATAGGCTTTTGGCACAGATTTTTGAAGTGCTTTCTATCTCTCCCCCGGTCGCGGCTCCTAAGCAGCAGGGGGAATTATTTCATATTGCTAAGCCACGTTTAGAGTTCCCTGAACAATCTCATTTAATAATCTCGTGCTCAAGGAATGGGAGCGTCTTAGCAGGCTCCCCGGAGTCCCTAAGGGTTGGGATAAGAGATATCCCTTTCCTACTGATGTGGTAAAGCGTTGGTCATCCCCTTCAGAAGTGGATGCCCCAATTCTGGGTTTGTCTAACACCTCTGTCATGCATTCCCCTGACTCTACTACTCTGAGGGATAGTGAGGACCGGTGTATTGATCAGCTGGCATCCCATGCCTTTGCCTGTGTGGGGACGGTGCTGCGCCCGGTTTGTGCCTCTGCCATTACAGCTGTGGCTATTAGGACCCTGCTTAAAAGTGTCCTAGATGGAGCTCCTGATGATGTGTCTAGTTAAGAGTATAATGCACTCTCGCGCTGTGAGGTATTTGTTGCTTATGTCCTCTCTGCCTTGGATGATACCATTAGGATGTGTGGCAGAGTCTCTGCCTTGGTGGTGGCTATACGCCACTCGGTTTGGCTGCGCCAGTGGGCAGCTGACAACTTTGCCAAAAAGGCTCTCACTGGTTTTCCCTTCAAAGGACTACACCTATTTGGGGACCACCTGGACCTGTTTGCTAAGGGAGGCAGGTTACCCCAGCGCAGGAGGCAGTCTCGGCCCTTTCGGGGCCCGGGCTCCTTTTCTTCCCCCTACCGTGGATCCAGGCAGGGGAGGGGGGTCTCCTTTACTGGGGCCCGAGGAGATTTCTGGGGTAGGGGCAGAGGACGTGGACGCCCTGGCTGATCCTGGGGCTCCAAGCCTAAGCCTTCCCCCAAGCCCCCTCAGGCATGAAGGGGCGCCCTCACCCATCCGGGTGGGGGGACGGCTTCAGCACTTTGCTCACGTCTGGAGGCTTCACGTCTCAGACGGGTGGATTCAGGAGGTAGTGTCCTCCGGTTACAAGATAGAGTTTGCTGCCTGGCCGCCCGAAGATTCATCAGATACCGGATGTCTCAGGACCCCGTGTCAGCTCAGGCTCTGATTCTGGCGGGGCAAAGCCCTCTGGAGCTGGGGGTCATCTGTCAGGTCCCCTTACGATAAAGGGGCAAGGGTTTTTATTCCAACCTTTTCACCGTGCCCAAAAGAGATGGGTCAGTCAGGCCCATCCTGGACTTGAAGATCCTCAACAAATTTGTCAGATGCAGGCGCTTTCGCATGGAAACTCTGCGCTCTGCTATCAGTTCCCTGCGTCCAGGGGACTTCATGACCTCTGTGGACATCAAGGATGCTTACCTTCATATTCCTGTTTTTCCAGGTCATCAAAGATTCCTCAGATTCGCTCTGGAGGATCAGCACTACCAAATTGTGGCATTGCCCTTCGGTCTCACTTCAGCTCCCAGAGTGTTCACAAAGGTGCTGGCAGGAGTGATGGCTCTGCTCAGGGTTCAGGACATTCGCGTTCTGCCCTATTTGGATGACATTCTCATCACTTCTCAGTCCCTCCAACAGGCAGAGCTGAATACTCAGCGAGTCGTGTCCACACTGGAGTCATTTGGCTGGGTGATCAACCATCCCAAGTCTTCCCTGTCTCCCTCTTTGGTGACGCCATTCCTGGGAATGAATCTGGATACAGTTCAGGCAAGGATTTTTCTTCCTCCGCAGAAGGTGGACAGTCTGCTAGCGCAGGTTCAGTTCCTGCTCTCTTGCCCTCATCCCTCCATCAGGCAGGGAATGCAGCTGGTGGGCCTGCTTCGAGGCGGTCCCTTATGCCCAGTTTCACATGAGGCCTCTGCAACTCCACCTCTTGTCAGTATGGGACAAGGATCCTGCGTCCCTGGACCAGGTCCTTGTTCTGTCCCCCCTAGCCAGGAGGTCCCTCTCATGGTGGCTGGACTCCAGGAACCTGTTGGCGGGCAGATCCTTTCTGGCCCCCTGCTGGGAGACGGTCACCATGGATGCCAACCTGACAGGTTGGGGGGGCTTCTGGAAGTCCCTACACTTACAAGGGCGGTGGGACCCTCAGGAGGCCCACACACCTATCAGTATTCTGGAATTGAGGGCGATAAGGTTGGTTCTGGCTCACTTGACCCAACACCTTCGGGGCCGGCCTGTTCAGGTACGCTCGGACAACCAGACGGCGGTTGCCTACATCAATCATCAGGGGGGGACCCGGAGCAAGGGGGCCCTCAAGGAAGTGTCTCTGATCCTGTCCTGGGCGGAGGACAATGTTCCCTGCATCTCAGCTGTGTACATTCCGGGGGTGGAGAATCTGCAGGCAGACTCTCTGAGCAGGGGGACCTCTCGCCTGGGAGAATGGCCCCTCTGCGACAGGGTGTTTCACTCTCTGTGTCACCGTTGTGGTCAGCCAGATGTGGATCTGTTTGCGTCCCGTCACAATCACAAGCTCCCAGCCTTTGTCTCCCTGTCCCAGGATCCTCTGGCCTTGGCCACAGATGCTCTGACAATGTCATGGCAGGATTTTCAGCTTCTGTATGTCTTTCCCCCATTCCCCCTGTTGGGCAGGGTTCTGCGCAAGATAGCTCAGGAAGGGGTGCCAGCAATCCTGGTGGCTCCCAGGTGGCCAAGAAGAGTGCAGCTGGCAGTAGATCAGTACGCTCTGCCCAGGGTTCCAGACCTGCTCACTCAGGGACATTTACACATCCCAATTTACAAACACTGGCTTTGATGGCCTGGCTGCTGAAACCTCCATCTTGATGGAAAAGGGGCTGTCTGCCTCTGTCGTTATCACCATGATTAGGGCTAGGAAGAAGTCTTCTTCTTCCATTTACTATAGGGTTTGGCGTGCCTACATTGACTGATGTGAGTCTAGGTCTCTTCCCTGTTGTGTGTTCTCTATTCCCAGGATTCTGGAGTACCTTCAACATGGTTTGGATCTGGGGCTTCAACTCAGTACTCTGAAGGGTCATGTCTGTGCCGTGGCTGTTTTCTTCCAGAGATCTTTTGCTCAGCATTCTCTGATCAGGACCTTTTTCCAGGGGGTTACTCATGTGCGTCCTCCACGTAAGCCTATGTTGCCTGTCTGGGATTTGAACTTAGTCCTGTCTGCCTTGCAGGGTGCTCCCTTTGAACCTGTGCAGGAGGCTGCTTTGGCCATTCTTACTCTCAAGGTTGTCTTTTTGGTGGCTATCACTTCTGTTAGGCGTGTTTCTGAGTTGGCGGCGCTTTCCATCCAGCCCCCCTACTTTGAGAGACACCAGGACAAGGTGGTGTTTCGCTTCAAGCCAGATTTTCTGCCTAAGGTTGTGTCTGCCTTTCATCTGAATCAGGACATTGTTCTACCTTCTTTGTGCCCTAATCCTAGTAACGCTAAGGAGAGGGTTTTGCATTCCTTGGATGTGGTTAGGAATCTGAAGTACTATCTGGGGCTACTGCACCTTTTCAGGCTTCTGTTGAACAAGTTTGCAAGGCCGCCACTTGGTCTTCTGTTCATACTTTTTTCTAAGATTTACAAGGTTGATGTTAGGGCCTCAGCTGATGCTGCTTTTGGTCGCAAAGTTCTGCGGGCGGCAGTGGTTTAAACTGCCCGCTGTTACTTTTGGGGATCCCACCCTACCGTACGGACACTGCTATTGGATGTCCCATGTGTAAGGAATATTCTGGAACAGGACGTGCTGTAATAATACAATTCTGTGATTACTCACCTGTAGAATTGGTATTATACGTATACACATCCTGTTCCACCCACCCTTGTTATCATTCTTATTTGCCTCTGATTGTTCATATGTTCATTTTTGATTCTTGTTATTATTGTTCTCCAGGCTTCTTGTTAACTGCTTGTCTACTAATACTGGGGAATTTGTGGGAGGTCCTGTGGATGTATTACCTATGTGTAAGGAACATTCTGGAACAGGACGTGCTGTATACGTATAATACCAATTCTACAGGTGAATAATCACAGAGTTGTATTTTTGTTACAGGAACACTGATCAACCCCCCCCCCCCCCCGGGGAGTAAATTTACTATTGGTAACCATTATTAATAATCAGGGTTGAGGACCGTCAAGAAAGAGGGGAAAAGGTCAATAATCATATTTACCCCTTCTATAACTAATGGATGCATAACATCTATAACATTTGTTACCCTTATCCCTTCCAATGTGCCTCTTGGTGACCCCCAAGAGGCACTGTCTGCAGGATGCGCTCTTTTCATGAGGGGTGCCGGTACACAGCTGTGCCATCTGGTCAGACTCAGATCATGGATGAGTGCTCAAGTATAGGGCCGGATTAAGTGTGGTGGGGGCCCCTGAGCACAAAATCTGGTGAAGTAAATAATAGTCCAGCTGGGTAACTGATTGGTGGTTGTCTGGCACCCGCCTACTTACTGGAACGCCAAATCGAGTCCCTTGTGCCATCCTTGTGTGGGTGAATGCTGCTCCTGCTTTGCCATTCTGGGCAGGGAGTAGTGTAGTGGCCCAGCTGGTCCAGCAGAAAACAGTTCCCTGCATTGAGCTGCCAGCGGCTGTGCTTGGTGGCTTATGTGCAGTGAGTGGCCCTGATTGACAGATCTACACCCACCCATCATTTTAGCGTTGCTGGTGGCTCCTTTGCTGCTGTAGATTCTTCATCCTGCCCTGTGGTGGCTTTGGCTGCAGGTTGGCAAAAACAAAAAAAGGTTTGCATGGGCCCCCACTGTCACTGATGGCTTCGTTGTTGGTCCTCAGATCAAAGACTGATAAGCCTGTATGGCCAGACCATAACTCAAAAGTTGGTTGAGGCCCCCCTATGCAGGACAAGTGGTGGAGGCCCCGGGGCGCACACACCTTGTGCCCCCCTCATAATCCGGCCCTGCTCAGGTAGAAATGCGCAACATGACAACACAAGCAGTTTTGTAGCTCTGAAACAATTTGCAGCATTTTGGCACCTCTGTGAGTTGCCCAGCTGATGGGAAGGCTACACAAGTTCAAGTGTTTTCATAGCGTCCAGACAGTTATTTCTGGTGCAGTTCCAATCTACAAAATCATCTACAAGATGCTTTGCTATGCAATCATTTATGTTAAATGGATGAAAAAGCTTTCTTGTGACAACTAATGTAATACATTAGGATGACATATGAGAGACTTTGATTAATATCCCAGGGTTGTATGAGGTTAAAACGCTATGAAGTCTGTCATTCAGGGCTCAGTGTTTCCAGCTGTTAAAATCTGCTACTGTGATGTTTAGTAATAAGTCAGCCTCCATCAAAATGAATAAAAAAAGAACTTACATTCTTTGCCTGACTATAACTATTACTGATCAAGTATATGACTCTATAAATGGCCTAAAGAGGAACTCCAGAAGACGTATATACTACTAAGGGATAAAGGCAAATATAAGGAGCTATCTCTTCTTACTTCCAATGCCATAAATTGATCATTTTAACATGCTAAAGATCACAAGAGGATGCCTATACCCCAGACTCCTCCATTCCAATAACTTGTTGTTCAGATCTAGCTGCTATCTGTGTTGTACCTGAAGTATATGATATTAAGGCCATGGACACGTTCAAAATGCAGCACATGTTTTTATTGTCGGATCTGTAATTTGATGCTTTTATACGTGGAACAATAAAACAGGGTTTTATTGGAGCGCAGACCACTTCTTGGATTTTCTGTAGATGTGGACTGCCTGGTCTAGCGCCTGAATTTTAATTGCAGCTTGAGAGTGAGCACATAGCTTTCTAGCTGCTATCTGTGTGGGACCCAGGGCTATATTGAGGGCCTGTGTATAGGGCAGCACAATATAGGGAGACAACAACCCTCTCAGTGAAATTTTAACTTTTAAAGCAGTTTGCCTTTGCAGTAGTAGTATGGGAGCCTTAAAGAGGACCAAAACCCACCATGGAGTCTATGAGACTCCATGGCAGGCATACATGCTCCCCCCCGGTGAAACCCTCCAGGTCGCCTGAAAACTCACCTTTGTTCCCGGTCCAATGGCACATGCGTAAGCAGCGGCCACATACCCGCAGGACGTGTGCTCGTGCCAGGCATTTGTGAATGGTCGGCGCGGGCACGCTCCCTGTTAGAGGGTAACGGTAGATGCGGCCACCAGCCTGCTCGGATCGCATTAAATGAGCTCCTGGCAGAAGGGGCTCGAGCGGATCCTAGCATACTGATTGGACGAGCAACCTCACATATGCTGTAGGACCGGGAATGGGTGAGTTCATTCAGGCGACCTGGGGGTTTTCACACAGTGGGATACCCTTGAAGGGGCAAAAACACAGGATAGTCAAAATCCTGTCTTTTGGTCCACTTTAACTATCTTTTTCCCTTTTCAGTTTTTGCAACAGTCCCCTGTTTTGGTCCATGTGATTGTTCATTTTCTGGCAGTAAACAATAGCGTGTAAATTAAATTACAGGTTTGGTATGTTACAGGTAGGAGATTCCATGAAGCATAGCGGTGATGAAATTTGAATGGAACAAGCACTGCCAGCCACATTCCCGTTCGCCCCTAGCTGTGGCTGTGCCCGTGCTGGTGCATGCACGCCTAGATAGAGGTATATTGGGGATGTGGCTGCTTCGCCAAGATGCAGTGAAGACTCAGGGAAGAAGTCAAGCAGGCGACCCTCTGGGTTTCACACAGTGGGCATCCCAATCTGGAATACCCCATAAATAGGTAGACTAACGCGTATAGTCTTAAGGGGGGGGGGAGAGTTCTTCCTTCAAATCATGTTAATCTCTCCCTTGCAGCAGCATTGCACTTTAATGTAAGTACATGGTAAATCTTGTTTTGTATTGTATAATGATGGTCTTTGATGAACCTTTATTGAATTATAATATGGCACATGTTTAGCATGAATTGATGAGATTGCTGTTCTTCCTTACTGTCCTGGGAGGTGGATAATAGCCTTCTTATTTGTTCAATTGTTTTTAAATGGATAACAAGCCATTAGTATCAATGAAGTGTATATTATATTTATATATATATTACATATTGTCTGTAGGTTTTCATTAGATAGGGAGAGAGCTAAATTAGCTACTTTCTGCTTGGTTTTTCAGAGGCTGTATCTTTCATTCACCAGCACTTTGCATTTCCCAATAAACTATTGAACTTGCTCCCTTCTGCTAACTCATTATATGTGGTCCCCTCGATGAATACAACTTCTGAGGGACCTTTACATTTCACAGAAGCAGAGCATGGGATGCATCATTCTAGTTGGATGGTGGAGTAGTCTGGGACTTGTGCTGCACAGATGGATGATTTCCCACCTATTACACCTGACTGGCTGGCGTGTATCTGCTGCACATATCGGCTTATTTATTCTGGACTCTGCCCTCTCTTTCAAACCACATATTCACTCCCTGGCCACCACCTGTCGCCTCCAACTTAAAAACATCTCCCGCATCCGTCCTTTCCTCTCACCTGACACCACTAAAATGCTAGTGCACGCCCTGGTCATATCCTGTCTGGATTACTGCAACATCCTTCTTTGTGGCTTACCAACTAACAGACTGGCACCCCTCCAATCTATCCTGAACTCTGCTGCTCGCCTCATCCATCTCTCCTCTCGCTCCTCCAGCTCTGCTCCTCTCTGCCAATCCCTACACTGGCTGCCAGTCCCACAGCGAATCCTGTTCAAAACTCTAACTCTCGCATACAAAGCTCTCTCCAACCAGGCCCCTCCCTACATCTCATCTCTAATCCAACAATATCAACCTAGACGCAGTCTTCGCTCTTCTGCCGACCTTCTCCTGTCCTCCACCCTGGTCACCTCCTCTCATGCTCGCCTCCAGGACTTCTCACGTGCAACTTCAATCTTCTGGAATGCCCTCCCGCACTCAATCCGCTACTCCACAACCCTCAAAACCTTCAAAGGCGCCCTTAAAACTCACATATTCAGACAAGCATATAATCTGGCCTAACCAATCTTCTAAAGGGCACATGCCACAAAGCTCAATACTGACTGTTTGTGATCCTTCCCCCTCGTCTTCACCCCTCTTCGTTTAGACTGTAAGCTCTCTCCCCTATTGTATCTTGTACTCAGAATATCCACTGTCAACTCTGTAAAACTGCATTTGAAATAGTATATGTACCGTATGTTTCTACCCTATCTGTAACTACTACTTTGTAAAGCACTGCGGAAGATGATGGCGCTATATAAATAAACAATAATAATAATAATAATTTAGGAGGTGAGTGCTATTTTATTATCTGTATGAGTAAAGGCCACACAGGCCTAAAATGTGTCACGCAGTTGCTTGCAAATCTGAATCTGAATATGTCTATTGCTGTTTTTATGCTTGTCTATTCTATTTTATGGAGCAATCTTGAGTGCAGCATGGCCTGTTTACATTAGGGGATGCTTAGCAGCACTGATCAGCCAGGCAATGGCTATGTAACTACTGTAGCTAGCACTTAAAGTGGACCAAAACACAGGATTTTGAATATCCTGGGTTTGGGTCCTTTCCCCCGGAGCCCCACTGCGTGAAACTCCCCAGATCGCTGAAGTTAACTCTTCCCGGTCCTATGGCGCATGCATGGCCACTCCTCCAATCAGCTCGCTCGGATGTCATGTCGTCTAAGTCTTCGTCTAAGGCCAGTGGCTTTGAGCGTACTGGCAGCGGCATCCCCCACTTCCCTCTAATGGTAATGCACCCTACTGGAGCCCCACCCATAATTGTGGGTGTGTGTGTGTCTATGTAATATATATATATATATATATATATATATATATACACCATTTCTGTAGTCACCCAGCATGTTCACCTTGTCCTAAAGAGGAAATGCACCCACACACTATTTGTGTGCAGAACTGCCACTTACTAGCCTCTATGTTGTCTTTACAGAAAACATTCTTCTGTAGATGTTTGAGCAGAAGAACAGTATTTGACCATTGTCCCTGCTATGCACATCCTCTTCTTCCTTATGTGTTAGCCAACTCCAGAGATGTTTCTAGGGCTGGCTATGACATAACTCAACAGAAGCCACCAGTAATTAGGGTATTGAACATCTGCACAATGTAGCATCTGTTCAAAGCAATCCATCTTTCAGTAGCCAGGCCATCATGTCATATGTACAGTAGCCAGGGCATCCTATTGGATGACCCCCCCCCTCCACTGCACAGCCTAGTGTCACACTGTCATCGCTGTTTGCTTGAAACCTTGTGAAAATGGTTGACCTAAACCCCAACCTTTAACATTTCAAATAATTGCTTGGTGCCAAAGACGAAATAGCCATGCGACCAAATGCACATTAGCTGAAAACATGTCTTTCCTACTGATGCATCTTTGGCTCTGTAGTAGACTAGGTTTTGAGTTACTCCTGAATGGAATAAAAAAAATCTGGAGAATACATTAGTTATAAGTCAAATTGAATCCAGGCTGAAGCTATGCCAGAGAATGTTCTTTTTCATGTGGGAAGGTGGAAGAAATTAAGAAACGTGGCACTGATGCTTAGAATAGCAATTCAGGAAGAAATGCAGTTTGCCCTCAACCAAAGACCATTTCATCCTCAAAGATAATAGTCACAAACAAACATAATAATAACTGCCACTAATGGCCGGATATGTTTCTATGTATCACAGTAATAAGAATTAAGCTCAAAGTACAGAAATAGAGTAAATCGCACTGGACCCAGACTGGGGTATATTTGTATGAACATGTATCATATTAAAAGGCTGCATCAGATCTTCTATGAATGTAGACCTTGAAGACAGCCCTTTTTAGAAATATTTGGTTTTGGCTCAGGTTTTCAGTGACACTCATTAACTCCCTAAGGTTGGTTTCACACCAGGGCGCTTGCGGAGCATTTGTGATCGCCCTCCAATCCCCAGCGAAGTGCTGCCCATAGTAATCTATGGGCCCACTTCCAGGTTTGGTGTTTGCAGAGTGATCACATTGCTCCAAGAAAGCCATGCCAGCAGCACCTGAAAGGGCTGTGCTAGTGATTCCGCCCTATGTGAGTGGAAAGCAGTAGCGTATACACACTCCGCACTCTAAACCTCAGAGGGAGCCCTGAAAGCGTGAGCGTCCCCGTGGTCACATGCTGTGAAACCAACCTAACCGTCCTAGTGAAATGGAAAAAACTTCCAAAACATCCAAAAATGTGTCTCCATTAAACAGGGGCATCTCTAGACCCACAGTGCAGCGTATGAGATCCTGGCACACAGGGTGAGGGGGCAGTGTTGTTCAACCAAACCTAAAAGTTCTCTTTATCAAAACATGTGCAAAACAGGGAGTTAAAGTGAAAAAAATATATATTTTCTTTCATGGAGTAGATATTGCACAGCGTTAGAAATAACAGCAGCATATGGTATACTCTCAAACTAAACCTCCCTAAATTGGTGTAAATTCCTCACAAATTGCTATTTACACATTTTTAAAGTGAAGTATCTTCTTAATTGTAAAAATCTCTGCAGGTGGGAAGGTGGAAGAAATGAAGAAACGTGGCACTGATGCTTGAATAGCAATTCAGGAAGAAATGCAGTTTGACCTCAACCAAAGACCATTTCTTTGGTTGAGGGAATTTCTAAAAAAAGAAAAGGTTATTTTTTTGCATTTATTCTGTGTTCAGTTGAAGGGTCTCTTGAAAGTCAACTTCCTCTAAAATTGCAAAGGCTCTCAAAATCAATTATATAATCATCAAATTGTGTGAATGAACTGAACTCTATAGTGCTCTCCATGACTGTCAGATTATCCTGTACACCGGATGGGTAATCAAAATGATTTTGAGAGCCTGTGCAGAGTTTTGAGAGACTTTCTGTCTAGTTGGCGTTGGAATTAAAATTCAATCCTCTGCACTTTTGTTGGGACAATTGTACATGTTAAGGGCTGAGTTTTTCAAAAAGGAAGATATTTTTGTTTCTTTTTGCACATGTATAAATACAGCCTGTAGGGAATTTAAATACCTGTTGAATACCCCTATAGGCAGAGTGATTTCAAAACATCTGCTTAACTGGAACAGTCTGAAATATTTTTTTCTCTTTATTTTGTGTTTAGTTGGCAAGTCTCTTAAAACCCAGTCTCTCCAAACAAAGGCTCTTGAAATCCCTTGGCTAACCCTCCTAGTCAGTCAATCTTTGATCAGTATATCAGTATAATTGTGGGATTTAAAATGTATTAGTATAATACTTTTCCCCCATGTCTTACATCTTTTACATTCCCTACTTTATAAGAAAAGCCTGAAATTTAAATCTATCCAGGCAATAAAAGTTATCTCTAAACATTTCCCAGCAGGTGAAGATGCCACTCATACCTTTGTAGGGACGAGTCCAGTCACCCACGGGTGCTGTCTGTGGGACAGGGTGCCTATGCCCGAATCCAACCCCCTGAAGGTAGCTCTGTGGATCTGTAACTGGGGAAGACCCTAAGCAGCTGCTTTATCTGGGCTTCAGATCACCGAGCTGATGAGGTGGAGCTAAGGGAGGTTGTGAATAGAGCACAGCTGGACTGCAAGCTCCAGGGATGGGAGGGACGATTCATGTTACTCTTCTTATTATGTGGCATTCCTGGGAATGCATGCGGGGTAGCACACAGATGTGAGAGCTGCTGGGATAGTCTGTCAGTGTACACTATGATCACATTACACTGAGATGAAGATTCCAGAGTCCAGCGAAAACTCCATGCAAAGTGTCAGTCATACTATGTTAACATCCTCTCTACCAAGACAAAAAGCTACTAATAAGACAGTGAATACTTGCTGTGCCTTCAAAAATTATTCTCCAACTTCATCTGACCTTCACTAATCCCAGTGAATTACAATTAGAAAACACAATGTATTTACCCCATATCTGGTGCAGCTAATCACTTTCCAGAGCCCCATCATTTAATGCATGGAGATCGCCTCTGCATTTAGCCAAGGGGTTTCAAAGCTAGTGTCTTCCCCTGTAAAACTTTAACCAGACCTTCAGCTTCATTTCATGAAAAGCCCTTAAAAACTATTCCTTAGCATTAAAAATTAATATATTTTAAGTTTTAAGTCACTTATTATTCTTTCCCCCACTGGGCTGCAATTCTTTTCAGGACTGTAGGATACGGGCACCGCCATCTTGTCTCAGAGGCATCACATACTGAGGAGAGGAGAAGGGATGAAAATGCAGGGGGTGGGTTATAGCTGAGCTGGACAGAGCAGAGCTGGAGTCAGGAAAAGTGCAGCAATCCCAGAATGCAGAGCGGCACAGTCAAAAGCCTAAGACTCCATGGGTCGCCATCTTGGATGTTTAATAGCTCAATTATGGAATTGAGATGTAAATTTAGTAAAACAGGATTCCAGCTGATACCTAAAATACTGTAAACGTTATATATCTCAACATATCTAAGATGAAACTAAGATGACATATATTGTATGATACTTTACGAGAGAAAGATGCCAGAAACAAGGGTAAGTCCACTTTTGATAGTATTTTTGAATGTTATATATTTCTGTACCATTTTGTACCAAAATTATGTTCTCAGTGTGCTGAATTTATTTAGTATTTTTTTCTTATTTAGGCAAATGTGTGTTTTATTGAAGCAGTTTCTGTAATTTGTTGTTATTGGCAACTGTACACCAAGTCTGAACACCAAGAAGAGAGCAGTGAGTCCTATACACACTATAAGCACTGCTGCTGGGCATTTGAAAGCATGAATAAGCTCCCATAGAAGCAGTGTCCTGTGTGTACATGGCTCATTTCTCTCTTCTTGCTGTACACCTCCCATGTCATCACTGTTGATATCTCCTGACTCTTTCCTGCTAAAGCCACATTCATGTCCTCACCGTCACCTCCTCTTTGGTCCCTGCTGCTGCTGACTCTCTGCCAGCATCCAGGTCTCATGTCACAGCGGGTCCCTTGCAGGTTCCTGGGGCCTTTGAAGTGGTTAAAACCAGGCGACCTGATATCCTTTAACTGTCGCTCAGTGGCCCGTTGACCAATGCCTCACTATGGTACCCAACTGGGCCTGCGATAGGTTACGTGGCACCCGCTACAAGGTTTAAAATGGACCAAAACCCCCTGGCTCTGGAAGATTCCAGTGCTAGCCACTAGCTTACCCCCGAGCCATCATATAGCAGGATGCCCTACTGTGTAAACTAATTTTTCCCCCGCGGCTCCAACGATGTGGCAATTGCCACCCGCCGCGTCCCCAAATGCAGCCAGCCAGCATTTCACGTCACCAGGCAATTTAACCAGTTGCCGATCACAAAAGTTGCTGAGTGTGCGTTGCCTTGGCGGTGGAAGACCCCTATTTTTTTTAAAACCAGGCCACCCCCAGGTAAACAGTGTTGCCAGGCTGCTCAGGCTGGGGGGGGGGGGGCACTAGATGAGCGAAGCACTCAAAAATGGGTTTCACTCCACTTTAAACCCTTCCTGTGATGCCATAGTGCAGATGGGCAGCCAATCAACCCACTTGGCTACATTCAGCTTATCTTACCCGTACTGATGCCTGAGCAGCAAAGAAACGGAATAGAGTGCACACCGATAACTGCATCCCATATCACCTTTAGCTGTGGGTATGCCCATGCCAGCCATCTATAACTACGTACGTGCTTAGCTAAAGGCAAAGCAGGGCCGCAGCCACGCATGTGCTGTGGGCTTGCTGCCTAGGTGAGCTATGTAAGTGATCACTGGGGTTTCACACAGCAGGGCATACCAAACCAGGGTGCCCTGAAGAGGGGGAATCTACCAGCCCTGGAAATATTGAAACCAGTTGATCCCCCAGCTCACACATAGAAAATTCCACACTCCTCAATTAAACCCCACGTACACCCATCACAACCCCCCTCCGTTAACCCCAAACACACAGTAAAAGCTTCCCCAGTAACCCCCCCCCACACACAATAACCCCCCAGTTAAGCCACCACATACACGTAAACCCATCACGCCCCCACCTGTTAAGCCTCCACACATCCGTTAACCCCAAAACAGCAGGTAGCCACACAGCAGAATGGAACAAACTTCACTACACCCTCATGAGATGCTATTAATTACTATGATCTTGAGGTGCTTACAGCTCTGGAACATTCATCATCTTTATCCAATAAGCCCAAATACCTACAATTATTGTATTTAAACCCACCCAATATAAGGTGAGCTAAACCAGTAATACAACAAGAAAAAAAAAGAAAAAGAAGAAAGAAAAAAAAAAGAAGGGGGGGCATTTTTTACTTTTTTCTACATAACTCATTGGCGGTGCAGTAGACCAAGTCCATACTACACAGCTCTAACCCGCTATGCTGTTTTCTATATGTATTTGATGCAGACGTGGGGGTCGGGCATGCATGTAGAAAACGGCATTGCAGACTGGAGGCGCACAGTGGGGATCTGCTACACCATCAATGACTTAAGTCGAAATGGGCGGCACTTCCACCTTATGGCATATGCGCCTCTGGCGGGGGGGGGGGGGGTGCCAACTGGATGACTAATGAAGACTTAAAAAAAAAAAATAACATTATCACATTATCAGCCATACAGCCAGTCCAGCCATACACTCCGCACACCCCAAGGGCCAGCCCTGGTACACAAGGTGCCAATGTCGCGTTCTTGATTATCCACCACAATATCCGTGGAAATGCATGAATGCAATTGTGTGAATGGTCACAGGTGTGCATAGGTGGGAACATCTTTAAAAAAGCACCCTGGGCATTGGTGTGGATGGTTCTTCTGCCTATTTTGGGGTACCGAGTGAGAGACTTTGTGAAAGTGTTTTGGGTTACTGTGAGGATATGGCTGACCCACCTTGGATTGATTGGCACTCTGGACATATGTTGAGGCCTTTTTGCACTTTCTGCAAAAGAGCTACTGTGATTAGCGTGTCCTGACAAAAATACCACTAATATTTCAGAGAACAGAGGCCATGGTTTTGTAGGGGGCATGGACTTGTAGGGGCGTGGTCCACACATGCAGTTGGCTGAGTACACAGAACCCTATTCTAAAAAAATGGGTGTTGGATTACAACATTGCAGTGGCTGGGCAGGGGGATTAGGTTGAGGTGTGGGTCAGACTGGGGGGTAAATTGTGTAGGTAAAAGGTTTGGAAAGGGGGATAGGTGAGGGGTGCAGGTTAGTGGCTGGGGAGGGGGGTTGGTGAAGGGTGTGTGTCAGTGGTTGGCGAGGGGTTTAAGATTAGGGGTTCAGGTCAGTGGCTAGTGAGGGGGGTTAGGTTGGGGTGCAAGTCAATGGTTGGTTAGGTGCAGGTAGTGGGAGGGGTTAGGTAGGGTAGTGACAAGGGTGGAGGGGTTAGTTGGGCATAGTGGCAGGGGTGGAGGGGTTATTTGGGCATAGTAGCAGAGGTGTCCACTGACTCAGCAATTAATTAATGAGTGGTGCAATGGAATCATGGCACACAGGGGAGGAACATCGCCACTCAGGGGCCTGATATTTCACTGGCAACATGGTATTTTTACTGCGGCACCAAGGATAAAAAAAAATACCAGCAATGAAAATACTTGTACCGGCAGGCCAGTAAAAATACTGCCCCTGCTAGTGAAATACCAGTGAGGTGGCAACCTTAGCTGTGATTTGATCATTTATGTTACTCTGTATACAAACCTGTTTTGGTGTTTTGGTGTTTTGGGCCATATTCAAGCCGCATACGCTAGATTGTTGAACTGACAGTATATCCCTTTGTTCCTCAGTACTTACATACAGAGGCAAACCTATGGGTTGATTCAAAGAAACATGTAACAGCTTGGATTTGGCTCACGATCATCCTATTTTTCACGTCCGCTCGTGCGTTCGTATGAACTTGCGAGTGATTCAATAAGCAAATACGTTTCTATCCTAAAAGATACGTCCGTTCGTATGGCAGTTCGGGAATCAGACCTATGTCAGTTTCCATCCTGAATTTTCCGTTTCATTTCTCAGGTTGCAACATTGGTTTTGCCCTTTTTCCTTTTTTGTCTGGACGTAAATCCTTCTGATCTTGCGGCTCCGCACTACAAACTTACCTCATTAAAGTGCATTCTAAATATTTGGTCTTTTATTTTTCTTTATTTCATTCATTTAGTAGTAACCAACCATTACTGAATGCATTTGCATAAGTAAATCTTACTTTGTTTAATTTTTAGTTAACTTGCATTTTTTACTTGTGGATTTAATTTTAATATTTTTGCTTCAAATGGTACAACTTTAAATTTTTTGTGTGGTTACCCACACCCTCTACATACAGATTGCTCTCAAATATTAAAAAACACCCAGCAACTTCTGCATGTTATGAGCCTAGAAACAGCCAAGATGGCGGCTCAGGTATTATCGGGCAGCCTGCAAACAGAAAGGGCCTTGTGACTGTGTTGCTCTGGATTCTTTGATTTCTGACCTTTCCATGCCCCCAGCTCTGCTGTGTATGTGCAAAATACAGCAGTAACCCACATCCTGCACTTTATCCCGCTCTCCTATCCTCAGTAAGTGTGATGCATCTGACCAAAGATGTGCTTAAATAATTAAACAAAGCAAAGGTAAACAACTACACCAATAAATGCCATCTAAAAATATTATTCTAGTACCTCAATTTTAAAATAAATAACAAAGGACATAAGTTTCTTTAATTAACGCAAATATATTGCAAAATAAAGGTTTACATGCAAAGGACTAATTAAGGTCCATATTAAAATGCTTTTATAAGGCATACATGAATCAGGTATGCATTGCCATACAATTTATGGCCTCGGCCATGCTGATACATGCAGTTCATTGGAGCTCAAGACGCGCAGACTCCTCCACATAGCCAAAAAACCTGTTCACGAACAGCAATCCGGCTGCTAAAAGGTGTCGGCTGTGGCTTTCTTTTAAAACGCGTTTAGAGGTTTCTCTGAATCACACCTAAACACATCCAATTAACCTAAGTTTTACGTTTTGATCCTAAGTTTTACGTTTTGATCCTAAGTTTTACGTTTTGATCCTAAAATTTAGGAACGGACTTCCGCTGATCGTAAGAGCATATACGCATTCGTACGTAGGCTCGTGCGAGTCGGAAATGGCCAAAAAAACAGGAAAAAATGACTAACACCCACCCAAACTTACGATTCTCGATACGAAATCAATTAACTTTTGCTCTTTGAATCGAGGGGCTAGAGTTGGGTCCACGGGTCTGGACCCCCCTCCCCCCAGAAGGGCAGAGAAGTGTTTGAACTTTTTTTGTAAAAGGAGGCCCTCAGTGCATATATACATTGAAAAGGAGATCACTGATGCACCCCATATACATGAAAATATGTAAAATGTGAACTGCATTTAGGCTTCAACAAGAGTAATAAGATCTGGGCATTCAAATACATGATACAGAGGTTATCACTATAAGAAATTGTAACATTCTCTAAATAAAAGTATCTTATACAGGCAGCAGTGTCTGGCATGTGTAACAAGACGTATGTAACAAAACTATAGATACAACATATGTGCAAGATCCATTTGGAAAGCTGCCAGCAAATAAGTTTAATAAAAGTGAGTGCTGATTCACATCTGATTCAACGTATAGCTTCAAGTTCAATCCACAGCTGAAAAACTACCCGCAAATATATCACCAAAAAACGATTTACAACTGCACCATCTGACCCCATCTGGGTTAAATAAGGGGTAACATAAAGGGATAATACGAAGTCCCTAATACAGGGATAGGCTGCCTATTCACATGTTGTATATTATCTGCATCACTTACCATGCATGATTAGCAGATGATAATTAGATACTGTACTGTATGGGCTGAGATCGACCTGTTCACCAAGGCCCAATCACCATAAAAACTCACCTTTCTGGCAGTCCCATGGCACATGCACAGGTTCTTGTCCAGTCAGTGCTGTATGCTGTGCTGTGTAACCACTTACCTAACCCCTCCACCCCTTGCAGCTGTCCTCCACCACTGACCTAACCTCTCCACCCCCTGCCGCTGTCCTCCACCACTGACCTAACCTCTCCACCCCCTGCCGCTGTCCTCCACCACTCAACTAACCTCTCCACCCCCTGCCGCATTTCTCTACTGCTCACCTAACCCCCTCCACCCCTTGCCGCCGTCTTCTAATGCTATATTTTCATTTCTGGTGCATTGTCTACAAGGGGACTGTTAAATAGGTCATCGTTTCCAGGTCATCTTAGCGGCGTGTGCTACATGTGCCTATCCACCTACCCCTCTCTTCCTTCTTGAAAAGTTGAGAGGAAGGCTTCTTGTGAGGTGCCGCATCTATTCCAGGACACATCTCCTCTAGGCCACACCCCCTGTCTAAACAGACCCCCCCCCCCCAGGACTAAAACCTGGGTGCTTACATAAGTTTTGCTAATCAAGCGAACAGTGTATGGTCATCAACAGTGATACCTTACAGGTCTTTCGCTGACCATCACAGGAGGCATATTAGGATAAGGTGCTGGTGCAGCCTAGAACAGATGATGGCAAGTTTAATTCAAGAGCAGCTTGCATTTATCTTGCTCGTAGGTTGAGTAAGTTATAAGTAACATGCCTGCCCCTGTTTCCTTCTGAGCTCTATTTATGAAGTGCTGATGGAAACAAGGGTCTAGCGTTTTTGTTCTGCCTTGCGCACCTTTGGTATTTACTGCCCTGGTCCCTATGCAAACAGTGCACGGCACACCCAGGGTAGAAGCGCACATCACAGGAAGCCCCTACTGCCACTTACCTGGGTTACCTCTTTAAAGTGAAACAAAAAAAAAATCCAAAGCCTAATAAGTTGCTGCCCTAAAGCCCCCCTTTGGCCATCTGTGATGTGAGCTATTTGAGAGGGCTTAACGCTCCTGAACTGCATGGGCGCTGCCATCTTGCTATACGCCTGACAGCCTTGCTAAACATGATAAACATGATAAACATGGTCCCACAGTCAAAATGTTCTCAAATTTCTGTGCAATCCTCCTTTTTTCTAGCCAGAAGTACTAAGCCATCAGCTGTAATGATCTCTCATTCCTCTGCTCACAGAAAATATCTCCTAGATACATTGTTTCCACTGTCTGAATGCTTTGTGGCTGCGGCACGATTAAGATACATAGTAACAGCTTTCCCCTCACAAACTGATCCCCCTTCATGCTCATGTGTATGCAGGACTATTAGGTGTACAGCAAGACAGCTGCTCCCATGTAGTTCAAGAGCTCTGCATCTGCATGCTATTCCACAACATCTGCATGGAGTTAAGACCTTCCAAACATCTTACACCACTAATCATCGGGGAGGAGGAACTAAACTTTCTTTTTTTGACTGGAAGTCTGCTTTAACACTTATGCTATCTACTATGCTACTGCTTTTAAACTTATGCAATCTACTATTGAAATCAACCTGTCCCCTCCCTACTCGTTATGGTACACAGAGCACGTGGATTGGAGTCATGATTTATTTCTGCTAGATTTCTGTACAAACCACTCTGAATCGAGAAAGCCAATCAAAATGTCTTCAAGATAATAAAACGGCAAATCCAGTTGCCTTGATTTATTCCTATAGATATACCAAGACCTGGATAAATGAGAAACTTGACAGGCTAATGCAGCCTTATGATATGAGTGATATGTATAGATTGGTGCTGCTAGGTATTGTCCCATGATTTTTTGTGTCTGAATGTATTTCAGGATTCCCCTCATTATCAGACGGGTAAGGAGTTAACAATAAATATATGTGTCCATATCTCATCCCTTCACTATCCCAGGGAAACCACAGGCATAATGGCATGTCTTGTTCCGGGACATATATTAGATCGATGTTCTGGTTTCATCACCTTAACAGATCACCGATCTTCAGCCTGTCATAAATATTTTAGGGATGTAGCATTATACTGCCGCTATTAGTATCCTGCTGAATAATTCATATCCATCATCTAAACTAGATTCCATATTTATATTTCTTGGGTTAGTTGTGTTGCTGAGAAATAATTGTTACTTTCTTGTCTATCTTTTTAAAGTTTCTCAGCAACTCGCTTGTCGGGGATTAAATTATTGATCAGGCTGGGAGTTTGCCGCGGTTGCTGTCATACTACATTTGTGCTGATGAAGTTACCCACATGCATCTGTTCAGACACACTAACAACCTGTGGAAAATGAGGCTGTTTATGTAGCCGACAAAAGCTCAACACAACAGCATTTAAACCACATTGATGAAAGTTGCCATGAGGCAGTTGTCAAGTCGCTGAAGTCAAGACGCAAAAAGTATTTTTCTGTTCAACTCCAAAAAGTATGTGCAAAATGCTGTTGCCGAGTAAGGGAACATAAAATGTTACAAATAAAAATATCAACTTTTTTAGGTGATCCCAAAGCCTGTAATATTCCAGACTTGCATCTGAGACTGGCTTCCCAATAGTGAATGTCTTAGTGCCAGCTGACAGCTGGTCTCACGCCAGTGTGATTGTGAGGGTATCTGGAGATCAGATTTGATGGAAGCTCCTGTCCACCAGATAAAGCCCAGAGGGTGACAATCACAGCTGCACCTGGGACAAGAAAAAAAAGAAACAAATTAAAGGGACATCTCTGCTCTCTAGGGCTGTTTTTTTTTTTAAACATACTCATCTTTATTAAAGGTTTTCAGTACAATACAATACAGAGACATGAAACAGAAATAGATTGTCCAGGTATCACATGGCATCAAGACTGTATAACATCATTTGTTTACATTGCAAAATACAAAGTGCAGAAAGTAATCCTACAACAGATGTGAGGAGATGGACAGGCGGGAGTACTCCAGGGGCCCCACCCCCGGGAACCGAGGGGCCGCGGCCATATTAACGGGGAGGGGGCCGACCCAGTATCTCATTCCCACTCCACAGCACTCCTGTTCAAACAATCGAGTCGCTCTTCAGGCCTTCCCAGCGCCTGTATCCCAGGACTGGGCACCCAGAGCCACCCCCTAGCCAAACCCACATGGGCCAAATACTATTCACTGCCCAAATGCATATAGTCAAAGAGCTGAGGTCTGGACATGAGAGTGAAAATCACCTGACTGACATGTAACATAGACCAACCGACTAGGAAAGACTTAGGACAGATACAAAGGGAAACATAAAAAGAAGGTGAAGAGGGCATGAAAAGGGGAAGAAAAAGGAGTAGGGGGGGGAGAGGAGAGGGAAGACCTAGATAGGTAGATAGGAGAGGAGGGTGGTGGGCAGGTGGGGGCGGGGGAAGAGGCTAGCGCCCATCAACCTGTCAAAGTTCATGTTAGGAAGGTAAGTGCACTTCTTGCTTTGAAATTTTTCCAAGATGGGACCCAGTGCTCCCGGACATTGTTTTGTAGGTCGTCGCTGGAACAACCCATTTCCATCAAGGATCCCACACCCGCTTATAGGTAGCGGAGTCCTTAAAGACATCCCAGGTTGTCCAAATGTTTAGGTATGCGGCCATCCTATCTTGTTTGGCGTGGCAGATTTCCTCCATTACTTCAACATGGTTTATCTGCCTGAACCAATCCTTAACTGAGGGTGGTTTCTGGGATCTCCAATTCCTTGGAATCAGAACTTTAGCAGCGTTTAGAAGGTGTCTTCCCAAGGGGGCACCCCCCGCTATGCCCCTGCCATCTGGTGACCACCCCAGAAGGACACTCTCGGGACTCCATTCCATAGGACCGCCCAAGACCTCGGTACAGATGTCTCTAACCTGCTCCCAATAGTCACGTATCCCGGGGCAGGACCACCAGATATGGACCATCGAGGCACCCGCCGCTCCGCATCTCCAACAGACATTTGGAACCGCTGGAAAAATTGAATGTAACAGCTCAGGGGTGCGGTACCATCGTGTGACTAATTTGTAGTTAGCTTCTTGCATCGAGCTACTCATTAATCCTCTGTGAGCATTCCTGTATATGTTCTTCCAGTCATCTTCACATAGGGGCCGACCAATATCCGCCTCCCACTTTGCTTCCCATGGTCTAATTTCTCGTTTCCCCTTACTCCTGATCAGGCTATAGGCCCATGACAAGAGATGCGCTTTGGGGCCTTGGCCCAGGGATACCCTCTCAAACTCTGTCAACTCTCTCTTCAAGCTGTCTTTCACGGCCCTAGAGAAAAAAAAATGTCTTAGTTGGAAATATGTGAAGGAGGGGATCTCTGCCTCAACCACTTCTTGTATACTCAGTTTGTCCCGGAACATGCCTCTATTTTGGAGGTGAAAAGCTCGCAGGGGTCTGGGGCCCCCACATTCGTGTAGCTTGGATGGCTGTCTACCCGGTGGAAAGGCCGGATTGCCCAAGATTGGGGATAGAGGACCAGGAAACGAGGTCAGAGCAGGTTTCCCCTTGCAGAGGAGATGTAACACAGATAAGGAGGCGCCCACGTAGGGATGAGACCTGGCCTCCATCGGGACATCACACCACCTCAAGTTGCACACCGAATCAAGGCCCCCTCCCGTGGCAGCCTCTCCCTCAATTCTCACCCAATCCTTCTGTGCCCCATTAATCTGCCAGTCCACCACCCTCCCAATATGGGCGGCTTGGTAGTAAGATTTCATGCATGGCATGCCCGACCCCCCTTGATCTCTTGGGAGCAGAAGAAGGTTGCGTCTAATCCTGGGCGGTCTGCCTGCCCATACAAAAAATCGAAAGCCTCTCGACAGTGAGTTGAAAAAGGAATCTGGTAGTTTGATGGGTATGCACTGCAGCAAATATAGAATCCGCGGTAACACGTTCATTTTTAGGACCGCCATACGCCCGAACCAGGAGAGTCTCAACTTGGTCCATTTATCCAGATCTTTCCTAATCCTAGATTCCAAAGGTATAAAATTTAGCTGCAACAGACTGGAGGGATTGACCGGCAGCAGGACCCCCAGGTATTTAAGGCATTTCACTTCCCAACTGAATGGGAATAAGCTTTGAAGAGCATTTACCTCTCTCTCTGGTAGTGATATATTCATGGCGCTAGATTTGCTATAGTTAATTTTCAGGTTTGAAAGCTGACCGAAGACCTCAAATTCTTTTAGCAGATTAGGGACCGTCACTCTCGGTGAACGCAGAAAGAAGAGCATATCGTCAGCGTATGCAGCTACTTTTCGCTCTCTGTCTCCTATCAGGACACCTCTGATACCATCACATAGATCAACCTTCCGCAAGAAGGGTTCCAACGAGAGCGCGAAGATCAAAGGAGACAGTGGGCAACCCTGTCTTGTCCCGTTTCGGATGTGGAAGGTGGGAGAGGAGCAATCATTGACTTTGACTCTGGCGACGGGGTTTGAGTATAAAGCCAAAATTCTATTTCTGGCCGCCGCACCTAAGCCGATATGTTCCAAGACCTTCACTATCCAGCCCCAGTCCACCCGATCAAAAGCCTTCTCGGCATCGGTCAATAACATCATGGCCTGAACTCCCTTGGATCTGCACCACCACTGGACATTCAGGGCCTTGATCACATTATCCCGGGCCTCTCTACCCGGAACAAAGCCCACTTGGTCCTGTCCTACCAGGGAAGGTAAGAATTCCCTCAGCCTGTCCGCCAGTATCTTTGCAAAAATGTTTATATCAACGTTCAGGAGGGAGATCGGTCTATAACTCTTACAGTCTGAGGGGTCCTTACCCTCTTTCGGGATCACCACGATCCGTGCTTCCAGAGCCGTGCCCGGCAAGATGCCTGAGGAGGCAGTGGACTCAAAAGCACGGGCCATAAGAGGAGCCAATTGGTCAGAGAACATTTTGTAGAACTGAGTAGGGAAACCGTCAGGTCCGGGGTCCCTCCCTGGTCTGGAGGCCTTAATTGCCCCGTGAACTTCAAGAACCGATACAGGTGCTTCAAGCTGCTCTACAACTTCCTTAGGCAAAGAAGGCATCATGGACTCTCTTAAGTAAGTTTCCATGTTGCTGTCCCTAGCTCACGACCTCCCACATCCCGGCAGGTTATACAGGGAGGAGTAATAGTTACCAAAAGCCCCTGCAATGTCCTTATTTTTCTGGAGTATAGCTCCATCAGGGCCTCTTATGCCCTCGACTCTTGACCGTGTGTATTTCGGGTGAAGGGCTCTAGCCAATAAGCGTCCCGACTTGTTACCTTGCTCATAAAACAATCCACAGCGTCGAGTGAAAAATCTGCCCGATTCCCTGGTCAAAAGGTCTTTTAATTCCTGTCCAACTCCTCTAAGTGTTTCAGCAGAAGAGAGCGCTTATGCTGAGCCTCAAGGTCTGCTATCTGCCTGTTCAATCCCTCCAGCCTCAGCCCCCTCTCACGTTTGAGTCTCGCCCCCTCTTGAATCAGAACCCCCCTTAGTGTGCATTTTTGAGCTTCCCACAGAATTAGAGGGTCTACTTCGCCCGTATCGTTGTCTCTGATATACCACGAAATGGAATCTTTAAGCTTTTCCACTACACCGGGCTCTTTCAAGATACTCTCGTTCATTCTCCAGTTCCATTCCCTCCACTCTCTGAATGGAAGGGTCAGGGAGAGCGAGACTGGGGCATGATCAGAGAAAGAAATGTTTCCGATCCTCACTGAATCTACCTTCTCGAGATCCCTCTGAGATAGATAGATATAGTCTATTCTGGAATATTTGGTATGTATGGGTGAGTAGTAGGTGAAGTCTTTAGTAGATGGATGCATCATACGCCATGTATCTACTAATGTGAGGTCCTGTAAAGCCCTTTTAATTTGTTTCAATGCTCTATAGGATATGGCTGTTTTAGCGTCCGAGGTGTCCATCAAGGGGTTCATTGCACAGTTCAGATCACCTCCAAGGATCAGGATTCCCTCTTGGAAGCTCCGTAGCCTCCCGAGGACCGTTCTACAGAAGGTGTGCTGATCTCTATTCGGAGCATATATACTGGCAACGGTGATCACTTGATCATTAGGAAGCTTCCCTTTTAAGAAGATAAATCTGCCTTCCTGATCCCTCTCGACCGCCAGCACCTTAAGGTCCACCTCCTGGGCCACCAGAATAGCAACCCCTTTGGCTTTATTGTTAGGGGATGGGGATGAGTGGCAAGACGTGTACGTTCTGTTTCCCAAGTAGGGAGCCTTGTGTCTTTGGAAATGGGTCTCTTGTACTAATGCGATGTGCGCCTTAAAGTTCTTGAGTTCTCTAAACAGGGCGTGGCGTTTTTGAGGGGAATTTAACCCTTTGGCATTTATAGACACCACATTTAGACGCAGGGGCCCCATTGTCTTAGAGCTGGCCACAGAGTGGTAATCCCCTCAGTGAATATCTCGGTACAATTCGGGGTCGTTCTCACCTCAGCCACCCCCACCAACCCAGGGAGGCAGTAGGGGAAGCAAGGTAGGGAGAGAAGTCAGGGCCAGAGGAAAAAAGAAAAAGAAAAAGAAGGAGAAAGAAAGAAGGGGGGGGAATAGACAGAGAACACTGACAACACACCAACAACCAACAACGCAGACCAAGACAAGGACGAGTAACGGATATTGGGAGAGAAAGAAAGGGGGCAATGAGGGGCAAATCCCCTCCTTAAGAGTGGTGAATGTTCTTGGAACAACTGTTAAGAACACAGAGGGCCAGCCTCCTCAGTTGTCCCCCGCGATCTGGGGCAGAGCCCACAAGATCCCACCAGAGGAGAGCACTTTAACCGGCTCTCCACTGCACCACTATAGTGTGTTGCCCCTTTTGGGGGAAACCGTGGAAGGCCGAAGAGCGAGACACACCGCCCAACTACTCAAGTCAATATGAGATAAGAGCAGGGGGAAACAGAAGTGCTGGCGGAGTCCCCACTCCAACACCCAGAAAGAAAAAAGTAGCAGATAGGCACTACTCCCGTGGGCCTGCGCCCGGGCTAATGCAGCCCAGCCTATTAGATATCCCACCTTGTTAGCTTTGAGAAGTGACCCCCTTCCATAATGAAAAAAAAAAAGGTAGAATTAGCTCGCTATCCCCCCTGCTTCTCCCCCCCTTCCCAGTCCCCCAGGTTCCAAATTGGAAGCTAGGCATTGAGACCGCCACCTTGAGCATAATGAGCTAGACGTTCGTGTGCATCCCTCTATGGGGCTCCTATGAAGATAGGGTGTGACTCATCACCCCCGGAAATTTAAATGACTTCTCCACTCCCATCCTAAATAAGCATTAAGCAAGGTCATACCATGGCATGAGTTGGCAATTAAGGTGGGTATATATGCTATGTTAGGTAAACCGCATGATCATTCAGATAGAGGCTCAGATCATCCATCAGGTCATCTCTGCATTAGAGATCTTTAGTGCTGTCACTGTGGTCTCCGCCACAGCACCCACACCAGCCATACAGAGCAGGGGGATACCGCCGCGGAGACCCCAGGGAGGCAGATATCACCGCCATAGTTACATAGAAGCATTACCATGCAAATCTCGCATTAAGCGAGAGACAGGCTATGATAAGCACGTCTGCAAGCCAGTCAATATCACAGACAGGGAGGCGGCCTGTCCCAAAGCCGCAGCCACAGGATCCCCATCCGCACCACAGCCGGAGGAGGATAAACAGAGCGGCAGCGTCGTTCATATTACACTGACACAGCTCCGGGACAGCCCGCCCCGCCGTACGGATGGGAGGGGCCCCGATCTCCGTGCATCGAGTAAAGAGCGGGACATCGGATCTCAGAGTAGCCCGGACAAATAAGCAAAGTATAGCCTCTTTAAGCATAATACAATATGCACCCATCTCTGTCTATTGTCATCTCTTCGATCTCCTTCGCAGCACCCTCGGGGGACGCTACGGAGGAGAGACCGGGGGGACAGACCACGCGATAACATCTTTATAATAGAGTTAGCCATATTATCTACAGTACCACAGTAGGTGGCCTTTGGTAATAGGTGTCCATTGAATCATAAACATCCCAGCTGAGGGGGGCGGCCCGCCCCGAAGCAGCCACCCAGGCCCCCCAGCCGCAAGGCAGCCGGTCGACCTCGAGCAGGAAGCCCCGAAGGGGTGCCGGAGGCAATAGCGCTGTTCAAAAAAAGCCTAGAGACTGCTCAGGGACAGCCCGCCCCACGCTGTGGGGCGGGGGGGCAGGGCCGCGAGCCCAAGACATCTGAGAGGGTGTGGGCCATCAGTCTCCAAGATCGCCCAGACAATTAGACATATTATACTGCTATTATACCATGAGCACCATGTACATCGTTACCTTTATTGCCATCACCACGGACCCCTCAATAGCCCCCACATCACATGCGTGGAAAGCCACGAGGAAACCATAGGAGAGCGAAGCTTACAGCAACCACCTACATGATACCGTTAACAAGCATACTGAATCTAAGGTTTAAGCAATAGATGGCCTACGCCTCAGACGTCATTGTAACCAAAGCCATCAAAAAATAGTGTCACTATGACGGACGGGCCGACTGCAGACTGCGCGATAAGATCGCGAGCAGCATGTGCCCCATTACTCTTAGTGCCATCGCCATGGTCCCCACCATATCCCCTACGCCATATGCGCCGAGAACCCGGGTGAGAACCATAGGAGAGCGAGTCTTACAAAAACTACTATCATGATAGAGTTAGCAAGCATACAGAAGCTATAGCTAAGTAGGAGATGGCCTGCGTCAGAGACATCTTCATAACCATATACATCACAGATAAATAACTATATACATCACGGATAGTGTCGATTTGACGTTCAGGCTGGGTGCAAACTGTTCATCTCCGCTGTCCAGATCTGCTTCGCTCTCTCCTGTCTCGCGGGGGGGAGACCTCCGGTGCCCGACCCGGGGAGGTGCCGACACGGCCCTGGCGTCCCGCTCTCCGCACCAGCAGGGGGATCAAAAAGTCGCTGAGCCAATCCGGCAAGGAGATCTGTGGAAGGTGCAGCAACTCGCAGAATTCAGAAAGATCCTCAGGTGAGCGTAGGATACCAGACCTACCATTGTAGGAAGCGGAAAGGGCAAACGGGAAGCGCCATCTGTAAGGGATGCCCCTTTCTCTTAGGGCAGCTGTGAGGGGCCGTAGAGCCCGACGCTGTTGAAGTGTAATTAAGGAGAGGTCCTGGAAAAGTTGTACTTCACTGTTATTAAAGGTGATCATATCCCTGCTCCTGGCCTTAGAGAGTATGTCCTCTTTGAGCTGGAAGCTCTGTAAGCAGCATATGATATCGCGTGGGGAGGACTCACCCGTGCTTCGCGGGCGGAGGGCTCTGTGTGCTCTTACGAAATCTATTGGAGTGTCCGGGGGCCTCTCCAACAGCGAATTAAAGATGGACGACAGGGCCTCCTGGGTTTGATCCGGCGCGACCGCCTCTGGGACACCCCTCACTCTGATATTGCATCTTCTGTTGCGGTTATCTAGGTCTTCTAGATGTCGGTGAAAGCCCAGTAAGTGCTGATTATGAGCCAAGACCACTTCTTTAACCTCCGTAAGTCTCGTGCTGGTGTCGGCCTCCTCGCGCTCCACCTTGTCGATGCGGTGGGAAAGAGACCGCATGTCTGCCCTGAGATCTGCGACCGCCTCCGCGATGGAGGACTTGATGTCTCGTGCGAATTTGGCCAGTTCGCTGCGGGTAGGTAGCTGGCTTAGTTGAGCCGCCAAGCCCTGCTCCTCGTCGTCTGAGAGCATCTCTTCTCTCCTGTCTGGTGAGCCATGAGGGGAGGAGGCGGCCGCCATTTTAGGCCCACGAGGAGCTGCGTCTTCCGAGCGCTGACTGGAAAACATCTCCGGTAGGTTCCTGCTTCCCGATTTTGGGGTCTGCGAGGGTCGGGGGGTCTTTGCGGGAGCCCCAGCTTTGCTAATTCGGCCCATCGCCCGTCAGGAGTGTACAAAAAGCTGCGTTAGTGGAGACTCCGCCAAGAGCACACGGTTCAAGCAGCCATTCCGCTCTCCGGCCAAGCCACGCCCCCTCTAGGGCTGTTTTTGTTGTTAGTTCAGGAAGGTCTTCCAGGCCACAGGTTTAGCTCAGAGTTTTGCCCCATAGTCTTAATTTTGACCCAAAAGGATGAATCGGGATATCAGGTTCTGGACACAAAGGCCTCGATTCAATAAAGGTAGAATAGAATTCTCATGGTAGTAAAAGATTCAATTCATGAGAAAAAAGGGTGAGAATTTCACTGTTGCGGAATCACTAGATAAAAAGACAATGAAAGTCAATGGCACTTATTTAACTCCTAAGAAAACTGTTTACTCCTTTGTACACTGTAGTAAAAGCTGCCATTGACTTTCATTGTCTTTTTATCTAGTGATTTAGTAACAGTGACATTCTCAGACTTTTTTCTCATGAATTGGTCTCCATTCAATAAAGGTAGAAAAAAATTCTCATGGTAGTAAAAAAATCAATTCATGAGAAAAAAGGCCTGAGAATGTCACTGTTACTGAATCACTAGATAAAAAGACAATGAATGTCAATGGCAGCTTTTACTACAGTGTAGAAAGCAGTAAACAGTTCTCTACTTTTCTTAGGAGTAAAAAAGTGCCATTGACTTTCATTGTTTTCTTAGCTGGTGATTTAGCAACAGTGAAATTCTCAGGCTTTTTTCTCATGGATTGAATCTTCTACTACCATGAGAATTGTTTTCTACCTTTATTGAATCGAGGCCATTGAATTTATTACTACCATGAGAATGTTTTTCTACCTTTATTGAAATGAGGCCAAAGAGTGTGAATTGGTATAACAGTTATTCTTATGACTTGCCATTTCAGGTAGGAAACTTTTTGGTGGCCTCACTGGAACAAAGGAAATTTCTTGCTAGGGTGGACAATTTAAATGTTCCAAATACTGTATCTAAACTTCATAGTGGGCCAGCAATACTTCTGTTTTAGCACGTCATTTCAGGTTTCCAATGGCACACAGGGTGTTTATATTCTGGCAATGATCATGGATTACTTTTACACACTACATGGATGAGCCTCTGGATGAGGATGCCCTCTCTAGGGGAGGTATCTGGAAATTAGTCAACTATATACAATTGATCTAATTCTCCCTTGAAGATGGATACTTTCTGGGGGTGATTCTGAAACAACTGTTTTCAGAATTAAAGCCGGCATTTCTGCTGGTCAAAGTACAAAGGATTCTCAGGGCCAGAGCCCCAGCATACTGCCCATGTCTCGTAAAAATATAAGGGAATTCTGACTATGTGATATGGTCATGTGATATACATAAGTGGTCAGGGTGGTAGGGTTTACCTGGTATCTGCCAGAACCAATTGATCTTACTTATGGGCCAGTCTTCTACCATAATTCACTCTGGTTCCTCTGGTTTTGACAGCCTGTCTGCTGAACCTTAAGGAGTAGGGTGTCATTAGCATCCACTAAGCATCCTGATTGTCCTGCGTCATTAGCATCCACTAAGCATTCTGGTTGTCCTGCAGTAAGTACTTGCTTTACCCATACATTCGTACCAACGGTATTTAACTCAGCACGACACCATTTTTTGTAACTGTACTTCCTGTTCCAGCTATGTTTAATATACATGCTTCAATCATTTACACCACCGGGTCTAAATGAGTATTGCACTTTTTCCCCATTTTTATAATGCAGGAACTAATGTAGAGGTACACTGAAGAAGTTTTTTTTTTACACTGTTATGTTTTGACTTTTATTTTATGCTAAGAGTCACACAAAAAGAATGTATTATTGTCACTTATATAAAGATTATCATGTGATGAATTAATGTCTGGGTGTCTATTGTTATGATGAATTGTGGGCCCAAAGGGAAAGAGTTAATATATGTCCAAAGTGATTGGTCAGGTCAAAATACCATGCAGCAATAACATCCTATAGGGAAGGTGTGAGATTAAAATGCCTCCCTTGCTGACATGACCGGAAGTACAGCCCCTGTCTCCCCATGACACCAGGTAGCACGCATGCTTGGGCACGGCACCATGCTGGCTCTGGCCGGCACATGAGACGCAGGCACGCGCCTGTATGTTCCAGCCTGGGACGCTGGAGGGAGTCATACGGCGTCGCTGATTGATGCGGTGATGTAGCCTTGGTGGGGCATAGAAACATAGAAGGTTGACGGCAGAAGGAGACCATACGGTCCATCTAGTCTGCCCTTATGTGTATACTGTATGTACTCTTTATCTTAGGATAGATGCGTGCTTATCCCAGGCATGTTTACATTCACTTACTGATGATTTTTCAACTACCTCTGCTGGAAGTTTGTTCCAAGCATCTACTACTCTTTCTGTAAAATAATATTTTCTAACATTGCTCCTGATCTTCCCCCCGACTAGCTTCAGGTTGTGCCCCCTTGTTCTATCATTAAGCTTCTTCTTAAAAACACTTCCCTCCTGAACCTTATTTAACCCTTTCACATATTTAAAGGTCTCTAGCATGTCCTCTCTCTCCCTTCTTTCCTCCAGACTGTACAAATTAAGTTCTTTAAGTCTCTCCTGATAAGTTTTAAGTTTAAGTCCTTCCACCATTTTCGTTGCCCGCCTTTGGACCCGTTTTATTTGAATAATGTCTTTTTGCAGGTAAGGTCTCCAGAACTGCACACAGTATTCCAGCTGTGGCCTTACCAGGGCTCTATACAGCGGCATCATAACTTCCCTCTTCCTACTGGTGATGCCTCAAGCTATGCAGCCGAGCATCCTGCTTGCTTTTCCCACTGCCTGGCTACACTGTCCACTCATCTTGCAGCTATCAGTAATCAGTACCCCTAAATCTCTCTCCTCCGAGGTCCTGGCTAACACAGTGCTGCCCATACGGTACTCAGAGCAGGGATTCCTTCTACCCAAGTGCATGATTTTACATTTAGAGACATTAAACTCTAGTTTCCACAGTTTTGACCATCTTTCCAGTAAAGCTAAATCATTTTCCATGTTGCAGACACCTCCAGTAATATCCACCCTATTACTAACCTTTGTATCATCAGCAAACAGACAAACTTTTCCTACCAAGCCTTCTCCTATGTCACTTACAAATATATTAAAAAGAATGGGGCCCAGGACAGAGCCTTGTGGCACACCACTTGTAACTTGCATGCTCACCCACTCTCGCAGACCCGCGTCAGTTCAGGCCAATTATTTCATCAGGTGGTCGGGGGGGGGGGAACCCTACAGGCTAGTTGTGGAAGTGGATGAAATGCGTCTGGAGCACACAAACAGCCGAATGGTAAACAGCTGACCAGAGTGGGTGGATGGGTCTCAAACGAGACACATTCCCCTCCTGTAGTCAATGATTGTGGGGGAAGGTTGTAGTGAATGAGGGATAGAGGGATAGTGAGGGTTGCGCTTCTAATATACTAAAGAAGAATCCCAAGGTAAATTAATGCAGTGCATGTAATTGTCTATGTAAGTGCATAGATATTTGATGACCACAGCAAAAAAGGGGAATGTCATTTATTTATGTTTCAGCCTAATTGTTACTATCTCTGTAGATAGCATCACATTGAGAAAGCGGGAGTTTAATCCGTGAAACGCATATGTGTATTTCCATCTTGAATGCATACGTTGAAAATTACCTGACAAACTTCCATATGGAATCTTAATAATTTGAAGACAATAAATAACAGTATATAAAGTGCAATATGTATATTGGATTATCCATTGAGAAGGATATTTCATATGTCTTTTATAAAAAAGAACAAGTTTAAAAGAATTTAATAAAATAGATTTTTTTAATTATAATTTGAGCTGAAGTTGTGTATATCAACTTGAATTTGGGAAAAAAGTCAGGCAAGGGGGGGGGGGGGGGGGTGGGGTCCCAGTTTCTCTGAGAACTGTTTTCCTCTGCCATTCATAAAAATACCAATTACTTTTATAACTATACAGAGGTACCTGTTCACCCAAGTCCCGCTTGCATGAGAATGAACCATAACCTATGCTGGTCCTTCCCCTGCCTCAACCCTATAAAAGGTAGTGAGTACCCCTACTATATTGGGTATTGCTAAATGTAAGTGAGAGTCGCAATCCAGGTTGGTATTTATATGTAATTACAGTGTTACAGTATTCTCACCTATGGCCATATTTATCAGGAGGTGCATCTTCTGGGAGGAAATGTCAAGGCCCCAAAATCAAAGTTCAAACAGCTTTGCCAGAGGTAAGCTCTCTTGAAGACTCACCCACCCTAAATTATTAGAGAGTAATAGGGACATGACATTTTATAAATAAGGTCAAGAGATCTACACTGTATTTTCTCAAGTATGTAGTATATGGTAAAGACTGCAGATTATTTATATACCATGACTCTTGGCTCGTGCTGCCTTCTGTCATAGTGCTGATCACCCCCATCCCAAATCGTTGTTTGGTAATGTTAGATTTTCCTGTATGCTAGGTTAGTATGTAGTTAGTGAGTGTAGCGATGGGGAACCCTAATACTACAGACTTGGAGGCCAAGAGACAACCTAGGAGGCCAGGGAAAGGTAAAACCTTTAGTGCAAAGAGTCACTAGGATACGACTCTTGACTGGTGAACCACCTCTCATACTGTTAATAGTAGTCATAGTTAATTCCCATCGGTAGATAAGAAGCTGTTATTTTAAATGCAGAGGAGAAAAGGGATAAAGCAATATTTAGGGTTCAGGTCACTAGTTGTAATGGGTATCACCATTTTCTACGATAAAGGAAAGAAATAGGTCAGGAAAGTTATAGAAATAGATACTAGATTGCAGTGTGTAATTCACTCCCATACAAATAGGATTAGGCCACAGCTCGGTCATTCTGATTTTGGAGGGAGAAAAGCTCACCAGTAGGAACCAAGCTGGACCAGACTAATAACATCATTTCCAGCTCAGCATGTGTTTATGTGTACAGACACATGTGCTGCACATGTCTGGGAAGACGTGGGGGTGTCCAAGGTAGGATAGTTAGATGTATTCTAAGTATTTAAACCACCCCCCACCCTGCCACCCTTACCTAGCGCTAAAGCAGGACAGGGGGGTTAAATAAAAAACACTTACCTCAGCTGAGTAATCCAGTGGTTCCCATCGCCCTATTACCATGCTGAGTGCCGCTATTTTCCATAGGCTCCATGATGCCTCCAGAGCGGAAGCTCCCTGTGCCGTGCCTGCGGCCACCTGGTCATTCCACAGCAGAAGGCAGCAGACAAAAGGAAGGAGCTCAGGGAGAGGAAGAGCAATGGTACATCGGCAATCCTGTAAAAGTCTGAATGAGGCAATAAATCCAGCAGTGTCCTGCTCTACAGCTAAGAGACAAAGCCTCATTATGAGTGTCTGGCTGAAGTGGAATATTGTTGACGTGTAAGTTATCTGTTGATACAATAAAGTTCATCTTACCTTTACCACATGAGAATAGTCTCTGGAGATGCAACTTAGCACAGAGCCAAAACCCCAAACTTTGACTATCCCGGGTTTTGTCCCGTGCTCCCGAGGCATCCTGAATTGGGTTGCCTCGCTGTGCCAAACCCCCAGTGGGTAAAACTCAATTCTCCTCAGTCCAGCCGTCCTTGCTTGGGCTCTCGTCTAATCAGAGCCCTTTGGCGTGTTTATATATTACTCAGAGAAGAGCTCTTATTGACTTGGGGAGCGCACCCCATCAAAAACAAGCAAGAGAAAGGCAAACAGCTCTGATTGGACAAGAGCTTGTGCATACGCCTTTGGACCGGAAAAAGGTGAGTGATTACTGGCACCCCGGTGGTTTTACACAGTGAGGCATCCCAATTCAGAATGCCCCAAGGAAGACCAGCTGCCCATACTGATTCTCTTAGATTCCAGGGCCGGTCGCATCTGGTTTTGTTCCACTCTAAGAGAAAGTACACTTCACCCACACCACATCTCTTCCAGTGACATCCATCCTAGGTCCCTTTCACTCATTACACCCACTGGCCCATTGGAGGCGCCTAACAAAAGCTGCAGCTTTTTATTAGATTTATTCATTCATTGGCTCACTGGAGATATTTATTCTGTGCAGGCAGCCTGAGAGAGCCACCTGTTGGTCAACACTAGTTACCACAGACATATAATAGAGGTCAGCCATTCTCTGACATCTTCACTCTGATCAGCAGAGGCTACTTGTGCAGCATGAACAGGGAGGATGAGACACTAGAGCAGAGGAAGAGGGAAAAGTGTGAGGCAACTGCTTAGTCCTGCAACCAAAGTGTGCTCTCCAAGATAGCGTGGTTTATCATGCACATGGTGCCCAGGTGGGTTATGATTTGTCTCCAGTTCTGCACATGTATGATGTGGGTGTCCCTAGTTTTGCTATCAGTCAAAGTTTACCAACACTCGTTTTCAACAAAATGAGTATTGGTATGGGTGTGTGGGACATCCCCTTCCCCCAGAATCTTTCTATCCTGCACTCTGCTCCCCCAGTGAAATTCAGCCCCACAATTGGCCACTAGCAGTAACAAAGTCTGGACTTCTTAGCGGGTGGCCTTTTTGGTTTTAGGCAATCTGTCCCCTGAACAATCCTACTACATTGTCTGTACCCTGACCCTCACTGCTCCATTACTTTACACCATGTTGGGTCACATTACTCTGCATTTATCAACACTTCTTGCTTCTCCACCTGAGCAAACAAAATCTCAGTAGGAGTCGTGAGTGAGTTTGAACCAGCTTCCATATACTGTGTCTTGGTGTTTGGCGCGTATGTCCAAATCTGAACATGAATATACAAGACCATAACAGAGTATTGAAATGTTGAGTTAAATTACTCATTGTATTAGAGTAGCTAACCTTTGATTGCATTTATATTACACATATTGCTTAATTCAGTTAGGTCCTTATTATTCAATTTGTAGCTTATTATTCTATTCAGTGTTTTAATAAACTTTGTAAAACAGTATCCGAACCTCCCGTAACAAATTCAAGTAAATGGGCAGATGGCACTGTGTATTGTACACCGTGCTGTGCACGCTCTTGGCCACCCATTTAAGTGAATAGGCAGATGAAAGCACACACAGCGTGGCCACACATTATTTTTATTTGGAATATGTTAGCTTTTTAGCAGATTTTTATAGGATTAAATATCTATACATACTATATTTTTTAAAACAATGTTATAGAATGAAGACTGGAAAATTGCTAGATAATGACTATAATTGTAAGTAAACTGTAACTATTGTTTGTTTTTCTCGTTGTTGCTTAGGTTTGCCGATTATAATTTTCTTATGTTCTGGAAATGGATCCTTATTTAGTTTCCACACTTGGCAGCTTGTAACACTCCTGCTGCGGGGCCATTATTCCTTGTTTCTGTGTTTCTCTTATGAATCTGGCCTATACTAAGAGAAAACCTGGCATTGTTTCTCTGAGAAATTGAATGTAAAAAATTCTCTTTGAAATCCATGGGGGTCTATACTGCAATGCAAACAATAGTTCAACTGGCTTCAATAGCGTTTTCCTGTTACTGGCAATATTTGAATATGCTGAAGTGTTAGGGCAGGCCCCTTTTTGAATCGCATCATCATCACTTTTTATTAGCATGTAATTTATTTAGAAGCTGCAATTTCTTTCCTATGGGGATAAAAGAAAACGTGTAAAAGTAAAAAAATGGATGGTGTATTGTGCATAGAAACCAAATTATTTGTTTTGATATAATTGTACACAGTTCAACTCAATGTAACCTTTTTTTAGCACTAGGAAAGTGGTTAAAGGGGATCAAAACCCATTTTGCCCCCCGCCCACATCTCAGACTCTGGTAAAGGTGAGCCACTTTAATACTTAAAAATGAAGTAAAGTCACAAAAGCCCCAGAAGGGGAGGGTGGTAATCTATTTGGGACCCAGGTGTGACAACAGCCTTGTACTTACTTCTTTCATGTTTTATTGGAACAGAATGTCAGTCTGCCCAGCCCTTCCGACCTGGGGAGTCTGTCCTTCCAACCCAGAATGGCTGCCATACTGAGGGAACTAGGAAGTGTAAATACGGGGCTTCCCAGTACCAGGCTTGCTGCGGGATGCAGCAATGATGCAGGTTTAGTGCAGGTCAAGTAGATCCATTTGCTGGTTCTTACCATATCTATCCCGGTTCCCAAATACCTGGTTTCCAATCTCCCAGTCCTATGTCTTAGCTCATATGGCTTATGCCTCAGAGGCCCCTATGTTCTAGCCTAAAGTTCTGTGTCTCACTCTGCCTGGGGTTCACACTTTGTCACACTTTCATGCTATGAAGTCTGTGTTCTAGATTGAGTTCCTGCATTCCAAAACTGGTATTCATATGTGTGGGCTGGTACTTCAAAGGCAGGGGCGGGCTGGCCAAAGGGCATACCGGGCAGAATCCCAGTAGGCCGGCACATGGGAAGGCCGCAGGTGGTGGCCGATGAGCAGAGCAGTGTAATGGGTGGAGGCCGCTCTGCCCGCTGCTGTCACACACTCACACACACAGATTATCTGCGTGTAAACATTAGTGTGTGAGTGAGAGCAGCGGCGGGCAGAGCGGCCTCCACCCATTACACTGCTCTGCGCATCGGCCGCTGTTAGAACATTGGCTCCGCGCAGGCTCGGCATCAGCAATTACACTTACATGGACGGGGAAGCAGAGGAGCCGTCATAGCTCTGTGTCATGTGACCAGAGCAGTATATCTGCGCACGCTGCTGCCCCCTAATGACAGCCTGTCCCAGGAGCTGGAGGTCAGTGGATGCTTCACACTAGGTTCTGCCATTTGTAACTCGGCTGCAGGGAAGTGCTGCTGCTGCTGCCACAAGGTAAAGCCTTTCCTTTGTGTGTCCTCCCTCCTGGCAGCTTATTAAGGAAAGTTTAGATGTTCAACCCCCTTTTACAATACAAACAGTGTCCCATGTGCTGTCCATAGACTCGGCTGTGCAGAGCTCCATGTTGCCTGTCCCTGTGTTCTCAGGTCCTTCATATACTATCCCCTCGATTCAAAATGCAAAAGTTAATTGATTTCGGATCGGGAATCGTAAGTTTGGGTGGGTGTTTGTCATTTTTTCCTTTTTTTTGTGCCATTTCGTATTTGCACGATCGTTCACGCATAGACGTATATGAACATACGCATTTCGAACGTCAATTGGATATTTTGCGTTAGTTCGTGTCTTTTTCCCGCCCAAATCGTATTTTTTGCGTTCGATCCTGTTTTTTACGTGATTGACATGGGCTTGCGACCAATTCCGAGAGCTGTTTGCTAATTGTTTTGAAGGCCAGTAAATAGCTGCTTTCCGAAATGTTTGCCGGCAGCTATTTGGCGTCGGGAGTTGGATGGAGAGGAGCGAGTTTGTGGCACATCAAGGGCTTATGCTTTTTGGCATCGATTTGATCCGTATGTCTGAGAGCAGAGTGCCCCTGCGTCGTCGCATGAACATCGATAGCATGAATGATGTTGAGCTGCGAACATTCTAAAACAGCCTACCTGCATCTACTGCATGTTAGGAGCCTTTAAACATACAAGAATGCGGCATAGGGAATGCGCCATATTTACAGGCAGCATGGCATCCAGATTTGCCAAAGTGTGCTGCCATGCATTGTGGGACTGCTGACCTTTCCCTGAACCCAGCTATGCTCTGTATTACCAAAGCACAACTGTAACCTGCTCCCCTGTACTTTATCCCACTCTCCTCTCCTCATTAAGTGTTATGCTTCTGAGTCCAGATGGCGGCGCAGTAATAAAAAATGCACCAAAATGTACTTTTATATGGTGCCGAATCATTTGTAAAGAGTTTTTGCTTTTCATTACATCATGTTGAAGGTCCGGTTTAAGGAGTTTCAATACTTACCTGTGGGAAATGCATTTCCTTTATTCCTTTGAAGAATGACATATGTCATGCATTTACATATATTTGATTAACCAAAAATCTATTCCCACCATACAAACCGGTCTGGTACTACTATTTATGTTTATTTCTCTATTGGTTACAGGGATGAGCCCACAAACAGTGGCCGAAAAAAAAAAAAAAATCAAGGAGTTGGTGGCCGAGCTGATGGCCATACAGGCGACGTTAGGGCCAACTGAAGAAGAAGAGGAGGAGGATTAGTGCCCTTGGTCCTGGCTAAATTTTGTACATAGTTTTTAAAATTTAAAAAAAACCCATTTAAAAAAAATAAATTATATTTTAATGCATAAGAAATGTGTCATTTCTAATATGCGCAAAAAAATACATTTCCACAAACACGAAAATGCATGCTTAAAAACATATAGACATATGTACATTAAGTGGTTTGGGTACGTTTTAGGATCGTCCAAATGAAGAAGAATGCAAGCGCTAAGGGGTTTGGGTAAGTTTTAGGGTTCATAAAGGTAAGTGTTAGACTGGCGCGAAGTAGTAGTAGTGAGATTGGTAGTGTCAGATAGGCCCCACATTGGTTTGGGGAGTGTAGCTTGGATCGCGCATGCGCAAGACCTTATATATATACGAACGAACGAATATAAGAGGCCAAAATCCATTGAAAACCAGAGGCAAATGCAATTAATTGGAAGAGGTGGACGATGGAAGAGGGCAAAAAAACAGGCTGCCGCCGCAACAAGTGATCACATCAACCTGTATTTTACGATAGACAAATGACTGAGCCAAGTTCGGAAGATAACATACGAACGGACGGGCATTTTACGATAGGAAACGTATTAGCTTATAGAATCACTCGCAAGTTCATACGAGTGCACGAGCGTTCGGGAAAAATAGGATGATCGGCAACAAAATCAAAGCTGTAACATGTTTCTTTGAATCGACCCCTATATGTCTGCTAAATGGAGCCTCTCACAGCCCTGTAACAGGAGAGAGGCCGGGTGGCCAGTGTGATCAATGAGAAAACTTCTACAAAGCCACCTCACATCTGTGTCCAAATCTGAACTGCTCCTGATCTGTGTCCAAATCTGATCTGCTCCTGATCTGTGTCTCCAAATCTGATCTGCTCCTGATCTGTGTCTCCAAATCTGATCTGCTCCTGATCTGTGTCTCCAAATCTGATCTGCTCCTGATCTGTGTCCAAATCTGATCTGCTCCTGATCTGTGTCTCCAAATCTGATCTGCTCCTGATCTGTGTCTCCAAATCTGATCTGCTCCTGATCTGTGTCCAAATCTGATCTGCTCCTGATCTGTGTCCAAATCTGATCTGCTCCTGATCTGTGTCCAAATCTGATCTGCTCCTGATCTGTGTCTCCAAATCTGATCTGCTCCTGATCTGTGTCCAAATCTGATCTGCTCCTTATCTGTGTCTTTTTGGTGTGGGAAATAGGGACAGTTGTTAAATTAAGCCTGTAAAGTGGGATGCCCCTCTCTTTCTTTCTTATTTTTGTCCTCCTAAACCCTGGTAGACCATGGAACAAAATAAGGTATATATATATATATATATATATATATATATATATATATAGATATATATATATATATATCTATATATATATATATATATATATCTTATATAAAATTATGTGACATTAATATACTATACTGGGCCAGGAACAGTAAAGCAGGGCCGGTGTGCCCCAAAAAGTCCCGGCCCGTTTTTTAGTCCCAGTCCGCCCCTGTTCAAAGGTACCTTCTGAAATGGGTATACTGCCTGGTGCACCTTTTTCTGAGTACACCTCATCCTTCTCTGTCCAAATGGGATCCAACAAAAGGCATAAGAATAGCAAGCCTGGCGTACTAGCTATGAAATAATAAGTAATTTTGGGAGGAGTCTGGGAGGTCCTTTGCCCTGGAATATAGATCTGCAGGTGTTAGAAGTGCTCCTAGTTGTCTGAAGCAGTCACAGCCATCAACAGGCATTGAATGAAGTCTGGGGAGGGGTCTGGTACTCAGCCTTACTTTCTCTGTGGCATTAAACATATAAACTGTCATGGTAGACCTGGTTTCACTTACGTGCACACAGTCACGCCCCTTGGGTGTTTCTGTTCAGGCAGTGTGCAGCTGGAGGCATGCAGGCCCTAAGGTGATGGGCGCGCTGGTCTGCGCATGCCTGGATGGCCCCTGGTCTCCTGGCACCAAACAGCCTTTAAAAGGAGGCCTGCTGCGCTGGAAAGTTGCCTGAAGATCATCCTGAAGTGATGCTTGCCTCCTGTTCCCATGTGACATTTCGGCTCAACATTGGCTCTGACTTTTGGCTTGAGATACCGACCCTGCTGTGGCTCTGCCCCCTGGCTTTAGATACCGACCTCACTCTGGCTCTCTACCTCTAGCTTTGGATGACTATTTGTTTTGGCTCCCTGAAACGTTGGCTCTGGATTACGACTCTTCCTGGCCCTGGACTCTCTAGCTTGTTTCATCAGTTTCCCCTAAAACCTGAACTGGACTCTTTTCATGTTGGACTTGGGCTCACTGGTGACTGGCAACAGTAGTGGAACCCCGGCTTTTCTGCAGAGCAGTCCGACCCTCCTTGCAAAAAGCTCTGGCAAAAACCAGACCTGTCGGCAGACTCCCCGCGCAGGAACCAGTGCGCGGTGTAACACTTCCCCAGTTGATGTAGATATAAAGTGAAGTATACAATACAATAAAAATTGCAATTGCATAAGAAAATCTAAATTTAGGCGCGCTGCAATATGAGAGTAACTGTTTGTAAGGACTAAGAGAATATTATGAATAAAGGGCGGTGGGAGCAGCTCAATCACTATTATTTACATAAAATTATTATTATTATTCAGGGCCTGGGAACTAATTTTCCGCCCAGTTTAACCCTCTCATCAACTAAATATCAAGCAACAAACATGTCTAGCTATGTGGAAAGAGAGATTTGGTTGCATATATCTGCAGATACATGTGGAAGCCACACTTCCCCGACAAGGCACTCTGTGTTTAGTGTGGTCCCTACTCTTAATATTGAGTCCCCAACATTGGGACATGCAATGCAGATGAATATTTGAGAGCTACTCACCTGGGAAGCTGCCAGCCTCCCTTTAGAACACTTCACAGGGAGAAATCCATATTGACTGAATTCCTCCCTGCTTGTGCTCATGGCAATTCAAATGAATAAAGGTGGGTGGGAGCAGCTCAATCACTATTATTTATACAAAATTATTATTATTCAGGGATATTTGGATATGGAATATGGATTTCTCCCTGTGAAGTGTTCTAAAGGGAGGCTGGCAGCTTCCCAGGTGAGTAGCTCTCAAATATTTGTCTGCATTGCATGTCCCAATGTTGCGGACTCAAAATTAAGAGTAGGGACCACACTAAACACAGAGTGCCTTGTCGGGGCGGTGTGGCTTCCACATGTATCTGCAGATACATGCAACCAAATCTCTCTTTCCACATAGCTAGACATGTTTGTTGCTTGATATTTAGGTGATGAGAGGGTTAAACTGGGCGCTAAATTAGTTCCCAGGCCCTGAATAATAATAATAATTTTGTATAAATAATAGTGATTGAGCTGCTCCCACCCCCATTTATTCTAAGAGAATATTGCCCTTATCCTTTATGTAGAATTTCTGAGTTATTACTCTCTAAGATATTTTCTTGCTGTGACAGAAATACCACCGTCACAGCTCCAAAGGCCAGTGGCTGCGATAGCCTAAAAAAGAAATCCAAATATATCAGATATAACTATCATACAGTAGGTAATGTTAAAAGACTTACCCACCAGGCCCGGTGGACAAAGCCTTACCTGGGCCACTTTTCTGTGTAAACTTGATGTTTTGGATATAAATCGGTTTATCCTCCTATTAATCACTCCTGAATGTTATCGATCCGTGTGGTAAAAAAACATCTTTATTTAATTCCGTATATAAAATACAATAGGTGAAAAAAAATTTCATTCGAGTGACGAGTCCCTTTAAGAACTGCGCACAAGAAACATGCCAGAGTTCAGACCAATGTAGTAGATCAGATATTTCAGGCGTGCACTCTCAAAGAATGATCACAATAATGGTCCATATGTGTCCCAAAGCTCAGTATATTTGAAAGACAAAGTCCTGTGTGAGCAAAAGCGCAAGCATGCAAAGTTCACAAAATCCAGTTTGAGCGCAGAAAGAAGAAAAAAAGTTGTTCCTGCTCCAGAGGAGGTCCGACGCGCGTTTCGAGACTTCGTTATCAAGGTCCTCAATGCGCAGAAGCAGGAGGACGATTCTTATAGGTCACAGCCGCAAAGGCTGATGGGATATGTAGTTTCACCAAGTAGTTCTGGATTGACATATATCGGCTTTTGGCTGTTCAGGTATTTAAAACCCACGGACACAAATACAAGATCTTAAAACCGCTGCTGCCAATCCTCTTATTATATAGTGACTTCTGAAAAAGACAACATATAAAACCGCAGCAGTATTTTTATAAAACAATCTTTCCTAATATTATGAAAGCGTTTATTTGTTTGTCCTTATCTATCTGGTATGCGCTTTTTGTATATAAGCTCATTATGCGCATATTATACATACATTCATAAAATAAATTAAATATAGTAATGGTATAAAAAGATAACATGCAACAAATGTTAAAAAAATATTAAAATCAATATGATATATAAATAAATGGTATATAAATATCAATAGTGGCCATCTCATATTATTGCACAAATATTAATATGTATAAATTAAAAAAAAAAGAAAAGAGGATAGATGCTAAAAAGAGATATAAGACCTGAAAAGCCAGAAAAAAACTTTCTACTGAAAAGTTGGAGCAATTAGGGTATTGTTATTAATACCATAACAGCTAAAAATTAGAGATATTTATGGAGCAATTAAAATATAATTATTAATATCATAGCAGCTGTGCCTTCTAAAAAAATATATATAGGTGTTTAAAAAGGGGTTGCAAAGATATATTAATGTGTTTGTTCTAATCATCTGTTAAAAAACAATTTAAGTCCAATTCTATATTTAGGCCCTTTGAGGTGTGACAATCCAATTCAAAGATCCACTTAGTTTCTTTTTTTGATAACTCTTTCTGTATATCTGCTTCCTGCCAATTTATTCAAATTTTCTCCAATATCCAAAATTGTAGTCCTTCAGGGTTGCCATTGTGATTGGATGCAAAGTGGGAAGAGACACTATGGGATTCCAACTTCTTTCTGATATTCCTGATGTGCTCACTTAGTCTCACCTTAAATGCCCTTTTTGTGCGTCCCACATATAGGAGTCCGCACGTGCACTGTAAACAATATATAATTCCAGATGTACTGCATGTTGTATGGTTATTCAATTTGTACTTCTTATTGGTTACAGGATTTAGAAATTCCACCCGATTTCTAGGAAAATCCTTATTGTTGCTAGTCACTTTACATCCAAAGCAATCCCTACATTTTGTAAAACCTTTTGGTAATAAGGGTTTTTTTCTTCCATATCTGGAGGATTGATATAACTTGCTGTCAGATGTTGTGATAATATTCTAGGTTTCCTATATATGAATCTAGGATAACTCCCCACTATTTTATTGTTTTTTTATTCAGTGATGTGTCTGCTTCCAGGATCTTCCAATGCCTCCTAACGATTCTCTCGACCTGTTTGTAATTTTCATTATATTTTGTGATGAATGGAACTTCTTCCAATAATGTGTTCTTTACTTCTCTACCCTGAAGTGCACTGGTTTCTGATCAGTCCTTTTCATTCTGTACTTCTTCTATAGTTTTTTAGAGGGTTGCTGCATCATATCCTTTTTCTTGAAACCGTGTTTTTATTTAGGAGGCTTGTTTATAATAAACCGCCTTATCAGTGCAGTTGTGATTAATTCTCTTTAGTTGGCCTTTTGGGATGTTTTTTATCCATAACGGATGGTGGCAACTATCTGTTGGTATATATCCATTCCGATCCGTTTCTTTGAAGTAAGTCTTTGTTTTCACAGCCCCATTTTCTTTATATATAGTTATATCCAAAAAGTGGATTTCATTTTCAATTACTTCATATGTAAAACTTAGATTCCAATTATTCTCGTTTATAGTCTTCATAAATTGTTCCAGATGTTCTTTTGAACCTTCCCATAACAGGAAGCAATCGTCAATATATTGTTTATAAAAAATCAACTATCTTGGACGAGTAGCCTCTAAAACCAGATGCTCCCAGAAGGCCATAAAAAGGTTGGCTAAACTGGGTGCAAATTTGCCACCCATTGCTACACCAGTTTTTTGTAAGTAAAATCGGCCCTCGTACCAAAAATAATTGTGTGTAAGCGCAAAAGAGAGGCACTCTATTAAAAAATTGATTTTTTTTCCAAGAAAAACATTACTGCGTTTATTCCTTTATCATGCGGTATTATAGTGTATAATAATGAGACGTCGGCAGTGGCCATAATGGCATCTATGTTTTTAAACTGGTTGTTAATCTAATTCAAAAACGTCACAACCAAAAATTTCAGGACTAGGTCTGGTCCTGACTTATAGTAATCAGACCCAGCGTACCCACCACACCTCTATATGGTTTAGGTTATTGATTAACCATTCTTTATTTTGAAAATTGTTTTAAAATTTCATAAGTACAAAAAACATATAGCATACATTTACTTTATACAATTGCCCCAACATTACATGTACCAGACTATTTACACCATATACATTTTTTAAGTACTGACTTCTCAGAATAATTAATTAATATTTGTCTACAACACTGATGACATAGTACAATATCTAAAAACCATAGTGGCTATTTTTGTCTTACTGGTCCGGTGATTGGCCAGACAGGGCAGACATGTTTCGCCTTATAGGCTTCCTCAGTGCCCTAGTTTATATAACAAAGAAGAGAAGGAGTATATTTTAGTGTGGTTATAATGAATTAACCTACCTATAGATACAGCTAGTGAGAAATCAGCCAGTGATAAGGCTGTGTGATAATTATTATTTTTATTTTCATTTCAGTAATAAATCCCCTGATATTTGAATATATGAATCAGGGCCACAAGAAAATGGCGCGTACATGTAAATATAGTAGCAAGCGGAGGGACAGTCTGAGAGGACGGACGGAATATCCAAATAGTTTTTTTAAACAATCAGGAGGCGCTATGGAGACCTGGAGTATTAGTACCTCACTGTCACCTATATAGAAAGAACAGGAGAAGCGCACTTGAAGCGCCAGATATTGTAAGGGCCAGGGCTACAAGAAAATGGCGCATATGGTCAGACATCAGTAAGCCCTTAGAGCACTGTACCATAAGGGAAAAAGGACATCCATAGTGCGGCAAGCACATGGCGATTAAGGTAAGGATTAAGGTTAAGTCAATAACAATAATATAATAGAGTACAGTGGGAACACAAATATTTAAGGGGACTCTTTCTCTCCGCCCCCCCATTAGTTTAAACATCTATATATTAGAACGTGACACAATAAGAGGGATAGGAGGGAACTCTCCATCTCCATTGAGACCGACACTCTCTGACAACAGCCAAAAACCAGATAACCAAACATGATTTTTACCCATTGGGTTTTGGATTTGATACACAGAAGAGGAACAAGTGTAATGTATGGTGCATAGTTTTTGTTTAGTATGTCGCAAAGGCAAGAATATAGAATATTGAATTTAATAATGTACATCTTAAATGATATATAATCCCATATATTCATATATAACCACACTAAAATATACTCCTTCTCTTCTTTGTTATATAAACTAGGGCACTGAGGAAGCCTATAAGGCGAAACATGTCTGCCCTGTCTGGCCAATCACCGGACCAGTAAGACAAAAATAGCCACTATGGTTTTTAGATATTGTACTATGTCATCAGTGTTGTAGACAAATATTAATTAATTATTCTGAGAAGTCAGTACTTAAAAAATGTATATGGTGTAAATAGTCTGGTACATGTAATGTTGGGGCAATTGTATAAAGTAAATGTATGCTATATGTTTTTTGTACTTATGAAATTTTAAAACAATTTTCAAAATAAAGAATGGTTAATCAATAACCTAAACCATATAGAGGTGTGGTGGGTACGCTGGGTCTGATTACTATAAGTCAGGACCAGACCTAGTCCTGAAATTTTTGGTTGTGCAGTTTACAACGGACCAGTGAATACCAAACCCCCTCTTCATATAAAAGGACGGGTCACCTAAATAGTCAGGCGGTTTTTCCCGTATGGGATAAATCAATCCTGACATCCAGTTGCAGTTAATTCAAAAACGTGCCTGAATCTTTAAGGTACAATGATGTTTTTACTACTAATGGTTGGAGAAAAAGATCAATATATTCACCTAGCCGACTAGTGACCGATCCAATACCACTTACTATTGGTCGTCCTGGGGGGCTGGTCTTACTTTTGTGAATTTTCGGTAGATTATATATTGTAGGTATCCTTGGAGTCTTCAGATTTAAATAATTATACTCCTTTTTATTTAATATACCTAAATGTCTGCCTTTATCCAAAAGGTTAAGGAGTTGTATACGATACTGATTGGTGGGGTCGGCCGTTAAGATTTCATATGTATTCCTATCAGCTAGTAGCTTATCCGTTTCTTTTATGTAGTTGGTTTTATTGAGAATGACCAACCCCCCACCGTTATCCGCAGATTTTATGACTAAGTCTTTCTTCTCCGTTATAGACTTTAATGTTTCCCTTTATTCTTTCTGTTTTTTTTTCTGATCAATGGCTGTATTTTAGGTTGCAAGGCCTTTAGATCCTTGATCACCAACTCTTTGAATACATTGATCACACCACCATTCACTTGGGGGTTAAACGTGGATTTATTTTTAAGTGAACTATGTTGGAATGTTATGCCAGATGTGGAATCTTCCATATTTTTAATAGTAACTTTAGCGCTTGTTGGTAAAGGCTTCATAGCTTCTGTTTTCTCCGCAAAAAAATTCTTAATGCTTAGTTTTCTGGTGAACTTCAGAACGTCAATGAAGGTTCCAAATTTATCTAAATTGGCTGCAGGGGCATACTTAATCCCCTTATTTAGCAATTGTGTTTTCTTTTCTGTAAACTGTGTATCAGTAAGATTGAATATTCCACTGATTTCCGGTTTTAGTGTTGTTCTTATACTTTTTTCTTTTTTAAGCTGTATCCGACGTCCTCCTAGTCTTCCTCTGTCTCCCCATTTTTTCTCTTTGGGGTGTTGTTTAGAGTTCTCTCTAAAAAAACTTCCTGCTGATTGGTTCTGAAAGCAAGGGGTCTTCTATTTGCACCTCTTTGTTCAAAAGGTTCTTCATTCTGCTAGTTCCAAAAATCCTGTTTTTTTGTTTAATCCTATTCTTCTGTCATGTCTTCTGGTTGTGAGTCTTTCCAACTTTTTGTCTTATGACTCTCATATGGAAATTTTCTCTCATGCAGTTTCCAGCTTCTCATTCTATGATCATCATAAGGGGATGATTGCTGGCTCCCTCCAGATACAGCCAGCCCTGACTTGCTATTGTTTTCCAGATCTTCTTCAGATCTTCTTCTGCGAGTGTTCCTGATCCATCACCATCATCACAATTGACACCCTGGCCTTCCCCTCTACTGACTCTCCCCAGTATCCACTTTCTGGGGAGGCCACAGGCAGTATTGCTGGCAGCTGTCTGTATCTATATTGGCCCGGTCAACAATAAGGTACATGACATAAACATATGGTTTCTGCTGTAGGGGTGGAGGGCATGCTGTATATTTGAAGCAGAGACCAAGACCAGAATTGCATCTGTGAGCTTGCCCTTTTTCATTCTAGTTTATCTCTAGTTTACGTTTGTTCAAAATGTCTTGACATGCTGAATCATTACAATTTCTATTCCCTGAAACTAAGGAATCAACCCCTGAAAAAAAACCCTATACCATCCTTCTTCCTCCAAACAGATGGCACATTGCACTAACATGGATAACATTCTCTTAAGCATACATAGTAAACACCTACAGTATAGCAATGGCATTAAATGGAACACCAAAATTCAAGATGTTCAAAAGCTTCAGCCTAACTTGGGCCCTTTGAGTGTCTGGGCATCCACTTGACACCTGACAAGTGAAGTTTAATGTGGCTAAATGTAAAGTAATTCACTTGAGGTGTAATAATCTGCAGGCCACATATGTCCTTGGGGTTGTAAAGCTGGGAAAGTCAGTTATTGAGAAGGATCTGGGTGTAATTATAGACCACAGGATGAATAACAGTATGCAATGTTGGACAGCTGCTTCTATAGGCCCACCGGGTAGGGTCATTACGGGCAAGCATTACGGGCGTTTGGGGGGTTATGTTCGGGGGGCTCCAGTATTCTGGATGCCTCCTCGAGCTTGTTCTTATTCGCTGTCTGTGGGACCAACACCCATTAAAGAAAAAAACAGGTGTTGGTCTGGTTTAAAAACATGGATATAAGGTACTGGTGCCAATCAGTCCTGGAAACACTGGTCTTGATACCCTGGATGTAAAAGAGAGCCAGAAAACTGATAAAGGGAATGAAGGATCTTAGTTATGAGAAAAGATTATGGGAATTAAATTTACTATCCAGGCATGAAAATTTAAATGCTACACTCACCTTTTATACCGCTGCAGACAATAGCTCCTAGTCTGGATGCTCTGACACCTCCAAGTCATGCGCCTCCTGGCCTGATCGTTCCCCATTATCCATACTTTTGACGAGGGACTGCCCCCCAGAAAAGAAGGTGGGCATAGCCTTTTTTATTTTCATGCCTGGTCAATGACTTTAAATGTATTTAGTATTGAGAGGAGATGCCTAATGGGGGCATTATTGACTTGTATAAATATATAAATCTCGGAAGACATCGAAACATAGAGGGTTGGATATGAAACCAATGATCTGCGTTTCCAAAAAGTCATCCATGACTCCCAACCCCCAAGCAATATCCATTTAAAGATGACTGAACTAAAAAGATTTCCTTCTGCCTTCATCAATTATGATTTCATATTTGTGTACATTTTATGTCATCATATAAATCTTAAAGTAGCCATGTCACTCAAAACCTGTTAGAAAGCAACCAGTCCTATAGTCTCTAAAATCTAGTTATAAACAGAGGTTGTGGTTAGCACACATCTGCAGATGTATGTTGAAGCTGCACTGCCGTGCAAGACTCATCACTGGATACATTGGGAGCTGGTTTGCATTAAGGTTTCCCTACACTTTAGGGAAAAAAACTCTGAGCGGCCCCGATGGCCTTCCCCATCCTCTGCATCTTTGGACTGTTTGCGTGTTCCCTCACCAGCCCCTTCCACTCAGATAGGCTGGGGCAGGAATTCATGCACCACTGGGGATACGCCTGCTTGTGCTCCCCATTGCAGCAGATCAGAACCGTTTGTCAAATGACATAGTCACGGCAAACGGCCCTTGGACTGGGAAGAGGTGAGTGGGGGGTTTCAGGGGGGTTTCACAGTCAGCCATGGGATGGCCCAGGGCCACGATGTATGTTCTCCTCTCTGTAGGTGCAGTCTTATATCTTATAATCTGTGAGAGCCCCACATTCAGGACATTAACAGCAGTAGATAAATTGGGAGCTGCTCACCAGAGGTTTTCCTATACCACCAGTGCAGCACATGGGGAGGGGGGTGTCAAAAGCCATCCTCATTCAATTAAAGACCTCCCCCATGTGCTTCATAACAATCTGGAAAATGTAACATCCTAGTGGTGCAGCAAATGAAGAGTAATCAAGAGGTCAATACTGTACACGTAAGGAAAAGGTAATGCTCATCTTGGAATAGAAGCAATAGAATGACTAATATGTGTAATGTCTGGAGTCATGTCTTGTTCCCTGAAGATCATTGACCATATTACTATCTATAGTCTACATTTTTACAGCAGCTTGTAAGTGAATCTAGATCTCCCTCCTGGGCTCATTGTTTTAATCCTGCTCTTTTCTAAATGTTTGGCTGAAGTTGTTTTTTTTAAGGAACAAACCCATTAAGTGTATTTTAAAGCTCCAGTGGGCTAAACACCAGCTGGGTGCTTATTCGGTGTTTTGCACAAAAATAATATGTCTGCATTCAGGCAAATTACAAGTTGGGAAACATAAATTGCTGCTTACAAAGTAGAGTACAATGGACTTCGGATGGTTTAGTTAAACATTACAGGCTATTTTGCAGATGTAAATAACTGTTTTAAAAGATTTTAAGAGATGCGCACAAATGTGTCAGGGGGAGGGGTTACTTACACGCCGTGTATTAATAATAATATGTTTGTTTTTTCTTTTACTGGAAGAAAGAGAATCAAAGAGTAGCAGGTTTTTGAAAGCACTATTTTACATGGACAGAAGGGCTGCTGAAGTGTAACTGTGTCCTAAACCAGCCTGTGTTGGATTAGCAGCTTGGTGTCATTCTTGAGATGTTTATTTATGCTTTTACCCATCATGCATAGCTATTATTATTGTTTATTTATATAGCGCCATCATCTTCTGTAGCGCTGTACAAAGTAGTAATTACAGACAGGGTAGAAACATACAGTATATAGACTATTACTAATGCAGTGTTACAGAGTTTACAATGAATATTCTGAATACAAGATGCAGTAGTAGAGAGCCCTGGCCTTGGGAGCTTATGGGAGCTTATAGTCTGATGAAGGGTGGGGATGAGGGGAAAGGATCACAAACAGTCAGTATTAAGCTTTGTGGCATGTGCTCTTTGGAATAGGTCTGAATAGGTGAGTTTAACCCTTCTAGTGCCAGCTACGTGACTCTCACGTAGCTGCCTCTCCTACCGTTAAGTGCCAGCTATGTGAGAGTCACGTAGCTGACATTTTCTTACCTTAAACTTGATTGGAAGCTCGCAGCACCTCAGTTCTGGATTCTTCTTGAAGACGAGGCTTGGGGGGTCATCCAGAGGTGAGTTGATGGCTGTAGCTGTGACCCGATCGATGCAGGAGCCAATCAAAGTGCGGCTTCTGCTGGTGTCATCATCCGGCGCCGCACTGCTATAAGAAGGCCAGATCACATGGTATCCGGCCTTTTGCTGCCTGGATCTGAGGTGAGTGGTTGTCTGTGTCCCTTGTGTTGTCTGTGTCCCTTGTGTTGTCCCCCCTCCTATCACGCTGCCGACCTGCACGGACAGATCGGGGGAGCACGATCGCTGCTTTGCGCCGATCTGTCATTGATCATCATAAATCTCTCTCCCCTCCGCCGATGGGCGGAGGGGAGAGAGATTCATGATGATCAATGACAGATCGGCGCAAAGCAGCGATCGTGCTCCCCCGATCTGTCACTGGCCACATGTGTTGTGTTGGGGGGGGGGTCAATGGCACGTGGGGGGGGGGGATGCCACACTGCCCATGGAATTGGGATGGGGTATGCCACACTGTCTATGGGGTGGGGGGATGCCACATTGCATATGAGATGGGAGGGAATGCCACACTGCATATGGGGTGGGGGGGATGGGGGGGTTCAATGGCACGTGGGGGGATGCCACACTGCCCATGGAATTGGGATGGGGTATGCCACACTGTCTATGGGGTAGGGGGATGCCACATTGCATATGGGATGGGAGGGAATGCCACACTGCATATGGGGATGGGGGGGGGGGTCAATGGCACGTGGGGGGGGGGGATGCCACACTGCCCATGGAATTGGGATGGGGTATGCCACACTGTCTATGGGGTGGGGGGATGCCACATTGCATATGGGATGGGAGGGAATGCCACACTGCATATGGGAATGGGGGGGGGTCAATGGCACGTGGGGGGGATGCCACACTGCCCATGGAATTGGGATGGGGTATGCCACACTGTCTATGGGGTGGGGGGATGCCACATCGCATATGGGATGGGAGGGAATGCCACACTGCATATGGGAATGGGGTGGGGGGAATGCCACACTGCATATGAGAATGGGGTGGGGGGGATGCCACACTGCATATCGGGTGGGGGGAATGCCACGCTGCATATGGGAATGGGGTGGGGGATGCCACGCTGCATATGGGGTGGGGGGATGCCACGCTGCATATGGGAATGAGGTGGGGGGGAATGCCACGCTGCATATGGGAATGGGGTGGGGGGAATGCCACACTGCATATGGGAATGAGGTTGGGGGGATGCCACGCTGCATATGGGAATGAGGTGGCGGGGATGCCACGCTGCATATGGGAATGAGGTGGGGGGGGAATGCCACGCTGCATATGGGAATGGGGTGGGGGGAATGCCACGCTGCATATGGGAATGGGGTGGGGGGGATGCCACGCTGCATATGGGAATGAGGTGGGGGGAATGCCACGCTGCATATGGGAATGAGGTGGGGGGAATGCCACGCTGCATATGGGAATGAGGTGGGGGGAATGCCACGCTGCATATGGGAATGGGGTGGGGGGGATGCCACGCTGCATATGGGAATGGGGTGGGGGGGATGCCACGCTGCATATGGGAATGGGGTGGGGGGGATGCCACGCTGCATATGGGAATGGGGTGGGGGGGATGCCACGCTGCATATGGGAATGAGGTGGGGGGAATGCCACGCTGCATATGGGAATGAGGTGGGGGGAATGCCACGCTGCATATGGGAATGAGGTGGGGGGAATGCCACGCTGCATATGGGAATGGGGTGGGGGGAATGCCACACTGCATATGGGAATGGGGTGGGGGGAATGCCACACTGCATATGGGAATGAGGTGGGGGGAATGCCACGCTGCATATGGGAATGAGGTGGGGGGAATGCCACGCTGCATATGGGAATGAGGTGGGGGGAATGCCACACTGCATATGGGAATGAGGTGGGGGGAATGCCACGCTGCATATGGGAATGGGGAGGGGGGAATGCCACACTGCATATGGGAATGAGGTGGGGGGGGAATGCCACGCTGCATATGGGAATGGGGTGGGGGGAATGCCACGCTGCATATGGGAATGAGGTGGGGGAAATGCCACGCTGCATATGGGAATGAGGTGGGGGGAATGCCACGCTGCATATGGGAATGAGGTGGGGGGAATGCCACGCTGCATATGGGAATGGGGTGGGGGGGATGCCACGCTGCATATGGGAATGGGGTGGGGGGGATGCCACACTGCATATGGGAATGGGGTGGGGGGGATGCCACGCTGCATATGGGAATGAGGTGGGGGGGAATGCCACGCTGCATATGGGAATGAGGTGGGGGGAATGCCACGCTGCATATGGGAATGAGGTGGGGGGAATGCCACGCTGCATATGGGAATGGGGTGGGGGGAATGCCACACTGCATATGGGAATGAGGTGGGGGGAATGCCACACTGCATATGGGAATGAGGTGGGGGGAATGCCACGCTGCATATGGGAATGAGGTGGGGGGAATGCCACGCTGCATATGGGAATGGGGTGGGGGGAATGCCACACTGCATATGGGAATGGGGTGGGGGGAATGCCACACTGCATATGGGAATGAGGTGGGGGGAATGCCACGCTGCATATGGGAATGAGGTGGGGGGAATGCCACGCTGCATATGGGAATGAGGTGGGGGGAATGCCACGCTGCATATGGGAATGGGGTGGGGGGAATGCCACGCTGCATATGGGAATGAGGTGGGGGGGAATGCCACGCTGCATATGGGAATGAGGTGGGGGGAATGCCACGCTGCATATGGGAATGAGGTGGGGGGAATGCCACGCTGCATATGGGAATGGGGTGGGGGGAATGCCACACTGCATATGGGAATGAGGTGGGGGGGATGCCACGCTGCATATGGGAATGAGGTGGGGGGAATGCCACGCTGCATATGGGAATGGGGTGGGGGGGATGCCACACTGCATATGGGAATGAAATGGGAGGGAATGCCACACTGCATATGGGAATGAGGTGGGGGGAATGCCACACTGCATATGGGAATGAGGTGGGGGGAATGCCACACTGCATATGGGAATGAGGTGGGGGGAATGCCACACTGCATATGGGAATGAGGTGGGGGGAATGCCACACTGCATATGGGAATGGGGTGGGGGGAATGCCACACTGCATATGGGAATGAGGTGGGGGGAATGCCACACTGCATATGGGAATGAGGTGGGGGGAATGCCACACTGCATATGGGAATGAGGTGGGGGGAATGCCACACTGCATATGGGAATGGGGTGGGGGGAATGCCACGCTGCATATGGGAATGGGGTGGGGGGAATGCCACGCTGCATATGGGAATGGGGTGGGGGGAATGCCACGCTGCATATGGGAATGAGGTGGGGGGGATGCCTCGCTGCATATGGGAATGAGGTGGGGGGGATGCCACGCTGCATATGGGAATGAGGTGGGGGGGGAATGCCACGCTGCATATGGGAATGGGGTGGGGAGAATGCCACGCTGCATATGGGAATGGGGTGGGGGGGATGCCACGCTGCATATGGGAACGAGGTGGGGGGGATGCCACGCTGCATATGGGAATGAGGTGGGGGGGATGCCACGCTGCATATGGGAATGAGGTGGGGGGAATGCCACGCTGCATATGGGAATGAGGTGGGGGGAATACCACGCTGCATATGGGAATGGGGTGGGGGGAATGCCACACTGCATATGGGAATGAGGTGGGGGGAATGCCACACTGCATATGGGAATGAGGTGGGGGGAATGCCATGCTGCATATGGGAATGGGGTGGGGGGAATGCCACGCTGCATATGGGAATGGGGTGGGGGGAATGCCACGCTGCATATGGGAATGAGGTGGGGGGATGCCACGCTGCATATGGGAATGGGGTGGGGGGAATGCCACACTGCATATGGGAATGAGGTGGGGGGAATGCCACACTGCATATGGGAATGAGGTGGGGGGAATGCCACACTGGATATGGGAATGAGGTGGGGGGGATGCCACGCTGCATATGGGAATGAGGTGGGGGGAATGCCACACTGCATATGGGAATGGGGTGGGGGGAATGCCACGCTGCATATGGGAATGAGGTGGGGGGAATGCCACACTGCATATGGGAATGAGGTGGGGGGAATGCCACACTGCATATGGGAATGAGGTGGGGGGAATGCCACGCTGCATATGGGAATGGGGTGGGGGGAATGCCACACTGCATATGGGAATGAGGTGGGGGGAATGCCACACTGCATATGGGAATGAGGTTGAGGGAATGCCACGCTGCATATGGGAATGGGGTGGGGGGAATGCCACGCTGCATATGGGAATGGGGTGGGGGGAATGCCACACTGCATATGGGAATGAGGTGGGGGGAATGCCACGCTGCATATGGGAATGAGGTGGGGGGGATGCCACACTGCATATGGGAATGAGGTGGGGGAATGCCACACTGCATATGGGAATGGGGTGGGGGGAATGCCACACTGCATATGGGAATGAAATGGGAGGGAATGCCACACTGCATATGGGAATGGGGTGGGGGGAATGCCACACTGCATATGGGAATGAGGTGGGGGGAATGCCACACTGCATATGGGAATGGGGTGGGGGGAATGCCACGCTGCATATGGGAATGAGGTGGGGGGAATGCCACACTGCATATGGGAATGAGGTGGGGGGAATGCCACACTGCATATGGGAATGAGGTGGGGGGAATGCCACGCTGCATATGGGAATGGGGTGGGGGGAATGCCACACTGCATATGGGAATGAGGTGGGGGGAATGCCACACTGCATATGGGAATGAGGTTGAGGGAATGCCACGCTGCATATGGGAATGGGGTGGGGGGAATGCCACGCTGCATATGGGAATGGGGTGGGGGGAATGCCACACTGCATATGGGAATGAGGTGGGGGGAATGCCACGCTGCATATGGGAATGAGGTGGGGGGGATGCCACACTGCATATGGGAATGAGGTGGGGGAATGCCACACTGCATATGGGAATGGGGTGGGGGGAATGCCACACTGCATATGGGAATGAAATGGGAGGGAATGCCACACTGCATATGGGAATGGGGTGGGGGGAATGCCACACTACATATGGGAATGAGGTGGGGGGAATGCCACACTGCATATGGGAATGAGGTGGGGGAATGCCACACTGCATATGGGAATGGGGTGGGGGGAATGCCACACTGCAAATGGGAATGAAATGGGAGGGAATGCCAAATTGCATATGGGATGGGATGAGGGGGAATGGAAAGAGCGAGTGTTGGAGAGACACTCCTAATCCTAGCCCGAACCCTAGGTTAGGTCTTGGGCTAGGGGCGATCACGCTGCCCCAACCTGTCACTGATCAGCATGAACATCTCTCCCCTCCGACGGGCGGAGGAGGGAGAGATTCACGCTGATCAGTGACAGGTCGGGGCAGCGTGATCGCCGTTGCCCCTTGGCAGAGGGGGTGGATATTCATGCTGATCAGTGACAGGTCGGGGCAGCATTGATGTTACATGTTGATGATACACCTCGGAGGGGCACAGACGTGGATACAGTAGAGCAGTGGTTCTCAACCTTTCTAATGCCATGACCCCGCAATACAGTTCCTCATGTTACAGTGTACTGTTATTACACCAGCAGGTGTCGCGCAGGCTCTTGGCTTCTGTCCTCCGGTGCTTGCTGCGTCCGCCCCGGTTCCCTCGCCCCTTAGGCCCCAGACGGATGATGCAATCACGTCTGCGCAGGCATTCGGTTTGGAACGTGCATCCATAACGGCGTGTCGGTGACAGGTCGGGGCAGCGGCAATCACATGCAGGGAGTGATGCCACTGCCCAGACCTGTCACTCACCTGGGCACACTAAGCTTTGAACTGCTAGCGTTGCCCCTCTCCCTACATGTAATCCCCCCCTTACCTACGCTGCTGCCCTGACCTGTCAATGATCAGCGCAAATCTCTCCCCTCCGTTGAGTGGGGGGAACACAAGGAGCCGCCCCATCCTCACCTCCCTCCACTGCTCGGTGTGTAAGCGATCACTGATCGCCTGACCAACTCCTTCCTACCATGTTGCGCCGCTGCAATTGTCCATTCATTGTTTCTATCTTGGAGGGGCCCATGTACAGACAGGTACAACTCCAGCATATACATATTGTGTACACACCTACTCCTCCCGCAGCCTCTCTGTACATGGGCCCTACAGCTGCAGGTGGTTTCAACCATCCTTCTTAATTGTAATGTTCTGTTACTTTAACTTCCTTTTAGATTGCGATTGCTCTCGAAGATTCTTCGTTCTGCAAGCTTGCTGACGTTTACTTTTGAGTATTTGCTTTTTGGCTGTTTTGTTCCCCAACTTTAGTTCTAGGCTTTAGTTTAGCTTTTAGTTGCTGTAAACTTCCCCCTAGTTCCTCCCCTTTAGTGTAGTATTTTTATTGGTTTCATTTGGTTTTAGCCTTTGTTTAGCAGATTTCAGGATGGCTGGGAAAAGGTACTCTGTCCAGGAAGCAGCGGCTTACATGATGGAGTCAGACTCGGAAGAGTATAGTGTTTCAGGGTCCGATTATTTGCCCTCAGATAGTGAGTCTGACAGTGTCTCCTCTACTGAAGAGACACAGCCGTGCAGTAGTACCAGTGGTAGTGCTAGGCATCCTAGAAGGGATGGTAGCGCACAAGGAGAAGCCACGCTGGAGGAGAGTGTAGATCAGATGGAGAGTGCTGCAGCTGGTGATGGAGTGCCTACGTGGAGGCCTCCCAATAATTATTCCCCCGAAATTCCCCCTTTCGATTCGGTCCCCGGAGTCAACGTGGACACAACAAACTTCCGTCCTGTTGACTTTTTCAAATTGTTCATCACGGAGGCCATGCTACAGGACATGGTCTACCATACAAACTGCTATGCTGAGTGGGTCCTAGCACAAAATCCCCCACAAAGGCACGCCCGCGCTCATGCATGGCAGCCCACAAACATAAGTGAGTTAAAAAAATTTGGGGGGCTCACTTTAGCCATGGGTATCTGCAAAAAATTTTGTATCGCCTCCTACTGGGATACCCGAACCCTTTTGGCAACACCATTATTTCCGGCCATAATGACCAGAAACCGCTACCAAATTTTACTGCGGTTTCTACATTTTAATGACAATGCCACTGCAATTCCCCGTGGTGAGCCCGGTCACGACAGACTTCACAAAGTACGTCCCCTGATCGATAGTCTGTCTGAGCGCTTTGCAGAAGTGTACACCCCCTCCCAAAATTTAGGTATTGACGAATCGCTTCTGCTTTATAAAGGGCGCATTGTATTTCGTCAGTATATCCCTAGTAAGCGTGCCCGCTATGGGATAAAATTTTACAAATTGTGTGAAAGCTCGACCGGCTACACCAAATTTTTTCGTCTTTACGAAGGAAGGGGCACACATCTGGACCCCCCTGGTTGTCCCCTTGATTTGTCTGCCAGTGGAAAAATAGTTTGGGAACTCATGACTCCTCTACTGGGGAAAGGTTACCACTTATATGTGGATAACTTTTATACCAGCATCCCCCTATTTCGAGCCCTCTACTCATTGGACACACCGGCCTGCGGCACCATCAACCGTAATCGAAAAGGCTTGCCCAGGTCATTGCTGACACAAAAAATAAATCGTGGAGAGTCGTATGCTGTAAGAAGCGATGAGCTCCTGGCCGTGAAATACATGGACAGAAAAAATGTTTTCATGCTGACTACAATCCACGATGAGTCAGTCGTGAGATTACGGCAACGTGGTCCCCGAGCCCCTTCCCAAAAGCCACGTTGTATCAAAGATTATAATAAATTCATGGGTGGCATTGATAAAACAGACCAAATTTTAACATATTACAACGCCACCAGAAAATCCAGAGCCTGGTACAAAAAAGTTGCTATCCATTTGGTCCAATTAGCAACTTATAACTCCTTTGTTGTCTTCAAGGCAGCAGTACCAGGCTCCAATTTGTCGTTTGTAAAATATCAGCTGCAGATACTCCCTGCTCTGTTATTTGGGGATACCGAGCAGGCACCAGAGATGGCTGGTAATGATGACGAGGCTAGATTAGTGGGGAAGCATTTCATAAAGTGCATCCCCTCCCTCAATAGGAAGAGGTATCCCCAGAAGCCTTGTAGGGTTTGTAGTAGGCGTGGCTTTAGGAGAGATGTGCGCTACTACTGCCCGACATGTCCCAGCCAACCTGGTTTGTGTTTGGAAGGTTGCTTTGAAGCATACCATACTAAATTCGATTTTTAGTTGTTTTATTCTGGTTAATAGTTTTTTTATGGATTTTTAGACTGTATGTTGGTTAGGTTAGGTTTTGTTCCGTGCCCTAGGGTCATCCTGGTTTGGAATACCCTGCTCTGCAACACCCCCCAGATCTATAGTAACAGAATACATCTCCACATCTGGGTGAAGGTAAGTGGCCAGACCTGGAATCTTTTAGGCTATTTGCATATACTTTCTCTAGTTAAAAATTCAGTTAGATAATTGCATTTTCTTGCCCCTGTGTTTTTTTATTTTTGGTACTTGCGAAGCCAAAAGATGATGGAGGAAATGGTGAAGGAGGAGCCGCTGCATACTTGTAATAGATGATGAAAACATGGGGCCCTTCATTAGGATTTCAGTGTTTACTGACGTTCACAATCTATCAGCACAAGGCTAATCCTCCCATGACTAATCCTAGCAGAATCTATTAGTACCATTATTGAGATTATTTTGCATTGCTTTTTCAGATGTTTATTCTGTGCTATTTGTCTAGCGGTCTGTGTCCACATATGCATGTTATGTATTGTTCTGTTCCAGGGACCCTGCGGTTTCAGATTTATTGAGTTTTTTCTTGTTTGCATATTGATATATTAGGAAAACTTTCTTGTATGCTGCATATTTATTAATATTTTTTAGGGAAATCCGTTGCAAACTATGAACACCTTCATCCATAAAAAGGTTTCCACAACAAAAAACCCAGCACGCCTAGAAACCTTGAGGTATGTACTTTCCAAAAATATATAGTTTGTGGGGGGTATTTCAAATGTAAAGGGTTGTGAATTTGGAAAAACTGCAAGGTGCGCACTTTGTGTGCGCAGCTGATTTTTGCCAGTAAAATGACCCTCAAGTGCACACTTGACTTTGGGGTGTTTGGCAACTCTACCCTTCAAAGTACCTATGCATGTGGGGTATTATTTTGTTCAGCAGATGTTGTGCTTTCAGATTTACTGTGTTACTTCTTGCTTGCTTATTGTTTTTATCGGAAAATATGGTTTTGAATCTGCTTTTTGTTTGTTTTTTTAGGGAAATCCTTTGAAACCAGAGGTTCTGCCAATGAATAGAGTCCAAACGATTGTACCCACGCCAACAAGCCCAGTAGGCTTAGAAACCTTGAGGTATGTACTTTCCAAAAATATATAGTTTGTGGGGGGTATTTCAAATGTAAAGGGTTGTAAATTTGGAAAAACTGCAAGGTGCGCACTTTGTGTGCGCAGCTGATTTTTGCCAGTAAAATGACCCTCAAGTGCACACTTGACTTTGGGGTGTTTGGCAACTCTACCCTTCAAAGTACCTATGCATGTGGGGTATTATTTTGTTCAGCAGATGTTGTGCTTTCAGATTTACTGTGTTACTTCTTGCTTGCTTATTGTTTTTATCGGAAAATATGGTTTTGAATCTGCTTTTTGTTTGTTTTTTTAGGGAAATCCTTTGAAACCAGAGGTTCTGCCAATGAATAGAGTCCAAACGATTGTACCCACGCCAACAAGCCCAGTAGGCTTAGAAACCTTGAGGTATGTACTTTCCAAAAATATATAGTTTGTGGGGGGTATTTCAAATGTAAAGGGTTGTAAATTTGGAAAAACTGCAAGGTGCGCACTTTGTGTGCGCAGCTGATTTTTGCCAGTAAAATGACCCTCAAGTACACACTTGACTTTGGGGTGTTTGGCAACTCTACCCTTCAAAGTACCTATGCATGTGGGGTATTATTTTGTTCAGCAGATGTTGTGCTTTCAGATTTACTGTGTTACTTCTTGCTTGCTTATTGTTTTCATCGGAAAATATGGTTTTGAATCTGCTTTTTGTTTGTTTTTTTAGGGAAATCCTTTGAAACCAGAGGATCTGCCAATGAATAGAGTCCAAACGATTGCACCCACGCCAACAAGCCCAGTAGGCTTAGAAACCTTGAGGTATGTACTTTCCAAAAATATATAGTTTGTGGGGGGTATTTCAAATGTAAAGGGTTGTAAATTTGGAAAAACTGCAAGGTGCGCACTTTGTGTGCGCAGCAGATTTTTGCCAGTAAAATGACCCTCAAGTGCACACTTCACTTTGGGGTGTTTGGCAACTCTACCCTTCAAAGTACCTATGCATGTGGGGTATTATTTTGTTCAGCAGATGTTGTGCTTTCAGATTTACTGTGTTACTTCTTGCTTACTTATTGTTTTTATCGGAAAATATGGTTTTGAATCTGCTTTTTGTTTGTTTTTTTAGGGAAATCCTTTGAAACCAGAGGTTCTGCCAATGAATAGAGTCCAAACGATTGCACCCACGCCAACAAGCCCAGTAGGCTTAGAAACCTTGAGGTATGTACTTTCCAAAAATATATAGTTTGTGGGGGGTATTTCAAATGTAAAAGGTTGTAAATTTGGAAAAACTGCAAGGTGCGCACTTTGTGTGCGCAGCTGATTTTTGCCAGTAAAATGACCCTCAAGTGCACACTTGACTTTGGGGTGTTTGGCAACTCTACCCTTCAAAGTACCTATGCATGTGGGGTATTATTTTGTTCAGCAGATGTTGTGCTTTCAGATTTACTGTGTTACTTCTTGCTTGCTTATTGTTTTTATCGGAAAATATGGTTTTGAATCTGCTTTTTGTTTGTTTTTTTAGGGAAATCCTTTGAAACCAGAGGATCTGCCAATGAATAGAGTCCAAACGATTGCACCCATGCCAACAAGCCCAGTAGGCTTAGAAACCTTGAGGTATGTACTTTCCAAAAATATATAGTTTGTGGGGGGTATTTCAAATGTAAAGGGTTGTAAATTTGGAAAAACTGCAAGGTGCGCACTTTGTGTGCGCAGCTGATTTTTGCCAGTAAAATGACCCTCAAGTGCACACTTGACTTTGGGGTGTTTGGCAACTCTACCCTTCAAAGTACCTATGCATGTGGGGTATTATTTTGTTCAGCAGATGTTGTGCTTTCAGATTTACTGTGTTACTTCTTGCTTGCTTATTGTTTTTATCGGAAAATATGGTTTTGAATCTGCTTTTTGTTTGTTTTTTTAGGGAAATCCTTTGAAACCAGAGGTTCTGCCAATGAATAGAGTCCAAACGATTGCACCCACGCCAACAAGCCCAGTAGGCTTAGAAACCTTGAGGTATGTACTTTCCAAAAATATATAGTTTGTGGGGGGTATTTCAAATGTAATGGGTTGTAAATTTGGAAAAACTGCAAGGTGCGCACTTTGTGTGCGCAGCTGATTTTTGCCAGTAAAATGACCCTCAAGTGCACACTTGACTTTGGGGTGTTTGGCAACTCTACCCTTCAAAGTACCTATGCATGTGGGGTATTATTTTGTTCAGCAGATGTTGTGCTTTCAGATTTAATGTGTTACTTCTTGCTTGCTTATTGTTTTTATCGGAAAATATGGTTTTGAATCTGCTTTTTGTTTGTTTTTTTAGGGAAATCCTTTGAAACCAGAGGTTCTGCCAATGAATAGAGTCCAAACAATTGCACCCACGCCAACAAGCCCAGTAGGCTTAGAAACCTTGAGGTATGTACTTTCCAAAAATATATAGTTTGTAGGGGGTATTTCAAATGTAATGGGTTGTAAATTTGGAAAAACTGCAAGGTGCGCACTTTGTGTGCGCAGCTGATTTTTGCCAGTAAAATGACCCTCAAGTGCACACTTGACTTTGGGGTGTTTGGCAACTCTACCCTTCAAAGTACCTATGCATGTGGGGTATTATTCTGTTCAGCAGATGTTGTGCTTTCAGATTTACTGTGTTACTTCTTGCTTGCTTATTGTTTTTATAGGAAAATATGGTTTTGAATCTGCTTTTTGCTTTTTTTTTAGGGAAATCCTTTGGAACCAGAGATTCTGCCAATGCACCCACGCCAACAAGCCTAGTATGCTTTGAAACCTTGAATTGTGCACTTTCCAAAAATATATAGTTTGTGGGGGGTATTTCAAATGTAAAGGGTTGTATTTTTTGAAAAACTGCGAGGAGCGCATAGTATTTGTATTTTATCTGAAAATCTCCTCTAGCGCTCTTTGCAGTTTCTGGGGTCTCCTGGGCAGGAAAAGGTGTCTACTAATACATGTGTGGTACCATTGTAACCGGGAGAAATGGGGCTTTTACCCTCAGTATGTTTTTATTGTAAAACCTTTATTTTTGATTAAAGAAAAACACTGCAAAATGTAAAAACGTGTGTATTTTTAATTTTCTTCCACATATTTTGCCCAAAATAATTAGGATAAGACAACAAAATTGATAAACAAGACATATGCTGTTAAAGCCCAGATTCTGCTGAAAAAAACGATATGTAATTTTTATGGGAAGTCCCAGAAAATCCCTTCAAAAATTACAGTTGAACATGGGGAGTGCAAAATAGTGAAAAATGCTCTGGCAACAGAGCGTGACAAAATCTCCAGGTGGGCTGGCACTTAAAGGGTTAAAGGGCACCTTTGAAGGTTTTGAGAGTTGCGGAGTGGCAGATTGGGTGGGGCAGGGCATCCCAGAAGATTGGAGTTGCACGTGAGAAGTCCTGGAGGCGGGCATGAGAGTAGGTGACCAGGGTGGAGGACAGGAGAAGGTCGGCAGCAGAGTGTCTTGGTTGATATTGTTGGATTAGAGATGAGATGTAGGGAGGGGCCTTGTTAAAGTGGGCTTTGTAGGCGAGAGTTAGAGTTTTGAACAGGATTCTCTGTGGGACTGGCAGCCAGTGTAGGGATTGGCAGAGAGGCTCAGAGCTGGAGGAGCAAAAGGAGAGATGAAGGAGGCGAGCAGCAGAGTTCAGTCAATGGGCTCATTTAGTGTGTCCCTTCATAGAATACAAGCCTCAGGACATGGCCAAGTTGCAAAGAATGTAGCTGCTATGGTCATGGACTGGCAGAAACATGGATGAGACCTGTTCACGTCATAAAAGGGCTTTCCATGGGACCTGTGCACATCACAGAAGGGCTTTCCATGAGACCTGTTCACATCATAAAAGGGCTTTCCATGGGACCTGTTCACATCATAGAAGGGCTTTCCATGAGACCTGTGCACATCATAGAAGGGCTTTCCATGAGACCTGTTCACATCATAAAAGGGCTTTCCATGGGACCTGTTCACATCATAGAAGGGCTTTCCATGAGACCTGTGCACATCATAGAAGGGCTTTCCATGAGACCTGTGCACATCATAGAAGGGCTTTCCATGAGACCTGTTCACATCATAAAAGGGCTTTCCATGAGACCTGTGCACATCATAGAAGGGCTTTCCATGAGACCTGTGCACATCATAGAAGGGCTTTCCATGAGACCTGTGCACATCATAGAAGGGCTTTCCATGAGACCTGTTCACATCATAGATGGGCTTTCCATGAGACCTGTTCACATCATAGAAGGGCTTTCCATGAGACCTGTTCACATCATAGAAGGGCTTTCCATGAGACCTGTGTACATCATAAAATGGCTTTCCATGAGACCTGTGCACATCATAGAAGGGCTTTCCATGAGACCTGTGCACATCATAGAAGGGCTTTCCATGAGACCTGTTCACATCATAGAAGGGCTTTCTATGAGACCTGTGCACATCATAGAAGGGCTTTCCATGAGACCTGTGCACATCATAAAAGGGCTTTCCATGAGACCTGTGCACATCATAGAAGGGCTTTCCATGAGACATGTGCACATCATTGAAGGGCTTTCCATGAGACCTGTGCACATCATAGAAGGGCTTTCCATGAGACCTGTGCACATCATAGAAGGGCTTTCCATGAGACCTGTTCACATTATAAAAGGGCTTTCCATGAGACCTGTGCACATCATAAAAGGGCTTTCCATGAGACCTGTGCACATCATAGAAGGGCTTTCCATGAGACCTGTGCACATCATAGAAGGGCTTTCCATGAGACCTGTGCACATCATAGAAGGGCTTTCCATGAGACCTGTGCACATCATAGAAGGGCTTTCCATGAGACCTGTGCACATCATAGAAGGGCTTTCCATGAGACCTGTTCACATCATAAAAGGGCTTTCCATGAGACCTGTGCACATCATAGAAGGGCTTTCCATGAGACATGTGCACATCATAGAAGGGCTTTCCATGAGACCTGTTCACATCATAAAAGGACTTTCCATGAGACCTGTTCACATCATAAAAGGGCTTTCCATGAGACCTGTTCACATCATAGAAGGGCTTTCCATGAGACCTGTGCACATCATAAAAGGGCTTTCCATGAGACCTGTGCACATCATAGAAGGGCTTTCCATGAGACCTGTTCACATAATAAAATGGCTTTCCAAGAGACCTGTGCACATCCTAGAAAGGATTTCCATGAGACCAGTGCACATCATTGAAGGGCTTTCCATGAGACCTGTTCACATCATAGAAGGGCTTTCCATGAGACCTGTGCACATCATAAAAGGGCTTTCCATGAGACCTGTGCACATCATAGAAGGGCTTTCCATTGGTCCTGTTCACATCATAAAAGGGCTTTCCATGAGACCTGTGCACATCATAGAAGTACTTTCCATGAGACCTGTGCACATCATAGAAGGGCTTTCCATGAGACCTGTTCACATCATAAAAGGGCTTTCATTTAAACATGTTCACATTATAAAAGGGCTTTCCATTAGACCTGTGCACATCATAGAAGTGCTTTCCATGAGACCTGTGCACATCATAGAAGGGCTTTCCATGAGACCTGTTCACATCATAAAAGGGCTTTCCATGAGACCTGTGCACATCATAGAAGGGCTTTCCATGAGACCTGTGCACATCATAAAAGGGCTTTCATTTAAACATGTTCACATTATAAAATGGCTTTCCATGAGACCTGTTCACATCATAGAAGGGCTTTCCATGAGACCTGTGCACATCATAAAAGGGCTTTCCATGAGACCTGTGCACATCATAGAAGGGCTTTCCATGAGACCTGTGCACATCATAAAATGGCTTTCCAAGAGACCTATGCACATCCTAGAAAGGATTTCCATGAGACCAGTGCACATCATTGAAGGGCTTTCCATGAGACCTGTTCACACCATAGAAGGGCTTTCCATGAGACCTGTGCACATCATAGAAGGGCTTTTCATGAGACCTGTGCACAATATAGAAGGTCTTTTCATGAGACCTGTGCACAATATAGAAGGTCTTTTCATGAGACCTGTTCACATCATAGAAGGGCTTTCCATGAGACCTGTGCACATCATAAAATGGCTTTCCAAGAGACCTGTGCACATCCAAGAAAGGATTTCCATGAGACCAGTGCACATCATTGAAGGGCTTTCCATGAGACCTGTTCACATCATAGAAGGGCTTTCCATGAGACCAGTGCACAATATAGAAGGGCTTTCCATGAGACCTGTGCACAATATAGAAGGGCTTTCCATGAGACCTACTCACATCATAGAAGGGCTTTCCATGAGACCTGTTCACATCATAGAAGGGCTTTCCATGAGACCTGTTCACATCATAGAAGGGCTTTCCATGAGACCTGTGCACATCATAGAATTATTTTCCATGAGACCTGTTCACATCATGAAAGGGCTTTCCATGAGACCTGTGCACATCATAGAAGGGCTTTCCATGAGACCTGTGCACATCATAGAAGGGCTTTCCATGAGACCTGTGCACATCATAGAATTATTTTCCATGAGACCTGTTCACATCATGAAAGGGCTTTCCATGAGACCTGTGCACATCATAGAAGGGCTTTCCATGAGACCTGTGCACATCATAGAAGGGCTTTCCATGAGACCTGTGCACATCATAGAAGGGCTTTCCATGAGACCTGTGCACATCATAGAAGGGCTTTCCATGAGACCTGTGCACATCATAGAAGGGCTTTCCATGAGACCTGTGCACATCATTGAAGGGCTTTCCATGAGACCTGTGCACATCATAGAAGGGCTTTCCATGAGACCTGTTCACATCATAGAAGGGCTTTCCATGAGACCTGTGCACATCATAGAAGGGCTTTCCATGAGACATGTGCACATCATAGAAGGGCTTTCCAAGAGACCTGTGCACATCCTAGAAAGGGCTTTCCATGAGACCAATGCACATCATTGAAGGGCTTTCCATGAGACCTGTTCACATCATAGAAGGGCTTTCCATGAGACCTGTGCACAATATAGAAGGGCTTTCCATGAGACCTACTCACATCATAGAAGGGCTTTCCATGAGACCTGTTCACATTATAGAAGGGCTTTCCATGAGACCTGTTCACATCATAGAAGGGCTTTCCATGAGACCTGTGCACATCATAGAAGGGCTTTCCATGATACCTGTTCACATCATAGAAGGGCTTTCCATGAGACCTGTGCACATCATAGAATAATTTTCTATGAGACCTGTGCACATCATAAAAGGGCTTTCCATGAGACCCGTTCACATCATAGAAGGGCTTTCCATGAGACCTGTGCACATCATAGAATTATTTTCCATGAGACCTGTGCACATCATAGAAGGACTTTCCATGAGACCTGTGCACATCATAGAAGGGCTTTCCATGAGACCTGTGCACATCATAGAATAATTTTCTATGAGACCTGTGCACATCATAAAAGGGCTTTCCATGAGACCCGTTCACATCATAGAAGGGCTTTCCATGAGACCTGTGCACATCATAGAATTATTTTCCATGAGACCTGTGCACATCATAGAAGAACTTTCTATGAGACCTGTGCACATCATAGAAGGGCTTTCCATGAGACCTATTCACATCATAGAAGGGCTTTCCATGAGACCTGTGCACATCATAGAAGGGCGTTTAGTACTCCCAAATGCTGGATACAGTAGCTTCGGCTTTCACTTGTGAACTGAGAAAGGGGTGCCGAAAAACTGCCAGAATTCGATTTTACTCCGGCTTGCAACCAAGTCAAAAATGTTCCTGTGTTTCTTTATCACCCAACCCCCACATATTTTTTTGCATGTGAGTTATTGGCTTTTTGAAATCAAAAGGGACCTGAACTTTGGTGGGTTATTCTGCCTCTGGGGGCCCCTCTCCCCCCCAACTCCAGAGGCCATTTGTCAAGGGGCCCTCAAAGGAAGAATTGCAACCAGGACTGTAAACAAAATAAATAACTGTGGTGGCAGGTGGGGGGGGGGGGGGGGGGGGGTGCGCTTTAAACAAATACAGTAGAAAGTGGCGTTACATTTACCTGAGCACTGCAATCCTGTTGGTGGTCTTTCCGCTGTCAAATAGGCTACATCTGGGGCTTAGGAAAGATGTCTGCTGCTCTCATAAGTGCGGACACTGACAGCAGGCACTAGAAGTGCTGCTAGCTACTGTCAGTGTCCTCACTCATGGGAATGGCAGCCAACTTTCTGACCCTCTGGCTGTAGCCAATTTGACAGCGCAAAAAGCGCAGACAAGATCACGGGGCTTAGGTAAATTGTACATCAGCTATCTGCTGCTACACGCTTTAGGTTTTTCCAGATTCGGCCAAACACCAAACTCGAACACAGACTTCTGGCTGAAGTCATTGTTTGGGTTTGGGAACCCGAACTCTCAAAGTTTGGTCAAAACCGAACTTTGCGCTTCGGGTTCGCTCAACACTATTAGTGAGTCTGCGGGGGAACAGTGGCCTATGATACCTTACATGCCATCTCACTTTTGTTCCCCATTACACCTTTAGACCTCTGTCTAGTTTCTGGTAGTAGGCAGCCAACCAAATAAAATGTGTTGGGGTCATAACACATCCACATCAGGATCAAATAAAAGCACTAATGTTTCCTGAAAAAGAACGTATACTTTAATTTTACTCCTGTTTGATGGAAGTCACTGCCTTCTATTGACCCGCTTTAGAGGCGTTGAGAAATACATTAAGGCAGTCTTGGCAGCACTTTATTCAGTGAGTCTTACAACCTGTGACAATGGGAGCTCAAGACGTATATTCAATCTCCTAAGAAATTACACTTGCAGAATAGCCCTTCCATTTAATCAAGATTGACATGAGGTTGATCCATATTAATTACTTTCTAAATGACAATATACAATCCTAAACAGCCCGAGGACAGCGATTATAGTACAGGTCGAACATGCTGAGACAGGACAGGGCTATAGAAAAACCGTTTACAAACAGCCTGTCCTCCCAGGAGAGGAAACATCACAGCTCTTGCAACAGAGGTGAACAGAAATCTATTTGGCAGCGTGCGGAGGTGAGCTCCATAATGAAAACATAGCGTGAAAGTAAGTGGAAGGGCTAACTACAACTAAATGACTAACGATTAAATGCGCTCTCTCCAGGGCACTTATCGAGCTCTTGTGGACCATTTGCAGTTATTAAGCCCAAGCAGAAAATGGAAAATGAGTCCTTTGATTTGCTGATAAGTATAAACTATAAAGCAGTAGCTTACAGATGCTTAAAGCGGACCAAAACCCAGGATTTTGACTATCCTGGGTTCCGGTCCTAGCCCCTGGGACCCTGATCCGGGGTGCCCCACTGTGTGAAACCCCCCAGGTCACCTGAATGACCTCACCTGCCCCCCAAGTCCTACAGCGCACGCATGGCCTCTTGTTCAATCAGCGCTCTCGGATCCACTCCCGCCCCTCTGTTTAAGGCAAGCGGATCCGAGCATGCTGGCGGACGCATCCCCCACAACCATGTAACAGGGAGTGTGCCTGCCCTAGCCGCTTTCAAATGCCTGACACTGGCAGATGCCCTGCTAAAGAGATAGCGGGGATGCTGCCGATGTGGTTGTACTGGGAAAGAAGGGGAGTTTCTTGGCTGCCTGGGGGGTTTTACACAGCGGGGCATCCTAATTCTGGGTGCCCGGGGGGAGGGAATCTAGCAGCCCTGGAATCTCCTGGCCCATCGGACCGTGGTTTATAGTCCACTTTAAAGGGTTTGCCAAGGCATAACTACAAAAAAAAAAAAATTTACTTTCTTCCAGCTAGGGGCAGACTGAGGTTAAAAAACGTCCCAGGACTTTCTTGGTCACACCGGTCCATGCCATGCAATGTGTCCAAAACAAGAGTACAGCAGAGAATTCCCCAAATCATTTATCAGCACTGTATGCCAAAAAAGGGGAGCAGCCGCATTCCTGGTCCCCCTGTAGTCTGTGCGGCTTGCTCCTGTCCCCAGCCTACCACTATAGCTGGAGGTCACCGCAGGCCATGCATGTGTTGTTTTGTTGGCAATTTCTGTGGTTTTACCTAGCCAACCAAATTGGGATGCCTCAGGGATAGGCAGAGCACAGAAACACAGTTATCCTACGCCCCCATATGCATGTTAACCCTGAGAAAAAGCTTACCTTTTTCAGTGGAGACTGGGGCCCTGCTGCCCCCCTCCCATTCTGGAGCCGCACTGCAGGTCATCCAAGTAGTTAATTGGAGGTGCAGTGGTCCTGTTCTCCCCATCTCCCCGGCATGCATTTACCCGGCGCCCTGCTGCTAAATGACTCATTCATTAGTAGTGCAGTGACCCTGCCCTCTAACCCCTGTTGTGAGCAAAGTCCTTTCAATTACAGGATCGGGTTCGGCATGCTTCGTGGGGGTTAGGGGGCGGGGTCACTGCACCACCAATGAATGATTCATTAAGCTGCACTACGCCAGGGCATTGTGAGTGCAGGGCGGTGTGGGGAGGAGAGGACCACTGCACCACCAATGACGATAACTGGTGCCGGCAGTTGCACAGTTTACTGAGTGTACAGCAGCGCCACCAAGCCAACCAGGGGAATCGCCATCTCATCGCCCTATGGTCCTGCTGCCACCCCTACCCCACATACCCCACTCACCGGCCTGCCACCACCTAATCTGTCGCTTACCAGCTGCCACCCTCCATTCTGTCTCTCACCGGCTGCCACCTTGCATCCATCATTCACTGGCTGTGGCCTTCTGAAATGTTGGCCTACTAGGATTTTGCCCAGTAGGTATGCCCTACGACCACTCCACCCCCTGCTTCCAGCTGATTTTAGCCCACATAGCTCAGCATGTTGAAATACTGTCATTCTTTTTGATGCCATAAAATGAACGAGAAAGTGGTAAGCACTGGGTGTCCATTATCTGCCCCTCTAATGCTATACTCTTAGCAATTCATCACGCTTGCTGACCCGCCTGAAATTACATTGTGGATAGGAGCTCATTGGGAAAGCTGTGGGCTGGTCATGAGCTGGGCTTGGGCAAGTAGAATCCTGAAATGCATTTCTGCAAGCACAATTTGTCTCTGCTGTTGTCTAGTTGCATCCAATTGAGTAGTGAGCATAAGGGTATAGGACCACTTTAAGCAATACCTTAAATTTTCCTGCAGAGCTTTGCCCGATTCAGGATTCAGACACAGACGCGGCTCAGGGTAACCACCACCTCTGCCCTCCTCCTAGGTACCACACCCGCTTCCAGCCACGCCCCCTTCCAGACATTTTCCCTAGTGGACCCCTCCTTCAGGTAAAATTCCTCTGTGCGCCACTGCTGAAAACCCCACAACAAAATATGACAGAGCTTGGTTTATGCAAATTGTAATGATATATATAAATGATCCTTTGCTATCTATAGCATAAGCAGGGGAAGAGAGATGAGGGTTCCTGAGCTTTCAACCCCCCACTCCCTCCTTTGAGCAATATCACCTAGGGAGAGAACTGGTTGTAGCTGTAACCCGTGTGCAAGCAGCATTTAACATATTTTATTCCTACTTTATCTCAAACAATCAAGTACCCTGCTCCCATTAAAACCATAATTATACTTGTGATAATTACATTTAGTGCATAAATTAGCGTCAATTGCTTCCTGTAAGTTTATGAAGTTAGTTTAATAAGAGCAGGATCATTTATTTTTCCATCTAGGATAACCCCTCTTGGCATTTCAATTTTAATGATCACTTTGTAAAATAACTATTAACATAATAAATGATGAACCTTTAAATAATGTGCTCTGCCCTTTAACTCCTTCTCCCTTATTATTGATTTAACAGATCTGCTTATAGAAATTATATTTCTTTAGGGGGCTATTGCAGGGTTTTTCAGTGAAAATAAAATGTAGAACTGACAAATTAACTATTGCCTATAAAATTTGACTGCATAAAACACTTAGAAAACCATAATGGGGTATGCTGTCACAATGGAGCAGCTGTTGGTTGGCTCTGTCTCTCTGTAATAAATGGACTATAGTGCAGCCAATTTCCATGTCATCTCATTGTCATGTCTACTGTGGAGATTGATAAGCACCAAACCTAATCCCAGTTCACAGGAGTACAGATGGAGCTCCACTGGTGATTTATAGTGAGTGCTACTTCATGCATGCAGTGGCGTGCTTAACCACCATGCATACCATGCAAATGCATGATGCCCCCACCTGCCAGGGGGTCCCCAGAGGCAGGGTCAGATCAGTGGCAACAATTAAATAAATAATGGCACTTGGTGGGTGGCCTACGGCGAGTGAGGGGTACAGTTTAACACAATGCAGAGTGTGCAGCAGATAGGAAGCCACTGTACACTTATGTAAGCCAGCTGCTGCAGAATCAGTGCGCTCAGCTCAATTAATTTATACAAGATGCTGTGACATCACTACAGCTAGCGAGCTGAATAGTGCAGAGCGGGCCACTGTTGGCATCCCTGCTCACTTCTAGCTAAGGGTGTGCCAGGGCCAGCCAATCACTAACACCTGCCCCAGATATACATCTAGCTAAAGATATAGTGAGACCGTGACCCGCTCATGCGTCATTGAAACAAGGTTGAGTGAGCAGATGTTGAGGTTTAATGGTGTTTTACACAGTAGGGCATCCTAGTTTGGGATGTTCGAAGGGAGAAGAAATTAGACAGCCATATGGGCAATTCCCGGACAACTCCCTATGCCATGAACAGACAATGCCAGGATGCCCCTCTGTGTGAAACCCTCTAGATTTGTTTGCAATCCCACAGTGCATGAGCAGGCCCCGGCTACATCCATGACAAGGTGCATTAATATTGTATTTCGCTATACAAAATTTGTCTTTGATTAGGGGGCCACCAGACACAACTTTGCAGAGAGCCCCAGAAATGATAAGCCCATCCCTGCATGCATGTGCCTCTTGTCTGAAGCAATATCCCCCACAGCTGTCATCTGTTGGTGGTAGTACATCTGGGCAACATCCTAGCTTAGGGGATGCAGCCACAATTCTATGTAAAGGTTGTGTATGTGCAGACCACAGAGCCAGTTAGCATCTACTGTATACCTGCTGTTGTCAGTAATGAAGTCCTCTAAGATAAGTTGCAAGCAACTTTTCTACATCGACTGGATCATCAATCCAAACTCGTCCATGAGAGTCCAGGCTCTGAGGAGTGAATTAATTCAGAAGCCAAGGCACCTGCAGGCTACAAATAGTATTCATAACATTAGTCTTTGGTTAGGGAAGGATCTCAAGAAAGTGCCTTTCCCAAACCATTTAAAATTGTCAAGATTTAAGTCTAAAGTTGACCAGGGCATCCATTTCAAGCAGAATTTACTAGGAAATGGTCTAAGGCTGCAAACACAAATCACGCTGTTACATCTTATGAGATCTACTTTCTCTGTAAGGGTTAATGCCATCCAGTATGACTCCACAGACATCTGGAAAACATTTTGAAACACCAGTTGATTATTTCAGATGCAAGTGTAGGGACTATATGTGCATTCACACTGGTGGTTAGAGCTGCAAAGACCCAGATAAAGGAATATAGGGAAATGTGGTCAGTGGTGTCCCTAAAGAGGCAAGTCTTATACCTGTGGAGGAGAGCTTGAAAGTGACTTGTCATTTTCTGTTTCAATCATTTTTGGATCCACTGTTAAGCGATTATTCTCTTTCTGTGAAATATATTTTGTTAAAGTAGAACATTTGCTTTACATCCAGACAGTAATCATTAGAGGTCCCATTAGCCAAATAATGTATAACCTTCCCCCTTTCATGTCTTTATTAGGACACTGTTCCCCAGATTTTGTGGCCTTCCAAATTAGTCTGTGGTCAGTTTGAGGTTGCTTTCCAGAAACAAAAAAACACAATTATGCCCTGGTAATTTCTTTTACCTCTAGTCTCCTTGACAGCACCCTGAGAGAAAGGTTGCTTCCCATCTGTGGGTCATGAGAAATTAGCAAGAATATACATTTTAACCCAGCCTTCTAATCCTCAATGTGATCACATAGACCATATTCACTAGATAAGCCATGTTTGTTAAAATTATGAATATAGTAGAGATTGTCCTTGCAGAATGAGCCTTTATGGAGTACATTAATGTTCTTAGTAACATATGAAATTGCATTTCTCAGCCATTTAGCTATTGTAGATTTAGTTATCACCTTCCCTTTGAATTTCCCTGAGTAGGAAATAAAGTATTGCCTATTCTCCAGTCTTGTGTTCTAGAAAGCAACAACATGTCTGCCTCCCAGGAAACCTGTCTTGCCTCCCAGTGTTGAGGCATCTTGAGTAGAGATGAGCGACTTTGTTAAAAGTTCAATTTGGGTGATTTGCCGCATTTCCCCAAGAAATTCAGGTTTTTCCTTATCAAACTTAACAAATGCGCTCATAAAATTATTTTCTGAGCTTATAATAAAATATAAAAATATGCTTACCTAAGTCCCTGTTCCAGTGCCAGGTAAGGTCCTCATCTTTCTGTCGGCTGCGCTGTCTTCAGCGGTGCTCCCAGCATCTTGCTCCCCACCTCAGGGAAGTGAGCTCACAACAGCTCACTCTTCCGGTAAGTCCCCAGCCTACAGCTAGGAGGGAAATGTCAGAAGCCGGAGAGATTGGCGAAAGCTTCTAATGATTTCTACTGCTGTCAGAAGCAATGGTGGGGGACGCTAGTGATTGGTGATGGATCGGAGGTAAGTAGGGGGTGGCGAATTAATCAAATACTTTTTACTTTTCTGTGTGGTGTGTGTGTTTGTTTTATTTTTACATTTAAGCCATTGTGAATTGATAAGGGGTCTTTGAGACTTATATACCACCTCACAGGGCAGAAGAGACCGCTGCCCAAATAGGCTATGAGGGCTGGTAGCCTTCAGGTTGGGCCTCTGCGTCCTGGTCAGCTAGGCCCGATAGCTGGTACCCGGACTGCTTTTGCTTGGATAGAGGAAACCCACGCCGTTGAAAAAAAATACAATTAAGGGTTTAACCCTTAAAAATTATTTTAAAAAAAACCTAGGGTCCACCTTCCCGAAAAAAAGGTGTGGGCTCTCCCTCCCCATTTAAGCAAAACCAGTCCAGATGCCAGCTATGCGAGCTGGTAAACCAGAGCATAGAGGCCGAGCCGCCAGATCCTGGGCCCTGAGAGCTACCAGTCCACGTAGCCCATATGGGCTGCGGGCTCTTATGCACCCCCCCCGGGCTTTGGGGATGCAGGTAATGGGGCAGGGTGTTATGGCTATTCACTTGCTTGCTGGCAGGTGAGTTCACAAAGGGTTAACTGTAAAAAACACACACACAAAAGTAGTATTTTATTATTATTTCCTCCCCCTTCCTACTTACCTCTGATCCATTGCCGATCGCTGGTGTCCCATGCAATCCACTGCTGCGTCTGACAGCCGGAAAGTTCGGCGGAAGCTGGACGTGAAGCTCCGGTGAGCAGAGCAAAAGACACATAGGAGGACCAACGGTTTTGCCATGCCACCCAGCACACATTGACTGAGGCCTTTGATGTTGTGTCCTCTTGGATTGCCTGTTCCTCACTGCATCATATGAAGGTGCCCCCAGGCCAGCAGCTGTGACGGGGGTAGTAGGAGGCGGTAGAGTGGAGGTGGCAGAACGACCACTGGGTTTGGTGCTGATGTCATCGTTATAGCCTGGAGTTTAAAGCACTGCTAAAATGTAAGCCTTCAGCATGTGGGACTGTGGCTATTGGGGAGCAATCATACATGTGAACACTGTCTTCTAACTCCGTATAAATCAGTATATCATTCCTATTTAGTTTGGTTGGCCAATTCAGCAATGTATGGGAGCATGGCATAGGTGTATGGGGGGGGGGGGGCTCTGTCATTTTAGACTTTACAACATTGTATTTTCATCACATGGTTTGGGGTATATATTATGTCTCATGCTTAATAAAGCTCTGCTTATTTACAACTTTAAAATTCGACTTTGCCCCTTTTAGATGCCAGGCCTTCATACAACCTTTTGTCCTAAGTGCTTATTCCCAAATATATATACCGGTTGGTAGGTTGCTATGCAGATGCAGACATGGCAGTGCTCAGAGGGGAAGCGGGGGGGGGGGGGGGGTCTTCTGTCTTCTAAATGTATGTACATATCAGGTGTAGCCTGTGTCTTTCATATTAAAACATTTCTACTACAGTACTTGTAAAGAGAGACTTTCTCCTTTCAAGTGCCATGCCATCAGTTTGAGGGTCCTGATGATGGTGCACTGTGCCCTGTGACAACAGGTCTGGAAAATTCAGAAGTACTCATGGTTGCTAAGGCTGAAGGGGGAAGGGGGAAAGATGTAAATCAACCCCTTGGCTCCCCATCTTTCTAACAAACTATCTTGTCTCCCCCCTTCTGAATCAAAAACACCTCTGGGTTTAATCTCCATTTGGAGGCAACCAGGGTATGTATGCTCAGATAATCTGCCTACAGGTTCCCTTACCCCTTCTGAGGTGAACTGTTTTGAGAGACAGAAGGTTGGCTTTAGCCCATACAAGTATCTCTTCGGCCAGTTTTATCAACATTGGACTTTTTGTGCCTTCTTGTCTATGTGTTCCACTGTGTTGTCAGGGACAGGACTAGAACATGACTGTTGGATACCTGGGTTGAGAGCCTTTAGCTCTCTGAAGTGTGATGATAGATACATTTGAGATCTTGTACAGCGGCCCCCTCTCACGTCACTCAAACCCAGGAGGTTATCATGACTTATCCAACAGGTTAGGCCTTCTAAGACCTGGGGGGTGGGGGAACAAAGGTATTATTGTCTATAGACTCCTGCATTCTATCCCATTTTTTTAGATCGAGGCACAGAAATAATATAACTCTGGATTGAGTCCAGTGAACCGTTGGTATGGCCACCATCATGGACCCTAGGATACAAATATCTTCCCTAATAGTGGATACAGGATGTAGTCTCAAATTGGAACAAGCTAGTATAATTCTGAGCGGTTTCTCTATAGGCAAATTCAACGTTTGAGAAAGACTAAAATTAGCACCAAAAAAATTATTTGAATTTCAATTGTTCTTGGAGATGAATGAACCGACTTGGATAAAGTCGATTGCAACCAGAATTTGAGGGAAAATGTGAAGTCTAAATCGGAATTTCTGCCAATTAGTGGTAACAAAATGATTTTCCCCAAATAGTGGTCATATGCTTTACATAGCTGTATTTATCTCCACATTGGCAGATGTGTCCCTCTGAATAAAACCTCCCAGAGTGCTCAGTAAACTTATTTCCCCCGAGCCCACAGCACATGTGCAGCTTGGGTCAGCATTTCTTGGCTTCCAGGAGGGTGGGACCAAAACCCAAGATAGGGAAAATCCTGGGCTTTGATCCACTTTGAGGTACAGCGGAGTACAGCAGAGAAGTGCAGTAAAGGCTAGTGGAGAAGTTAACGTAGGGTCAGTGTAGCAAGGGAGCAAAAAAGACTTAGAAAGATCCTGTGGTCCTCGCAGCAAACAAAGGCCAGCCATGTAGAAAGGCACATATACTACAAACGCTTTAAACAGTGTCTGAAATATAGCAATGTTAAACTAGACTTGTTTCTAATCAAATTTAAGAAAATGCAGTGAATTGGGGTGGAATCGGGGGGGGGGGGGGGGCAGCCACACCAGAGCCCAGGAGTTGAGCCCCAAAATTTTTCTCCTTCACCTAATTTATCAGTTTTGTGCTCACATGGCATCATTTAGAGAAAGGAAGCACAATTTGTCTCAGTCTTTAGTTGTCTAGCTGCATCTAATTGAATGACAGAAGAAAGGTTACTGCATGAGCTTTGAAAAGGCCCCATTTAATGTACCAGGGCCTCATCATTTAGTTTACACCACTGCACTCATCTCTAGTTACTCTCGTTCTTCCATGGCAAAAGCCTGGTTAGCTAGCCTGCTAGCTTAGTGTTCCCCAACTCTCTCCTTGAGAGCCACCAACTGGTCAGGTTTTATAAGTCTCCACATAACCAGTTCCATAGCACAACTGCTACATATACAGTAGGTGGAGATCTGTAAACCACAACCTGCTCATGAGGAAAGGACTGGGGATTATCGATCATTCTGAAAGACCATTTTAGAGACTTGGGGATTATCGATCATTCTGAAAAACCATCTCCTGATACATCATGCTTTTTTCCTTGTGCTTTACAGGGGGCTCCTGCACTGTGAGCATTTTGACCAAATTTCAGGCTTACAGAAGCCAGAATGGAAGATGTCAATACTGCCGATTCCTGTTGGTGCATTTTTTTACAGAGATTTCTTATAATGCTTTGCTATTACTGCACTATATAATAGGCAGGCTATTTGCACTTTGTCTTTCCATTGGAAAGTCCTGTAGGATAAGGAATTCCTATAGGATAAGTTTAAGGAAGAGTTATCCCACAAACTAAATATATCTCAATACTGGTAAGGTACACACTCTAGGCTTTCACAGCAACCTAGCAGCCCTGTATTGTCTTCAGAAGCCCTACTGGCCAAAAAGGCTTCTGATCGCTTGGTTTATCTAACAGACCCTTGAATGCTTTGTGACCACTTAACCCCTTGGAATTGTACAAAAATGGCAATTTTTTTTTTTTAACCCGATATCTTGATACTAAATTAAAGTTCTATGTTTTCTCCACTCTTAGGATTCTCCAGGTCCAAATGGAACTGAGGTGTCTATCTAGGAGTAGATCCCTCAAGTGGTCAAATACTATTCAAGAACACTATTCCCATTGTGTAGGGCCACACATATCAATGTTATTTAATTTCTTTTTTGAAAAAGATGCTACATCGCCAGAGTAATAAAATCTCCTCGTGTTGTGCTGTCCTCCGTGATGGGAGGGGCAGAGATAAGTGACAAGCACCCTGTGTGCAGTGCACTGGAGTGAGCTGGGCTTGACCGAAAGGGTGGAGGTTCCCACTATAAGCCCATCACTAACTATAACCATGTAATTTATCCACAAATATACCATACAACACATCACAAACTTTACCATATAATAACTATAGCCTATCACTAACAGGGGGGGGTGAACTTTGAAACAAGTCCCAGAATTCAATTTGTCTTCAAAATTTTTTGGGGGGGGATTTGTGCTGGAGATAAAGAAATTCCCCCTGCCAGGTTATTTATTTAAAAGTGTGAAGCCCTTTCAACTGCCCACTTGCCTCCACCCAGTAAAGACTGAACCAGGGAGAGGGGGGGGGGGGGATAACCTTGCCTTGGATCCAACAGAGCTCCCGACAACTCAGGTCCTGGACAATACAAGGGACTAGGCAGTTAATCTTAGTTTCAGATGACGCATCAGCGAAATATCAGCTGCATCCTTAAACCGAACCTTCAGCGTGATTTCATGAAAAGCCCAAACTCTTAAAAAACTATTCCCCAGCATCTAAAATTAATATATTTTAAGTTTTTAGTCACTAACTTATTCTTTCCCCCACTGGGTTGCAACTCTGTTCAAGAATTTAGGATACGGACGCCGCCATCTTGACTCAGAAACATCACACTTACTGAGGAGAGGAGAGGAGAGTAGGATAAGGTACAGGGGGGCGGGTTATACCTGTGCTTTGCTCAGACAGAGCAGAGCTGGGGTCAGGCAACGGTCAGCAGTCCCAGAATGCAGAGCAGCACAGTCAGGAGGCACTTCCTGTTTGCAGGCAGCCTGATAAGATGGCGGATTCCATAAGTCGCCATCTTGGATGTTTAAAGGCTCATAACATGCAGTAGATGCAGGTAGGATGATTTTTAATGTGGACAATCTGTATGTACAGGCTGTGGGAAACATATAAAACAGACTCCATTTCAGAGTGAAGGTCCGCTTTAAGCATAGGATTGGTTTTCAGCACAACCTTAGCAGAGGTACCTGCCTCAATGCGATCATAAAACTCTTGAACCCAGACATAGGTCTTAAGGCTGCAGTGAATGTAGCCCATTAATATTTTAGTAATTTTTCTAATCTAAAAAAATGAACCTATACCTGAAAAGTCAGTAATGTGAAAAGCCCTTCAACTATCAATCTACTTGTAAATTTTAGAGAATTTCTTACATCACATAGAAGCATGTACATGCAAATGAAAACCTAACTTTTTGAAGATTCTAATTCTGCATAACTTAACCTAAAATTTCCTGTAGAAGAGAGATAGAGGGTAACCTTTCCTTTCTGGTCAACATTTTTAGAAATAATCTGAGCTTGGGGATTCTGTTCCTATACCTCTGGAACAAGTGGCACTGGGGCTGTGGAGACAAGCAATATGGAATAGATTGCTAAAGGGCCCTAAAAAGTATCCATGATCTTATTAAAAAAAAAAAACTCTTCCATGCACACCGAGGCTCTGGTACATGTAGATCACTTGGTCTAGAGGAAATTCTGCAGCATATATACACCTACCTCTATTGGCCTGGAGCGACTCCTTCCTGCTTGTCAGGACTGGAAAGTACTAAAGGAATGAAGGTGTGGGAATTTAACATCTTCCTGGTGCCGCCTAGCTAGCCCATCATGGCCTTGGAAATTAAAAGTTTAACATGACAAGTGATCACACTGTCCAACAGCTTTTACAGAAATAATCAGTATCCTCCCATAGAGTTTGACTACTAGGACCAAACACGAGAAGGAAGTTTACAGACATAACACCTACAAGTACCAACAACATCTAGCTTGTTTTAGCCAATGTTGACCCAATTTTGACAAAGTTGGGTAGCTCCAAATCTTTTTGAGCCCCAGAGAAGACAAACATAAATTTGACTATATACACACACACGTACAAGTTAACGTTTGTATAGCTGGAAAGCTGTGCATAAAGCAATCTTTTCACATCCTAAAGGTTAGTGTTCATCCAGTGGTGCATCATAGCAGAGATTAGGAGCAATTAGAATATACACATTCCAAGCAATATAAACGATTGAACTTTGGTTTAAACATTAAAAGTTTAATAAGCAAAAAACTAAAAAAAAAAAAAAAAAAAAAAACACTACTCTACAGGTTAAACAAACTGATAAATATCAGCCAAAAGTTCAGTGTTTTGGGAATCTTGCCATCAGACAGATCCACACACTAAATAGTCCAAAATGAGATGCAGTTCCCCAAAAGCTCAACATTCTATTTTGGCATGAAACCTTTTGACGATATCTTTACGTCTGGCATAGGGACAAAATCTCTCTTTGGGAGAGTACCAGGTTGTGGTTCACGAACATAGCCATAAAACAGGGGCAAGTTTAGGTTGTCTTGAATCAGGAAGAACAAAAAGGGCCGGTTGACACTGAAGGTTGATAGGGAACGTGAAGCAAGAACTGCTGTGGTTGCAGCAGCTTCAACTCCCTCCTCATTCAGATCCAGCACAGATTCATGCTGTATAGAATCCACATACAAAGAGTCTTTTGTGATTCCACTGAAATCTGGAAATATACCTTGATTTGCAAATATACTAGCAAGACCTACAAAAACAAGAGAAGACATTTGACTGTTAACACATCAAGATAGGATTACGCAATATAAAAAGTCTATTATAAAAGGCAATGATTTACATGTACATTTGCCTCAAACTTCACCAGACAAAAAAAGGACAACCCACCAGGCAGTTGGCTGCCTCATATTTCTGGGCTACACCGAAACTAAACCCCACAGTAGACAATGTATGTCAGTTTCTAACCCAAGAAGTTGAGTTAATAAGTGACCCTAATTGATTAGGCTACTGCTGCTTCATATTTAGGGATTTTTTTTTTGTATTTCCAGGGTTAAGGTCTGTATTAGTAAAAAAGGGCATTTGCCTTGATGTTTTGTAATGGTCTATTTTGATGCTCAGGGTTTTAAAGGTTGCAGCCTTTGTATTAAACTTCTTGAACTTTATTACATAGGTTTTTTGCCCTTATTCATACAGTTTTGGAAAAAACTACACCAGGGAAGCTCAGCCTTTTGACAAGTGTGTGCCATAATGAATAGGTTCTACATTTTTTTTTCATTTGGAATTGCATAATGGAGATTTTCTACAACCATCACGATCCCCACTGTCCCCAAACTTCACTGATATGTCCTGCCACCACATCCCTACATTCATATGTAACAATCACCACATAATAGCAATGCACATGCTGATTGGCTTACCTCTCTAAATATATGGATCCCTTATTTATAGCTCTCCCCCAACAGTCCTACATCTTAAAAATACCAAGCTCCCACTAATGCCAGGCATACCATTAAAGAAAAACTATTTTACCAAATCTTGTTCTAGAGATTTCACCCAGGGTTAGTGTTGTACAATCAATGTCCCCATGTTCATCCAAGCCTCAGTTGTCACCTTTGCCAGTGCTCCCTTTCTAGATCACTTTCCATGCAATCGCCAATGCTTTACCCCTACCTTTACACATCCGTTCAATTTGCCCTTCCCACAGCACGTCAGGGGCCCCGAGCCAAAGGTTGAGCTTGTTTGCACTACACCGATGCAGAGTATAATTTTTATAGCAAGATTGAAGTTTGGAAGAATCATATTTCAAGAAGTGTCAAAACCTTTTGAACTCTGCAAAATTTACCCCCAAAAAATCTCAGCAACCGTAACCAGTAACTAGCGTGTATGTTTTGCGTTAATTCAAGAAAATAGGCAGGGAAAATTCAATATCAGCACTCTTACCAAGACTACTTAGAGCTTTGGAAAGCTCCAGTTTATACTTTATATTCAGTTTAGGCATTCTCAGAGTAGTCGGCCTCTCCCGGAGGAGTCTACTGTTTAGTTCATTTATGTTCAGGTTCTCCAGGATCTTTGACATGTTCCATTCATTTTGATTAGGCATCACTATGACAAAACTCATGTTTCCTTTAAAAGGCAATTTGGCCACCTTGTAAAGAAAGGTAAAGGTTAGTTACACAGTCCTCAAAAACCTTAGTTTCCATGCTAGTTCATTCCCTACTAAAAATGTAGCATTTGGTTCCATAAGCAGAGACAAGGGATCTGTTAAGCAGGAACAAGCTTACTTAAGGTTCCGTAAAATACACCCCCAGCCTGCCACCATCTCCTGGTGCGGAGGAAGGACTGGGTGTTGGGAGGACAAAAAATCTGGGAGATCCTACTTTGTGTGTTTCTGTGTAAAAAAAATAAAAAGTGCTGGACCATGGCTGAGGTAAGGTTTTTTTTTTCTTGGACTTCCAGTCAAAGACAACCAGAAGTCCACTTTAAGGCAATATGATGTCCCTACACTCGCAGCAAAAATTCACCTACATGGTGGGAAACTTTTTGCCCGGTGGTTAACAGTGGTTGTGGTCGCACTCATGCCAGTTTATATAAAGGGTGTGGTAATTAAAAAGTTTAGATTAATTAGACCATAACCTGGGGTTATGTCTATAATGGGTTTTCAATGCCCCGCTTTGTGAGGACCCCCCCCCCCCCAAATACCCAAGAAAACCTATCTTACCACAAATCCACTAGTGCATGTGGGACAATCAGCGTGCTCTGCTCCATTCAGTCCTTTTGGCCAAGAATTGTCTAATGGCCAAATCTAGCCGAATGAAGCAGAGCACTCTGAAGGCCACTAGCCCATTCACAAATGCCTGGTCCAGGCAAGCACAGGTAAAATGTATAGTGTGGCTTGGATAATGATCAGGTGAGGGGGTGCACACTGGGGCCACCTCGAATGCCCAAGGGAAAGTTAAATCAGGCGGCCCTGGAGTCAGAGATGGGTTTTGGACCACTCTTTAGCATGATTGGTTTCCTTTTTGCTTTAGTTTAACTTTTCAATTTTGTTACTTCAAGTATTACTAATGAAATTCAAAGGCTATTGTATAACAAATTTTAGGACAGAGAGTTGACACGGTAGCATGAAGAAAACTGCAGCGTAGCACAAAATGGACCAGGCTACAAGGCAGCATTAGACAAGTTTTATTAGGTCACATATTTGGTACCCCCCCCCCCCCCCCTTAGTCAGATTTCTGCAATCTGGAGCTACTCACCATGCTATCTAGCTTGTCTGACAAATAGTAGCTGAGTGGATACTTCACAGCTTGCATCATATCCACCATCACAATATCTTTATCATTTATATAGAAGCCATCTGAGTAAGTATTTTTGGGGTCAAACTTGTTTTTCCAGATACCTGGGAAAAAAAAAGTTAATGTAGGCTCGCGTTGAAAAGGTCGATGGACTATTTCTAATTTTTAATTTTTTTTTTATTCTTTTTAGCAGAGCATTCATTTAGCCTTAAAATCTCTATTTTGACTAATGTGTTTGAACTGAAATTCAGGAAACAAAATTTGGGAAATGAATTACTTATTTGGTCAAGCAATGCCTAAGTAGGCTGGTTCAAATGTATAATATCTTAGATCCCTAAATATATATAATATATCAATCCCTGGTTGCATACTACTGAAGCTATTTAAAATGTTTTCAACGTATGAGTGATATTTGGGAGGGCAGGAACAAAGGGAAGGGGGCCCATCACTTTGGAAACACTACAAAGGGGTCTGGGAGTATAAGGAGATCAATGCAATGATCACTTTCCCCATGTGCTCTGGAGTTAGTTTTCAAGTTATATCGGCCCAAGTGTTGAGCATGTCAAATGTTTAGACCCTAGGGACTAGTCCTTAGTACAAAAGTTTGATATGGATTGCAATAAAGTATCATTCTATTTTACCTTTAAAATATATAGCATTTAGAAGAATCAAGTCAATATTTTTTGGAAGTTCCTCGATAAAGTCCTTGATCTTGCCTTTTGTTGCATCACTGACCCACTTGTTTATTGCTTTCACATTCTCCTTAGCATCGCTGACAAGTTTCAAGGGCTTAGATTTGTAAATTTCCTCAGACTTTTCTAGGAACTCTTCTCTAATCTTTAAACCTATAAAATAGTAAATGAAACAATCACTAAAGCCACATTCTACAAACTAAATCAAATCTGCATTCAAGCAAGTGGTAAGCAGGCCTATTTCTATGGTAGAGGTTAAGTATTGTACCAGGAAGGCATAGCATGCAGAAACAGTTATCAAGGGCCAACCATCTGCTTGTAGTATAGCTATGTATATATTAGTCGGATCCAGTCAAGTTTTACCCAGTCAGCAACATGCACCAAGCTCCAAGGACCACCACACACTTTAGGTAGCCATATATTCACAGCTCTACACAGAGCATTTATCTCATGCAGCAATATGGTCCTGGTTTTATTCCCACACGGCCACCATCTACATGGATTTTGTATTTCATGTCCCATGACGTGTTTGTTGTATAATGTGTCTGCTACAGAATTTACATAGGCCGAGCTTTATGCCTCTTACATCACAGCTAGACTACAGGAGCTCAGGAGGGGCCAAACTAGTAAGTAGCTCCTATCTCCCTCCCTCTATCGCCATTTCCCTACCATGTCTCAAGCAGTGCACACATGTGTTGCCATTCTCTGGCTAGTTACAGAATTTTTACCTACTGCATGGAGTGTTTACAAATTTCCAGTCTAAAAATAAAGCTCAACAGGATTTTTCCGGCTGTTCCAAACATCTGCCGGAGATGTGGATCGGCTGGCGCCTCGTTGGTCCATATCTGGTGGTCCTGCCCCAGGATACGTGACTACTGGGAGCAGGTGAGAGATATCTGTACCGAGGTCTTGGGCGAACCTATGGACTGGAGTCTTGAGAGTGTCCTCCTGGGGTGGTCATCAGATGGCAAGGGCGTGGCAGGGGGGGCTCCCCTGGGCAGGCATCTTCTAAATGCTGCTAAAGTTCTGATTCCAAGGAACTGGAGATCCCAGAAACCGCCCTCAGTTAAAGACTGGTTCAGGCAGGTTAACCACGTTGAAGCCATGGAGGAAATCTGCTACGCCGAACAAGATAGAATGGCTGCTTATCTCAAAACTTGGACAATCTGGTCTTTGTTTAAGAATTCTGCTCATTACAAGCGGGTATGGGATCCCTGAGTGGGGAATAGTTGCTTCATTGGCGGTCTGCGATGTGGTAGGCCAGGGGCACTATGTCTCTGCCTAGAGAAGCTTCAGAGTGTTGTGCACTCGCTTCCGTGCACAAACTCCCTCTGGCGGGTGGGTGTTGGCCTCTTTCCCCCACCCCCTCCTATCTAGGTCTTTTTTCTTCTCCCACCTCTACTTCCTCTTTCCCCTCTCACGCTCTCTTTACTTCCCTTATGTGTCCCCCCTGTATTTGTCCTAAGTCTTATGTCGGTTTGTCTCTGTTAAGTGTTAGTCAGATGTTTCTCGTCCTCTTGTCCAGGTTCAAGCTCTTAGGCTCTGTGCATATGGGCAGCGAGCGGCTCTGTGCATATGGGCAGCGAGCTGTTTCATGGTAATGTGGGTCTGGACGGGACGTGACTGTAGGTGCCCAGCCCTGGGGTATAGGTGCAAGGAAGGCCTGAAGAGCGACACTGTAGTTTGAGGGCATACTATGGCTGCTGTCCCTGAGCTCCCAGGGGTAGAGCTCCTGGGGTACCGGTAGCTGTCCATCTTTCTATATATGCTACGGGTTACTATCTGCATTTTGTATTTTGCCCTGTAAACTGATGTTATGTATTCCTGACGATGTGTTAGCTGGACACTCTATATTTGTTCCATGTTTTTGTATTGTACTGAAAAACTTCAATAAAAAATGAGTATGTTCAAAAAAAAAAAAACAAAAAAAAAAGCTCAACAGGAACGCTCATGAATATTTTCAGTCGGGTTATACTATCAGACTTTTGGGGTAAATGTACATTCGACACAAACAAGGTGAAGCTGTGAAGGAACGGCCCAGCATAAGTTAAGAAACCTCACATTCCAAGTCTAGAGTTCTTCTTTAGCCCCTTGTTCTAAAGGCAAATGCACCATGTCTCTATGCAGGAACAGAGAATTAGCATGTATGTGTTGAATAGCTCAGATCACAACCCCCCCCCCCCCCCCCCGTGATGCTGCTTGTCTCGAGACGCTCAGTCTGTAGCTGGTTCGACCCCCTGCTGTGAATTTGTTATAGCCAGGATAAAACCGCAGACTGGCGGCACCAATAGAATTTGGACCATAACTCTGCGTCTATGCGTCCTAGCGCCAAACCGGGTACAGGATCAGAACCGGCTCACAAAAACGCATAAGAGCATGGGCGATTGCGTTCATGGAAATAAAGCAAAAGCCCGTAAACGGAGAACTAAGGCTCTGGTCAGCGTAAAAACCTGATTTCTGGACTCATTGCGTGCACAGCGTCCAGCCCGATAGTTTGGTTCCGCATACAAGGCCATGCGACCCCCCTGCTCAGAGTTATAGCCTCTAAAGGGTTATAGGGCAAGAGCACACTCCAAAACGGTAGGAGGTGGAGGGGGCAGAGGGCCCTTGCAGCATAAATATGGTGGTCTAAAATCGGGTAGGGATCACTCAACTGGAGGGGGATATGCAGCCAGCATACCGGGGGTGTCCCATCATAAGCTCTTGACACACCCTTGTGGGAGCTCCCCATCACTGCTACCCTGCAACTGCATACTAAAAGGTAACTGCTTATTGTTTGTGTGATGCACTGTCCTGTAACCATCTCAAGAATAGCATATTTGTATCATCTGTAACATTTCATATTACATCATAGTTAAATGTTTATTACTGCCTAGTGTGTTTATTAGCATTAAAACTTATATTTAATTTGAGTGGTCTGCTTTGCCTTAAACCAAGAATCTGTGTGTCCGAAGGCTGTGAGCCTGGTACCCCTGATAGGAGAGGGTCGGACAAAGGGTTTTGGGAAACTCGGACGGTGTGCCAGTAGGTCCCTGGTTTATAGTTGGACCACGTGACACGCGGTTCCCTGACAAATTGGTGGCAGCGCGGTGGGATAAGGCAAAAGTGAGTGTGGGCCCCATACTCTCATACACTAAAGATTACCAGCAGTGGCTTTTCTGTTGCTGGGATCTTAAGATCAGCTCAACACTAGGCATATTCTGAGAGTGGTTACAGTAAATTGTGCGATTACAACAGTGTGCAATAGAGCAGCTGCAGGCATGGCAAGTGGCACCAGGGCCAGAAGCAGGGATGTGGCTGCCAATGTTACACTGGGTGCGGAGGGGCCCAGCCAGGGCTCTCCCAGAAGCCAGTCACCAGCCCTCAGTATCCCTGAGGACCGAGCCCCGCCTGCCGGTCCCCCCAGCCAAGCAGGCTCATACGCTCTCCTGCACGCTGCTCTGGCAAGTCTCCGGGCTGGAGACCGGGACACCTATGAGGTCCTCATGGAGGAACGCCGGGTGCAGGCTGAACGTGAGGAACGCCGCGAACGTGAGCAAATCGAGGCTGCCGAGCGCCGGGAGCAGGCTGAACGTGAGGAACGCCGTATACGCAAGGAAGCTGAACGCGAACACCAGCTCCAAGTTTTGCAGCTACAGCTTCAGCACCCTCAACCCAGCACATCTGGTCGCGGGCCCCCTGAGAACCAGGCCCCAAAGTTGTGTGCAGAGGATTTCCCTGTCCTGGACAAAGGCACAGATCTGGAAACCTTTCTGCTGGCTTTTGAAACGGTTTGCCATCAATACCATGTCCGGAGGATCAGTGGGTCAGGTACTTAACCACTCGACTTAGGGGTAAAGCCCTGGAAATCTTTGGGTACCTGCCCAGCGAGAACACCCTGAGCTACGAGGGGGTCAAGCAAGCTCTGATCCGTCAATATAACCTTACCCCGGAATTTTACCACAAGAAACTGCGGGGTTTGTGTCGTGGCCCCACAGACAGCTGGGCTGACCACATGAGGGTGCTACAGAGAGCAGTCGAGCAGTGGACCACTGGCGTCGAAATCACCACCATCCAGCAACTGAAGGAGCTGATTGCCATAGAACAGTTCCTCTGGAATTGCCCTGAGGAGCTGCAGCAGTTTCTGCGTGACCGGAAGCCGGAGGGGGCCTCAGCAACTGCAGCACTTGCGGATGAGTACAGTCAGAGCCCAGGAGCCCCAGAAACCTGCCAACTGGAAAGTGGGTAAGCCGCCACTGGCGTCTGTTGTACATGCCCCTCAGCCCAAGACCCCCTGCCCCTACCCCCTTCTCCAGGCAAGGGGGGCCCCAACTGTGTCATCACTGCAACCAACCAGGACACTTCAAGGCCACCTGTCCTCAGCGCCAGCAGGGCCTGTCCCAGAACTCCTCCACTGTGCTGTATGTGGGTAGGGGTGCTGGGAGGTCCCAGGACAATTTGCAATTCGTCACTGTGAGCCAGGCTGTGGCCGTGGGACTTAGGGACACAGGCGCAGAGACAACTCTTGTGTGCCCTGAGATGGTGTCCCCACCGGACTTCATCCCTGGGAAGACTGTCTCAGTCTCCGGAATTGAGGGAGGTGCATCGGCACTCCCCATGGCAAAAGTTTATTTGGACTGGGGTGCCAGGCAGGGTGTGCGAGAGGTGGGGGTATCACCGAATATCCCTGCCGGTGTTTTGCTGGGGACAGGCTTGGGGCGGCTAGTGTCTCAGTATGTGGCCACTGAACCCCCGAGGTCTGGTCCCCCAGAATGTAACATGTATATTCCAAGGTGTGCAAATAATTTGAGTAATGTGAGTAACCTACCTGCTACAGGGAAAGTGGGGGTAGGGAATATAAAGTGTGCTTCTTCCTCCCGGAGGAAGGAGGGTTACCCAGCAGCTGGGGAGGGAACTGCGACTGAGGTGGGGGCTGTTCCAGGAGACGTGGGACCCCTAGGTAAGTCCACATCGCAGGGTTTCTCTGCCACTGGGGTATCAGAGGGCCAGGCTGGTCTGTCTGGACTGGCGGCTTGGATGGGAAGAGAAGGGGGGCAGGCATTACCTGAGGCAACAGCGGCTCTGGCCACTATCGTGAATAGTGAGAGCGCTGGTGGGTCAGGGGCCCCTCGGGGGTCTAATTGCCCCTTCCTCCAAACCAAGTGGCTGCCAGGGCCGACGGAGGTTCGGAGGGAGGTCCTGGGAAACGGACAGGGGATGGGATGGTCTCTTCTATTCCAACCACCCCATGTCCGGGGTTCCTGGCACCTCAACCCAAGAGGACCAGTCCAGGCCAAAAGGCAGGGGCGGTGGAACCTGCAGGTGGGGTGGGGGTGTCCATGGAGAGATGGGACCCCTAGGTAAGGCCCCACTGCAGGGGTTCATCACACCCGGGGTGTTAAGGGACCAGGGTGTTCTGCCTGGACCGGCAACTTGGGTGGAAGTGGAGGAGGAGCAGGTCCCAGAGTCCCCTCAGGGGACCGACCGCTCCTTCCCTTCCTCCCAAGAGGCTGCTGAGACAGGCAGAAACCCAGAGGTGGGTCCCGTGAAACTGACTGAGGACATGGTGGTCCCGACCATGTCCAGGCAGAGATGTGGGTTAGCATCAGACACTGATGACCCCCAGAGAGTCCTTCCCAAACAGGAGATGCAGCCCCACTTGGGCCCAGACGGGTGGTCTGGAGACAAGTGTGGCTGTACCCAATGATGGTCAAGCCGGGGTCACCAGGTGAGTGGCCAGAGGACCGGCAGTTGGTGGTTCCCTATCTGTCCAGGGCTAAGGAGTGCTATGCTGTAGAGAGCCGGATGATTGGGCACATAGGGATCACCAAGAAGCCAGTGGGGCATGACCTAGCTGCCCACTGCCATTTGTACCATACCAGTTGGAGGGTGGGGGTGGCAGGGCCAACTCCCAGCAGCCCACCGGGAACTCTGCCTCAGAGTTTGGTACCAATGGCGGTGTACTATGCCACCCAGGGCCCACGTTCAATGGCCTTGTCACCCACCTGGGTCGACAGGGTGGGTACTGCCCTGTGGGAGATCCTTCCCAAGGAAGGTCCCCCCAGGGTAGACTCTCCAGCCAGGGGACCCAGTTCATGCTGCTGGAGGTTAGGCAGGCACCCACTCGGGGCTGCCTCCTTAGCCAGTGTTGGCAACATGCACCGGGGCCCCTGGCTCGGGTAAAGCAGAAAGGGATGAGTTACCATCGGCAGACTGCGGACCTGCGGTCCCAGCTATGGGCCACCCTACACCCCTTCCGGGAGTGGTCCAACCCCTACTCTGGAGGGATGTGGACCCTGCCCAGAATCTTCAACACAAAACAGCACTATAGCTGTGGGGCTGCCAGACAGGGATAGTGGGCGCATGGGCTCACGGGCCAGCATCAGGAAGCGCTGCCCCTTAGTGCCCTCTTAGAGGGGGAAGTGTGAAGGAACGGCCCAGCATAAGTTAAGAAACCTCACATATTCCAAGTCTAGAGTTCTTCTTTAGCCCCTTGTTCTAAAGGCAAATGCACAGTGTCTCTATGCAGGAAGAGAGAATTAGCATGTATGTGTTGAATAGCTCAGATCCCAAACCCCCTCCCCCCCGTGATGCTGCTTGTCACATCTGAGTCTCGAGACGCTCAGTCTGCAGCTGGTTCGACCCCCTGCTGCGAATTTGTCATAGCCAGGATAAAACCGTAGACTGGCGGCACCAATAGAATTTGGACCATAACTCTGCGTCTATGCGTCCCAGCGCCAAACTGGGTACAGGATCAGAACCGGCTCACAAAACCGCATAAGAGCATGGGCGATTGCGTTCATGAAAATAAAGCAAAAGCCCGTAAACGGAGAACTAAGGCTCTGGTCAGCGTAAAAACCTGATTTCTGGACTCTGGATTGCGTGCACGGCGTCCTGCCCGATAGTTTGGTTCCGCTTACAAGGCCATGTGACCCCCCCTTCTCTGAGTTATAGCCTCTAAAGGATTCTCAAGGATTCTAGGGCAAGAGCACACTCCAAAACGGTAGGCGGTGCCGGCCCATCCCACAGAGGGGAGGGGGGCGGAGGGCCTTTGCAGCATAAATATGGTGGTCTAAAATCGGGTAGGGGTCACTCAACTGGAGGGGGATATGCAGCCAGCATACCGGGGGTGTCCATCATAAGCTCTTGACACACCTTGTGGGAGCTCCCCATCACTGCTACCCTGCAACTGCATACTAAAGGTAACTGCTTATTTTTCTGTGTGATGCACTCTGTCCTGTAACCATCTCAAGAATAGCATATTTGTATCATCTGTAACATTTCATATTACATCATAGTTAAATGTTTGTTATTACTGCCTAGTGTGCTTATTAGCATTAAAACTTATATTTAATTTGAGCTGTCTGCTTTGCCTTAAACCAAGAATCGGTGTGTCCGAAGGCTGTGAGCCTGGTACTCCTGATAGGAGAGGGTCGGACAAAGGGTTTTGGGGGATTCGGACGGTGTGTCAGTAGGTCCCTGGTTTATAGTTGGACCACGTGACACGCGGTTCCCTGACAGAAGCCATCTCCAGGACCCACATTACTGCCAGTCAGTGAGTCAGAATAGAAAGACTGTTATTCATGCTAGATTCAATTGGCAGCTGCAGATACGCAGCTATACAGTGCACAGGAATTAGTGATGAGTGATTGCAGCCCTAAGAAACCACAGGACAGCAAAACTGTCTCAGTCCAGTGCAGGAGTGTGTAAAACCAGGCAGCACATTCTACAAGCAAGTTGAACATTCAGTCATAGTACCAAACTTTTTGTTAAACCTACACTGAAGGTTAAATAAAATCTTGAAAGTTATTCATGAACATTCCACAGCACAAAAATTTCACACACAATTGAACCAGAAATCCAGTGCCGCTTTACAGATCAAGGTGTTTAAAAGCTTCCAGAAACTTAACTGTGAAAGACTGTTTACTATGTTCAATTAAAGCAAATGCACAGGCAAGAATTTGTGGCCTTGCAAATGTGATATGCAGTTTCCTGTAGTTTTGCAGTCTAAAAGTTCAAAACTATTATCTAAATAGTCAAACAAGTCAGCAACTCCTACTGGGACATTCAAATTTGGCAGCTACAAAGAAAAACACCAGAAAGCAAAGGCAGCTCACCAGAGGGCAGATATGGAGGCATATTGCCAGAAAGCAAAGGCAGCCAATATAAAAGACAGAAAAAGATGCTCTGGAGAAACAGTACGAGTATGCTACAGCTATGGCAAGACTAGGTGTTTTAGAGCAACCCATCAGTGGTACTTGAAAAGACTGTCAGTTTAAGTGAAGAGGAAGCAGATGACCGTCTTGAGAGCACAAGGAACTATGCCAACCCAAAATCATGCACCCCTGAATGAAGGAATGTCTACTATCAGTAACATTTGAAGCACAGGGGGACAGTTTCTTGGCAGCAACCCACAATCAAGGCTTGCACAATGCATCACCCACTAATACACCCGATTCTTCCTCATACTTGCCTACACACCAGACCCCTGTACCTCAGTAAGTTCAATACAAGGCACTTAAGCACAAGCCAATGCCCCAACATGTCATCAGGCTGCACAGCTCCAGATGAACATGGCACCAAGCCTATGGACATTCAAAACAGCTCCTGGGTTAAATGCATATGCAGGCCCTTACCTACCTATATCGGTCACTTCTCAGCCATCAATTACCTGCCTAAAGTCAGAAATTAGACATGTCAGAATTTTCCAGATACACGGTTCTCAGAATGCACAAAGACCAACCTCAAGGCTTGAGGACCAACCTGAAAACCACAGAGCCTGGAAATGTGCATTTAAAGCATCAGTGGCCTTGGCATTACAGCTGCTGAAGAGCTGCTGAAGAGCTTGATCTAGTCATAAATTGGCTGGGCCCACAGTCTACAAAACACATTTGGGAAAGACTAGAACAAAGCTTTGGCAGCACTGAAGATAGAGAAAGCACCTTTCAAGCGACTGGAAGACCTTCCAAAAATATCCACCAAGGGCAGTCAGAAATTTAGAGCTCTGATCTACTGTTAGAGCTCCGGCTGGTTAAGGCAGACCCTCCCACCTACCTGGACACTGCTAATGGGGAAAACCCAATTGTTTCCAAGCTGCCATACAATGTAAAAAAGGTGGGCTAGACTTGGGTCAGACTACAAAGTATCATGTCTCCTTTCCTCCATTTTCCAATTTATGTGAGTTTTTTGCAGAGACTAAGAATGACTCAAGCTTTTCCTATTTCCTAGTGATCCTGGTTCATACCCTCCTCAAAATACAGAACTGCAGGGGCCCAGTGTCTGTAAAAAGGATGGATGTTATTCCTATAACCTAATCAGTTCCAGACAAGGGCAACTATGAGGAAAAGCTCGAAAACCGTAACTGCCTATGCCTTATTCATAAGAAGTCGCATCCTGTCAAGAAGTGTATTGGTTTCAGAAAGAAGCCCCTCCATGTATTGGTTTCAGAAAGAAGCCCCTCCATGTATTGGTTTCAGAAAGAAGCCCCTCCATGTATTGGTTTCAGAAAGAAGCCCCTCCATGTATTGGTTTCAGAAAGAAGCCCCTCCATGTATTGGTTTCAGAAAGAAGCCCCTCCATGTATTGGTTTCAGAAAGAAGCCCCTCCATGTATTGGTTTCAGAAAGAAGCCCCTCCATGTATTGGTTTCAGAAAGAAGCCCCTCCATGTATTGGTTTCAGAAAGAAGCCCCTCCATGTATTGGTTTCAGAAAGAAGCCCCTCCATGTATTGGTTTCAGAAAGAAGCCCCTCCATGTATTGGTTTCAGAAAGAAGCCCCTCCATGTATTGATTTCAGAAAGAAGCCCCTCCAAGAATGCTATTCAAAATTTGGGGTATGCTATAGATGTTGCGCTTCTACAGAGCCAAAAACTGTAAAATCCCCATCAAGTACAGTAGGGATGATCATGTCCAAGCTCTTCACCCATCTCAGCACAGTCCTACCCTGCCTACAGACTGTCACAGTATGGTGGGGAGGCTAAAGATCAGGCTGTAAGACCCACCACAGGCCTTCAGAAAAGACTACAAAAGTTTTATGCCATTTTGGTCAATAAGCGCAAATAGATCACTTGCAAGATCAGAGCTTTTTGACTTTTTCAAAAGTGATGCTTATCCTTACACTCTAGGTACCTGTGTTGGTGTCGCAGAAGCCTCTGGAAGAAGAGCCAGCGAACTAATGGTAGCGCTGGTAGCAAATTTGGAGTTATCCCTGCCCACACTTTGAGTGCAACCAAATACCCTCCAACAGAGGAAATCTGAACAACGGAGGCTGCTAGTCAACCTCCCACACCTAAAGGGCTATAGCCGAGTAAATACCACCCCTTGACAGGAACACCAAGATTCTGCTATTGCTTGGTAGAGACATTCTTAGGATACACAAGGTCGGCAAATCAATGGACCACATGACTCAGTTTGCTCAATGACTTGATCTAGGCTGGGTCATCATAGGCAAGGTTTGCATAGACAAAAAGAAGCCTACAGGAGTCACTTAATTCAAGAAATGAATGGTTGCAACAGTTACCGTGAGCCATGCCCATACCATTACTGTGTGAAGGAGAATCTAGCAGCAGTGAGTGGCAAGAACCTCAAGACCTCTTCCTGTCCCAAGATAACCTGGGAGCTACAGTGTTCAATACAACCAGTGAAGACAAGTCGGCACAAACCAGAAATGGTGAAGCATTTCATTTATGCAAAACATATTCAACAGATTATGCTGAACCTGCAACACCACTGAAAAAAAGGAATGCTGGTACCTTCCATCCTTTGGCATGTATCATCCTCAAAACCAATACATTTAGGAGTGGTGTTTGATTCCAGAGGCCCACTGAACAACCTGCGCCTCACTGGTCCAAACTTAAACTTAGGTGTCCTAATACGCTTCAGACAAGAACCGGTTGCAATAATGGTAGACATCCCCCCAAAAATTCAACTGCTTAATTGTCAGCAAAGACAACATGAACTAACGCATATTTTTATGGCACGAGAACATTAGGAATTTAGACTAGAGAATGAAAGGGCATGCCTTTGGCAACAGCCCCTCTCCTGTCATGGCAATATATAGACTGAGAAGAACAGCCCAAGAAGGTGAGGAGTGTGATTCTGATGGGCCCCAGTATTTTAAGAGGAACTTTTACGTAGTTGATCTTAAATTCTTACCCACTACCAAAGAGGCCATCGAACTTCTCATCCAGTGACAAGAGATGCTCTGTAGCAGACCTTAGTCTTCACAAGATCTCCAACAGCCAAGAGGTAATGCAAAATATTTCAACCGATTATCATGCGATCAAGGACCTTGAGTTCTTATATCTCTCCTATGCAACATATTCTAGGCCTGCAATGGACATTTTTACATTCCAGGTGTCAAACTGAAAATAAAATGTAGGGCGTTATAAGTTGTAAACACTAGGACTCTTGGCTGTAGGGCCCCCGTGACCATTCAAGGCAAAGTACTGCTGAGGCAGCTTACCACCGAGAATGAGACTGGCCACTCTTCTACCTCCTGAGAATCAGCAAAAGTGGTGGATATGGAAAGGGACTTAGCGCAATTCCAGGTCCCATGTAGTTAAGCTCCCAGCTCCATTTCAGCTGCTATCAGAAGAGCAATCCTAATTTTCTTAGATGCATCAGTTGAGGCCATTGCATAGAACAGGGGACAACTGTACTGTCGATTTGTTCTAGGGAAGGGAAAATTCCAAAACCTGCCCAGTGCCTAGACTTCATGCATGCATCCCTGCTAGCAGTGGAAATTGCTGAAATAATAAAAAGGATGAATTGATTTATTTGCATTTTATTACAGACAAAGTTGTGCTTGGATGTATATACACACAACCAAATCAAGCAATTGCATGTCTATGTCAGCAACAGAGTAGAATGCTTTAGAAGTTTTTTTACTACTAAGCAGTGGCATTACATCTCTGATCTCAATCCAGCTGATCATAGTACAAGAACCAATGAGCCTTTGTGACAATTTGTGGCCATCACCAAGATTCCTGCTTGAGGATCTCTCCTTGCATCCTGACAATTCTACCCATGAGCTGGTGGATCCCGAGTTGGACAAGGAAATCAGGTCCACAAATGCTACTCTCTGCGAGTAGAAATTTGAAGCAGGGACCACATAGCTTTGAGAGCTTTTCAAGTTGGTTGTCACTTATGAGAATGATTGCTCATCTAATTCACATTTTATGCAGCTTTACAAGAAAAAAAAAAACAGTATATGGTGAAGAGATAGTAACAGTGATGCTACTGTGTCAAAGAAAAGTAAACTTTAACCCAGTAATTGATCTCCACAAATTGCTCAGAAGTTTGACAAAGAAAAGAATCCCATCATTATACCAGGCCGGCATCATATTGCTACTCTACTGGTCTGCTACCATCAGTGTGTGCAGCACCAGGCCAGACGGCTTGTGGATTTTAGGAATGAAGAGATGCCTCCACTTCGTGCTCCATAATTGCGTGAAGTGTTACCAGCACCAACAAATGGCAAACCTTCCAGCACACAGACTTCGTATTGACCCACCCTTCACTTTTGTGTAACAACTATGATCTGAAGAGACCTACAACAAGAGCCCGTGGTGGAACTGGCCAAAACAACTGAGGTATGATTGTGGACGCACATGAGTAACTCCCTGGAAGAAAGTCTTAACAAGCCTGTGATTGGCAAAAAATTGCCAGAGCCGACACCTGCCCTTTGAGAGTACTAAGCTGAATGCCCGAATCCAATCCATGTTTTAAAAACTCCAGAATCCTGGGGATAGAAAACACCCGACAACGAAGAGACTTGGACTCGCACCAGGCAATATAAGCATGCCAAACTCTGTAGTAAATACAAGACGAGGATTTCTTCCGAGCCCGAATCATGTTAACAGAGGCCGGCAACCCCTTGCCCATCAAGATGGAGGTTTCAGCAGCCAAGCAGTTAAAGCCAGTGTTTATAAATTGGGATGGCGCAGCTGTCCCAGAGTGAGAAGATCTGGATCCTTGGGCAAGACATACCGATCTACTGCCAACTGCACAACATCTGCGAACCACACCCTCGGCCAACAGGGGGCTACCAGTATGGCCGGTACCCCCTTCTGGGCTATCTTGTGCAGCACCCAGCCCAGCAGAAGAAAGGGAGGGAAAACAGAGGAGTTGAAACTCCGTCCAAGGAATTGCTAGCGCATCCGTGGCGAAGGCCAGAGAATCCTGTGACAGGGAGACAAATCTTGGAAGCTTGTGATGGGACGCAAACAGGTCCACATCCGGCTGACCCCAGCGGCGACAGGGCGCGAAAGACCTTGTTGCTGAGAGACCATTCCCCTGCTCAGGGAGTGCGCCTCCTGGTTCTCCTCCCCCGGAATGTAGACAGTCGAGATGCAGGGAACATTCTCTTCTGCCCAAGACAGTATCAGGGACACTTCTTTGAGGGCTCGCTTGCTCCGAGTCCCTCCCTGATGATTGATGTAGGCTACCGCTGTCTGGTTGTCCGAGTGGATCTGAACAGCTGAAGGTGTGGAGTCAACTGGGAGAGAACCAACCTGATCGCCTGCAGTTCCAGAATGTTGATGGGTGCATGGGCCTCTTGGGGGCCCCACTGACCCTGGAATTTCAGAGACTTCCAAACTCCCCCCTCCCCCCAACCTGTCAGACTGGCATCTGTGGTGACAATCTCCCAGCACGGAGGCAGAAAGTTCCTGCCTGCTGAGTCCAACCACCACGAGAGGGACTGCCTGGCCAGAGGGGACAGAGCTAATTCCCGATCCAGGGACACAGGGTCCCGACCCCAAACTGACAAGAGGTGCAACTGAAGAGGACTCATGAAACTGAGCAAAGGGAACCGCCTCGCAGCAGGACATCAAGCCCTCTAACCGCATCCCCTGCCGAATGGAGGGATGAGGACACAAGAGCAGGGCCCGTGCCTGCATCTGAAGGCCCTTTACTTTCTCCTGAGGAAATACCTTGACCTGAGAGGTATCCAGAGTCATGCCCAGGAAGGATGGAGACAGTGAAGACTTGGGATAGTTGATCATCCAGCCAAAGGACTCGAGAGTGGACGTCACCACCTGAGTATCCTTCTCAGCCTGAAGAAGAGACTGAGCAGCAATCAGAATGTCGTCCAGGTAAGGGAGGATGCGAATGCCCTGGTTCCTCAGAAGAGCCATTACGCCCGCCAGCACCTTGGTGAATACCCAAGGAGCCAAGACGATACCAAACGGTAAGGCTACAAACAGGTAATGCTGATCCTCCATAGCGAACCTCAGGAATCTGATGACCTGGAAAGATTGGTACGTGAAGATAGGCATCCTTTATGTCCACAGTGGTCATGCTGTTGAGACCCTTCAAGTCCAGGATGGGCCTCAGACAACCGTCCTATTTGGCCACCGTGAATAGATTGGAATAGTACCCCTGACCCTGTTCCTGGTGAGGTACTAGACAGATGACCCCAGATTCCAACAGGCGTTGAACTGCTAGACGCAACCCCTGAGCTACCAGGGGATTTTGAGAAATCCTGGATCTGAGAAATCTTTGGGGCGGCCAGGCTGCAAACTCTTAACCGGAAGACACCACCTCCTGAATCCACCAGTCTGAGATGCGAAGCCTCCAGACGTGAGCAAAGAGCCGAAGCCATCCCCCCACCCAGACAGGTGAGGGCGCTTCCTCATGCCTGAGGGGCCTTGGGAGGGTAAGTTTAGGCTTGGATCCCCAAGAAAGACCAGGATGACCACGGGATCTGCCACGGCCCCAAGAGTCTCTGCGCCTACCAGAGAAATGTGCACCATGACCTCCCCTTGAGACATGAGAGGATGTGGAGGACCCCCGAAAGGGCCGGGACTGCTTCCTACGCTGAGGGAGCCTACCATCCTTGGCCAGAAAATCCAGACACTCACCAAAGAGACGAAGCCCGGTGAGGGACTTCTTCGCTGCAGTGTCAGCTGCCCACTAGCGCAACCAAACAGACCGGCGCATAGCCACCAACAGGGCCGAGGCTCTACTGCCCAGCCGGACGGCGTCATCCATGGCAGCCAGCACAAAGGCAACAAAATCAGAGCAAAGCAAGAGGTCCCTATAATCCTCCTTTCTCCTACCAGACATGGCGCCATCAGCAAGGCGCTTGAGCTTCCTCTTAATGGCAATGGCCACAGGACAGACCGGACGCAGGCCTGCCCCTAAAATGGTGAGAGCATGACAGGCCAATTGATCCAGACGCCGGTCCGCGCCATTCAAGCAGAGTAGTAGTGTCAGGGGACAGCATGACCGAAGTGTTAGACAAACCTGGAACCGGAGCGCCCACCTCAGGAGGGCACAACCAGCGCTTGATCAGATCAGCCGAAAAGGGATACCTTCTGTCCAATCCCTTGGGAACCGTGGGCAATCTGTTAGGACGTTCCCACTCCTTGAGCACCATATTGGAGAAATTACCCTGCGTTGTTTGCCAGGGCGAAAGAGCTCTCTGCTTCCTCTTCGCCGCCTTGGGGAGGTGATGTGTAATGTCTCAAAGATGGCCGACAACAGTTTCAGTGTCATCAGGGAGCCAGGTATCATCAGGGGAGGACCCCAGGTCACTGTCATAACCTTCCGGATGGCCCCCAGAGGAGTCTGAATCATGGAAAAGCTCCCCCTCCTCTAGGGAATCACGGCCGCCAAACACATCAAGGCCCTCATCCTCCTCAGCAAAGAGGGACGGCGCGGCGTCAAGATGCCGCTTCTTGCCCGCCACAGGCCGGGGCCAGCTGCCTGTCAATGCTGGCCACGCGTAGTGCCAGATCAGATTGGGACCCCCCCGCTAGTATCCCTCTCACTGGGGGCTAAATGCAGGTGCAGAGAAGTAGGAGATAGCGGAGGAGCGCAGAACTGGAAAGCGAGGTGCTCGTCCCAGCCTGGTCCGCAATACTACTTCGGGTGCACGGCACACAAACTGGGCCACCACCACTCAAAGGAGATGCCCCGCACATGACACATAGCCGAGGTTGCCCCGAAGGACCCCCAAGCACGCTATCCCCAGAAGCCTCCATATGGTGATCATCACAGGCGCAATAGGCCAGAATAGGGTAAGGGCTAATAAAAGCCACCCGGGATGCCACAACACACAACACCACAACACAGTTATCCCGCCTGAAAGACAATCAAAAAGACACAAGTATCCCACAGCACATGCCCCAACAAGAAAACCCCCATGGAAGACTCACGGACCAAAGAGCGAAGTGCGCGCAGCACACAGGCGACCGTAGTACAGCCTAAAGATCCGCGGAGGGTAGATCAGGAAGAGCAGAGTCACTGCCGCAGCCCACACTGAAAAGGAGCCTCTGGAACTCAGATCACAAGCAACGCAGCATGCAGACAAGATGGCGCAGCAAGCGAGCACCTCGAGGGGCGGGCCGCGGGAGTATGACGTGATACACATCATCCCCCAGCACCACCCCCACGAAGAGCGCGAAAGACGCAGCCCATGTGACCAGGCGCCCACGCCATGACAGCCTGTCAGTAAAGGCGCCGCCCACCGCGGAGCACAGTACACCCACAGCGGCGGTGAGAGACCACGGAGGCACATTCCATGTTTTTATTTTTTTTATATATACACACATACACACTGCCATGGCTGTAAATGGATTTTTTTTTTGCCAAATGATCATCAACATGTTTAGGCAGACAATGCACTAGTCAGTTCAATTAAATATGCACAGTAAGCTGCTACATAAATAAGGTCAACAATTAAAGGCAATTCCATATGGCCACATCAACTCACATTTGCTAAGGTAAATGCGTGTAGCTACACTTAGAGCATCCTCTAGCAGGTGACTTATAAGTTTTTTCATCTTGTCATGAAGACAGGGCAAGGATTCCATATGGAGCGTCTTCAGCAATTCATTTTCAGTTCTTGCTCGAGCACCTAAACCAAAAAGATACAAAAAAATATAAATACAATTCATGTGGATGAACTACAATTCTACAGCATCTCAGTTGATATAGACAAACTTTTTTTTTTTGTCTGAAAAAAAAAAAAAAAAAAAGAGTAGAAGAGCACACAAACACGAAGGAGGGAAATAGTGAATGATACATTTTTTAGGTCTTTGCACTGCAACACCTTAACTACTTGCAAGAAACTAGTGTAAATTATAGAGTTTCTTGGGGGTAGTCCACACCTACTCAAATATCACTTCACTAGAATTAATGATAACTTTGCACGGTTTACTGCCCACACAATACTTCTGGCTTTCCTAGGTACCGCAAGGACAGAGCCGAGACATAAGTTCAGCCACCAAAATCTGATGCTTCAGATCATAATCCAAAAAATGCGGTCAATTCAGCATGGGTTGAGAGGATCGTGGTTTCATGCAAGAGCAATCTTGCATGCTTCACAGGACACATGTAAGACACTCTTGCATATGAGGGCATATGCAAGAAAGCCGTGAGATAATTATCCCTTCCATGCAAGATTTTTTAACTCGCGTGACAGTTTGTTGAATCACTTTTTTTAATGAAAAAATGCACAGCCATGCTGCAATTGGATTGTACCATCTTCCAAACACTAACCTGGTAACCCAGGGCTCAGAGGCTGACCTTCTGGATCAGCCTGTATACCAGAATATGCCAGACCCCATACTCTTGGAACTGGGATAAAACCCACCCACACACCGGCATTTATTGCCCAAAAGCCTAGCTAAAGAAACAACCCCTGAATCAGACGGGTTTATCTTTTGAGCAAATTTTTGCATGATTTCTGACATAACCATGCAATAAAGTTCACACTGCCAAATTGACCCAGCTTCACAAGCCTCCATGCTTAACATTAAGGTTTCTACCAAGAACTGAATATTCAATATTCAACTACAGGGACTATATTGATGGGTACATATAAAATACTAGGTCAACAACTTAAGTGGACCAAAACCCAGGATCTTCACTATCCTGGATTCTGGTCCTTTCCCCTAGGGCAGTGGTCCCCAACCCTGTCCTCAAGGCCCACCAACAGGCCAGGTTTTGCAGATCTCCACAAAGATGCACAGGTGGAGTAATTAGTGCAGCTGCAGAGCAATAGAGCTGGCCATTTGGAGATCCAAAAAACATGACATGTTGGTGGGCCTTGAGGACAGGGTTGAGGACCACTGCCCTAGGGCATCTCAGTTGGGGGTGCCCCACTGAATGGGATGTCGCTAGGGGGGAGCAGGGGGCACTTGCCCCAGGTGCAGCAGGTCAGTGGGCACCAAAAGGGCCTCCCCCCCCCCCCCCCCCCGAGAACAGGTGGGGGGGCACCATTTCGAATCTTTGCCCCGGGTGCCAGAAGGTCTAGCTACTGCTCTGTATGAATCCCCCAGAATGCTGGGCGTTGCATATTAATGTGTGGCTAGAGAAGCTGAATGGAGATCCTAGCCGCACATACCAGCATCACATTTGGGGTGGGGGGGGGGGGGGAGGCACACACAGGGAGAACGAATGCGAGTGATGCCGGGTCCGGCCAAGCATGTGTTGTGGGCTTGGTGGAAAGGTAAGAATTTCAGACCCCGTGGTGGGGGTATGTCTGTCCTGGAGTCTAGTAGACTCCAGGGTGGGTTTTGGTCCACTTTACAGAATAAGCATCTTTTTATCTAAATGCGAGTCTACCCATGATCACATTGTGTCCATTACCTAGCGTCAGCTGTAAAAGCCCCATTGCAACACTAAATGGTGACAGAACTACATTGGGGTCTTTGTTTTGTTGGTAGACTGTTGCTAGGAGATTCTTGCTAAATGAAGTCATTGCATTAGCAAGCTTTTGCATATCTTTTTGAGATAAGTCACTACAGTCCTTTTCAGAAAGTGTAGCTGCATCTTTGACATCGCTTTCTTCACTTGATCCACCTTCATTTTGGAGATTTAGGGCTTGTTCTGATTCAGTAATGGCAATTGATGGTGTGGCAGAGGTGGTGGTGTATTCGTTTGTTGCCCAAGGATGGAGCTCCAACCAAGTATCAGATGTAGACTCTTCAGTAGTCAAGTGTGCGGCTTTTGTTGGCAATGGCGTATTTGCAACTGTGGTAGTTTCTGTTGGAGGTGATTCTTCAATATCCACTTCCTGTTCAAATATGAAAACATTTAAGAATTATTGTAGGAGTTGCCCTTTAAAACCTGTTACTGTATGTGCTCATAATTGCATAAAGATACTAAGTTATATAGTACATATTGGTACCTGGCGAAAGTTAAACATATGCCAAAAAAATAAAATACTGAAATATACAGGCACAATCACAAAAAACTACATTCAGCATTAAATATACCCCGTTTTGGCAGCTGCCTCTAGCACCCTGTGGTGTCCTATCCAGCTGCACCTCTTCCATCAATGACCACACTATTTATTACAGGACTTTGTTCAGTGTAGGAGCTTTTCTCCCCCCTCACTACTTGTGAACTGATAAGGGGGTCAAAAGGACCAAATTCAAGTTCCAAGGGTAGGGGGACCAGCAACAATAGGTGAGGCCGGGGGTGCAGAAGAAACTCTGGGCCATGGGGATCCAACCGCCCCCCCCCCCCCCCCGGTGCACTGGCTGGTAGCCTCAGAGAAGACCCCCCATTTATTTTTTAAAGAATATGCAAATACATGCAAAATCTGTATCTAAACACATTTGGGTTGTGCACAATATGGCCTTGGACACAATGCAGAGGCATGAAAGAGGCCATAGAGGACCATTGAAGGCCAACTTCTGCAAGTCCAAGAGTTCAGATGCAACTGTATAAATGTGCAGAGATCCAAATAGATGTAAAAATAGTCCAAGAATCAGTATACAAATCCTGTCAAAATAGGCCCAGGTGCTTTGTAGGGGTTTCTGTGATTTAATACAAGGTTGTAGTTCTGCAGCAAAATATCCACTTCTGGTCCTGGAAGGAATGCATATGGGCCTTTGGTTTACTCAGACCATCTTTTGCAACTAGACTAGTGTAATAGTAACATACTGCCCATTTAGAAATGTCATTAGAGTTTAAACAGAGGCCCAATCAAGAGCCCGTTTAGTTTACCCGAGAGCGGTCAGACTTTGGCTAATGTAAAATGCTCTCTCTTACTTTACTTAAAATGGTTCAACATCCATTTTCCGACAAATGGGTGCTGGGCCACAGGGGCGTCCAAACTGCTGGAGATCCCAACCATAACCCTTGCGCAACCCCAGTTTCACTCAACAGAAGTACAAATCCCTGGCAAAATACAGGCCCACAATTGGCTGCAGGCAGTCACGTCCTCTGTATATCAGATGGAAAGGCAGGAGATTATCTGGACCACATAACAGCAAATTGCGGAGCCAGAGGATCACGGTTCAGGTGTTGCGGGTTGTCAGGAAGGGGGGGTCCAGCAACCTGGATGCCCCCCTACAAGCCTGTCCTGGGGCAGTCCAACCCCAGTTTGGAAAATGGGCCTAGGACCACCAATATCCAACCACAGATAAGCTCTCTGTAGCTATAGACTATTGAAGTAGCAAGTGATGCCCTCCCCCTTAGGGCCAAAGCTCTTTAACGTCCTCAGGGGCTTAGGGAGAGAAATAACCCAGCAGCATGGCTCTGTTAGTGCCATTCAGGTCTTGAAGATGTGAGACTCCAGCATTCACTGACAGCAGGAATTCGCATTCCACAATAATTTTAGACATACATCCATGTATTATGTCTATTATGCAAAAAGCAGCTGCTTGGGAGTTGGGGCTTTTATTAGAGCTAAAGTCAATGCTGTACTGGTCTTCCACATGCTATAAGAGGCCTTTTGTTTAAATTCACATTGTCTAAAGCCATGACATCAGTCTGGCATAAGAGTACTTCCTTTATCTTTAATAGTAGGTCATGGCATTTACTTGTGTCTAGGGTTTCATTTGTATTCTTGGTCAGAAAGCTCAAGTTTTTATTTTTTCCCTTTTGAATATCGCTTCCCTTATTTGATACTGTGGAGATCAAGGTTTGTCTAGTGAGTTGGCTGCGGAACAGAGCTGGAAATTGAGATGTGTGGATTAGTAGTGAAAGGCAGACAGTGGAAACGAGATCCAGGCTGGCCATAATGTCACTTTCCTAGTGGTGTAAAGTCACCATTGCATCACCAGGATAAAATATGCTACCACCCCCTTCCAATGCAAACCAAAGGCTACTGCTTCCTGTAATGCAACAATGTACAGTATAAAACTGGCAAGGAGGATCCAAGTGCTAGGACCATTACTGCTTTATCAGCACCATTTGCTACCAGTCAATCCATTAGATTAATTTGGAGTGCCATTCTATTCTGCAAATAGTGTCCAGATCAAGTGGAACATTTTTTCATAGATACTACGCAATCCTGTTCATTCATACCTGTTCATTCATACCAATGCTGAAAACACATGGGTTCATCAAAAAATGTATACTCACTGGAAGCTCCGATATGTACCCATGGCAGCCAAAATCCAGTGCCGTCTTATTCAGCAATCTTATTGGCTGCCGCTCTTGTCTACCCAAGCAGCTTATAGCACTCTGACCACCAGGAGAAGCAGGGGCATGCAGCTGTACACTGCTCACAGCAGGCCATGCCTTCTATTACAAGATGATGGGACAATGAGATGCTTTATGGCTACCATGAGGAAACAGCGCTTCCAGTTAATATTTTGATTTATATATGAACCTTTATAAATGTACCTAGAGGCCTATTAACACCAGGGGCACCTGGAGGAGCATTGGTGAAGCATTTTTAAAATGATTCAGTAGGAAATTAAAAAAAAAAAAAAAAAAAAAAAAAAGTTTACTTACCTTTTTGTCCCGTGTTGCTGGTCACTGCAGGTCCAGCGCTCTAGAACTACCCGATCACCTTATTAGGGCCCCGGTCACCTCTTGCACCTTCTGGGGTTTTACCCCATGGTCGGAGTTGATGGCACGATGGAATCGCAACTCTCCATCAATCGCCAGGGTGTGGCCACCCCTTCTCCATTCCTTGCAATGGAGGTAGTGGGAGGACATGCCCCCTCTGTTGCAGATTGTGAGTGCAGAGGAGTGAAATCCAGACCCCGGCTTTACTGGAACATGAATGCAGCAAGACTGTCACCTTAACATGGGGTCTAACAGACAGGAAAGAAGTGATATAGCACAGCTTAATATACAGGAAATACAACACTTCAAAAAAATTCATATAGAGACTAGAGTTACCAAAATCACATTCAAAGACAACCTGTTGCAAAGTTTTTCATCTTCAACACTCTCCATTGTAGTGAATGGAGGGGCATGGCTACACCCCCCTGTGACTGATGTTGGGGGCGTGGTCTACCACAGAAGTACCAGAGAATAAAGTTTCAGGCCCCAGGTGGCACAGGAGGCGGTGGCTGATCCCATAAAGCGATTGGGTGAGTTCTGGAGCACTGGCCCTGCAGTGACCAGCAGCGCAGGATAGGAAGGTAATTAACCTTTGTTTTTTCCTTTTGTTCACTTTAAACCGGACCAACACCTGTTATTACTTTAACGGGTGTTGGTCCCTCTCTCTGCTGATAGCAAGTACCTCGGGGTGGGGGGGCATCCAGAATGCTGAGCCCCCACTCGCCCCTAACTGCACAGATCACCGAGTATACTCCCTAGGATTACGAGCCAGTTCCGGGAAGGAGTCCCACGATTGGGCCGTAGTCGCGTCCTCTGTGGCGCCCACGGCAGGACCTGCCCACGTGATCGCCCGGCGGCCAATCACGGGACTCCTTTCCCGATGCTGGCTTGTAATGAAGGCGAGTTTTATGAGCGAGTTTTATGAGCGTTCTGTGCAGTTAGGTGACCCCCCCCCCCGAGGTTCTTGCTATCAGCAGAGAGAGGGACCAACACCATTAAAGTAATAACGGTGTTGGTTCGGTTTAAAACACTGGGCCGCCATGAGGAGTTCTCGTACTCCATCCAGCCACAATGTATGGCGCCCCTCATAACCTATGTAATAGTTTGGTTTCTAGTTTAAACTCCCCATAGTTCAAATATGGGGGTCAGGCCAGTTGTCCTGGGGCACAGTTTAATTTATACAGAAAATTAGAGGCGCAGCTTTCAAGTTTGGGGGGAACTATACTGCCCATACTTTGTCTGAGCCCCCATAACCGATAATTGGATACCTGGATCTTAGACTGTGGTAAGTAGGTGTGAAAGCAGAGCATAGCACACAGCTGCCAGCCAGGTCCTGTCACCCCCCCCCCTTCATGGCTAGGCTTCTCAGGCCCCATCCTGCAATCGTGGCTATCCTGCCCTGATGGAGGCCCTGTTTGTACATCTTATGCCAAAAAAAAAAAAAAATGTTTGTTGCTTATACTTCCTCTACACGGACCAAAGAAAGATCTTTGTTATCCGAGAGACTCCCCCACTATAAAGTGGGCAAAAACCTTACAGCTGATCCATAAAACTAACCTTACTCACTCCCTAATTCCATCCTCCTGCAGAGATTTCCCAGCAAAGCACAACTCACAACAGGGACAGTATGCAACGATTTCCTTTGTCCATCATACAAAGCTTTGGGAGAAAAAGGAGTATCCCCGGAATTTGGGCATCTGAGACATACATTAGGTTAATGTAAAGCCCAAGACCTTACCCTTGACCATAAGCACATTTGTCTTGAAATAGGATATTCTGAGCAAAAGTTGCCAGCCTAGTCCTGCTGCCCAGCATGCCGAATACATGCAAAAAAAACCTTTTAGAAGTACCGGCTAGGAAGGGCCTTTAGTGTTAACAGAAACCTTTTAGAATCCTGTGCAAACTTCTGAAGCCAGAGCCATGCCTCCCGAGCACAGTTGGTGCATGGTGTTCCTGTTAGCAGGAAGACACTGCTAGGTAGCTGAACCAGCACCATTTACCCCCAGCTAACAGACATGATGTAGATGCCACAAAAGCACCAACTGATAAGATCTCCAGGGGATAGGAAAAAAATATGAATAATGAACATTGTATCTTTCAATCTACTGAATAAAAGCTGCAGGTAAACATTGAAACGCTTAATATAAAATTAATTTCAAATTGAATAAGTCAGAACGTAAGGGACAATGGATAGCCCTAGGATTACTTTAAAGATCTTGAGCCTAAGAACAAAATCTCTTCCAACATGCTAGAGTTTATCTACAAATAATAAACCCTTGCAGGGTCTGAGGTGTTCGATCCTTGCCATAAAGAGAGCAGTTAAGCCCACATTCTGAAGTAATTGAAAAATGAAATGGCTTCTTTCTGAACAAAAAACTGATACTCATGGACATTGTTGATGTTGATGTGGGTGCTATTTTCAAACCCTAAAAAGGCATAACTAAGTTTTACAATTAGCCCCAACTGGATAAAAGTCAGTCAGATCAGTGTGGGAGGCAGTGAGGGTTCCTGCTCTCTTCCCTAATATTGTTATCTTCTATCCTCCTATATTGATTCACTACTTTCCACTTTATCTTCTGATATTTCCCCGTTTGTTCATCTGCCGATCATGGTACAGACAATACCTTTGTGCAGATTTAAATAAAATGAAACATAACCCAAAGATCTTGGAGCTACCTGTACCCCCACACCAAATGATCCCTATTACAGACAAAAAAAAAAATCAAAGGCCTGCTGTTAGCTGGTGGGGGGACCCATGAGCTGTATTTGTGACCTATTTTAAGTAACCCTATTCCAGTCGGATGATTGGCTTGGGTTCATAACTCTTTACATTGGACCAATCACCTGCCGGAATAGCCTTGGAGTTTAAAGATGCTTCTGCTGGTGCTCCCTGTGGCGTAAAGCTGCAATTGCCAATCTGTGGGAACCGGAATGGCGAGTTTAGTGGGTGATCTAGGGGTTTCACACCGCAAGGCATGCCAAATCGGCATACCCCAGGGACAAGGACCAATCACCAGGAAATTCAAAATTCACTTTAAGTCAACTAACCTCATTAATAAGTAGAACAGTAGTCTTGGTGTAAATATAATCTGATCTGCTTATCGTCTATGTACAACCCTGTATTTGACTGAAATGGAACTTTGATGAGGGACAGGGACAAATTAAATGAGGCGGGTTTCTTATGTGTGCGCAACCACTTTTTGTCCCCATCAAAGGAAACAGAAACACACCTTTTCCTAATGCCGGGCATGAAGGAGGATAGGTTAACAGTGTTGTATCCCTGTGAACCATGACCCTCCCACATTGCTAGGGAGCCTGGAGGTCATTTTAAAGCTTTTAGCCTGTGTGCAGAGCTCCTATCTCTTGCTTCAGTGCCCTTTAGTCTTTGGCTTTAAAGAATATTCTGGAAAACTGGCAAATATTTACATTGATCTGTAAACCATTATGGAGAAGTTTGCAGTGCCATGATCCCCTAACAAATATACAAATCCCTAGACATTCCATATCCTTTAACCACGCATCATGCAAAGCAGTTTCATAGACAACATAGCACACAACAAAAAAGATACACAGCATGCAAAAATATAAAAAATAAGGCAACGTAAGCCAAACAAAGCCTATGAGACTCCAAGGCAGGTTTTCTCCTTCTCCCCAGGGCATCCTGAACTGGGATGCCCCGCTATGTGAAACCTTCCAGGGAACCTGAAGACTTTAGAGCCCTGTTACAGCCGCACTGCATGAAATGACATACAGGCATCAGGTCAGCTGCTTACTGCCTCATCATTGCCGTTACCTAGACAGTCCCTTTAAATGGTTGATTTGTGTGTTTGACACACAGGTGACCTACGAGATTGGAACCCATTGTTCTATACATTGTAGTTATTAGGACCCTCAACCTTGTTTTCACATGCATCACGGTTATGTCAAACTTGCTTGAGGCATCCTCATCCCTTGTCCAGTGGGACCAGATTGACCTGGTTCCTGCACTCACACCTGTCCAGGAGAAAGCCAGACATCCAAAAGGATTCAAATATATAGTAGCTGCAGCCACATAGGGAATCTGACTTTTCTTTTGTAAATTGTGACAAGGATGTGTTATGGCAGGCATTTTACAGGAACTCAAATCTTGTGAATTATACTGGTGGAACAAAGTTTGTGTTGATTGAGTCCCCCCCCCCCCCCCCCCACAAGAAATATTAATTTGAGCCAAAGTGGGACACCCTTGGGCATCCACATTTGGGATGCCCCACTTTGTGAAACCCCCCAGTTCGCCTGTAAAAATCCCCCTCTTCCCGGTCCAGCTGTGCTGTCATTCGATTAGAGCCGTTTGCCCTGCATATGTAATGTTAAGCAAAGAGCTCAATTTATGGCTACTACAAAGCCCCTAGCATCTCCATCTTAAATGGAGGAGACCGGGCCCAAATCAAACATTACATACAATTTGCTTTTAATGTGGACCAAAACCCACCGTGATCAGCCCGGGAATCCTGGGCTGATCGATTCCCTCCCCCCCGGGCATCCAAAATCAGGATGCTCCGCTGTGTGAAACCCCCCAGGTTGCCCTATACACTTACCTTGTTTCCTGGTCCAACGGCGCATCTCCACTATCCCTCTAGCAGGACGCGTGCCCGCGCCAGGCATTGGTGAATAGCCGGTGCAGGCATGCTCTGTTAAGAGGGAAGCGGGTGAGGATTCTGCCAGCACGCTCAGAGCCTCTGGCTTTAGACGAACCTTAGATGATGTGACGAACGCGCCGATTCGACGAGCAGCTGCGCCTTAGGACCGGGAAGTTGGGCTCAGCTATCTAGGGGGGGGGGGGGGGGGGGGGTCATGCAGCGGGGCACCCTGGGGGAGGGACCAAAACCCAGGATAGTCAAAATCCTGGGTTTTGGTCCACTTTAAAGAGGACCAAAACTCAGCAGAATGAATTGTGAAACCCCACAGGCTACTGGGTATATTCCCAAGATCCCAAAGTGTATATCTAGGCCTGGCAAGCATCCCATGAGAAGGCTGCTGGATATGCAGCAAAGCTTAGATGCACTCTGCTTAAAGTGGACTAACCTCCTGCAGCCAGCCTGCCCCCAGGGCATTGGTGAGCTTACCTGATCGCAGTGCGATCTTCGCCGGCGGCCACTTCCCCGGTTTCATTCAGATAGGCTGGGCGCACTCTACAGGGGAGCTAGAGATGCATAAAGTGCCGATTGAAAGAGCACTTGTGCCATGGAACAGTGAGTGAAAGTGGGAGATCTTGGGGTTTCACACAGAGGGAATCCTACATCGGGATACCCCCAGGGCAGGAACCAATCAACAGAATAGTCAAAATCCTGGCGATTGGTCCATTTTAACCATACCTGGCCCATGTATGCACTGTTGTATCATGGAATAGGTAAGATTACAGGGAGCCTGTTGAGAAACATACGAGAGTTTACCACAGGAGCACCCATGTCGTCTGGCTAGGAGCGGTGTTAATCAGTTGTGGGAGGAGCAGATAGTGCTTTAACCTACAATGGACCAAGATGCACATTTAAAAAACAATGGTGGTCATAGCTGGGCCTTCAAACCTTTAGGTTTTTGGCTTTTGCACCCCCATATAGCTACACCCTGGGGGGGGGGCAGATAAGACACATTTGAGTATCTAAGTATTGCAGTATAAAAAAAGCAGCTTTCCAAACATCTATTATCAGAGGTTACACATAGTCACTTATAATCTTTTGAATACAACTTTCAATCTTTAAACATTAGGTTAAAGAGACACTTACAGCTGAGGCATAGCAAACTGCGACCAAGAGGAGAAACCACAACACCACTTTCCCCATTCTCCTAAAACATAAGAAAAAAAAAAATTGCATCACTGTCAAAGCACAAATATTTGACATTAAGTGTCAATTTGCTAAAATGTTTATAGTTCAGGCATTAGAAGTAAATTTGTTTGAAGGTAACTCTGACCCACCTGTCCCTGCGAGGTCCTGCACAGTCTGTTCCCCAGCACACAGGAAAAGCTTTAGCTGCAATCTCTGGGAATTTCAACACAGAACCCGCCCGCACCATGACATCACCAACTAAAGGTTCCTCTATTTTCACATCTACAATCTGATCTTTTAAATCAATAGCATAATCCTGTAATACTACTACAACAGGTAAGCCAGTGTAATGTGTAGTTATTACACAGTCCACTCATAACAAAACTAGGCATTAAAAGGTCAGATTACAGTTTAAAATTGCAAAAGTCATGATAACCTTTGAATAGTACAATCCAAAGTGGATTAAAATTAAAGTATGAAATGTCAAATTTGATCATGAATGCTAGGGGGCAACCTTATTTAGGAATCACAGCCAATCCCCCCCCCCAAATCCCCCCCTACATGTAATATGCAGTGATCCGCAAACGCAGTGCACATCAACGGATCACTGCTTGGCAAGTTCAGCTCAGACAGGGATTGCAACCATGGGACACCCAAAATCAAGATGCCCCCCTAGGAACCTTAGTCACTGGACCAAAAGTCAAATATGACTTCTAGTCTGGTTTTAAGGATTGTGCAGACCCAAAATACAACCAGTATAGGAGACCTTTAGAAATGTTATAAAAAGAAAGGATATAAAAAAAAATAAAATAAAGATCTCCAGGGGGTGACCACATCTGGGCCCATGAAGTTAGGGGGCCCCACCATTGCTGCTCCTTTAGCCGACATATTTGTCCTCATATGGCATGTACAAAGGAAATCACAATTTGTATATTTAAAGTCTATATAGACATACCAGATGGCAATGTATATTACCTATAGATGCATTTTTTTTGCAGGGAGAAAGCACAGTGCAGCTGATTTGCCATTCTTTTTGTATGGGAGGACAGGTGAATGCCAAATATTCCTTGAATCAGCTTAGTCTAAAGTTTGTAGCAGCTTTTCTAATCATATATTACAGAATGTATCTGCTTAGCCCACTGCCGCTCACCCCAGGCTGACACAGAGGATAGGAAATTTTGTAGTTCCAACCACTTACCTTTGCAGCTCTGACTGTGATAAAAATAATAGGAAAAAAAAAAAAAAGTTCTCACTTCCCCTTTTAAAGATAAAAGCATGCGCCTGATTTGCACAGGTGGGTTGATGAGATCCATTCAGGCAATTAGCTCACCATTTACCATTCACTGTTTATAGGCTACACAGGAATCAGTGGAGTTCACAATTAATTATGTAAGCAATAACTGAAAAGCACAGGCGCTGTCATCTCTTTGGGTGGGTTGTAATGCTTGTCACTCATTAGCTTTCATGCACTATTTAGTATGCAGGGTCACCCTTCTAACCTGCAGCATCCCTTGAGTATTCCCATTATTATGGAATCCCCATCCACAGGCTGCTATTGCTGACTGTCTCCAAAATTCTAGCTCTCTAAGTTAGTTACTGTGCAATTCTAGCTTGAAAAATAATGCAGTTATTGTGGAATTTTTATGCAGTTTAGCAAAACTTTGCATTTTTGTGTGTCCGAAGTAATGCAGAGTTCTGGGTACAATCATGGTCATGCAAGTTCATTATACCCCATGCAATGTGTATTGTATCGCATTTACATGGGCTTAGCGCTGCCCATGCAAAATGCAATACACAGCAACACAACAGGCTGGAGAAATCTACACTATTTCCAGAATCCTCTTTAGTGCTACAATATTCATATGCAGAGTGCGTGTTGTTTTTCCCCACACCCGAAAATTAGCTGCCCCATGAAACGGGGGGGGGGGGGCACAAGGGGTTAAATGCACAGAGGCGGGCAAGCATATTCACTGTGCTTAATTGAATTCAGGTCTGGGGAATGCATACCTACCAACTTTTCAGGGTGAGAAAGAGGGACATTTGTTAAATTAGACCACACCCCTTGAGGGATATATAGGAGATGTGTTAAATAGTATAAACACTTTAAATAGGCAAATAAATCATTTATTGATGCAGATCTGCATGTTACACCTTATAGAGGGACAGAGAAGAACAACAATGGACAGGGGGACATGAACCTCCAAATCAGGGACACTTGGGAGGTATAGGAATGGGCAGACCAGTCCATAGCATCACTGCTTTCATCATGCAGGGACTGCTGAAGTGCCACGAGGCCTAGCATTGTCATGTGTTTGAAGGTACCCAGGGCCCAGTACACCTGCATATGATCTCACAATGGGTCTGAGCATCTCTTCTCGGTACCCAAGGGAGGACTGGCCATAGGGAGACCCGAGCAAATGTCCGTGGACCTCACTAGTTTGGGGCTGTCTGGGCTGCTATCAAATACTCCCATCCAATCCAAGCCCCCCAACTTCTTCACCACTCTATCCCCTCACCCAAGCAACCCCAGCCCATGTCCTCATCCTAATGATATAGCCTCAGTCCTGGAGCACACTGGTGGACTGGCCAGGAAGAAGCAGAGATGCCACTGGCTGGTCATGGGCAGGCTAGGTGCTGGTAAAATCCTGGACTGATTTTTGGCCCCAGTCCGCCATTGTGGGTACCTATGGCAGTCAGCGTACCTCTGACTAGAACACGGACACCTCTCCAAAGAAATGCTTCCCCACACCATTACTGACCCACTGCCGAGCCGGCCATGCTGGAGGATGTTGCAGAACGTTCTCGGAGACTCTGTCAAATGTTCTCAAGGTGAACCTGCTGTCATCTGTGAAGAGCACAGGGTAATGGCAATATTGAATCTGCCAATATTGGTGTTCTCTGGCAAACGCCAATCATCCTGCACATTGTTGGACAGTAAGCACAGCACTTGTGGATGTCTGGATGTCTGTGGAGTCTGTTTTGGGCAGTTTGAACAGACACATGTTTTAGTGGCCTGCTGGAGGTCATTTTACACACGCTCGCCCTGTTCCTCCTTGAACAAAGTAGTAGGTAGCGGTCCTGCTGCTTGATTGTTGCCCCCCACCTCTGCTGATGTTCTGACCTGTCACCTGGTTTCTGCTCTATGCTCTGAACACTGTGCTGACAGACACAGCCTGACCTTCTTAACACAGCTCACATTGATGTGCCATCCTGGATGAGCTGCAATACCTGAGCAACTTCAGTGGGTTGTAGACACCGCCTCATGTTACCTCCAGGGGTGAGAACAATGCAAAAATGTCCTAAGCAACAGCCCAAAAAGGATGAGAACAGATTAATGGCCCCTGGTCACCACCTACAGAGCCACTCCTTTATAGGGGTTGTCTTGCTAATTGCCCATCATTTCTACCTGTTGTCTGTACCATTTGCACAACAGCAGGAGAAATTGATTCTGAAGCATTGTTGCTCTATATCTGGGCAGGTGGATTTCACAGAAGTGTGACTGATTTAATTGTGTTGTTTTAAGCAGAACAAAACCTGAGATTTTGACTATCCTGGGTTTTGTTCCCTGTTCTGATGGCCTTCCGAATTGGGATACCCCACTGTGTGAAATCCCCCAGATCACCCAGAAAACTCACCCCTTCCTGGAAGTGAGAGCTGCTGCATCTCCTGCGGCACGCACGCTCCTGCTCCCAGTCTATCTCAATGGCTCAGCGCTTGGGCGAGAAAGCTCAAAAGCAGGTTAGTTTTGAGCGCCACAGGGGGGTTTCACACAGCGGGGCATTCCGATGACCCCTTTTAGAATCCAGGGCCATGCCATGAGGGTTTTGTTCCTCTTTTTTTTGAGCTTTGTACTTACTGGATTTGAGGATCCAGCTCCCGACACACAGACATCACATGTCCATAGCAGTGGTGGCAAGGAAATCGGGTCCTTTCAACAGCTGGGAAACACTCCAACTGAGGACTGTATTTAAAGAGGAGCAACACCCCTTTAAAGTCTATAATACTCTTGGGTCGGGAGTGAGTTTGCCACCTAGTCATTATTTTTTTATTACCTCACTGGCCTGGCGGTGCCAGTATTTGTTTTTTACTAGTAATTTTAATTGTCATCCTCAATTACCAGTAAAAAAACAAATACTGGCACCGCCAGGCCAGTGAGGTGATAAAAAAATACCAGCACCGCCAATCCAGTGGCCGGCAAAGTAAAGAAAATACCGGCCAGGTGGCAACCCTAGTGGGGAGTTGTTCTACCTATTTATGGGGCATCCTGAATTGGGATGTGACCCCCCCATCACCTGATCCATTCACCTGTTCCACAAGCCCGCATCAAAGCCACATCCCCAGCATACCTCTAAGTAGGCCAGTATTCACACCAGGCCCTCTTTTCATTTTCCTAACTGAAGCCACAAGCACTGCTGATTGGCTTAGTGCATACGCAGCGGGAACGAGGAAAAGGTGAGTTTACAGGCGATCCAGGGGGAATACAAACATATGCACTAAGAAGAGATTGTGATTCTGTGCTGAGGTGAAAATTGGCCTACATTTTGTTGAACACTGAACAGACCAGAGATGTTTGTTTACAGCCCGGACATGGAGAGCCTCTTTATGAGAACACAGTGTAGTGCTAATGTCTGTGCCCAGTCTGTGTACCATCATGTGCTATTCAGCAACACACCTCTACACCACCATAATAACCCCCATCAGCAGCTTATCCCAGTAGCTATAGTGAGTAATAAGTAGTTTTGTTACTGGGGCGTTTACTGGCAATGGATTTTCAACGAACCTGAACTGTGTCATTATAGACTTTATTTATGTGAAAGAGCCTATTGATTGCATGGGGTATTTATTTTCTATTCCCTGTGTTGCTTTGGGGCATTCTCTCTCTAATTCAGTGAAAACAGTTAGGTGTGAAAGGACCCTAAAGTTCTTTTGAGCATGTACAGAGAGATCTTTACTGATGATGCAGCCCCCAATTTACTTAGGTGGACAAGTACTCAAATGGAGAGGATAAGATCTCCAGTGCCCCAAAAGCCTGTGTTACTTTTGTTTTTACTAATGCCTTTGCCCAATATTCATAACAACACTGGATGCAGTAGGCCGTATTGCTCACTGGCTGAGCATTCCCACCACCTGGTGCTTTCCAGTGATGATACATTCAGTTACAGTACACACAGCTCAACATTTGGCAGCACTTGGGCAGCAGTTATGTGACTGTTTAGTTGTAACTGATTTAATTGGCACATGGCTGCCATTCCTGTTTTTATGAATATTAGGCAAAGGCGTTAGTAAGAAGAAACACTGGGCTAACTGGGGAACTGGGCTAGGGATAGAAGGTGACAACATGAAATTATAAACTGTCCGCCCCTTCCCAGTGATATCCCATAGTAAGGCATTCAGATAAAAACACTTACTTATATGGTGGTGGTGAGTAGCCAAGCCCCTGCTGGGAGAGGCAACATATACCAGCGTCATGGTTCACAGCAGAGACTGACTGTGGATTCCCCAAATCAGTGCACTGGCTCCACAGTAATTGGATGACTCAGAGTCACTGACACTCATAGTAAGAACTTCACCTGTGGCTGCCACTGGGAGAGCCACCCCAGAAACAGGCTTATAGGTTAGCATTTATTGTTTTAAATCCCTAAATCATGTATATCGCTAGGGTGGGGGTGAGAGGCAGAGTCCAGTGCCCCTTCTTAACTGAAGCCAATCTGGCTATGTCTATCCTACTCTGGCTATGTCTATCCCACTCTGGCTATGTCTATCCCACTCCGGCTCTGTCTATCCCACTCTGGCTATGTCTATCCCACTCTGGCTATGTCTATCCCACTCTGGCTATGTCTATCCCACTCTGGCTATATCTATCCCACTCTGGCTATGTCTATCCCACTCCGGCTATGTCTATCCCACTCCGGCTCTGTCTATCCCACTCTGGCTATGTCTATCCCACTCCGGCTATGTCTATCCCACTCCGGCTATGTCTATCCCACTCCGGCTATGTCTATCCCACTCCGGCTATGTCTATCCCACTCTGGCTATGTCTAATGTCTATCCCACTCCGGCTATGTCTATCCCACTCTGGCTATGTCTATCCCACTCTGGCTATGTCTATCCCACTCTGGCTATGTCTATCCCACTCTGGCTATGTCTATCCCACTCTGGCTATGTCTATCCCACTCTGGCTATATCTATCCCACTCCGGCTATGTCTATCCCACTCCGGCTATGTCTATCCCACTCCGGCTATGTCTATCCCACTCTGGCTATGTCTATCCCACTCTGGCTATGTCTATCCCACTCCGGCTATGTCTATCCCACTCCGGCTATGTCTATCCCACTCTGGCTATGTCTATCCCACTCTGGCTATGTCTATCCCACTCCGGCTATGTCTATCCCACTCCGGCTATGTCTATCCCACTCCGGCTATGTCTATCCCACTCTGGCTATGTCTATCCCACTCTGGCTATGTCTATCCCACTCTGGCTATGTCTATCCCACTCCGGCTATGTCTATCCCACTCTGGCTATGTCTATCCCACTCTGGCTATGTCTATCCCACTCTGGCTATGTCTATCCCACTCCGGCTATGTCTATCCCACTCCGGCTATGTCTATCCCACTCCGGCTATGTCTATCCCACTCCGGCTATGTCTATCCCACTCCGGCTATGTCTATCCCACTCTGGCTATGTCTATCCCACTCTAGCTATGTCTATCCCACTCTGGCTATGTCTGTCCCACTCCGGCTATGTCTATCCCACTCCGGCTATGTCTATCCCACTCCGGCTATGTCTATCCCACTCTGGCTATGTCTATCCCACTCCGGCTATGTCTATCCCACTCTGGCTATGTCTATCCCACTCTGGCTATGTCTATCCCACTCTGGCTATGTCTATCCTACTCTGGCTATGTCTATCCCACTCCGGCTATGTCTATCCCACTCTGGCTATGTCTATCCCACTCTGGCTATGTCTATCCCACTCCGGCTATGTCTATCCCACTCTGGCTATGTCTATCCCACTCTGGCTATGTCTATCTTACTCCGGCTATGTCTATCCCACTCCGGCTATGTCTATCCCACTCCGGCTATGTCTATCCCACTCTGGCTATGTCTATCCCACTCTGGCTATGTCTATCCCACTCTGGCTATGTCTATCCCACTCCGGCTATGTCTATCCCACTCCGGCTATGTCTATCCCACTCCGGCTATGTTTATCCCACTCCGGCTATGTCTATCCCACTCCGGCTATGTCTATCCCACTCCGGCTATGTCTATCCCACTCTGGCTATGTCTATCCCACTCTGGCTATGTCTATCCCACTCTGGCTATGTCTATCCTACTCTGGCTATGTCTATCCCACTCTGGCTATGTCTATCCCACTCTGGCTATGTCTATCCCACTCTGGCTATGTCTATCCCACTCCGGCTATGTCTATCCCACTCCGGCTATGTCTATCCCACTCTGGCTATGTCTAATGTCTATCCCACTCCGGCTATGTCTATCCCACTCTGGCTATGTCTATCCCACTCTGGCTATGTCTATCCCACTCTGGCTATGTCTATCCCACTATGGCTATGTCTATCCCACTCTGGCTATGTCTATCCCACTCTGGCTATATCTATCCCACTCCCGCTATGTCTATCCCACTCCGGCTATGTCTATCCCACTCTGGCTATGTCTATCCCACTCTGGCTATGTCTATCCCACACTGGCTATGTCTATCCCACTCCGGCTATGTCTATCCCACTCCGGCTATGTCTATCCCACTCCGGCTATGTCTATCCCACTCTGGCTATGTCTATCCCACTCTGGCTATGTCTATCCCACTCCGGCTATGTCTATCCCACTCCGGCTATGTCTATCCCACTCCGGCTATGTCTATCCCACTCCGGCTATGTCTATCCCACTCCGGCTATGTCTATCCCACTCTGGCTATGTCTATCCCACTCCGGCTATGTCTATCCCACTCTGGCTATGTCTATCCCACTCTGGCTATGTCTATCCCACTCCGGCTATGTCTATCCCACTCCGGCTATGTCTATCCCACTCCGGCTATGTCTATCCCACTCCGGCTATGTCTATCCCACTCCGGCTATGTCTATCCCACTCTGGCTATGTCTATCCCACTCTAGCTATGTCTATCCCACTCTGGCTATGTCTATCCCACTCTAGCTATGTCTATCCCACTCTGGCTATGTCTGTCCCACTCCGGCTATGTCTATCCCACTCCGGCTATGTCTATCCCACTCCGGCTATGTCTATCCCACTCTGGCTATGTCTATCCCACTCCGGCTATGTCTATCCCACTCTGGCTATGTCTATCCCACTCTGGCTATGTCTATCCCACTCTGGCTATGTCTATCCTACTCTGGCTATGTCTATCCCACTCTGGCTATGTCTATCCCACTCTGGCTATGTCTATCCCAGTCCGGCTATGTCTATCCCACTCCTTAGAGCCTCTGGCATAAATATTTATTGAGACCAAAGCTGGACTTATGGGATCCAGAGTGGAGCTTACAAATTACCAGGTCCTTGATAGTATGATAGACACCTCTGGAGTGGCTGCAGGCACGGCCGTATTTGGTGTTCATGGCGCCCTAGGCACTTTAAACCGGACCAACACCCGTTTTTACCAACGGGTGTTGGTCTGGCTGTGTGGTCATTGTAAGAAGAACATGAAATTATAAACTGTCCGCCCCTTCCCAGTGATATCCCATAGTAAGGCATTCAGATAAAAACACTTACTTATATGGTGGTGGTGAGTAGCCAAGCCCCTGCTGGGAGAGGCAACATATACCAGCGTCATGGTTCACAGCAGAGACTGACTGTGGATTCCCCAAATCAGTGCACTGGCTCCACAGTAATTGGATGACTCAGAGTCACTGACACTCATAGTAAGAACTTCACCTGTGGCTGCCACTGGCCACTGTCTATCCTACTCTGGCTATGTCTATCCCACTCTGGCTATGTCTATCCCACTCCGGCTCTGTCTATCCCACTCTGGCTATGTCTATCCCACTCTGGCTATGTCTATCCCACTCTGGCTATGTCTATCCCACTCTGGCTATATCTATCCCACTCTGGCTATGTCTATCCCACTCCGGCTATGTCTATCCCACTCCGGCTCTGTCTATCCCACTCTGGCTATGTCTATCCCACTCCGGCTATGTCTATCCCACTCCGGCTATGTCTATCCCACTCCGGCTATGTCTATCCCACTCCGGCTATGTCTATCCCACTCTGGCTATGTCTAATGTCTATCCCACTCCGGCTATGTCTATCCCACTCTGGCTATGTCTATCCCACTCTGGCTATGTCTATCCCACTCTGGCTATGTCTATCCCACTCTGGCTATGTCTATCCCACTCTGGCTATGTCTATCCCACTCTGGCTATATCTATCCCACTCCGGCTATGTCTATCCCACTCCGGCTATGTCTATCCCACTCCGGCTATGTCTATCCCACTCTGGCTATGTCTATCCCACTCTGGCTATGTCTATCCCACTCCGGCTATGTCTATCCCACTCCGGCTATGTCTATCCCACTCTGGCTATGTCTATCCCACTCTGGCTATGTCTATCCCACTCCGGCTATGTCTATCCCACTCCGGCTATGTCTATCCCACTCCGGCTATGTCTATCCCACTCTGGCTATGTCTATCCCACTCTGGCTATGTCTATCCCACTCTGGCTATGTCTATCCCACTCCGGCTATGTCTATCCCACTCTGGCTATGTCTATCCCACTCTGGCTATGTCTATCCCACTCTGGCTATGTCTATCCCACTCCGGCTATGTCTATCCCACTCCGGCTATGTCTATCCCACTCCGGCTATGTCTATCCCACTCCGGCTATGTCTATCCCACTCCGGCTATGTCTATCCCACTCTGGCTATGTCTATCCCACTCTAGCTATGTCTATCCCACTCTGGCTATGTCTGTCCCACTCCGGCTATGTCTATCCCACTCCGGCTATGTCTATCCCACTCCGGCTATGTCTATCCCACTCTGGCTATGTCTATCCCACTCCGGCTATGTCTATCCCACTCTGGCTATGTCTATCCCACTCTGGCTATGTCTATCCCACTCTGGCTATGTCTATCCTACTCTGGCTATGTCTATCCCACTCCGGCTATGTCTATCCCACTCTGGCTATGTCTATCCCACTCTGGCTATGTCTATCCCACTCCGGCTATGTCTATCCCACTCTGGCTATGTCTATCCCACTCTGGCTATGTCTATCTTACTCCGGCTATGTCTATCCCACTCCGGCTATGTCTATCCCACTCCGGCTATGTCTATCCCACTCTGGCTATGTCTATCCCACTCTGGCTATGTCTATCCCACTCTGGCTATGTCTATCCCACTCCGGCTATGTCTATCCCACTCCGGCTATGTCTATCCCACTCCGGCTATGTTTATCCCACTCCGGCTATGTCTATCCCACTCCGGCTATGTCTATCCCACTCCGGCTATGTCTATCCCACTCTGGCTATGTCTATCCCACTCTGGCTATGTCTATCCCACTCTGGCTATGTCTATCCTACTCTGGCTATGTCTATCCCACTCTGGCTATGTCTATCCCACTCTGGCTATGTCTATCCCACTCTGGCTATGTCTATCCCACTCCGGCTATGTCTATCCCACTCCGGCTATGTCTATCCCACTCTGGCTATGTCTAATGTCTATCCCACTCCGGCTATGTCTATCCCACTCTGGCTATGTCTATCCCACTCTGGCTATGTCTATCCCACTCTGGCTATGTCTATCCCACTATGGCTATGTCTATCCCACTCTGGCTATGTCTATCCCACTCTGGCTATATCTATCCCACTCCCGCTATGTCTATCCCACTTCGGCTATGTCTATCCCACTCTGGCTATGTCTATCCCACTCTGGCTATGTCTATCCCACACTGGCTATGTCTATCCCACTCCGGCTATGTCTATCCCACTCCGGCTATGTCTATCCCACTCCGGCTATGTCTATCCCACTCTGGCTATGTCTATCCCACTCTGGCTATGTCTATCCCACTCCGGCTATGTCTATCCCACTCCGGCTATGTCTATCCCACTCCGGCTATGTCTATCCCACTCCGGCTATGTCTATCCCACTCCGGCTATGTCTATCCCACTCTGGCTATGTCTATCCCACTCCGGCTATGTCTATCCCACTCTGGCTATGTCTATCCCACTCTGGCTATGTCTATCCCACTCCGGCTATGTCTATCCCACTCCGGCTATGTCTATCCCACTCCGGCTATGTCTATCCCACTCCGGCTATGTCTATCCCACTCCGGCTATGTCTATCCCACTCTGGCTATGTCTATCCCACTCTAGCTATGTCTATCCCACTCTGGCTATGTCTATCCCACTCTAGCTATGTCTATCCCACTCTGGCTATGTCTGTCCCACTCCGGCTATGTCTATCCCACTCCGGCTATGTCTATCCCACTCCGGCTATGTCTATCCCACTCTGGCTATGTCTATCCCACTCCGGCTATGTCTATCCCACTCTGGCTATGTCTATCCCACTCTGGCTATGTCTATCCCACTCTGGCTATGTCTATCCCACTCTGGCTATGTCTATCCCACTCTGGCTATGTCTATCCCAGTCCGGCTATGTCTATCCCACTCCTTAGAGCCTCTGGCATAAATATTTATTGAGACCAAAGCTGGACTTATGGGATCCAGAGTGGAGCTTACAAATTACCAGGTCCTTGATAGTATGATAGACACCTCTGGAGTGGCTGCAGGCACGGCCGTATTTGGTGTTCATGGCGCCCTAGGCACTTTAAACCGGACCAACACCCGTTTTTACCAACGGGTGTTGGTCTGGCTGTGTGGTCATTGTAAGAAGTGAGGGGGGGCATCCAGAATGCTGGAGCCCCCCTCGCAGCAAACCGCATAAATAACTTGTTTTACTCACCTTCATAACGAGCCAGCGGCGAGAACGGAGTCCCACGATTGGCTGCAGGGTGGTCATGTAGGTGCAGTCGTGTTCCTCTGTGCCGGCCACCGGCAGGACCTGCCCACGTGGCCAATCGCGGAAGTCCGTTCTCGCCGCTGGCTCGTTATGAAGGTTTGCTGCGAGGGGGGCTCCAGCATTCTGGATGCCCCCCCTCACTTCTTACAATGACCACACAGCCTGAAACTGTTTGCGCCACTTTTTTTAAGTTAGGTCACGGTCCATATCAAAAAAGTGTGTAGGGGGAAAGGTGCAATGGTATACCTCCCGAGTGTCCCTGATTTGGAAGGACTGTCCCTCTTTTGAGTCCATGTCCCCCTGTCCCTCGTTCTCATTTGTCCCTCTTGGAGGTATAACATGCAGATCTGCACCAATAAATGATTCATTTGCCTACTCAAAGTGTTTATGTTGTTGTAACTGTTATAACCATCTCCTATCCATCCCTCAATGAGGGGGTGTGGCCTAATTTACAAACTGTACCTTTTTCCCAACCTGAAACGTTGTGCAATGGGCTAGATGCAGAGTATGTTTGTGGAGGAGGATGAGGGCACAAAGGGAAAAATGCATTGAAGCAGGGAAGCATGTTCCATCTTTTATTGCATTCTGACATACAGGAGTCACCAAAGCAGTGGAGGGCAGATGCTGTGGCCTGTGTTCAACCCATTGCACCCCCCCTTCACACAAATACACTCATCCCTCTGTGGCTGGGGGGGGGGGGGTGTAAGGAGGCATTAATGTTCAGAATATGAGTTGTAATTTCTTCTGAGTCCTACAGTAGTAAGAGCAGCGCCCCCCCTTCCATGTTGCCACCCTAGGCACATGCCTAGGGTTGCCCAATGGTAAATACAGCCCTGCCGGCAGGTAAGCCCAGGCACCTTAACGATAGTTCCTATCTGGGGTCTGTTGGAGAATATGGACTTTTCTCTTTAAAAAAACTTGCTGGATAATTACTATAATGGGAAGATAAGGAAGCACCCGATGAGGTTGCTTTCTACATTTTTGTAACCTCAAAATGGGGTAATTACTAGTGTAGTACGTCACCTTTTCAACCTTTTCATAAATAACCCACATTCATGTGGTAAAATTACCCTCTTTAAAGCAGAACAAAACCTACCAGCTGCCAGCCTGGAATCTGGAATCGAAACCCCTCAGTTTGCCCATAAAAACCCACCTTTCCACGCTCCAAAGGTGGATGCATGGGCTCTCATCCAATGAGATCCACCTGCTGCTACTACGTAATTGTTTTGAATAGGGAGCGCACACTATCACATTCGCTGCATCCCTGGCATCAGGCGCAAGCTCCCATCCCAGCCATTCAGATCGCACGCTCAGCCGAGGATGCGGGGGATGTGGCTGCATGCACTCCCCATTCAAGTCAATGAGCTCCGTCTGCCAAATGATGTAGTCACAGCAGGAGGCTCTCATTGGACAAGAGCCCACGCATACGCCACTGGAGCATGATAAGGTGAGTTCTTTTGGGCAAACTGCATAGCGGGGCATCCCAAATAGGGGTCACGGAACAAAACCTGGGAAATTCAAATTCCCAGCTTTGGTTTTGCTTTAAATCTGTTTGAAGACTCTATTGGAGACTGACATGTTGTGAATTCAAGGAAGCCATTCACTTCTCATTGGCAGCTAAATCCCCCTTCCTACTGCCCCCCCCACCCCACCCCCAACAGCTAGACGTACTCACCTCTTTCTCTGCTGTTGTTTGGCTCCCCCATATAGATGACTTTTTAATTTCTTTTTAATATATGCTCACATATACTGTATGTGCACAACAGTGACAAGCTTTCACTTTACATTAAATTTACTACTTTAATTTTTTTGGAAGGTCGCCCTGTATGCAGAAATCAAAAGTTTAAGGCAAAGTCCGCTTAAATGAAGTATTTACACTGAACATGGGAAACTTTTGTAACCTATGATGTTCCTGTGGTTTGGAAGTGAACCCCCGAATGTGCTCTTATTTATTACCAGCGTTTCGTGGTTACCGTTATAGAGTTCGGAAGGTTCTGTGCATCGTGGGGCGCATCCCATCACAAAGTGTAATTAAGCAAGTAACTAATCTGCAGCCTATTCATCTGTGGCACAGAGCACCCGGAGAAATATGCCGAGTGTATAGAATCATGTCAGCAGAAAAATATACATTGTAAATCTCTAAAGTGTATATTAATCTGCGCACATTATTATATGTTGATTACCTTTCACAGAGACCATTTACAAGAATTATGTGCACTGCTTCTCCAGTTATTAAAAAGTTTCCAAAACGTCTACATAATTAAAATACGCCTTCAGGAGGGATTTCTATACAATGGCTTGTAGGGACAAAAGCAGAAAAGTGACTTTCACTACATAAAAGTTATGTATATGCAGAGATTTCCCAAACTCAGAGTCAGGCAAAGTGTTGTCATTCACTGTTGGTGGATGCCTCAGGAAACTTGAGTAAACTTTTCTCATGGTCTTGTATAGCGCCTATGATTGAGAAAAATGGGCAACAATGTCCTATTTTTAAGAAAACACGTAAGAGGCCCCTAGCAGAATTTTTCTACTCCATCAAAAGTAAGGAGGGGGCAACAATAGGAAGAAAGATCACAAAACTGGTGCTAACTCTTCTTTACTGTACCGAAAGATACAATATAACATATATACTGTATATGCATCAAGTACAGGAAAGACTGGGATATTTTATGTTGAATGTGAGGACCACTAACACTAATGCTTTTCAGGAGTCAGTGCAATTATTATTTTTAACCTACTTACATACATAGGTCTTGATTTACTAAGAGTTGAAAAAGAATCATGGTAGTAAAATATTCAATTCATGAGAAAAAAGCCTGAGAATTTCACTTTTAGTGAATCACTATATAGGAAGACAATGAAAGTCAATGGGACTTTTTTTAATCCTGAGAAAAGTATTAACATTTTTACCCCTTTTTACCTGTAGTAAAAAGTAACATTGACTTTCATTGTCTTCCTATCTGATGATTCACTAACAATGAAATTCTCAGGCTTTTTTCTCATGAATTAAATTTTTACTACCATGAGAATCTTTTTCAACTCTTAGTGAATCGGTGGCAAAGTGCCATCTTCTTCCGTATTCAACTCATGAGAAAAAAGCCTGAGAATGTCACTGTTACATCAGATAAAATCATCAGATAAAAAGACAATGAAAGTCAATGGCAGCTTTTAGGAGTAAACAGTTCTCTACTTTTCTTAGTAAAAAAGTGCCATTGACTTTCATTGTCTTTTTATCTGGCGATTCAGCAACAGTGATATTCTCAGACTTTTTTCTCATGAACTGAATTTTTTACTACCATGAGAATTTTTTTTCAACTCTTATTGAATCAAGGCCCAACTGTTGTGGAACAGGAGACAATAGGAAAGAAAGCTCTGCCCTTGCGAGCTTACAGTCTAAGTGATAGGAGGTGGAGACAAAGGGCAAGGATCACAAGTCGTAAAGTTTGAGTTTGGAGGCATGTGCCCTGTCAAGTTTATATGATTTGCTTAAGCCAGGTTATATGATGCCTAAAAAGATCAGTTTCGAGAGCCCTTTTTAAAAGCTTGGAGCTTGACAGATTGAGTGGGTGAGTGCATTCCAGAAAAATGGAGAGGCATATGAAAAGTCTTAATGCTGGAGTGAGAGGAGGTTACCAATGAGAAGGACAGTCGAATGTCAGAGGCGGAGCAGAGATTGCATCTGGGTTGGTATCACTGGATTATAGATGACATGTAGGGAGGGGGCTTAGCTGGGGAGAACTTTGTAAGTTAGTGTTAGAAGTTCAAACGGAACTCTCTGAGAAACTGGTAACCGGTGAAGGGACTGACAGGGGGGAGCAGAATAGAAGTGAGAGGAGAGGTGGATGAGTCGGGCAACATAGTCCAGAATACATTGGAAGGGGCCATTCTGTTGGTGTTGTAGTAGTCCATTTGGGATACGATTCGGGCATGCACTAATATTTTAGTGGCGTTAAGTGGGACTTTCCCCAACCCGACCCTTTGTTGAACTTGATGGACATATGTATTTCTTCACCCGTGTCCAGATCTGTCTCAACCTGCACAGAAAAGCTCAGCTGTTAGGGCGAGCGCTGCACGCCCATCTAGCAGCACTTCACTTACCTCCATGGCTGCATCCAGCCGTCATCCATTTTGCAGCTCTCTCCCTTCCCCCCATGCTTCCTCCTCACATGCTCAGGTGCGCGCACGTCTCCGTCCACTAGAGGGCGAGCGCACTAGATTCCTGAGATTTAAAGGGCCTGTACAGCACTGATTGGTGCCTGGTCATCCAATCCTGCATCCACTTCTCCTATTTAAAGAGGCACTTCCTTCCTTCAGTGCCAGATCTTGGTCTCTCCATGCTTGTTGAAAGTCAGACATTCTTGGATTGCTCACCCGTGTACCGACCTCTGCCTGTCCTCGACTCTGAACCTTTGCTGCCTGCCCTGACCTCGGCTACTCACCTTTACCGCGAACCTGTGCTGCCAGCCCCGATCTCTGCCTGTACCACTTGTGTACCTCGCTGACTGTGGGACTGGGCCGCTGTTGGGGGGGTAGCGACCTGGGGGTCACTCACCGCACAAGACCAACCTGCCTTGCGATGTGCTCTGGTGAATACCAGTGGCCCCTTAGACTCCGCTCCCCTGACATGGTACCCGCCATCGGTCCCACAGTTAAAGCGGATCCACACCCGAGTCCGCTCCACCCGGTCCATGACATCAGCTCTCTAACTCCGACAGAACATATTGGGGTAGATAACTTTTTGAAGAAACCTTGTAGAATTACCTATGTGTACTTTTCATGTAAATATTGTGAATTATATTCTGTTCCTAATCCACCCCTGTGTTCATGTTTATGGCAACCATTCCGTTCAAACTACTGTTTGTTGTGAGTTCAATTCATCCTCTATCTAAATAGATACAGTCACAATGTGCTAGTCTCGGTCTATTGAAAGCAAAATACCTGAGTGTGTTCTGATGATTCATATGTTGACCTGCTGGTCACATTATGTTCCTTTGATAACATTGTATGAAAGTAATGTATGATTATGTTGTACACTACGTCCTTTTTTGTATGCAAACCACATAAGGTATACAGCAATATTCAGGGGCGCAGCAATGGGGGGGGGGGAGGTAAGGGGGTGTTAGTCAAGTCAAACATTATTTTTCATGCTTTAAAAGTGTTACAAGGCACATGACCAACTCTCTTCTAGTCACCTGAGGGGTTTTCTTGTGTAAAAAAAAAAGTATTCTTTGTAATATATATTTCAAATCATAAATATAGACACATAAATATAGAAGCTAAATAAATGCCAGCAGACACTGATTATGGTTTCCTCAGATATAAGTAAGTATGAGGAGAGATTCCATGGTGTCTTGGTGTTTAAAGAGGACCAAAACCCATGCCCCAAAGGCCCCGAAATCTATAAGATTCCAGGGCCGCTGGATTCCCTCCCCCTGGGGCATCCAGAATCGGGATGCCCTGCTGTTGTGGACGAGAGGGCTGCGTATGCGCCGCAAGACCAGGGAGAGGTGAGTGAGATTGGGCGGCCTGGGGGCAGGGACCAAAACCTAGGATAGTCAAAATCCTGGGTTTTGGTCCACTTTAAGTGATATTACAATATACACAAAATTATACACACTACACACTAATTTACACACTAATCGTACCCCATGGCAGCGCTGACAGCTGACATGGGGCCCTTGGTTATGTCTATGGGGCTACTACAGCTGGTACCACTGCACTAGAGAAGATGTCTATGGGGGAGGGCATGACTTTTCAGGTTGAAAGTTTTTTTGCCCATGGACCCTAAACCAACAATACTCGCCCCCTTATGCCACCCTCCAATTTGAGGCTCATAGATATAAGGAATGTGAATGAGTATATCTATGTGCTTTGGGGCTCATGAAACAGGATGCGTTAGAGTCCATGTAATCCATTTTCACCCCTGGCACAGAGATGCCAAATAGGGTGGCGTACATTCTATAGAGGCGGTGGAAGTAGCTTGCGCTGGGCCCCTTGTGCCATGCCTCCGCTGCCTCTATGGTATATACACCCCACAGCCCCAGGCTATAATATAAAAAAATACAAAATATAAAAATCAGTTATTTATCACGGCTGGGTGTTGGATGGATTCTGGGTACTCTACTGTATATTGCTAAACAAAACCCTGTGCAGACCTTTACCGATATTTTACATGCTGACCTACACCTTATATATTTGCTGCATAACCCTTTTACTATTCTGCTTCTATTTTGCGGCTCGCCATGTTCAGTATAATAAGCAGAGCCGGATTATGAGGAGGGCACAAGGGGCGCACAGCCCATGGCCTCCACCAAGATTTGGGTTATGGTTTTATCTGGGAGGCTTTTCAGTCTTGACGGGCCGCGGGGCCAGTGACAAAGTTATCAGTGGCAGTGGGGCTCCCCATGCCTGGCCAAGCCTTTTTTGTTTTTGTAAAACTGCAGCTAAAGCTACCACAGGGCAGGATGCAGAGTCTAGAACAGCAAAGCCACCGCCAGTAATGCTACAGTGATGGGTGCAGAGCTGTCAATCCACGGCCGCTCATGTTATGAGCCTTTAAACATCCAAGATGGTGGCTCATGGAGCATCAGGCTGCCTGCAAACAGGAAGTGTCTTCTTACTGTGTCGCTCTGCATTCTGGGATTGCTGTCCTTTCCCTGACCCCAGCTCTGCTCTGTCTGTGCAAAGCACAACTATAACCCCATCCCCAGCACTTTATCCCGCTTTCCTCATCTCAGTATGTGTGATGCTTCTCAGTCAAGATGGCAGTGCCCATAGTCCTGAACAGAGTTGCAGCCCAGTGGGGGAAAGAATAAGTAAGTGACTAAAAACTTAAAATATATTCATTTTAGATGCTGGGGAATCGTTTTTTAAGGGTTTGGGCTTTTCATTAAATCATGCTGAAGGTCCGGTTTAATCCGACCCTGATAGTAAGTGACAATAATTGTCTATACACCAGTGATATTATTGTTGTCTTCGCTAGAACAGGTCACCGGTCAGGTTGCTATGGGCTACTCATTTCCTTTTATTTTTTTAGTTTTTGACAGTACCCTTGATTTGTGATCTGATCCTTTATTATGTACATTCGTTAATTACTTTGTTGTTGTCTGATTAGGCGTGTTATTGTTAATAAGTATGATAAGGAGAAAACGCAGCAATATAAATAGATGCGGTCATAATGACTTTGTTAATTAGCAGCACACAATACGTTATAATAAAGGGATGGGAGATCAGTTAAGTGTTATTGCATTCCATGCCTGGGTTTCAATTGGCAGTGAGTGGGATGCTCATGGTCCATTATGTGATCCTGATTGCTCAGGGAATTTTACCAGTCACTAATGACCTATCAGCTTAAAAGACATGGGTCTACTAACAAATCCCTTGTGAAATCTGCCCTCTTGCCATTTGTTTTTGAAACATAGAAGCAAAGGTTAGGGAGAAAGGAATTAAAGAAAAAAAATTCACAACTTTGGATCCCTCCTTTGGCCTCTTTCTAAATAAATACATCACTTCAAGAGAGGGTGTCAAAAACATCACATGGGAGAACTACTATTCTCCCAGCGGATCTACAAAGAAATATGTTGTCATCTTTTTTGGCTGTCTGGTGATCATCCCATTATTTTCTAATAATCTTGAAAATAAGGGGGGGGGGTCTACATTGAGAAGGACCAGAGAGATGGGTTTCCAACCTGTTGAAGGGACTCTCTGGGCAATAAAAAAATAAACAGCACCTTCCTGCCAGGTCTAAGGCTTGATCCTTCATGGTCCTGTGGGAGAAGCCCATCTTCCCCTAGGCAAATAACATCACTGGGCATTCATGGTGTATTAGGAAATTCCTGGTTTAGGAATCAGAACCCGGGACAGGGAGGCAGCTATCAGCCAGGCAGTAAATTGCCCCCTTGAAGCTATAATCAGGGGTCACTGTCTGGGGACAGAGGAAGCTAGGAGGTTGATTGGGAACTGAAGGACGTAGGATAGACAACCTGGCTGCACCATCAAAGAGGCAAGCTGCCGGCCATCTGGGGCGTGGGCGGTCCGGTACTCGAAGAGCCCGTAATCCACTTAGTTTTTCAGCATGGTCTCTAAAGGTGAGGATGCGCAGGCCCAGGGTAGTCCCTTGGTGGTCAAAGACTTGGGAAGGGGAAACACAGGGCAGACATACACAAGACACAAGCAAAATGATCTAGGCCCCAGTGCAGGCTGTGGTGAAGCTCGGCCCAAGTGCACGCTGTGGGGGAGCTGGGCCCCAGTGCAAGCTGTGGGGGAGCTGGGCCCCAGTGCAGGCTATACCTGAGCTGGACCCCAGTGCAGGCTATGACTGAGCTGGGCCCCGGTGCAGGCTTTGATTCAACTAGGCCCCAGTGCAGACTATGACGGAGCTGGGTCCCAGAGCAGGCTGTGGCGGAGCTAGGTCCCAGTGCAGACTAGCCTACATCAAAGGGCCGTAGGCCCAAGATACACGGCTAGAAACTGGAAGGGCCACAGGCCCCAATACAGACAAGGGCAAAACTGTAGTGAACCACAAGACCCAGCACAGACAGTGAAGACAAAGACAGAAACTATGAAGGACAGTAAGTCCTAGTACAGACAGAGACAGAAACTATGAAAGGCCGTGAGCCCCAGCACAGATAAGACATAAACTAAGGAAGGTCCAAAGGTCCACAAGGACACAGAGGTATGCAGGGAGGTTGGAGAGCATGGCTAGGCTATGGAGAGACAATGCAATGATCCAACAACAGGGGCGGGGCCAAGCACATGCATTTATAAGAACCTCAACATGCCACGTGAGGTCAAACCATGCAGCTCTAGGACCCAGGGAAGAACCATACCACTCCAGCAGCAACACAGCAACCAAACCACAGCAGACAACACATCAGAGCAGCGGATTGGAGCGATGAAGGCTGGCAGAATGTGGGTTCAAGACCGGTTCTATGCCGGTCCTAACATTATCCCCTCCTTTATAAGGCAGATTCCTGATGCCTTTTGGAAATTTTACTTGGGCTTTGGACAGTAGTCTTGGGGTGTCATTTGCACCAGTGGGTCAGGGCTCCCCGCCCCGTCTGTTGTGCCCACCCTTAGTTACATGACAGAATCTTCTGGCCAGAAAGAAATGAGCACAGACAGGGAGCCAGCAGAGCTATTTGCCCAAACTGCTCAGCAAGTAGCCGCATTAGTCCAGGCAGGGGAACGCATGCATTTGCGTGTCTGCTCCCTCGAGGGTGCTGGGACCCCTTTTCTGGATGATGCCCTGCCATCTTCGGCTGCACCTGCTGGGCCTTTTAAGTTTCCTGAACCTCGCATTCCCCGCCTGATTGTATCGGGTGACCGGCACCAGTTTTGGGCCTTCCAGAATAGCTGCAAGCTTTATTTTAAAGTCCAACCAAGGACATACCATTCTGATGCTCACAAAGTCCGAGCAAACATCTCCTTTCTTCAGGGGAATCCCGAAGCCTGGGATCACAGACTGTTAGAGAGGGAGAACCCCCTCTTGGACTGTTTTGATGGATTTTTTAAGGCCCTCACGGTCATGTATGACAACCCTGCCAGTGGAACCTCCACGGAATCCACCCTTTGCAACTTTCGCCAGGGCCGTAGACCAGTAAAAGATTTAGTGGGCGGGTTCGACTGTTGCGCCTTAGATACGGACTGGAAGGATTTAGCCCTCCATCACCAGTTCAGGAAGGGCCTGGCCGACAGTGTGAAGGATAAGTTAGCCCTGTCTACTGAACTGTTTAACCCATCCTCCTGAGGGAGACCAGCCTGAACCAATGCAACTGGGTGTAGTTCGGCCTTCTATCTCAATGAGAGGACTCATTGCTGCCCCCAGAATTTCCTCTACTGCGGTGCCTCAGGACATTTCCGGGCATACTGCCCTATACGGCCACAGGGTGAGTCCTTCATCCTGTCCATCCTTCTCCACCCTTGGAGTCACATGCCTTTTATGTTCATGTTCCTCTTTGTTTGCAGCTCCCTCAAGGTCAACTTGACGTCTCAGCTATCATTGATTCTGGTGTCTACAGTTATTTCATGGACTCAAGCTTCGCTTATCTTCAACAGATCCTGTTAACCCTTTGTGACCTCCCTCTGACAATCTCCTTGGCTGATGGTTCCTCCATGAAGGCGGGCCCAGTCAACTCCCAGACCACCCCTTTATTTGTGGCTTCCCAGAATCGTCATCACAAGTGGTTGAGCTTTGATGTTCTCCTGTCTCCTATCATTCCTGGATTCCCTTGGTTGCAACAGCACAACCTCCAGATCGACTGGAAGGGTGGTGGCGTTCATTGGGACTTTGGGAGCCTTTTGCAAGAATCATTGCCCTCCATCCACACCTGAAAAGGGCCAGGTGGCCACATTATCTCGAGACAACCTTGTGAAGATTCCCTTGGCCTATCAAGATTTTGTTAGTAAATAGAGGGCTGACTCTCTAACTCATTTCTTTGATTGTCTAATCGACTTACTCCTCTGAGCCTCAATTCTATATGGCCGAATCTATCCTCTGCCTGAGCCAGAATTGGCTACCCATAAGGAATACATTGACTCTAATTTGGCCAAGGGATTCATCCGGCACTCTTCATCTCCTGTACTGGGATTTTCTTTGTGGAAAAAAAAGACGCATCCCTTCATCCTTGTATTGATTATAGGGACTTAAACAGGTTCACGGTGAAGAATTTGTATCTCCTGCCATTAATTCTAGAATTGATGCAGTGGCAGGAGACGAAAGGAAAATAGCCTTTCATACCAAGTACAGTCATTTTGAGTACCTTGTGATGACTTTCTGTCTCTGTAATGCTTTAGCCACATTCCAGCACCTTGTCAACAAGGCTTTCTTTTCTAAGGAGTTAACTCCAGCTGAGCGGAATTATGATATCACAGATAGTGAACTTCTTTCCATTAAATTAGTGTTAGAGGAATGGAGGTATCTGTTGGAAGGTGCAAAGCAACCTATTCTGATTTTAACGACACATCGCAATTCAGAATACCTGCGGTTGGCTCAATGGCTGAAGCCCAGACAAGCCCGGTGGTTACTATTCTTCTCTTGTTGTAATTTTCACATTACTTATTACATAGACTATTTTGCTTAGGAGATCCGGATGTTTGCTGGTCTGAAGAGCCAATCACTTACCTACCTTTGGCTGTGTGCGGCCCGGAAGCCATTCAGTTGAGGTGGTAGGGCCATGAACAGCTGAGGAGAAGGGAAGCGATTGATGTCGCAGCAGTTACGCATGCGTTGTGGGCTCGAGGAAAATGTAAGAATATCAAATGACTCACAGAGTCAAGAGGAAGTAGGCCTGCCTTGGAGTCTCATAGACTCCAGGGTGGGTTTTGGTCCACTTTAAATAGGAGGGGCAGTGAGGGAGTTGTTGTTAGAGTTAAAAATGAATGTCCTTTTCAGGGGAGTTAGTAAGGGACAGCTGCTGGAGTGAGGGACACGAAGGGAGTTGTTTTTAAAAAAATGTCCTTTTTAGGGCAGTTAGGGACAGCGGCAGGAGCGATAGTGAGGGTCATTGTAGTTGAGGTCATGTGAGAGTCACCGTGCAGCCAAGTGGGACACTTTATTTAATTGTCCCCCACCACCATCAAATATGGCCCGTAGTACCAGTAGGCAGACTTTGACTCACTGTCAGGGATCGCCGGACACCCTTCTTGCATGAGCCAACAATCCCCAATCTCCACCGCCTCTTGTGCTTATAGTCAAGCCCCCGCTCGCTGGAGACACGGGTTATGCCTCTCCAGACTCGGTTGCCCCAGGACTTACTGGCGCAAAGATTGTTGGCTTATGGTAAAGACGGGTGAACTGCGGGGTGTCCCAAATCAGGAGTTCAAGCGAACAGAGTCCAGAAACGTCAAATCCAAGGGGCAAGGCAGAGAATAGTCGAGACAGGCAGGGGTCAAAGCCGGGTGGTCACAATAGCGCGGTATCCAAGGGGTAATCAGAAGCAAGGTCAGACAGGCAGAAGGTCGGTGCGGGCAGCGGACAGGAGTGGTCAAAGACGGAGCCGGATCAAAAAACACTAGATGCAATTCCAACAGCACACCCAAGCTAGTAATGGCTATAACGGGCACTGGTGGTCCGGGCAGGAAAATATTTATATACTTATATGATAACTGGCCAATGGGAAGGGGAATGTACTGATTAGTGCAAAACGTGTGGTGATTGGTGCAACACTGGAACTAGCCCCTGATAGGAGAACCCCAGGGACTGGACCGCCCTGGCCAGTCAGGCTGTCCAGTCCCTGGCCTCTCCAGGGCAGAGGATCCTGGACCAGGACTGGTCCATTTAAACCTGCCCCCGGCGAATGCGCTGGAAGCAGCGCCGCCGGGGGGCATAAAAGGAGCGTGCTTGAGCACGAGTACTGCCGTCGGGCGTGTCTCCCGAGGAGGAGGGGGCTGGTGGCGTGCCCGAAGCTGGAGGGGCGGCTGCTCGGCGTGGCCGCCGGAAGGGCCGCGCTGCCAGTCTGCGTGTGGAGATGCCGCGGGACAGACCTTCAGGTAAGTTTCTTACACTCACATGGTGGTTGACTACCTGTAAACGTGTCTCCTGGTACTGAGCGATGAGTCCTCACTGATCAATTTCTGGGTTGTTAAATTGGATGCGTGGCCAGAGCTTGCCTGCTATGCCTTGAAGGTTCTGACCTGCCCTTTGGCAAGTGTCCTATCAGAGCGTGTGTTCAGCACTGCAGGGGGTGTCATCGCCGAGAGGAGGATCCGCATTTGTTTGATTTTTTTGTTTTCCGTTCTTGTTTTGAGTACTTTTCCTAGCCCATTTTGTGCAGAGCAATCTCTCTTATGCTCCCCTTCAAATTGCAGCCCTCTAGCCTATGCTACCCCCATTGTACTGCCATTTTTGGGCCCCCAAGTTCGGGTCCCCATTGATTTCAATGGGGTTTGGGTTCCAGTTTGGGTCAAGTCTACAGACCCAAACTTTGGAGGCAAGTTTGTCCAAATTTGGCGAATATGAACTTCTATTGGTCTGCTCATCTATATAAATAACTTAATAAATCCATTGGACTTTTCCAGGTCATTTTAAATATTAGGACAAAGATGCAGGGCTCCTGCCACTTGTGACATAGCTTCGAGAAGTACATATGAAAATCGGAAAAGGGGCTATATAACAGATTTTATGAACCTTTGAACAATTCAGAATGTAATTCTAGCCCTTACAGGAAACTAAAGAAATCTAGAATCTTTCAAGCAGGCCAGCAATTGGTAACTTTAAATTCGAAGTATATTTTATCTAGCGATGTTATTCATTACCCTCATGCTAGCATCAAGCACTCTGTTTGGTATTTATTTGAGATTGATAGAATTCCAATGATCAAAATCCAGTATGTTACTACATATGGTTCTGCGTGAGACTGCACCTTTTTGTCATAATGATTTCTGAGAAAGTGAACTCCTTCGTACCATAAAGGAAGATGGGCAGCAGCCAGAGAAATCCAGAGTTACGCAAATGCTGGAATTCCTCAAGTATGGCTTTAAGAGGCTTTATTCTCTTTAGAAGAGACATTTATTTGACCATGACTATGACTCCATAACTGTGCTACAGCAGAGGGCGCAGCCTCTGAGGCAGCAGAGAGTCAGGGGCTGGTCAGTCTTACTGGCCAGAGCTGACCAGCCCCTGGGAATAGTATGGCCATGCCGTCCAGGGATACTGGGCTGGCCAATCAACACCACCGGCAGTCTGACCACCCACAGCTTCCTATTGGCCAGTCTCCCCTTAAATATTAATTAGGCCTGGGCCACAATGCCTGTGATAGCTTTCTGTGATAAGGCTGTGCTGTGTCTTTTGTGAACTACTACCTGTTGCTGACTCTGCTCCACCTGACCATCCCTGCCTGCTGCCTGAACCAACCTCTGCTTCGCCTGACCACATTTCTGCTTAACCCCTTGGATACCTCATGATCTCTGACTCCCCGGTTCGACCTTTGGCTATCCCTGACTATTCATCCGCTCCAACCCCGTGCTGTGACATTGATCAGACTGACATCTCGTGTACGACCCCGGCGTCCTGTGTGCTCTAGGTTCACCTGTCTTCACCCGTAAGCTGGCATCCTTTGCCCTACCTAAGTCAACCGTGTCCGATGAGGCATGTCCCGGCAAATGTGGGCTTGTCTATAGGCAGAAGCAGCAGCGGGACAATACACATATTTTTCATTATTGTTAAAGTGTTTAAACTAACTCTTTATTTAGTACATTACAAAATGACTCCAATGAAGCAGACCTCAACCCTACAGTAGACAATGTGTTCAGCATGCCCTAGGCATCCTGATTTGGGATTCCTACAAAAACCTCCAGAAATGGCTTAAAATGGGCAGAAAGTACCTGATGCTTTGTGTGTTCATCAGCCCCAGAGTCTATGTGACCATTGACACCCGTTGGCTGCCAGTGGTCATGTGCGCCACTGGAGCAGTGTGGGAAACTAGAGGGGGGTGAGTAATATTGCCTCGTTTTGGGCATTTCCTTACATAAAGTTAATGCCGAAGTCGTAGTCTTTCGTGAGTAGGTGAAAGGAGCCTCCAGGTTTAGATAAATCCTAATTCTCACAATTCAGATACCACTGAGGTAGAAACTAAAAGCTGGAGAAAAAGCTGGCATGGTGGCACAGCTTCCAATAACCATATGACAGTTTGAATAGACAGTGCATTAGCAGATGATTGGTGTCCCACTGAAATTAACAAGATTTGTTTTCTTTTTGGCAGAGGGGGAAATGGTTACAACAAGCTTAAATGGGCTCTATTTTGAATACATAATCTCGATCAACTCCAGGGGAACCTGCTGACACCCTCCCTGAGTTGGATAATATTAGTAATAGTAATTAGTAATACTAATATTAGCACTACTGAAGCTTGAGTGACAGTTGCAATGAAAGACCCCTGGATCAGGTACGTACTAGAACGCTGGTGAATTAGGAAGTACTGGAGCAGAGCTGACCCTCATACAAAGCGGAGTGTACTGACCTTGATCCTGACTTTACTAGGCTGCAGGCACAACCAGGATCCCACAACCATTGCCAAGTTTGGGCAGGTTCAGAGCAGCTGGCAGTCAGACATAGCCAAGGGTCAGAAGCTCGAGTTAGAGTCAAACAAAGCCAAAGTTCAGGAGCCAAGCATGTAGTCAAACGTTGCTGAGGTCAGAACCGGAACCAAAAATAGGAACCAGCAAGACTGATGTCACTTCAACATGATCTGCTGGCAACTTCCTTTAGCCACAGTCCTCCATGACCATGTGTGCAAAAGTACATGTATGCCCATAACTGCCACACCAAAGGAGCACAAATGCGCATGTCCACCCCAAATGGCCACTGCATGGTCTCACGGCCAGTAAAAGGGGCACTTGCGTGGAATCGTTTTTTGTACCATCTGACACCCATGCTTGGTCCCTGCAAACAGAAACGGAGGTAAATATTCCCATAGGGTGCCACAGACGCCAAAAACAAGACAACATGGCTTTGGTAACTTTATTCAAAAATCAAATTACTTTTTGGACTGAAGCTGGGCTTTAAAACAGGTTTATTACATCCTCTTTTTTCACATACAATTTTTACTTCCGTATGAAAAGTAGATCTGAGAAATGCTTTGTCTAAAAAATAGGCAAACGTGTAGAAACATTTTAATGAAATCCACAATTTCCTGCATTTCACGCACGTCCAAGTGAAAGTTGCTTTGATTACAATCTACTCCAGCGTAATAGCTACCGGGACAGTGCTGCTGGCACAAACTGGAAATGATTATACAGCCTGATGTGCTTCCTAAATGCAGGAAAAAAATCTATCATTAGTTCCCTTATGGTCACGCCATGACTCAGCCGACCTTCATTTCTCAGCTGGATATGGAAGCTTTTGGCTTTGATAGTTTACATTAAAGAGACCTGTTTTTTCTTAGCTACAATTGCATTCCAAGGTCAGCAGAGCCTGTTTCAAAATGTCATTTGCATTGTAGCAATTAACGGGTCAGTCCAGCAAAATGGATATTTCAGTCATTAGCAGAATCTTGATTTTTATCTTATTATATATCTCTTAAGCTCCAACTTTGTGCCAGGGAGTATCCATGGGGCAACTGAACTAACCTAACCCACCCCTCACACCAACTGCTGCATTAGAAAAATAATCACCTTTTTCTAGCAGAGCTCCTTTCAATGTTTCGGCCCCAACTGATGGTGCCCCACAAGAAAAAGGTGCCAATTTTCTAAATTCAGGGTGCACGCCCAGCTAAAGTAGGTAGGTTAGGTTTCTTAAAATGGACCTATCCCCGCTGAGTCTAAAAAAGTTTTTTAGACTCCAGGGCTGACCAACTAAGTTCCCCTGGGACATGCAGATTCAGCATGCCCCACTGTGTGAACTTCCCTCAGATTGCCGGCGAGCCCCCTTACCTATCCTCGTTCGTTCACGGGCCATCGCCGCATCCTTGCAGCTGTGTGCTCTCCTGCGCTCAGCCATTTAGATTGGCTGGGCATGCGGGAGCGCTCACTCGGGCACTTCTTATGCCGACATGCTGTTCAAGACAATGGCTTATTGGAGTGGGGGGGGTTTACAAAGTGGGGGAGTTCACACAGTGGGGCATCCCAATTCGGAATGCCCCTGGGGCAAGAACCTATCAACAGTCAAAATCACGGTGATAGATGCACTTTAAGACTTTAAGATGCACTTTAAGAATTTTAAAGAGGACATACACCCTAGAAGTCCTGCCCTGTAGGAAACAATAATCTTGAGTGTCCACCATTTATAGGGTATATAAAATGGCATGTAATTATTCGCACTATAGTATTAACATTGTTCTTAAAAATTCATTAATGTTGCCAGCCTGAAGCATGCTTCAGCAGAAGTGTTCTGTTGTCAGATCAGCTTTGGATGAGCTGGATTAAAGGGTAAATGTTAAAAACAAAAAAAACTGTCTATGGGAATGCCCGGTCATTAACCAATTTTAAGGGAAAAGTACACAGATATATTACTATGAAATTGATAAATTACTTACCTTTAACACCAAGATGGGCTATATTTGGCTCAATAGATTCAGCCACCTTGATTGTGGACAGCGGCACTTAAAGGTTAATACTGACTGTATCAGCAGTTGCAAAAAAATTTTTTTTCCAAAATTGGAGAATTGAAAACAAGATTTTAAGATTAATTTAAATATATATATATATTTTTGTATACTCACGTTTATTGAATAAAAAAAAACAATGAGGAAGAGGGGTAGGAATTACAGAATGGAGGAAAGGGGGCGAGATTCCCGGGGCGATCGATTCCCTCCCCCCAGGGCATCCAAAATCGGGATGCCCAGCTGTATAAAATCCCCTAGGTCGCCCCATACACTTACCTTGCTTCCTGTTCCAATGGCGCATGTGCGAGCCGCAGCCACATCCCCCGCTTCCCTCTAACAGGGAGCTCGTCCGCGCCGGCCATTCACAAAGGCCTGGCGCCGGCACGCTCCCTGTTAGAGGGAAGCGAGGGATGCGGCTGTCAGCGTGCTTGGTGCTGCTGGCCTTAGATGACGTGATTGGACGGGCGCCCGTGCATGCGCTGTAGGGCCAGGAAGAGGTGAGTTGCGCTCAGCGATCTGGGGGGTTTTACACAGGGGGAAAGGACCAAAACCCAGGATAGTCAAAATCCTGGGTTTTGGTCCACTTTAAAGAGGATGTGCAATCTTTTTGTAACCCTGCAGCCACCCTGCCCAGCCCTGGGCATTAAAATAATATAATTCCTCCCCCAATTCTTGCAGGATGGCGGGACTCTGCATGGCAGCCGTAGACTTGGGTGATGGTTGGACTTGAGTAAATGACCAGTACAGTACTGCTGCACACAATTGCCACTCTGTGCATTCTCTCCAAGATGGCTGTGCCCAGGACCCGAGGTTACCTAGAGCCTGGACTTAACCAGAAAGACACATGTATCAAAAAGGTGTAGGGACCCCCTGTAAATCAAGCTATTCTGGAACAGCCATCCTCTTTCTTTCCCTGGCTGCTTTCCCCTATTCTTTCCCCTCTCCTCTTCACTCTCCTCCTTCCACCAGCTGATTTCCTTCCCCTGAACCCTGGAAAATTGGTAGGTAAGAGGTAAGATTATTTTCGTCCGTCAAAAGTTTGGTTCGGAAGAACACAAGTCTTTTAGGGAAATTCAGCAAACTGCCAGAAGCAAACTTTTAAAATGCTCATCTCTAATGATGAATATACCTAATCTTCTGATTCCCCTTTCCTTCATTCTGTAATTCCTACCCTTCTTCCTCATTGTTATTTTTTTTAATTCAATAAACGTGAGTATACAAAAAAAAAAAAAAAAGATATACATATATATATATATATATATATATATATATATATTTATATTTATATATTGTGGTAAGGTGCAAGGTGCCGTCATTGATGGTAGGTATGTGGCACCAAGGTACCTGGCCTTGGTGCAGTAAAGCTGTGTAGTTTTCTCCAGCATCAGCTGCTAATGGCAGTCTGCTGCTAAAATTTTAGTATAGCCGAAAGGCTAACCCAGGACGGCTTTACTGGGATGGAGTAGAGCAGGGTGGGACTCCATCCCTTACCCAGGTCCGGGTTTTGCGGGCCGCATAAATAGCCTGGGGAGTCAGCTGTGCACTGGCTGTGTTTAGAGATCACTTGTGGAGTGAGACTCTGTGTGCCTGGCTGGAAGCTCTTATACAGGCTATTTCATGTGGACCCGAGGTGGATTCGGCTACAAGTGTGCAAGCTTGGACAAAAACTAAAAAGGGCCGTTGCCTGTCTGATGCAATTCTGTGGCATTTTTCCTGAAAGGGTGATGTAACCCAAAAAGGATATTTTGTGTTATGGACTTTTTGTGTGAATAAACACGGACTTTAATGAGATGTAGGTAAGTGTTGGAGTAAGAATTACAAATGTAGAAACAAATTATGTCTGTGTTGTGCAGCTGGAGACTAATAGCTCATGTTTATGTCTGCTGAGTGTTGGGGCCCGACACTCTGGCCTGTTCCACGCTGAGGAGAGGGGGAAACAATGTAACAAAGTAATCAGCTGTTCAGTGCTGGCAGCCGTCCAGCATAAGATAACAACATTGCCTGGCCAGAACTCATATATCTAAAACAGAGAGAAAAGCTCTAGAAGTCATTCAGCTGATTGGTAAATTCAATGTCTTTGAACCAGAGAGTCATTAGTTCAAATCTCAGACTCGCCAGTTTTTCTTTTTTTCTGGGGGGGGGGTTATTTTATTTCAGAATTGGATTTTTGGGTTTACATCCTGTTTTTTTGCTCTAAACATTTTTTATTTTGACAGTTTTCCCTTCATGTTGGCCATTTTCTCTCTCTTTTCTCAACACATTTTTCCATATGATCTTTCTTTCAGCTTTGTGTGTTTTGAGCAAATTTCAATAATGGAGCGACCTATATCTAGGTCCTCCAACTGTGTGACCCACATATATGTATGGGAAATGTCGATTGGTACAAGGTCAAGCGTTCTAAACACACTGCTGAATCTGGGTTCAGGCACTCCCCAGAGATTCTAAATACGCTTTTGACCAAGACCACACCATTTAAGTATTCAAAATTGATTTATTAATATATAATTCTTTAAAATACATATGTTTACAAATTCATACTCTCTGAGCTCTCAATTAATTATTTCCATGATATTAGTTATTTACATGATATTCAAAACACATTGGTACATTTATAATGCATAAATCACGTTTTTCAAGTGTATAGACAATACATTTCTCCCTGCTGTCAGTTGGATTCATAATCCCTTCCTGATTGCCCGATTATGATTATGGTTATCCAGGGGCCGTTTCACACAGTGGGGCATCCCGATTTAGGATGCCCAAGGGGGAAGGTCAATGGCCGAGTCTTATAGACTTCAGGGTCGGCCACTCAGGGTTTTGTTTCACTTTACTACCTTTAGATTTTCCTGCACAGTTATTCAAAGAAGAATTTCAGTTATTTTCAGTCAGTTCAGTTTATTTTGTATAGATTTTACACATTTGAGTCACCTGGTCTCATAACAAAAGCAGCACCTCACACACACACAGCCGTTACCACTGATTACAGTGTCAGCCTTTGAGGTAAAGTGTTGCTAGGAGACCAGTGGGCTAAATGAAGCAGCTCACTAAATATAACCCAGCAGATCCCCCTATTCAGCAAATGGACTAAGCCATTGTCATTATACAATTTAAAAGAAAGGCATATATTTTTTTCCTTTTTCTATCGCCACATTATTTATACACATGTTATTGTGTGGCTATTTTATTATTTATCTTTTTTCATGCAAATTTCGCGATACTGCTCCTTTAAGTTGAACTTTTCGCCTCTGAGCCTCTATACTGCTAACATCCTGCTGTCTACCAGAGCTGATCCTCACATTTGGTGTCGGATGCGGGCAAAGCAGTGAGGCCGTTACTAGGAGCAACCAACGGAAACGTTTTTTTTGTGCATGTCCTACATTAAGCTTGCCAGGCTGCTACCTGCCATGGTACTGCTCGATGAATACACGGGGCGGAAAACCGGGGTCTTGTGCATACACGGGGACTTGAGAGACTATGCCACAGCACAAGTTACTCTAACCACGAAGTCGCCGCTAAACTTCCATATGAACTTATTATTGGGAGAGACTTTCCGGGGTTCATGTCACTGTGGACCAAGCTGGGAGTTCCAGAAACCCGCGAGGCGGGTGTGTCCCCAATAGACTGGCCCTACTCAGGGGTGACCCCAGAACCTTGGGAGCCGGAGTCAGAAGGCACAACGGTAGGGGTGACCGCCACTACAGTGGAAGAGGGGGAGTCAACCCCACTGAGTGTTATGGTTGGAGATGTGAAAGATCTGTCAACAGGTCCAGAGTTGGCCGATCTCCATGTCTCCATGGGTAGTTTTGGTACAGCACAACACCAGGACCCGACTCTTATCTCGGGCCTGGGAGAATGTACTTGAGGTGGAAGGTGAGCCACAACTGCCAGGGGCGGAGTTACAGTTTCCTCGCTTTGTGGTTCACCAGGATATGCTGTACCGAGTAAACAAAGTACGTGAAGAGGTTGTGGAACAATTGGTGGTACCCAATCCTTATCGCAAGCTGGTGTTGGATTTGGCCCACCAACATGTTCTGGGGGGGACACCTAGGCCAGCAGAAAACTCTGGACCGAATTTTACAACGATTCTACTGGCCCAGTGTGTACAAGTAGGCGGAGAGATATTGTGAGTCCTGCCCAACATGTCAGATGACAAGCCCCCAGCCTCATTACCGTGGTCCCCTAGTTCCTCTCCCAGTTATTCTGGTGCCCTTTGAGCGGATTGCCATGGATCTGGTGGGTCCAGTGCCAACATCCGCTAGAGGGCATCAACATATTCTGGTAATCTTGGACTATGCCACGCGGTACCCCAAGGCCATACCCCTGCGACACACCTCAGCCAAGCTCATTGCTAAGGAGCTTATGGAAATGTTTTCCCAAGTAGGCCTGCCTAAAGAGGTCCTGACCGATCAAGGTACCCTGTTTATGTCTAAGGTGATGAAAGAGCCCTGTAAGTTGTTGCACAACCTCTCCTCTAAACAGGCCCAGGAAGCCAGGGAATTTGTCAGCAGAAACACGGATGTGTTTTCAGATCTCCCCGGAGCGCACTTCTGTCATCCAACATGACGTTGTCACGGAACCTCAGGTCAAGATCCGGTTGAAGCCTTACCGGGTACCTGAGTCCCGGCGACAAGCTATCGTGGAAGAAGTGCAGCAAATGCTCCGGTTAGACGCGATTGAAGAATCAAAGAGCGAGTGGGCCAGCCCAATAGTCTTGATTCCCAAACCCGATGGTACGTTGCGGTTCTGTAATGATTTCCGCAAACTTAATGGAATTTCTAAGTTTGATGCCTACCCTATGCCCCGAGTAGACGAGCTTATTGAGAAGCTAGACCAAGCCAGGTATTTTTCTGTTTTGGACCTCACAAAAGGGTACTGGCAGGTACCCTTGACTGAGGCTGCCAAGGAGAAAACAGCCTTTATCACACCAGAGGGACTGTTCCAATACAAGGTATTACCCTTTGGTTTACATGGTGCTCCCGCTACGTTCCAAAGGTTAATGGATATTGTCCTCCGGACATCGTCGGAATTCTTTGGCATATCTGGACGATATAATTATCTATAGTACGGATTGGGAAAGTCACCTACCCAAAGTCCAGGCCGTAGTGGATTCCCTCAGGAAGGCTGGTTTGACAGCAAACCCGAAGAAATGTGCCTTAGGCTTAGAAGAGACGAAATACCTGGGATATGTGATTGGGCGAGGAGTGGTCAAGCCCCAGGTTAATAAAATAGAAGCCATCCGTAGCTGGCCACGTCCTAACACTACCCGCCAAGTGAAGTCATTTCTGGGGTTGGTAGGGTATTACATGAGGTTCATTCCCAATTTTGCCACTGTAGCAGCACCATTGACAGACCTGTTAAAGGGACGCAAGTCTGTCATGGTGAAGTGGAATGAACAGGCCGAAAAAGCGTTCTCCACTTTGAAGTCTGCCCTGTGTGGGTCTCCGGTGTTGGTGACACCCGACTTTAAGAGGGAGTTTATAATGCAAACCGATGCCTCCGAGGTAGGTCTCAGTGCTGTACTGTCTCAGGAAGTCAACGGGGAGGAACACCCTATTGTCTACGTGAGTCGCAAGCTGACACCCGCAGAGACCCGGTATAGTGTAGTGAAGTTGAGAATGTTTGGCCATTAAGTGGGCCCTTGAGTCTCTTTGCTACTACTTGCTGGGGAGAAGGTTCCGTTTGATTATGGACCATTCTCCCCTCAAGTGAATGTGCCAGGCTAAGGACAGGAATGCCAGGGTCACCCGGTGGTTCCTGTCCTTACAAAATTTCAAGCTCACAGTAGAGCACAGAGAGGGACGGATGTTGAGTAATGCGGATGCCCTGTCCCAGGCACATTGTTTGTCATGTGTCCACCCCCTCAGGGTTGAACAAAGTGGGGGGGGTATGTGGTAAGGTGCAAGGTGCGTCATTGACGGTAGGTATGTGGCCCCAAGGTACCTGGCCTTGGTGCAGTAAAGCTGTGTAGTTTTCTCCAGCATCAGCTGCTAATGGCAGTCTGCTGCTAAAATTTTAGTATAGCCGAAAGGCTAACCCAGGACGGCTTTACTGGGATGGAGTAGAGCAGGGTGGGACTCCATCCCCTACCCAGGTCCGGGTTTTGTGGGCCGCATAAATAGCCTGGGGAGTCAGCTGTGCACTGGCTGTGTCTAGAGCTCACTTGTGGAGTGAGACTCTGTGTGCCTGGCTGGAAGCTCTTATATAGGCTATTTCATGTGGACCCGAGGTGGATTCGGCTACAAGTGTGCAAGCTTGGACAAAAACTAAAAAGGGCCGTTGCCTGTCTGATGCAATTCTGTGGCATTTTTCCTGAAAAGGTGATGTAACCCAAAAAGGATATTTTGTGTTATGGACTTTTTGTGTGAATAAACACGGACTTTAAGTTGAACTTTTCGCCTCTGAGCCTTTATACTGCTAACATCCTGCTGTCTACCAGAGCTGATCCTCACATATTATATATATATATATATATATATATATATATATATATATATATATATGTAAATTAAAAAAAGGTGTGAGGGTAACTGCTGCAATCTATGGAACACAGAAAATGAAAATTTCAAAACCTAAGCAGATATATTTGTTGTTAATTTTCTAAGGCAGCCAATCTCTGGATCTTTTATAACTATCCTTTCTTGTTATATATGGGTTGATTCAAAGAAACATGTAACAGCTTGGATTTGGCTCACGATCATCCTATTTTTCACGTCCGCTCGTGCGTTCGTATGAACTTGCGAGTGATTCAATAAGCAAATACGTTTCTATCCTAAAAGATACGTCCGTTCGTATGATATCTCCCGAACTTGCCTCAGTCAGTTGCCAATCGTAAAAATCACGTTCATGTGCTCACCTGTTGCGGCGGCAGCCTGTTTTTTCGGCTGCTTCCATCGTCAACCTCTTCCAATTACTTGCGTTTGCCTCTGGTTTTCATTGGTTTTTGGCCTCTTAGATTCGTGCGTTCGTATGTTTATAAGATCTTGCGCATGCGCACCCTCAACCAGAAACTTACCTAAACCCCTTAGCGCTTGCATCCCACTTCATTTCTCGGTCCCTCAAACTTACCTAAACCCCTTAGCGGCTGCATCCCACTTCATTTCTCGGTCCCTCAAACTTACCTAAACCCCTTAGCGCTTGCATCCAACTTCATTTCTCGGTCCCTCAAACTTACCTAAACCCCTTAGCGGCTGCATCCAACTTCATTTCTCGGTCCCTCAAACTTACCTAAACCCCTTAGCGGCTGCATCCAACTTCATTTCTCGGTCCCTCAAACTTACCTAAACCCCTTAGCGGCTGCATCCAACTTCATTTCTCGGTCCCTCAAACTTACCTAAACCCCTTAGCGGCTGCATCCAACTTCATTTCTCGGTCCCTCAAACTTACCTAAACCCCTTAGCGGCTGCATCCAACTTCATTTCTCGGTCCCTCAAACTTACCTAAACCCCTTAGCGGCTGCATCCAACTTCATTTCTCGGTCCCTCAAACTTACCTAAACCCCTTAGCGGCTGCATCCAACTTCATTTCTCGGTCCCTCAAACTTACCTAAACACCTTAGCGCTTGCATCCAACTTCATTTCTCGGTCCCTCAAACTTACCTAAACCCCTTAGCGGCTGCATCCAACTTCATTTCTCGGTCCCTCAAACTTACCTAAACCCCTTAGCGGCTGCATCCAACTTCATTTCTCGGTCCCTCAAACTTACCTAAACCCCTTAGCGGCTGCATCCAACTTCATTTCTCGGTCCCTCAAACTTACCTAAACACCTTAGCGCTTGCATCCAACTTCATTTCTCGGTCCCTCAAACTTACCTAAACCCCTTAGCGGCTGCATCCAACTTCATTTCTCGGTCCCTCAAACTTACCTAAACCCCTTAGCGGCTGCATCCAACTTCATTTCTCGGTCCCTCAAACTTACCTAAACCCCTTAGCGGCTGCATCCAACTTCATTTCTCGGTCCCTCAAACTTACCTAAACCCCTTAGCGGCTGCATCCAACTTCATTTCTCGGTCCCTCAAACTTACCTAAACCCCTTAGCGCTTGCATCCAACTTCATTTCTCGGTCCATAAAACGTTAGAATATCACATAATTTACATGTGTCTATATGTTTCTAAGTGTGTTGTTTCTGGTTTGTGTAATTTTTTGGGTGTGTGCATATTAGAAAAGACACATTTCTGAAGGATTAAAATATAATTTATTTAAAATATTTTCTTTGTTTTTTATTTAATAATTGTAAAAACTTTGTTTTTTTTTTGGGTTTTTTTTTGTAAACCTTTTTTTTTTTTTTTTCAACGAAAAACAAATATAAATATTTTGTATTTTTTTAACAGTAAAACACCTTTTTTTTTTTTTTTTTTTTTTTTTTTTTTAAAAATACATCTTTTTGGGTTTTTAACCAAAAACATAAAACAAGTGTTAAAATTTTTAAAAATTTTAAAACAACTTTAAGAAAGGAGCCAGGACCAAGGGCACTAATCCTCCTCGTCTTCTTCATCTGTTGGCCCCAACGTCGCCTGTATGGCCAGCAGCTCGGCCACCAACTCCTTCATTCTTTTTTTTTTTCCCGCCAAGGTTTGGGGGATCATCCCTGTAACCAATAGAGAAAGAAACATAAATAGGAGTCCCAGACCGGTTTGTATGCTGGAAATAGATTTATGGTTAATCAAATACATGTAAATGCATGACATATGTCCTTCTTCAAAGGGATACAGTTAATGCATTTCCCACAGGTAAGTGTTTAAACTCCTTAAACCGGACCTTCAACATTATTTAATGAAAACCAATAACTATTCACAAATGATTCTGCACCACCTCAAAGTTATTTAGGGTTTTTTGGGGATTACAGCGCCGCCATCTGGACTCTGAAGCATAACACTTAATGAGGAGTGGAGAGTTGGATAAAGTACAGGGGAGTAGGTTACAGTGGTGCGTTGGGAATCCAGAGCATAGCTGGGTTGAGGGAAAGGTCATCACTCACACAATGCATGGCAGCACCTTCCTTTTTTCAATCTGTATCCCATGCTGCCTGTAAATATTGTGCATTCCATATTCCCCAATATTGGTTTTGTTCAGTCTAATAACATGCATTAGATGGGTGAAGGGTGTTTTTCCATGTTTCTAATCTGTAGGTACAGTGTGATGGCTAAGTCTTTGGTTCTTAATACTAGTTAGGGTCCTCTTTAAGCTAACGAAGTGCCCACATGAAAGTGTGAACTACACATTGGCTACGCCTTTAGTTATGTGTGTGTTATTAGCTAAGCAAACATTAATATGAATAATGGCATGGAGACTTACGGAGTTGGTGGCCGACAGATGGCTGGTTGGGGCCAACAGGCTGCCCTTGGTCCTGGCTCTGCTGTGAAGAAGTCCCTGGAGAAACATGTGACATTTGGTTAGTACTTGTAGAGAGTCACTATTCCCCACATATCTGGCTCCCAGTCTGGCTGACATCACTCACCTTCGCCAGGATCGACTTCAAGCATCTCTGCTGCCTCCTCCTCCACTATCTCACCCGCTCCAGAAGCTTCTACAAATACATAATAAAGGATAACTTAGTTTTTGGCCTGCCATGTATATCTTTGTGCCTATACATGAAGAGTGACATACCAGAGCCTTCCCCATGCGTGGCCAGGTATGACTCCACGCCCACGCGCCTTGGCCCCTCCTCTGTGGTAAGGTCCAGGGGCTGGTCTGAGGAGGCCACAGAGGAGGGGTAGGTCCGTCGCCCAGGAGATCCACCACCTTCACTCACAGATGCAGAGTCATGCAGCACTGGTCGGCCTGTACGTCTCCGGGTGCGGCGAATTCTGAAATCCATTTCCAACACTACCAAAGAAAAGTCATTATAAATAAAGGCATAACTTAGACATTTGGAACATATACCATGCAATTGCTTTGTACTTACTTGGGAAATGGATTCCAAAAAACCTCCGCACCCGGGGCATGTGCAGACGCTTCAGGTCCGACCAATGCTGCATTATCTGGGTGTGAGTGAAGGTGGTGCTGGTCACACGGTGGATCTCCGCGATGATCTCCCGGGCGATGTCCCTTTTCTCGCACACATTGGGCGCGAAGTCATACCGGCGCTGAAGCATGATCTGAAAAACATAATGGACACAGAGCTTTTACTTTTACACACAGACCCATATGTGTTGCATCACAAGTTGAGAATTTAATGTCATTAACACACACATTTCGAGTGGCCGCCATTTTTGGGGAGTGCCTTCAAGAGGACGTTGACTGTGATTGACAGTCTGGTCTTATGTTATATGTATCACACACCATGTACATACAGATAATAGCCAACATCAAGAATCAGGCCACCTGCATCTATGGCATGTTAGGATGGTTTAAACATCCAAGATGTAGCCTAATGCTTAGGCTTTTGGACCACGTGTGTGGCTTCCCGTTGTGTTTTTATGGCTTAGGAAAACAGTGTTCCTCAAACATCCGCATCAAGGTCCGAGACAGGCCAGGTTTGCCAGCTCGCCCCGCTACTCCACAGGTTAATTAACTGTTGCTAAGCCGGAGCAATTGGCCGAATTAGGACATCAGCATAGACAGTTGAAAACGTGGCCAGGCTCGGCCCTTGAGGATGAAGTGTGAGGAGCCAGTGATTAAACATTAAGATACCCCAAACTAGTTCCAAACGCATCATTTACATTTAGGCCATCATTGACTATTCGATTAAAATGCACAGGCAGCCACTTACCAGCATGAGGATCTCTTCCTGTTGACGGGTGAAGATAGTGGGCGCCATCTTTATGCTTCTTCCAGGCAGCAGATAAGTGAAACCCCAGCGGTTTCCTGGTTCCGCTCGAACGTACGTTCGTACGAGCGCGTAGTCGTGCGCATAGGCGTCACACGCTGGGCTCATTATTTAAAGGTCCCTGCACCCAAAGCTCATTCTCTTTGAGCATTTGTGTACGATGGCACCAAAAAAGGCGATGAGCAAGCGACCCCAGCCAAGCAAGACCGCGGAGGGCCCCACAACAAGGTCCCAGCAAGCTGGCCGAAAACTGAGAGCCAAGACTCCCACCTCGGCCCCACCAAGGGACCCTGGACCCTCAGGTACCAAAAAAAGGGGCCCCAAGCCCCGTGCCCCTCCTGCAGCCAAAAAGCTGGCAACTGCAGCACCCACCACCTCTGCCCCCAGAACAGGCAGCACCAGTGAGCCCACACCGGCCATGCCTTCAAGTAGGGCAGTTCGGAAACCCATGCCCCGCAGCAGGGCCCGAACCCCATCCAGGGCCCGAACCCCATCCAGGCCCCGAAGCACAGCCAGAGGCCGAAGAACCCAATCCAGGGCACGAAGCCCAGCCAGGGCCCGAACCCCATCCAGGGCCCGAACCCCATCCAGGCCCCGAAGCACAGCCAGAGGCCGCAGATCCCAAACCAGGGCCAGAAGCCCCTACAGGGCCCGCCGAACACAATCCAGGGCCAGAAGCCCATCCAGAGGCCGCAGATCCCAAACCAGGGCCAGAAGCCCCTACAGGGCCCGCCGAACACAATCCAGGGCCAGAAGCCCATCCAGAGGCCGCAGATCCCAATCCAGGGCCAGAAGCCCCTACAGGGCCCGCCGAACACAATCCAGGGCCAGAAGCCCCTACAGGGCCAGAAGAACACCATCCAGGGCCAGAAGCCCCTACAGGGCCCGCCGAACCCAATCCAGGGCACGAAGCCCCGACAGGGCCCGCCGAACCCAATCCAGGGCCAGAAGCCCCTACAGGGCCAGAAGAACCCAATCCAGGGCCAGAAGCCCCTACAGGCCCAGAAGAACACCATCCAGGGCCAGAAGCCCCTACAGGCCCAGAAGAACACCATCCAGGGCCAGAAGCCCCTACAGGCCCAGAAGAACCCAATCCAGGGCCAGAAGCCCCCGACCTGGCACCAGCCGGGAACAGAGCCCCCGACCTGGCACCAGCCGGGAACCTAGCCCCCCAAGAGGGCCCCGAATTGCCCCCATGACCACATCTACACCTGGAAGTTCGGTGGCCAGCCACGCAAGAACACCCAGTCCCTTGGCCAGTCCAGTCCAGTCATTGGGAAGCCACCAATCCGGCCATTCCCCTACCCAGCCCCAGGCCATAATGTCACCACATGTGTCTGCACACATGGAGGAGCAGCCAAGCCAACCATCTGGCCGCACATTGCGCCGCGGCCAGTTGAGTGGGAGATTCTCCCATGACCAAAATATGGCATTGGCTAGTGGCCTTACATTATACTATGACGAGCTATATGGGAGCAAATCCAAACACACCACCAAGCAGCGCAAGATGGAATTGTTTGAAACCATCCTCCGACAAGTAAATGCAGCGGGGGAAGAGAGGAAAGATGTGTCCCAAATTCAGAAGAAAATCTCTGATCTGAAGTATGCTGTACGGCAAAAAGAAATTAAAAGGCATAATTACAGGTAACTAAATGTTTACGCTAAATCGAATGTTTTGGATGTACTGTATGCACCTTTTCTGAGTACCAAACGATTTTCTCTTTTCAGCCTGAAAACTGGCGGTGGCTTTCCATCTAAATTGGAGTTTACCCCTGCTGAGGAGATTGTGCTTGGACTTCTCCATCCGGTCGCGGTCGGTGGACATGCTGGTCTAAGGGACACAGACTCACCGACCCGTACCCACGGTGAGTACTCTTAAATCTGCATGTTTGGCTGTTTGCTAAATAATCTACAGTTCACTAGTAACAAGCTAACGGGATGCCCCTATGGTTTGCCTTGCTTGGCCTCGCACTACTGTGGCTGTTTGTGTCCTCTTTTTGTCCCTGGGAATCACACATTTAGGCCCACAGCCATTATGGCAAAGTTCAAATGTCCAATTGGATTGTTAAAGTCATGAAGTTTCGCAAGATAAGTGAGATATTTGGAATCAATCACAAAACACACATCATTATGTATGGGTTGCCTTTTGGTTGTGTGAGTTGTGTTTGAGTTAACAATTTAATTAGCCACCCACAAACATATCTGACCTAGAGCAGCGACACTCAACTGGCGGCCCGGGGTCCCAATGCGGACCTTGGCACCACATTCAAGGACCCCTGCCCAGACAGCCCTGCACTCAGTTACTTCTGTGTTGACGTGCTCAGAGCTGCCCCCTTGATCGGCCATGTAGTGGTTGGTCTCCTGCCCAATGTCATGGCTCCCTGAAACATAGCATTGCAATATGAAGTACTGCACAGGAAGTGGCATTGCAAGGTACACAGTAACTTTTTAAAAATTTCTCTGGCCACAATCGTGTCCCGCTGCCCCTGCTCTGGCCCATCTGCCACAGTCCCCCCATGCCCCCCCCCACATAAGCCCCATACATTTGTAACAGATTGGCTCCATCCATCCCATCACCATCAATACGTTAACTCCCCCCTTTAGCCATCCAATCCCTGTCCCCTCAGCTCTGGCCCATCCAGCCCAGCAAGGGCAAGCAGCCTTTATTAGTTGGCACTTTGAAATCTCCAGCCCCTCCACCAGTGTATTTATTTTTAACTAGACACCCCCTGCGTCAGCACCATGGCCAGACATTCACCTCTCACCACATACCTTGAAATGGGCGTTTCAAACAATTGTTTGAGTACCCCGGACCTAGCGAATGGTAGGCTAAATCCAAAAATGTGCCTTGAAAGTTGTATGCTGACTGGGTACACTTCATGACTTAGAACTGAGGTCACTTAGCAGTTTTTCAGAGCCATTGCACCTATGTAAACTTGCGTGTGTTTGAACAAAGGTCACCATTGCTCTAGAGTTGAAAAATATTACAAATAGAGCTATATTTGATTACCTATCCTAAAAAAGGTTATGTGTGTGTGTTTACGTGGTTTGTTTTTCTCTTCTTCAGCCCAGCATGATCCCTCAGCAAGGGTAAACTCACCCCCCAGTTTGGTTATGCCTACCAGGTCCGTACAGCATAGGAGCCCAGATCAGAGATTTTCGGTAAGTTAATTTAGTAGCATAAATACTAACAAGTGCTTAAGAATGTGTTAAACTGTTGAAATCCAAAATTTGGACGCCAACTTAGCCTTTTTTTTTTGATATGTCCCTACAGACCCGCACACTCATGGAAGAGATCCAGGACATGGAGGAAGATGATGATGTCTCCGTACAGGGCACGTCGGATGAACTCCCCCTGGGTCCCAATTTGGAACTGCTCCATAATGTTTCTCTGGCCAATCCTCAGCAGCAGAGTGAATCTCCATCCATTGTGCTTGCACATGGGGAGACTGACACTACAGTCCCCAGTGTTCACTCTGCTGCTGAGGATTTGCAAAGCAGGCCGGTTGCTGTTGAGGGTACGACACCACGCGGCAGGGCACGCCCAAGAGCCAGGGTAATTGTGCGGCGGACGCCATTACGCCGCCCCACAATTTCCCAGGGGAGGCAGAGTGCCCTGCTTCAATTATGGACCCAACAAAGGGACTCTTATGACGCCCAGCTCGTTACAGAGCGTGAGCAAAGGCATGCCGACATGGTGAACATCCATACCAGTCTACAGGGCATCCTCGCGGAGTTGCGTACCCTCAACAGCAACGTGGCCAATGCAAGTAATGGCATCCAGTCAGCCATGGCTGAGATGACCAATATGCAGAGAAACATTGTGGAGCAGTTTCAAATTCACAATGCTGCCATGGCCCAGGCTAGGTCCCATTCCCATGGACCTCCACCTGGACCTCCACCTGGGTATTATGGGCAGCCACCCTATTAAGCCATGGGTGTGTGGGACATCTTTTCTCTTACCCCCCACTGTATTTACTTGTCCTTTGAGGTTTCAAACAATCCATTTTGTGTTGCTCTGGCAGGTTGTGTTTTGTATTTGCTCCCATATAGCTCCTTAGAGTAATGCTTAAGGCCACTAGCCAATGCCATAGGTCTATGTGGAGTTTATCTGGCCACTTATGGCTTTACCTATGTATTTGGTTGGTGCTCCTCCTGTTTGCAGACATGTTTGTGTGACATTATGGCCATGCCCAAATATCCCTGGGCACAGGCAATATTAATGACTGGACTAGGCTGGCCTTTGGACTGGGTGTCCTTGTTTGGTTGTGCCACTCACTTCCAGGTGTAGATGTGCTCGATGTTTTTTTTTTATGTTATCCATTTGTTACCACAGATGTATGTGGACTGATTTGTGTTAAGCACTATAATTTTTCCTTTTCAAAGTAAAACAAAAAATTCACTTACAATACTTGTGGCGTTTTTAGTGGGAAGACATTTTTAACAGCTTGGGCTAAACCAGATAATTTTGGTTTGAAGAGGTGTAACAATGCAAAGCTAAAGCTAAGGAAACTACATGAAATACATTAGGCAACAATTAAGGTCTAAATGTTTTACTTAGAGGTAATGCCACATTACGGCAAAACAACATATGTAACAAAAAGGATAACACAGACATACAGAATGGTGAGACAGGGAAAAAAGTTAAGTAAAATGCTGGCTGATCAGGTTGGCTCGAACAGATTGGCCAGACTCACTGGGGGGCCCCTCAAAATTCTCGACTTCATCCTCGACGGCTGAAGAGGGCAGGCTGTCCACATAACGTGGGACACGTTCCATGATGGCAAAATTGTGCAAAACAGCACACGCCATTATAATGTCGATCACTTTCTTGGGATCATATTGCAGGGCCCCCCCAGTATGGTCAAGGCAACGAAAACGTGTCTTCAGCAGACCAAAGGCCCTCTCCACAACAGCCCGGGTCTTGCGATGCGCACGGTTATACGCTTCCTGAGAGGCATCCTGGGGCCGCAGCACAGGCGTCATGAGCCAGGGTAGAAGTGGGTACCCGGAATCACCTTAAACAGAGAATTAAATGTAATCAAAATTAAAAAGGCAACACAACCAACACCAAAAATTTCACAGATATCATAATGATGTAAGGTAAAGTGTTCCCAAAAAAAAACAGGGCACATTAGGGCCCCCAAAAATTGCACTAAGGTATAACCTAAATAAAAATGGCACTTCTATATACCAATTAATTAACAAACATCTGCACGGCCAAGGGTATTTGTATTTTACATATATTTGTAGTTTTCAGACATGTTACAATTAGGATGCTGCTGAGGGCCTATCCACATTTCTCTTGAAACTACAATGTATGCAGTTTAAGTCCACTTTGACATTTAACGACCAATAGTACAAAAGGAGCCAAATGTCAAAGATCCCTATCCACATTTCACTGGAAACTACAATGTATGCAGTTTAAGTCCACTTTGACATTTAAAGACCAATAGTACAAAAGGAGCCAAAGGTCAAAGATCCCTATCCACATTTCACTGGAAACTACAATGTATGCAGTTTAAGTCCACTTTGACATTTAAAGACCAATAGTACAAAAGGAGCCAAAGGTCAAAGATCCTTGGGTATAAACTCCAAACCAATATATTTAGGGACAAGGAACTTACAGACATCCTAACTAAAGGGAAAACATTCTGAAGGCCAAAGCGAGACAAGGATTTTTTGGGTAAGTTCCTAATATATGAGCCAAGAAAAAGGCAGTTGGACGCTTATGTAAAGTTTTCCAAAACCAACATATCACCAAATACAAGATTAATGCCACATTTAATAACACACAAATAGGACACACTTACCAAGCAGCCATGCCCCCGAAAATTCACCTGCCTCAAATCTCCGAAACAACCCAGATCGCCGGAGGATATAGGAGTCGTGGGACGATCCGGGGTAGCCGGCAAGGACACTCATAAACCGCATATCCGGACCAACCACGGCCTGGACATTAAGTGAGTGTCCCATTTTACGATTCCTTAAGGCAAAAACATACAAAAAGGGTAATTGATATTTGACCAAAACTAATAAATTAACCACAAAACATGTCTGCACTCTATTGGGAAAGACTAATGAAAAGCCGAGATAAAGCAGCTACACAAATGAGGGATAAACAAATATGCTGCCGCAAAGGAAAACAGGTTACATGACACGTTGGGCAACATAATAAACAATCTCAATACCTATATATATACTCGTCGGCTGCCCTAGGTACGAGTGCCACATGTGTGCAGTCAATTGCACCAATAACGTTGGGCATGTCGGCCACATTATAAAACCCAAGCTTAATGGCGTTTCTGGCTGCCATATCATCAGGAAAATAAATATATTTTTGAGTTATGGCAGCCATGCCTTCCAAAAATTTAGACAGTGCGCGGCTCAGCGTAGGCTGTGACATCCCCACAGAGAGGGCACCCAGCCTCTGGAACGAGCCGTTCGCCAAAAATTGCAGGCAGCCAAGCATCTTGGTCATACCTGAAATTGCATGCCCCTTCCTTGTGGTGCGGGCTAACCATGGCCGCAGCTCACTATATAATTTATGGAGGGAAGCGCGATTAAGCCTGGTCAGCTCGAACAGCTCAACATCATTCATGCTATCGATGTTCATGCGACGACGCAGGGGCAATCTGCTCTCAGACATCTCGATCAACTCAATGCCAAAAAGCATAAGCCCTTGATGTGCCACAAACTCGCTCCGCTCCATCCTACTCCCGAGGCCAAATAGCTGCCGGCAAACATTTCGTAAAGCAGCTCTTTAATGGCCTTCAAAACAATTAGCAATCACCTCTCTGAATTGGGCGCAAGCCCATGTGAAGGACGTAAAAAATAGGATCGGACGCAAATAATACGATTTGGACGGGAAAAACACACGAACTAACGCAAATTATACGATTCTCGTACGAAATGCGTATGTTCATATACGTCTATGCGCGAACGATCGTGCGAATACGAAATGGCCAAAAAAACATGAAAAAATGACAAACACCCACCCAAACTTACGATTCTCGATACGAAATCAATTAACTTTTGCTCTTTGAATCGAGGGGATAGTCTTATAATCTCATGATTAATTTATTCTTAAGGTCTTCATCTGTGTCCTATATTCATTTTCAAATAATTTAGGATATTTACATTACACATTAAGTCTATGACTTTATTTTTCAGATATTTAAAATCCAGGAACCTCTAGAATTGACATGCACAAATGATGCCAATTAAATACCGGCAGTAAGTAATAATTTTATAAAATATATATGTGCAGAAAATGTATGATCATGATTGTATTCTCTGCTGGAGAAAAAACATAATTATACAGTGTGCTGGGGTTGTCACTGATGTACAACTTAATGGACTGCAATTTGAAAATTGCTGTGGCTTATACTGTACTTCAGCAGCCAAAGATGAAGAACATTTGTGAAACCTTTGAGACATGAACTTGCCCTAGAATTATATAGTTTGTGAGAATATGACAACTTGAGCACACTACTTCTTTCCTCTAATTTCTTACCAGGAGTTTCAAAGCAGTAAGACCCTAGGGCAGGGGCGTCCAACTCCTTTTTGAGTTGCCATCAACAGGTCATTTTCTGTGGATCTATGTGCTCTAGGGAATCTAGCTACCATTAGGCTGAACCCTGTCCACCATCATAAATATGTCTGCATAACATGATCTTCGCTGCTTGCCTGCGGCAACTAGAAAGGTCTTGATCTTCCCTAGCTAGAGGTTTTGCAGTAGAGGAAGATAAGGAAATGCATAGTGTAAACCCCACCTAAGAATAGCATTTGTCTGAAAAGTAATGGGGGCTACCTTCTTGCTGTGCACATGTCCACACCTGGAACACCCCACATATGACAAACATTTTATAAAACCTCTGGGACCTAGAATCAGTTATGTGCTCATAAATTCATAAATTCTGCCTTGGAAGTTCTCTTGGAGTTTCATCAGAATATACATTTTGCCAAGAGCTGGCACATGGGGGGGGGGCAGGGCCGGATTATGAGAGGGGCGCAAGGGGCTTGCGCCTCTGGGCCTCCACCACTTACCCTGCAAAGGGGGCCTCCACCAACCTTTGGGTTATGGTCTAGTCCAAGAGACTTTTCAGTTTTTGGTTTGACGGGCCACAGGGCCAGCAACAAAGCTATCAGCGGCAGTTGGGGCCGCCCCGCACCAGGGCAGCCAAAGCCACCACAAGGCAGGACGGAGAGTCTAGAGCAGCAAAGCCGCCATCAGCAAGGCTACAGTGTGGGTGGGTGCAGAGCTGTCAATCGATGGCCGCTCACTGTACATAAGCCTTCTGCTTACGTTTTCTGCTGGACCAGCTGGGTGACTACACTACCCCCTCCATCCAGAATGGCAAAGCAGGAGTTCCCGAGCAGCATGCACGTGCACAAGGGACTCAATCTGTTGTTCCAGTAAGTAGGTGGGGGCCAGACAACCATTAGTTAATTGGCTAGACTATTATGGGCCTCCACCACACTTAATCCAGCCCTGTGAGGGGGGGTCAAATTATTCAGTGAAGTAGGTTTAACTCAGGGTGTGAATTGCTGCACGCATCTTGGCAAATTTGTTAAGGTTAATACACAAAAAAGTATAATAAAAAATGTTTGTTCTAGATTTTTTTATCCCAAATAATCACCTGCACATGCGATGGGGCATATTTACAGATAAGATGCATACTTTTTTCAATGATAACACCTTTTTGGGTAAGCTAAAGAATTGTTTTTCTGCAAACTCCAAAAGGGTGCTGTGGTTTCCAAACTTTCAAAAGATTATCCTTACCTTATTGGAAAAATGATGGACCTCACTTGTAAAACTGCCCCATTGCATGTCAGGTGATTTTTGTGTGTGTGTGTGTGTGTGTGTGTGTGTGTGTGTGTGTGTGTGTGTGTGTGTGGGATAATACCATTTTGTGAATACTCACCTTGTAAAATGGGTATTATAAGTATGTCACACACCCCGCTTCAAGATATTCATAACCTGTGGGTATACTGACCTGAAGAGGGCGATCTGCAGAGATGATTGGAGGAAAGAAAGCCCCTCCCGGTCCATAAATACTTGGGACCTCCCACTCATTACCCAGTATAAAGAAAGCAGTAAGGTAAGGGACCAGGAAGAGCCAAATATTAGTCATAACAACGCAAAGTTCACAAAATGAAGGATCCAGAATACAAAAGGGCGGGTTGAAGCGGGGTGTGTGACATACTTATAATACCCATTTTACAAGGTGAGTATTCACAAAATGGTATTATTCTAAGTATGTCACACACCCCGCTTCAAGATATTCATAACCTGTGGGACATCCAATAGCAGTGTCCATAAAGGGTGGGGATCCAAAACAAGGCATAAAGCACAACTTAAACTACTGCAGCCTGCAGAACTTTGCGGCCAAAAACAGCATCCGCTGAGGCCCGAACATCAACCTTGTAAAACTTTGAAAAAGTGTGAACAGAAGACCAGGTAGCGGCCTTGCAAACTTGCTCAACAGAGGCCTGGTGCTGAAAAGCCCAGGAAGCCCCAACCGCACGAGTAGAATGAGCTGTAACACGAAAGGTAGGATTTCTCCCCTTAGCAGAATAGGCCCTGACAATGGCCTGACGAATCCACCTGCTGATGGTAGACTTTGTGGGTGCTAGACCCTTCTTGGGCCCAAATGGCACCACAAAAAATGCATCAGTCTTGCGAAAGGCAGACGTTACCACCAAATAATACTTCACAACACGAACCACATCCAAAGAATGCAGGGCCCTCTCCTTGTCATTGCTGGGATTAGGACACAGAGAGGGCAGAACAATATCCTGATTTAAATGAAAGGACGAAACCACCTTAGGAAGGAAGTCCGTCTTAAAACGTAAAACCACTTTGTCCTGATGTCTTTCAAAATACGGAGCATGAATAGACAGAGCCGCCAACTCAGAAACACGTCTAACGGAAGTGATAGCTACCAAAAAGGCCACCTTCTGCGTAAGGGAAGACAAAGGCTCAAAGGGGGGACCCTGAAGTGCAGAAAGAACCAAGTTCAAATCCCAAACTGGAATCATAGGCTTCCTAGGAGGCCGCACATGCGTAACCCCCTGGAAAAAAGTCTTAACCAAAGGATGAAGCGCAAAAGACTTTTGGAAAAACACCGCCAGGGCAGACACCTGTCCCTTCAGAGTACTGAGTTGGAGCCCTAGGTCCAGACCATGTTGCAAGAACTCCAAAATTCTAGAAATAGAGAATTCCCTACAAGGGAAGGCCCTAGTTTCACACCAATCAATATAAGACCTCCAAGTCCTATAGTACACAGACGATGAGGACCCTTTCCTAGCACTAATAAGAGTCCGAATCACAGCATCCGAAAGACCTTCCTCCTTCAAGATGGAGGTTTCAGCAGCCACGCCGTCAAAGCCAGCGTTGGTAAATTGGGGTAACGAAGATGACCCTGTGTGAGTAGATCTGGCAGCAGGGGCAGAACGAACTGATCTTCTGCCAACCTTACCACGTCTGCGAACCAGACCTGTCTTGGCCACCTTGGAGCCACCAGGATTGCTGGAGCTCTCTCCAGAGCAAGCTTGCGCAATACTCTGGCCACCATGGGAAATGGAGGGAACAGGTACAGAAACCCCAGATCCCTCCAGTTCAGAGACATGGCATCCGTCGCAAGGGCCAGAGGATCCTTTGCCAGAGACACAAATGCCGGAAGTTTGTGATTGTGACGGGAGGCAAAGAGGTCCACCGCCGGTGACCCCCACCTGCGACAAATTGAGTGAAAGACCTTGGGATTGAGAGACCACTCCCCTTTGCGGGCTGACAGCCTGCTCAGAGAGTCCGCCTCCGTGTTCTCCACTCCCGGGATGTAAACTGCCGAGATGCACGGGACATGGCTCTCCGCCCAGTCCAGAATCAGAGACACTTCCTTGAGGGCATTCCTGCTGCGGGTGCCTCCCTGGTGATTGATGTAGGCCACCGCCGTCCGATTGTCCGACCGGACCTGGACCGGTAAGCCTCGCAGTTGATGAGTCAAATGACAAAGAACCATCCTGATGGCCCTCAATTCCAGAACATTGATAGGCTCGTGGGCTTCCAGGGGACCCCACAAACCCTGAAATTGCAGATCCTTCCAGAAGCCCCCCCATCCCAAGAGGCTGGCATCTGTGGTGACTATCTCCCACTGGGGAGTTCGAAAGGATCTGCCCCTCAGCAGGTTGGTTGAGTTCAGCCACCACCGAAGCGAGCGGCGAACCCGGGGGGGACATCTGAAAGAATTGATCCAGCGACTGAGGAGACCTGTTCCAGACCGACAACAGATGGAGCTGTAGTGTCCTTGTGTGAAACTGAGCAAAGGGGACTGCCTCGAAGGAGGCCACCATCAAACCCACCAGTCTCATCCCTAGCCGGATGGACGGTCGAGGAATGGACATGAGTGACCGAACCAACTCCTGAATCAGAAGGACTTTGGACTGAGGAAGGAACAGTCTGGCCTGATCTGTATCCAGAGACATCCCCAGAAAGGATATTAACCTGGACGGGTAGAGGGAGGACTTGGGGTAGTTGATCACCCAGCCAAATCTCTCCAGAGTGGATAGAACCGTCCTGGTGTCCAATTCTGCTTGGCTGAATGACGATGCCAAGATGAGGAGATCGTCCAGATATGGCACTATGCGAATTCCTTGAGCTCTGAGAAGAGCCATCACCCCAGCAAGCACCTTGCTGAAAACCCTTGGAGCTGTGGTGAGACCGAAGGGAAGAGCTACAAATTGAAAGTGCCGATCCTCCAGTGCGAACCTTAGGAACCTCTGGTGCGCGGGAAAAATGGGAACATGGAGGTAAGCGTCCTGGATGTCTATGGACGTCATGAAGTCCCCCCGACGAAGAGAGTGGATAGCGGAATGCAACGTTTCCATGCAAAATTTTCGCAGCCTGACAAATTTGTTGAGAATCTTTAGGTCCAGGATGGGCCGAACAGAGCCATCCTTCTTGGGAACTGTGAACAGATTTGAGTAAAAACCCCGACCCCGTTCTAATGGGGGCACTGGGCAAATGACCGCCATTTCTAGAAGATTCGATACCGCCGCCCGGAGCTGCAGTGCAGCCTGTGTGTCCGGGGACACCCGAGACCTGAGGAAACGCGGGAGGGGGGGGGGGGGGCGGTACTCGAACTCCAGCATGTAACCGGAAGACACCACTTCCCCGATCCATCTGTCCGAGACCTCCCGAATCCAGACTTGGGAGAAGTGTCGCAGCCGTCCCCCCACCCGCACGGGTGAGGGCGCCCCCTCATTGTTGAGCGGGCTTGGCCGCGGGCTTGGGTTAAGAACCCCAACTGTATCCTGAACGGGCACGACCTCTGCCCCATTCCAGGAGTCTCCTCTTGTAGAAGGGAAGGCAAAACCTCTTCCCGCTCTAGCTCCCCGAAAGGAAGGGGTAAAGGAAGCCGCCCCTCGAAAGGGGCGACGTTGCTTCCTACGTTGAGGTAATTTTCCACCTTTAGCTACTGAGTCCAATTTTTCTCCAAAAAGCCTTAGACCAACAAAGGGAAGAGACGTCAGAGACTTCTTAGACCCAAAATCGGTCGCCCACTGGCGCAACCAAATTGAACGCCTAATGGTCACCATTAAAGCAGAGGCCCTGCTGTTCATCATCAATGAATCATCCAGAGCAGTTAAAATGAAGGACAGAAAAACCTCACAACGTTTCAGTCCAAGAAATTCATCACTGTCCGGATCCAAGCCGGACGAGGATAGCAAATCCATGACCACCTTTCTAGTAGCCACCACCAACAGTGATGAGGCACAAACTGGCCGTATAGCTGCCCCAATACTGGCAAAACCATGACAAGCCATCTGGTCAATGCGTTTATCCTCACCATCCTTGAGAGAGGAACAATCAGGGTTATTCAAAAGGCAGAGTTGGATAACCCCAAAATTGGGGCGTCCACTTCGGGGGGGGGGAAGCCCAGTGCTTAACCGTGTCCGCGGGGAAAGGATACCTTCTATCCAAACTCTGAGGAATGCCTGGAAGCCGAGCTGGCCTCTCCCATTCATTGGAAATAATATTATCAAAATGTTTTTGATTAGGAAATTCTAAGCGCGGTCTGGATTCCTCATAAAACTCCCCTTGTTGTTGAGGGGCCTCCGCCGGAGGCGAGATAGCCAAAACCTCAAACATCTGAGTCAAAACCTTAGGGGTGTCCGAGGAACCTCCTGACCCCCTGATCAGAATCAGCGCCAACAATTTGTTGATCCTCGGAATTATCCGAATCCTCAAATACCTCCCCTTCCTCTGGAGGGGAATAATCTGACCAATCCAGACCATCCGTATCATCATATTCATAATGAGAAACCGTTGACAAATGCTTTCTCTTAGCCGGTACCTTCTTGGCTACCGTAGAGGAAATACATTTTTCAATACTGGCTATTCTGGCACACACATCAGATTGCGACTGCCCCCCCATGACAACATCACACGGGGCACGGGTCAAAATGGGAGGGGGAGGGAATGAAGTCGGCGGTGCTGACCCAGAAGCCTGGGGTTCGGACTGCCGTGTAATAGTCTGCTGTGCACATGGTATACATAAAAATACATCATCCCCTGTTAGGGATACCCCACAGCCCATGCACTTCCGGGATTGCCCCAAGGGGAGCCCGGTATCCGGGGATGCCTCCATGCGGTGAACTTATATATAGTCGCTATGACCGAGGGAATTACGCTAATAAGCAACCCGGGATGCCCATATAATTGTCCCAAGTGGGAGGATTTTAAAAATAGAAGCTTTAACCCAGGGACCTAAGGACCGGGAGAAGACCCCCTAAAACCTAAAGTGGTCTACCTGAAAGACACAAAGAAAAAAGGGAATATCAGCATAAAGTGACTGCCAGGCATAAAGGAAGAGAATATATATATATATATATATATATATATATATATATATATAGTAGATGGGGCCCATAGGGCCACTCACTGTGCCTTCCAGGTGAAAGAAATGGCGTCCACCACACGCAGCTCTGAGGTGGAACAGGGGGGCGTGGCCAGCGCGGAGCGCGCAATATGCGTAGCTCCGCCCCCTTACAGAGCGGATAGCAAACTCCGCAGTGGCGCCTGCCTTACAGAGGCGGGCCGTGGCGTCCCGCTCAACAGCCCGGCCCCGCCCCCTATACCCAAATGTGTGAGGGGAATCACTCTTCACAAGCGCACGTAGCGCACACATATACCGGCGCCGCAGCAATAGCGGCAACCGCGGCGCCGGTAGCAGTAAAGACCATAGCACAATAATGGGAGCGGGCCGCGGCGACGCGCCAACGCCCGGCCCCACCCCCTGTGGCCAGCGTGTGACGGGAGAGCTCCCCTCACCAGCGTAAAAAAACGCCAAATAAAGTACCCGCGCCGCGGCCATTGCGGTGACCACCACACCAAGGGCAGCAAAGACAGGGGGGCGAGCCGACACTAACGGCCGGCCCCACCCCCAACCACAACTTCTGAGGAGAAAAATTCTCCTCAGGCCTGGTGCGAGGAGCAGCCAGCGCCGCTGCTAAAGTAAATCAAATACACAATGTAAAACATAAAGCCTAACTCTGAGGAAAAAATGGGAGCCCCCGACTTCCTATCCCCACCCCCCCAGGAGAAGGGCATCAGGAGAGGGGAACACCCACTAGGGTGAAGTGGCCAAGGGACAGGGCATCCCAAACCGGGGTCACCAGCCCGGATAACCGCCTACCCTCTGGTACAGGGTCTCGCGGTGGAGCATGGCTCCAGAGCACTGAAAGTGCCATTCTACCCTCACCCGGGATACAGCCTAGACTGGGAGGCATGTGTATGTGTCTAATAAAAATATCCGGGTGGAAATAGAGAGAAAAAGCGGGCCGGGAATAAACCCGGCTACCTGACATCCCCCTGTGCAAGGAGGAGACATCATCTTCTGACTTGCTCGCCGTCTGCAGAGATGAAAAACTGGGTAATGAGTGGAAGGTCCCAGGTATTTATGGACCGGGAGGGGCTTTCTTTCCTCCAATCATCTCTGCAGATCGCCCTCTTCAGGTCAGTATACCCACAGGTTATGAATATCTTGAAGCGGGGTGTGTGACATACTTTTTTTTACTGGCCTTTTTTCTTTGTTAAAGTTCAAAAGCTCAGCTAGATGCTGGTTGCAATCCCAAAAGTGAAGCGAGAGTTAAACTTTGCTTCACCAAATAATTGTTAGTGCACTCTTATGCCTAACTGATTTGATATTAGATTTTGTTTATTATTTGCCCACCTGTCAAATAGAATTTCAAATACATAAAGAATTCTCTGCAGATGAAGCTGGGCGTAGCTCTGATGATGTCTCCTGATAGTGAGGGAACATACATTACCAATGCCAGTTTCTGAGCAGGACTTGTATTGGGATGCATTTAGAGGCCTATTTTTGGTTTTTATTTTTAATACAAAGTTGAGAAATAGTATCAGAGCTGTGTTACTGTAAGCAATGACCACAGCTACGTTTTTTAATTAGCGAGCATAATGGGTCACCAGATAGGAGACCAAAGGCCCATCCCTCTACAAGAGGATGTGCACAAATAGTAAATGGGAGAGATGGCAACTCGACAATGAGAAGAGGATAGCGAAGACTAAGGAGGTGGTAGTCTGAGCATTTTGAGCTTCGGGGACCTCCCATCATACCGGAGACACATACAGAATATTCCTATGTGACTGAACCGGGTGTGGTGGAGGGTGTTCCTAATCCTGTTCCATCTGTGTGTTTCCATTGATGTCACATCATACACAGGTGTTGCTTTATCATTAGTGAGCATTGGCCCAGTATAGATTTATATCCCAGGGGCTATACAGCAGTTAGTGACATAAAATGATTCTCTGATATATCATTGGAAGAATCCTTTCTGTTATATAGTGGCCTATAATATAATAGAGATTGGAGAACACAGATGGGAATCTAGAAATTGTTGGAGCAGGATCCATTATTTGATTTAATTGCAAAAAATCCTATGTATTGTTGGCATGTGTAAATTCAAAGCGGACCAACACCCGTGCAGTGTGGATATTGGTCCCTGTCTCTCTGTAGGACAGGCTGGGCCCCCCCCCCCCACTCATAACCCCCCAGAATGCATCTTACCTTAACCTCGGCCCTCCGCCAAGATTCCAGCACTGCGGCCATTAACGCTCATGTGGGCAAGACATTCCGGTGGCTGAAAAGATGGCGGCACTTGCTACCCACATATGCGACAGGCGGCTGATTGCTGCGCTGGATTTCTGGTGGAGGACCAAGATTAAGGTAAGCTTTATGGGTTGTTCTGAGGGTTTATGTGCGGGGAGTCTCCAGCATTCTGAATGCCTCCCGCCTATCTTATAGCGTTGGAGACCAGCACCCGCACCGCACGGGTGTTGGTCCGCTTTAACACCCTGCATTCTTTTTATTGATCAACCATTTGAAAAATATTTCTACAGTATGGACATTGTTAATATATTGTTGGAATGTAAATGCTTTATTCATCTATTACACAACACAGACTTTTGTTCTTTCACATACAAGGCAGGAACATTTGGGATGAATCTAAAAGATATTATAACCATACTCTGTTCACAACCAAACCCAGGACATAATACACATGGACCAAACATTCACTTTCTACAAGGCCAGCTCTTGGGGCGGATACACTTTCCACACACAAATGATGTTGGGTTATTTAAGACTCAATATTTAAAAAATCAGGACAAAATGTTGTTATTACAGGAACTCATGGTTTTGGAAAGCTCCTTAAAGCCAAGTAGTTTCCATTTTATGAACACAAACATATTCCGGTAACTATTTTATGTGTGTTTTATACAAGGTTATTTAAAAATGCTACTTTGGCTTTAGCTAGAACCATTTCTAGTCTGTGTGCACACAGGGACATTGCTATTTCAGGATTCAGAATTTTGGAGACTACACAAAGAAGTACAAAGAAGAGTAGTAGCCCAAGCCAAACTCCTGTGAGGGCACAGGAACAATCACACTGGAGTCCAACAGCAAGCAGACATCTTCAAGTAGGCCTTCAAAGGAAAAAAAAAAAGACGACAAGGAGAGTGAAACACAAGCTTGTACCCTGGAGTGACACTTTCCCTTACCCAGAATCTGGGTCCTCCAAACCTTTGCAAATGCCAGTAAGCACCCCCTTGATCCTGTTGCCCCTTCAGGCTGAGGAAAATGTGGGGGTACTCTTGGCCCTGTTCTAGCAACTCTGTTTCGGACCCCCAGTCAAAAAAAAAAGTTTGAATAAAGGGGGTGGGAGCAGCTCAATCACTATTATTTATACAAAATTATTATTATTATTCAGGGCCTGGGAACTAATTTACCTCCCAGTTTAACCCTCTCATCAACTAAATATCAAGCAACAAACATGTCTAGCTGTGTGGAAAGACAGAGATTTGGTTGCATATATCTGCAGATACATGTGGAAGCCACACCGCCCGACAGGGCACTCTGTGTTTAGTGTGGTCCCTACTCTTAATTTTGAGTCCCCAACATTGGGACATGCAATGCAGACAAATATTTGAGAGCTACTCACCTGGGGAGCTGCCAGCCTCCCTGATGCTTAATACTTAGATGATAAGAGGGTTAAACTGGGCGGTAAATTGGTTCCCAGGTCCTGAATAATAATGTTTATAATTTTGTATAAGTAATATTGATGGAGCTGCTCCCACCCCCCTTTGCTCAGTTTGAATTGCCATGAACACACACAGGGAGGGATTCAGCCACCATGGATCTCTCCCTGTGGAGTGTTCTAAAGGGAGGCTGGCAGCTTCCCAGGTGAGTAACTCTGGCTGCATTGCATGGCCCAACTTTGGGGACTCAAAAATAAGAGTAGGGACCACACTAAACACAGAGTGCCTTGTCGGGGTGGTGTGGCTTCCACATGTATCTGCAGATATAGAGTGGGATTTTAACTGGGCCTGGTCAAGCTCTTATCAGGCTGAGCCAGCTTACATAAGACCCAGTTTCCTTTCTCAAAACATGCTCTCCACCAGAGAGGAGACGTTGCAGCAGCCAAATGGAAGAGGGAAGCAAAATCTGAAAAAAACATGTACACAAAGGAAGCAGGTGTAAACTCAAAAGTGTGGGAAGCACAGGCATGCAAGGAGACACCATCTCCTTAACCCTGTGCAGGACCACTCGAAGTGAAATGGTCAAAGAATGGTAGACAGACCAGGTGCACAGAAGGAGAAACAGGAACAGGAAGTCGACGGTTTCATCATGGTGGGAGTGGCAGGTTAGCACTGCTATGGCTGAAGCCTGTCAGCATTTAGGTAAAAAAGGAAGCCTAGACATTCTCTTTATACCACCCCATTCAATGAAAATAAGACAATGCAGCCATAGCTAGGAAGAATATGTTCCTGAATTAGGAAGAGTATGTTTATTGTTCTATGTATTACAGTACAATGCATGAGCTTCTGTTGGGACAAAATATGAAGTGCATCTATAAATATACTCTAGCAAGGAGACAATCGATGACCTCTGGAATAAAAGTGAATTGGACTATTGTCATTTCCTGTATAAAAGTATCAGAAACACATAGAAATCATCTCATAGAACCACTGAGAGTACATTGGGGAGGTGTGTTTTATTGGTGGAGTAATGAGTAATGTTCTGAAAACATGTTGCAAGGCCCTGGACATGAGGAAACCAATACAAGGATATGACCACATTACCAAATCTAAATGCCAGAATAACAGGGATCATCAGCCTGACATTATAATATATTTCCTGAGTTATCCAGACTGTTTATCCTAAAAATTGTTTCATTGGGCTCAAAGAATATATATGTATATACAGTCACTACTAAACCGTGAACATCCTATGTAAGAAACTATATTTTAGCATGATTGCATTGCATAAGCTATAGAGCTGCTAAATAATAAACAGTAATGGCACTATTTAATTATTATCCTTAATCAAATACTAAAACATGCACAACATATACACATTATAATTTATAATTCATTAATGCAGAGGAAGCCATTATAAAGTGCAAACTGAGGAAATATAGCAGGAAAGCTGGAAATGTTTCTTCAGTTTCCCATTATTACGACGCTGACTTATGGCAATTAAGTGCAATATATAATTGTCAACAGTTGGATTTTTTTTTCTATTGTGTAGAATGGTGTTGTAGCAATTTGGGCTGCAAAACGTACATTTAACTGTAACTGACAGATGTTAACAAAGCTCCATTTTAAAATGGAGGTTGGTCCTAAATAGGTTAACCAATCCAGAGATCAGTTTAAAATAGTTTATATGGGTAAATCAAAAGATTAACCTTTAAACATCCATGTGCAGATGTGCGGGAGAAATTCGATTATTTTTACATTTCCTACACCAGGTTTGGGAGTCCGGCAACTGAGAACTATGCTTAAAAAAATCAGTGCTTACATATCCTTATTTATAACTCACAGTACCAAAGGGTCCTGTGATTAACACTGCAGCATGGACCTTATGTGAGACCCAAGAAATTCAAAAGCAATTTTCCTTTCCAAAAACTATCCTACTATACATTTTTTTTAAAGGAATGACCATTTAAAACCAGCAATTTCAAGAGCAAGCTGGACCACAATGTTGTCTGTTTAATACTTGCCAGTAACTTGCCAGTTCTTCTGCTACAAAATATACAGCTGGCTAGTGTAGTTATGGGTTAGGTTATTACTCATGAGTAAAAGAGTTATGGCTTTGCTGATCATGTTCTGCAGCTTTGTAGGTTACATGAGACTAAACGTTTATCAGGCAAGAAGACGCACTACTCCATTGTCAGAACCCAACAGAAGAAGCCTCTTGGTCGGCAGCACAGCCAGGTTAGTCAAGGTTCCCTTAAAGTTCTCTGAGCTGAGCTTGGTTGTGCTGTTTGGCTTTGGAGAAGAATCAAGTAGAGAGTAAATTCCGATCTTGTTGGCCACAGTGCCGGTTATAATTTCACTGCCATACAGATCAAGTGCATGAATGGGGTCAGAGTTCGATTTAAATTGATGTAATGGTTTCTGCTCCAGCTCCTTCCAGACAGTCAGCGAGTGATCAGAAGAAGAACTCACCACAAGATTCCCCTCCGCTGCCTGCATGAAAAGAAACACATTAGTTTAATGGACAGTGAAACTGCAACGATACTGGCGTAAAACATTCTTCCAGCTTAACTACGAATCGTGTTGGGGGATGTAATATAGAACAAACTGCATCAATTGTGCAGCAATTCACCTCTGTTTTCAGCAGAAACATGATTTAGCACAAAATATTACCATTCAAGTCTGGCCTGTAACAGTAACCAAGAGATTTTGCAAGCTTGTCAATACAAAAAATAATTGGCCAAAACTTCAGTCTACTTTCACACTGGGGCCATTGCATTAGCTCTAGCACCCTGCGACTGCACTGCTGTGCTGTGAAAACTATGGGTTGCTCGTTCATGCAATTGCGGGGTGATCGAATGTGGGTCGCGATCACCCCGCAAACGCACCAGTATAAGTCTCAAAACCTATATAGGAGTAACAGGTGAATGTTTGTACACACCTTTCCATTATTTTGCTTTACATTCATAGACATGAAAACTATAAAAGAGCACATATGGTATTAAAGAAAAAAAAACAGAATATGTTTTATATTTTTGATTCTTCAGACTAGCTTAGATAACATATTTGGCATTCACTGCTACATAAGCTAATGACATGGAAACATTATCGCAAAATAACAATATCGACATAAATATGCTAGAGGACAAGTAGTGGGGTTGCAGTGTTTACACAGACTGCATTAAAGAAAATCCAGAAAGTCTGTTTCTCAATGGTAGGAAAAAATATCAGGGATGAGAGGTTTTGAATCTACTATTCTGCTTTTAAAGTGGAGATTTGCTCAACTTTACAGCCTTTTACCTGGACCAGCCTGTGCTACAATAACCCCCTGCTATAGCAATTCTTCTAATGCTCTGGGCAAATGTCTGGAGTGATTATTGGTGCATGAATCAGAACACCTCTATAAATGGGGAATGGTAACCTCAAAAACCTCTGGATTTTATTCCAACCAGGAAAAGAAAACCACAGTTGTATTGTACAGAGGCAGGATTGATTAACTGTTACATGCAGTGTTGTGTTTGCCATTCCGAGTGAGGGGTAGTGTAGTTGCCCAGCTGGTCCAGCAGAAAACAGTTCCCTGCATTGAGCTGCCAGTGGCTGTGCTTGGTGGCTTATGTGCAGAGAGTTGCCGCCGACTGAAAGCTCTGCTCCCACCCATCAATGTAGCATTACCGACGGCGGCTTTGCTGCTCTAGACTCTCCATCCTGCCCTGTGGTGGCTTATGCTGCAGGTTTGCAAAAACAGGCACGGGGGGGTCCCACTGCTGCCGATAGCTTTGTTGCCGGGGCCCTGTAGCCCATCAGACCAAAAACTGAAAAGCCTCCTGGACGATAGGGTCTTCAAAGGTAAAAGTAAGGCCAGTCGTAATAATTTCCTTGGTGAGACAGTATACTAGATGATCGAATCTCTGATAGGCTGGATTACTTCTTAACAAGAAACTTTAGAAAGTGGTACATATCATATAAACACTTAGAAGCACTAGGCAATTTATTTTGATGTTTAGACTCCTTGTCTAGGATTTGGTCATACCCAAAGCAGGGCTCTTTCCAATACTTACTGTTTTGATACATTTAGAGTATCCAGTGCTATTTAGCTCAAGCTGTCTATGGTCTGAGAGTGACCATACCTGTAGTTTTCTGGTCAAAATCCTCCTAGGACCTTGTCTTCCAGAGAATGGAAACCCCCACTAGATTAGCTACCAGAAGAGAAAGATGGAGCCAAGTGTAAAGTAGAGGAATGGAGAGGTTAGGGGGTGACACAGTCAAAGAGCACCTTTTAGGGACCTACATCTTCTGGAGGGCAGCTAGTCATGGGACCCTTCATACCTTGGTGATCAATAGACAGACAGAACAGAGTCTGGGGAGAAGAGCCACCCAGAATGTAAGCTGGCAGGATAACACGTCCGCCCTGTTGCAAACCAAGAGAAACAGCAGATAAAGTATGAAGACCTATGTACTGCAGTGCAGCACTGATCTTCTTCGAACACTATGCTTAGAACAGGAAGTCTAGAGGTCCAGGAGGAACTAATTTAAAACTACAAAATAAAGAGACCTGTATCCCAGAGCCATGACTGTGTCCACATGAGAATGCTAGAGGAAACATACAGCATGTACACTATACTTCTTTAAAACAAGGTTACTTCTCTCTGTACTAGCATGACAAATCCTGCAATCACATTCTTGGCGGTCAGCCCTGAAGTAGAGGGTTTTTCACACAGCTGCCAAACAGTAAAATAAATAAGGACATGATTGTGACTAGGAGAGACCAATCACAATAGTTTTAAGACTAGATTGTGAAATGTGATAGAAAGGCAGAAATCATTTATGGTTTTAAAACAAACAAGAATGCAGGGAGGCATGGTAATATTAAACATACTAACATAGTATGTAAGGCTGAATAAAGACTTTAGTCCATCCGGTATATAAAGACTTTAGTCCTTCCAGTGGTCTAGTAGCCATAGCTGCTAATGTTATTACAGGGAGGCACCAATGTCACTTTTTGTTGGAGATACTGCGCAACAGCTTACAGCCGGTCTCTGTACGTGATCTGCATCTATATTAGGTTAATTTAGTTTACATTTATGACACTGGAGGGCGCTGTTACATATGACCATGTGCAGTCTCTATTTTGCATTCTCTGCTGAACGTTGTGTTTCCTGTACATTGAGGTGATCTCTATGACTTCTTTTTCCTGTCTATGTTATCCACCATGCAACAATGGCTCGCTGTTGGTCTGAGCCTCGCAGCTCCCGCCAGATCAAGCTGGTCACACAGCGCTGTCCATTTCTTACAATGAACAGACAGCGCTGTGTGACTGGCATGAGGGACAGGACGGCCCCGCAATGCACCGGGAGCACTGTTCTCTGAAACTGGGAGGTTTCAGAGTGTTGAACCGACCCAGGAGTGATAAGGAGTGCATTTTTTTCTTTGGGTTTAGTAACACTTTAAGGTAAGGATTTTGGGGTGCTTGCACGTGTGGCTCCAACAATCTGGATGGCTGTCCGAGTCCGTCACGATTCGGCCAGGTCAGCTAGGAAACAGGTGTTTAAAAAGATCCAAATGGATCTAATTTCCATTGGGAATGCCTAAGTGGAATGCCCCACCTGGTAAAATATCACAAGCCTGTTTACAGTCTACCCATTTACTTTACTTCCATGCTCTCCTGGCAGTGCAGCATCCCCACCTCCCTCTGCTCTGCGCGTGCAGGGAACGAGCTGTTCTGATTGGTTGCTGGGGCGGTGCACACATGGAGGGAAGCGGTGATCACTCTAGTCACTGGGAGAACACAGGGGGTGGCCATCCCAAACAGGCATGCCATTATTTTAATTAAATAGATATTTTGAAAAATATGACAAAACATGTTAGGTGTATTTTCATTGGCTGCAATAATTCACTAGGAAGAATTACAGCACAATGCAATACATGCCAACAACACATTTTACATCAAATTTAAAAAAAATATTTATTTTCAACAAGTAGACCTCCCTCAGCCCAGTCAGTTTTTAAAGGATTCTTCATACAATAATTTGTTTTCTTTTATCACAAACTACATGCATCATATTAATCACATCCTACATTTAGAGACCACCATGACTCTCCATAAAATCCCTAAGCTTCCAATTTAAAGCTCAATATGTCATTCATTATGTAGGTCTACAAATTTCAGAATAAAAAGGTCTCCTCCATATAATTATTTTACAGGATACATGACAGTTTTGATAAAGTCTCAAAAAAAACTTTATAAACACATACAAGTTTACAAGCTAAATCGTAATATACCCTGCACTATGTAACCAAGCCCACAAATGCTTTCTCTAGTGAAGGACTGCACAGTGTGGGTGGCAGTTTAATAAGTATCCCTTGCAGACACAGATAAGCACTTTCAACACTGTTGGGAAATACACACAAAGCAATAGTACTATGCACTCCCCCCCAGCAGTAACTGCCGGGTGAGGGTGAAATGCTAACATAGAAAAATATAAATATATATATATATGTGCATGCCAGACAATCGCACTCTATTGCCTGGATTAAAAAAATCACTTCACTTTCGTTTTATCAGATTTATTATAGGCATCTAGGGAAGCTGTGGCAGGATTTGAAGGTTTAACCAAAAAGACAATTCATATTATTAAGGTCTGCTGGGATACATCCTGTTTCACCTTGACTCAGAAGAGGTTAAACAAACTATCACTGCGTGCACTGGGGCAGGTAAATATAAAGAAGAGTTACTCATTAGTACAGCTCAAGAGAAAATACATCAACACCTGCATCCATGCAAATATGGAAAAGCAGACTTCAACTGCACAAAGGGGGATTGGTCACCCAAATGCCAATCAAAAGGCAAAAACCCTATGTGCACCTGCAGCAGTCTTTTTTCCCCCCATTTAGCACATTGTACTCTTTTACTAGTGCTACAGCCATTACTCTGCGAGAACTTAGCTCTTATGTCTGCTTTGGACATTCATAGCAGTGTTCGTCAAAACAGTGACACTTTAAACAAGGACTATTGTGATAAAATGGGCCAATGATAAGAATCCATATAAACAACCTGGATGACAGGAGGAGGGGGTCACTTATATACCCAGCATCGGGAAATATCTAGCCAGGCTTGTTTTTTAATGCAAAGAAGAGGAAGTTGGGGGGGGGGGGGGAAGTTCTGTACGCCCTGATGCACCCAAACCTGTCCCCCCTGGATTTTATTCCTATCAGGAGAAAATAACTACAAGCTTGGCAGGAGTTTTATTCAGATCGGGTGTATAAGTGACCCCTCCTCTCATTAGCCAATGTGCTTATATTATTAAGATCAACTAACCAACACAGTGGAGGAATATTTCTGTGCGATTATCTTTAATTTGTTCTTCCTATGGCTGATGTTATTGCTCACTTCACTCATTCAGCAGACTTAAACAGGATGTCAAAGCAGGAGGCAAGCAAGTGAAATATCAGTGGTGGTAAGGCCAACCATTGAGATACAAGGAACTGAGCAAGAACATCAGCCATAGAAAGAACCGGAGCTTTGTTCTGAGACTGCCTTGACTCCATATTGCACACAATTAAATTGTTAAAAAGAGAATGAATATTTAATCTCTAAAGGCATATGACCGCATTGAGCGAAAAAGCTGGAGTATAGTCCTCCTTGAGGAATACAGTTGGGAGAAATGCATTGGAGGAATCTAATACAAATAAATACATCAACCTAACAAAACCAGCTATTTATTGAAAGAAAATATTTAATGTATTGTGTTGAAAATGTGCAATATTACTTTTGTATTTGACAATTTTGATACAGGAAAAATGATTCAATTTATATGATATGCTCTTACAGTAAATCACTGGTTGTAGGAGGTTATTATCTTGATTAGTGAGGTCCAAGTGGGTTATCTCACTCTTTACTTATTGATAGATATACCCATACGGTCAGAAAGTCTTCAATGGGCAAGGGTCAGTGATATAGGAAAAATTGGGTTTTCTCTAATACCTTCCTGGTTTAGATTCATTAGGACCCAATGCGGGGAGAGGGAGATATTGGCGCCTATTAATTCCTCTACTGCCTCTTTAACCTCATCTCAAACACTGTTTACAAATTCTGCAGTACCACCATATGTGCATTACCATGGCCTTCTCCTGCTCACACCATCAGCATCTAAAATCTGGAAATATATAATTGTAGTTAGAGCAATAGCAAAAGTTCTAAATAAATGTAATGCTTAACACTCATGAGAGGAGACTTCACCTGGAGCATAGAGCTAAAGATCTTCTTCCATTCTTTTTGGGTCATTGGGCCACTTTGCCTGGTATGGCACCCTCGGCAGCAAATGAGCATGCAATAATAATAGATAGTAAGGCACTAGTTTCAACATTTTTAAATATGACTGTATTTGTCTATTTTTAAAGGACAGTCAGGCTGGTCTTATACTGGGTTGTTTACCTCTGGCTTCCATATATCCAATACTGAGCCCAGACAGAATGCTAGGCCTGATTTAAACTTGAGGTTGTCACTTAGTCTAATCAGTATATCAGGGAAAGGGGAGAGTGCCCAATTTTTAAACATCTATTTAGTAGGCCGAGAAATGCTGTCACAAAGTGGTGGGAGGTAGATTTCTGTTTACTATTGATGTTGATTGAAATAAAATCACTACTAGGTATGCAATTTCTATGGTATACGCATATTCTATACCAAAAAAGATGGTGGGTTGCTGTGGAACTAAATAGTAAAAATACAATTCTATGAAACTCACCTGTAGAATTGTTTTTGAATATATCCAGTCCAGGTCGTCCCAGAATTAATGACATGTGAGTATTCCACCGCCAGGTGGCGCTCGACTGCGAGATCAAAAGCTGTTGCTCCTCCCAGCCCCCTATAAAAACAGATGTCTCACTATGATTTCCCAGTGGTTAAATAGCAGTAAGAAAAGAGAGACAAGCCGGGAGGCCAAGAAACCATGTTACTTCACATAGCGTCAGCATGTACTCTCTCCAAAACTAAACTTAAGGACAACGGTCCAATATAAAAATGGTAATCACCATAACAAGCAAACCAGAGATAATGAAAACAAGGGCGGGGTGGGACGACCTGGACTGGATATATTCAAAAACAATTCTACAGGTGAGTTTCACAGAGTTGTATTTTTCACTATATCCAGTCCAGGTCGTCCCAGAAGTAATGACATGTGGGACATCCAAAAGCAGTGTCCCTAAGGGCGGGATCCCCAGTGCGGAACAGCATGTAGTTCATGTCACTACTGCTTGAAGCACCTTTCGGCCAAAGACAGCATCAGCTGAGGCCCTAACATCAACCTTGTAAAACTTGGTAAAGGTATGAACGGAAGACCAAGTGGCGGCCTTACAAACTTGTTCAACAGATGCCTGGTGTTGAAAAGCCCAAAAGGCACCAATAGCTCTGGTAGAATGAGCTGTGATCCAAAAAGGGGATTCCTTCCCCTTAGCAGAATATGCTTGCACCACCGCCTGTCTGATCCACTTACTAAGAGTGGACTTCCTAGAACCTTCTGTTAGAACAAAGAACAAATCTGATTTCCTGAAGGATTCAGTCGCAACCAGCTAATACTTGATGGCTCTGACCACATCCAAGGCATGGAGGGTCCTTTCCTTAGAATTAGTCGGTGCTGGACACAAGGAAGGCAAGACCACTTTCTCATTAAGATGAAAGGGAGACACGACCTTAGGCAAAAAATCAGGTTTAAAGCGAAAAACCACCTTAACCTTATGCCTCTCAAAATAAGTAGGCTTCATACAAAGCGCGGCCAGCTCTGACATGCGGCGCACCGAGGTGATCGCTACAAAAAAGACCACCTTGAGGGTCAAAAAAGGCAATGCGGAATCGCACAAAGGCTCGAAGGGAGGAACCTGGAGAGCAGAGAGTACCAAATTCAAGTCCCACACCGGTAATATAGGCTTACGTGGGGGACGTACGTGGGTAACAACCTGGAAAAAGATCTTGATCAATCTATGATTGGCAAAGGATCTCTGGAAAAAGCTGGCCAAGGCAGAGACCTGGCCCCTGAGGGTGCTCAACTGGAGACCCAAGTCTAAACTGTGTTGTAAAAACTCCAAGATCCTAGAGATAGAGAATGTGCAACAAAGGAGACTCTTGGATTCACACAAAGCAATGTAGGCACGCCAAACTCTGTAATATATCATGGAAGAAGACTTCTTCCGTGCCTGAAACATGGTATGCACAACCGTGGCCGACAGGCCCTTTTCCATCAGGATTGAGGTCTCAATAGCCAGGCCGTCAAAGCCAGCATCTGTAAATTGGGGTGCCACAGCGACCCCTGTGTGAGAAGCCCTAGGTCGTTGGGCATGATGTAACGATCCACTGACATCTGAGCCATGTCTGCAAACCAACTCCATCTTGGCCAGCAAGGAGCCACCAGGATGGTTGGTACCCCCTCCTGGGCTATCTTGCGCAGCACTCTGCCCAGGAGTGGAAACGGAGGGAATGCGTAAAGGAGCCCGAACTCCATCCAAGGAATTGCTAGAGCGTCTGTGGCAAAGGCCAGAGGATCTCTTGACAGGGAGAGGAACCTTGGGAGCTTGTGATTGTGTCTGGAGGCAAACAGGTCCATGTCCGGCTGACCCCAGCGGAGACACAGAGCGTGAAAGGTCTTGTTGCTGAGGGACCACTCCCCCCAGGCGTAAGGCATTACTGCTCACGGCATCTGCCTCCTGGTTTTCTACCCTGGGGATGTAAACCGCCAAGATGCAGGGAACATTCTCCTCTGCCCAAGTCAGAATTTGGGTCACCTCCTTGAGGGCTCCCTTGCAACGAGTCCCACCCTGGAGATTGATGTAGGCGACAGCCGTCTGATTGTCCGAGCGAACCTGGATCGCACGACCCCTTAAATGTGGAGTCAAGTGAAGAAGCACCAACCGGATCGCTCTCAGCTCCAGTAGATTTATGCGCAAGTGGTTCTCCTGCGGACCCCACTGAACCTGGATCTTCTGTGTCAGCCAAACGCCTCCCCAGCCAGTCAGACTGGCATCCGTGGTAACTTTTTCTCACTGGGGAGTCAGAAAGGACTTGCCCACCACACGAGGGACTGTCTGGTCAGGGGGGACAGTGAGAACTCCCGTTCGAGCGACTCCTGCCTCCGGTCCCAGACAGCTAACAGGTTCAATTGAAGAGGTCTCATATGGAATTGGGCACTGCCTCGAAGCATGACACCATCAGGCCCACCAGCTTAATCCCCAGACGTATCAACGGCCGCTGACAAGACAGCAAGGTCTGCACCTGCGTCTGAAGGCACAACACCTTCTGCTGTGGCAGGAAAACCTTGACCTGAGAGGTGTTCAACGTCATGCCCAGGAAGGACCTCACCATTAAGGGAATGACCGAAGACTTGGGGTAGTTGATTACCCATCCGAAGGCCTCTAGAGTGGATAACACCATCCGTGTTTCGCTCTCTGCCTGCTGAAGGGACTGAGCCGCAATCAGTAAATTGTCCAGATAAGGCAGCACACGAATGCCCTGAATCCTCAGAAGAGCCATGATGCCTGCCAGCACCTTGGTGGTGAAAACCCGGGGGGGCTGAGGATATCCCGAACGGCAGAGCCACAAACTGGTAATGCTGCTCCTCAAGAGCAAATCTCAGGAAATTCTGATGTGCCTGGAATATCGGGATGTGCAAATAGGCATCCCTGATGTCCACCGTGGTCATGAAGTCGCCGGGCCGAAGCGAGCTCACTGCCAACCGTAAGGTTTCCTTGTGGAAATGCCTGACTCTTACAAACCCGTTGAGACCCTTTAGGTCCAGTATAGGGCGTAATGTACCATCCTTCTTGGGAACAGTAAAGAGATTGGAGTAGAAGCCTTGGCCCTGTTCCTGACGAGGCACAGGGCAAATCACCCCTAACCGCAGGAGGTGCTGCACGGCCATTCTCAGGCCCTGTACCTGCACTGGGTTCTGGGATATTCGAGAGAAGAAATCTTGAGGGCTGCTTGACTGCCAGCTCTATTTTGTATCCGGAGGACACCACCTCCTGAATCCACCGATCCGAGACGCGCTGTCTCCAGGCGTGAGCAAATAGCAGAAGCCGTCCCCCCACCCGGATGGGCCTTGGTAGGGGGCTTGGACTTGGATCCCCAGGAGGGATTGGGTCGACCGCGGGACCTACCTCATCCCCAGAACTCTCTGCGGCCACCTGAAAATGAAGAGCCTCTTCCTCCTCGAAAGGAGCAATAGACAGAAGAACCCCGAAGGGGCTGCGCAGGCTTCCGCCGCTGAGGGAATCTACCATCCTTGATCAGGAAGTCCAGACGCTCCCTGAACAACCTGCGCCTCACGAAGGGGATACTAGTGAGCGACTTCTTAGCCGCGGCATCAGCCGACCATTGCCGCAACCAGAGCGAGCGATGGAGCGCAACAAGCAGAACAGAAACCCTGGCACCGAGCCGGACACCATCGTCCATGGCAGAGGCAACAAAGGCAATAAACTCCATGCAAGCTTTGAGTTCTTTATACTCCTCCGCCCGCTTGCGAGACTTAGCAATATCCACAAGACATCTAACCTTCTTTCTGATGGCTAAGGAGACAATAGCCGCAGCACACTCAAGGCGAAAACCAGCACCAGCAAAGGTGAAGGCATGACAAATTAGCTGATCCATACGCCTGTCAGCTGGATCATGCAAGGAAGCAGTATCAGGTGACGGCATAACCGTAGTGTTGGATAACCCCGACACAGGGGAATCCACGGGGGGGGGGGGGGGCGGGACTACAGATGAACCAGCTCCTCGGGGGAGGGAAACCGCCTGTCCAGGCCCTTAGGCACTGACGGTAGCTTGTTAGGCCTTTCCCACTCCTTTAAGACCATATTAGAAAAATGGGCCTGCTCAGGAAAGACAAGTCTCTGTCTCTCAGGCCGAAATAAATCACCCTGCTTCCGTTTATCCGCTTTAGGAGGGACAATATGCAACGTCTCAAACACAGCAGCCAGCAATCTCTCTGTATCATCGGGGAGCCACATATCCTCACCCGAGGAAGAGCCAGGCCCGCTGTCATAGCTGGCAGAATAATCCACAGTGGATTCCTCATGTAACTCGCCCTCCTCCAAGGAGTCCTGACCTCCAAAGATGTCATAATCATCGTTATCTGAGTAAAAGGGCTCGATATGGCGCTTCTTACTGGTGGCCTTCTTAGGAGCCGTGCCAGAGATCTGTCTCTCAAGGTTGGCCACCCAGTATGCCAAATCAACACGGGGCCCCCTGCCGGCTTCCCTCTCGCTGGGGGCTGAATACAGTAGCGGGGGTTCTGGAGAGGTTGTAGGCAATAACGGGCTAGGGGCAGATACGCCCGCCTGATCGTGCTCCAAATAGACGCTCCTGGCGCAATTGACACAAATCGTGTCCACCCAGAGGACTGACACCGCACATGGGGCAGAGCTTCACCCGCCAAGATGGGGCCCCTAGCTCATTATCCCCATAAGCCTCCATTATGGTGATTAGAGTGAAGGTATATAGGTTACAAGGCACTATCGGCCCAAACCAAGTAAGCCCTCCGAATAAGTCCCTGTTAGCGATCCCTCTTAATAGGGAGAGGGCGCGGAGGGAGGTGGGGGGGGTCGGTGACCGGGAGGAACCACAACCCTTAATCTATAAAGGGGGCCCACCTAAGACATAAGCAGAAGAAGACCATAAGCATCCCACAGCACATGCACATGCAACACAATAAGGCTGTTTAGCAAGAGGGACACAGCGTGCAGGAAGAGCAGGCAAAATGGCGCGGAGAAGGCAGCTGCACACGAAAAGCGTCAGCACGCGGCCCCGCCCCCCGCCGGCAGCGTGAAAACCGGCGCCTGCCCCCCCCAAGATGGAGGGGGGGCTGGGGAAGAGGAGCGCAGGGAGACCCACAACCAGCCAGGCGACGAGCACGCAGCGCGAACCCCGCAGCAGAGGCTGCGGCCTCACAACAGAGCAAAAAGCCTCCGCCGAGCAGCTATGTTCCCCCCCCTCACAGCGCAGAGCAAGATGAAGAGGGGAGAGGAGCAGGAGCCTTGAGGGAGCGAGGGAGTTAAGTAGCCAAAACACAGTGCAAGCCAGCGTACAAGGGGACTCCGCAGAGTCCAAGACATCAATGAATAAAGTGAAGTTCACCAAGCACAACACAATAATAAAGCTTGTGGGGCAGGGCGGGCTATGAACCCCCCCCCCCCCCCCGTGGGCATGAGTGGTTCCCCCCCCCCCCCCAAAGGCTCACCATCAGCCTATGGCTGGCTACCCTTCGGTCAGGGTCTGTGGCCCAGAGCCTAGCTCTGCCAACGCCTGACCCCGGCGTTCTCCCTACCTTCACCGTCCCGATCAGCCATGGCTAGGATGCAATAACGGGTCCACGGGAACAGTGGGAATAAGGCTGCAGCGGCCGACAGGCTAGGAGGCCCCGCTCAGCTGCAATATCCAGGAGAGAATTCCAACGATCCTAGCAGCAAGACTGCAGGATGAACACTGGGAAATCATAGTGAGACATCTGTTTTTATAGGGGGCTGGGAGGAGTGACATGTCATTACTTCTGGGACGACCTGGACTGTATATAGTGAAAAAGAGTTGTAGTAGCTCTGCTCTGTGGTATATATAGACGTCTGGAAAAACCCAATGTTAGATTTGAAGATATCAATTTAAAGTGGACCAACACCCAGGTGATTCCCGGGCCGATCACCTCCCTCACCGCGGGGCATCCGAGATCGGGATGTCCCGCGGGGTGAAACCCCCCAAAAAACCTTACCTTATCGGCGGCCGATCAGCCGCCGCCGCCTCCCGCGCGCCCCTCTAGCAGTGCACGCGTCCCTCTTACAGGGAAATTTAGATTACTGCATATAAAAAAAATGTACCATTTTCTAACTCATGCTGTGGTCATTTTTTAAAACAAGATGGTGGTTTATGGACTTGCAGGCCACCTGCAAACAGGAAGTGCTGCTGGGCTTCCTGTTACTGTGCATTGTTATGTCAGTTAGGAGAGGATGCTCCAAAATGGCTGCTACCTTCCTTTTCCAACTGGGCCAGGATGTTGGTCCAGTTTAAATCTATAGGGATACTCACACCTAAGTACCTAAAATGCTTCTCTTCCCACTGAAACTCCTTTCACACAATTCCTTTATTATTGATCTTTCTTCCTTACTGAGGTTTATAGGTAATGTGGTTGATTCTGTATTATTTAATATACAGTTTCAGTGGTCACCAAACTCTTTTATTAATTACTAGACTGCAGCCAGCGAGTGTACAGGTTGTCTTAGGGCAACAAGATATCATCAGCATAGGCTGTGATCTTGATTTCTTTGCCTCCTACCTTTATACTCATCTCCTCCAATTCTACTAATTAGTGGTTATAAATAGATGTTGTTAATAACAACATTGGTAATTTGCACACCTCAAGTCTAATGAAAGAGACAAAAAGACAAATAAAGCGATATATACAAAATCACCACCAGGTGGCACTGTCCTCCAAAAACAGGTAAATATTCAGTACAGTACATGATTTCAAGTAAATGCATATATCTCTTAAAGTGGTCCTTCACTCTGAATAAGTGTCTATCTTATATGTTTCCCACACCCTGTACATACAGATTGCTCACATTAAAAATCATCCTACCCCCATCTACTGCATTTTATGAGCCTTTAAATATCCAATATTGCGGCTCATGGAACATCAGGCAGCCTGCAAACAGGAAGTGCCTTCTGAATGTTGCTCTGCATTCTGGGATTGCTGACCTTTACCTGACCCCAGCTCTGCTCTGTCTGAGCAAAGCACAGCTATAACCCGCCCCCCTGTACTTTATCCCACTCTCCTTTCCTCAGTAAGTGTGATGCTTCTGAGTCAAGATGGCAGCGCCCATATCCTAAAGTCCTGAACAGAGTTGCAGCCCAGTGGGGGAAAGAATAATAAGTGACTAAAAACTTAAAATATATTAACTTTAGATGCTGGGGAATCGTTTTTTAAGGGTTTGGGTTTTTCAATAAATCATGGTGAAGGTCCGGTTTAAAGTGGACCAACACCCAGGATTTTGACTATCCTGGGTCTTGGTCCACTTCGGTGGGGCACCCCCGATCGGGGTGCCCCGCTGTGTGAAACCCCCCCGAACTCACCTCTCTCTGCGGCGACGGACAAGCCGCGGACAAGCGGCTCCTCCGCCGCCGCCTCCCGCGCGTCCCTGTTGACGCGCGCGTGCCCGCGCCGGCCATTCACAGACGGCCGGCGCGGGCACGCGCACGTCTAGAGGGGCGCGAGGGAGGCGGCGGCGGCCGGCCGGCGCCGAAACTAAGGTAAGGAGTTTGGGGTGTTTGGGGGGGTTTCACCCTGCGGGACATCCCGATCTCGGATGTCCCGCGGGGAGGGAGGTGATCGGCCCGGGAATCTTATAGATTCCCGGGCCGATCACCGGTGGGTGTTGGTCCACTTTAAGCAGCAAATTCCTAGGGCATCATTGTAACAGCATATCTAGCACAAACAAAGAATGTTATAAGAGTAAAGAAGAGAGCGCTTATATCCACATTAAAGTTATTATACAAAGCTCAATTCCCACAGCAGTAACAAAGATATAACAGAAGCAACATATCACATAAGTAAATAGTTACAAAGTAGCAAACATCATACAATACATACCCCAATGTTTCAAGTGAGCAACCTCACCCTTTCTCAAGGGGTTGTGAGGTGAAGGAACATTTATGAGGCCCAGGATTGTGGAGACATAAGCTGGGTGCCACTGTTAGTCAGCATTTAATTCATTGCTTATTGTTTGTGTTCACCGTCTTTTACTGGGAGTGCAATGCCTACCATGGCCTCAATATTACAATACTCGCAAAGCTATTCTTTAAAGTGGACCAACACCCAGGATTTTGACTATCCTGGGTCTTGGTCCACTTCGGTGGGGCACCCCCGATCGGGGTGCCCCGCTGTGTGAAACCCCCCCGATCACCCGGAAAACTCACCTCTCCCCGCTCCCACGTGGCAGCGGACAAGCGATCTGACAGCAACGGACAAGCGGCTCCTCCGCCGCCGCCTCCCGCGCGTCACTCTTGACGCGCGCACCCGCGCCGGCCATTCACAGACGGCCGGAGCGGGCGTGCGCACGTCTAGAGGGGAGCGAGGGAGGTGGCGGCGGCCGGCCGCCGCCGAAGACAAGGTAAGGGGATTTGGGACATTTGGGGGGGTTTTACCCCGCGGGACATCCCGATCTCGGATGACCCGCGGGGAGGGAGGTGATAAGATTCCCGGGCCGATCACGGGAGGGTGATGGTCCACTTTAAACCAGAGCAAAAAACATATTTTACTTTGTCAGGAATGCTTTCACAATTATGACCCTGGTTGTTGGTGTGATCTCAAGCCCGATCTACAGTTTCTCTGCATGCGGGGAATCACACATCTAAAGGGATGCCAGGATGCACAGGTGAATTTGCACTGGATGGGGCACCTACCTAGCATGTTTAAAAACAATAACTCTGCTTACAAGCGTAAGACCTATGCCTGAGCTACATTTACTGTACGTTGTGTGGAGTGTCTAGTTAGGCTCCAAGTTCCTGTATCAAGCCCATGTTTCTACATCAATTACCTGTTCCTCTATCAAGTACATGTTTGTGCTCCTACATAGAGTTCCAGCTTGCATCCAGATTCCAGGTACTATCCTCTATATGGACTTTAGTGACTGTGTATAATTCAGTCTGGTTGACATCCCTCAGCCCTTACGGGTTGAGGCCAGAGGGTCCGCATCGGTTCAAGCCATGGACTGCTATCATTTCGCTGCCACCGAAGACTATAGACTAAGACAACCGCTTCTGCAAGGTTCCAGTTTCCAGTCTCTCAGGATGAACTTTGTTGGTGAAACCCCATCCTTGAAAGCTCTGTTTTATCAACTGTCTGCTTTAACTCAAGATGTCCAAAAGCTTCAAGCTGTGGACAATCAACCCCTTAAATTCACTGCAGGCCTTGGAGCTCTCTGTTCTCCAGACATATATTTCAGTTCCTGTCCCCCATCACCCAAGTATATTGCCCTCCAAACATTTCAGTCCCAACTTACCCCTCCCCTATATAAATGCTGCCCCTGCACACATACCAACCACTTTCTCTTCCACACACATCCCAGCTCCCTTTTACCTCATCTGTTGCATAAAACCCTCTTTCTCTGCTAACCAGCACCGCTTGTTCCCCATTTAGAATATTTTCTGTCTCTCATCTGCCAGTCCCAACATTACTACCCTATTCATCCCCCCCCATGGTGTGGCTCTATGATCCATGTCCATGCACTCTGAAGCCCAATCCCCCCGCCTTACTTGGCTTCTCAGTGAATGGTTGGATGCTCATTTTTTTATCATCCTTTTTTTTTTTTTTTTTTTTGTTAATTATCCCTCGGGTAAAGTTACTCTTATTTGGGTCATTTGGCTGGAGGTAACCAGGCTATCAGCCTTAATACCCTGAAGGCATAGGTAGGTTACTTGGCAGAGTAGTCATTGGGATGATTTCTCCCACCTTCTCACCCCTTCCCTCTACCACCCCATCCCTCCCTCCTCATATCCTTCCTCCGCCCCATCCCTCCCCCTCTCTTAACCCCAAACAGGGAAAAATAAACACTTTTTTTACCGCCAGTTTATCTTCTATTTTTACCCCAAACCCTAACCTCCAGCACTCTCTGTTACATCAAGTGGTGCCTTGGGATGTAGGGCTGCCTGGGTAGTAGGCTCAGTACAAGGAGTTCCCTCTTTTTATTTTAGCTCTAACTACTGTGTTTGCTCCCCCACTAAATTCACTTAATTTACAAGGACTGGGACCCCCTTGGACCTGGCTACATTGGAAATAGCTTCTGGGACCAGAAAGGACCTCCCTGATTCCTAACCCTGGTTTTGAGCTCCTTTATTCCTTATTCTGCTAAAGCTGTTAGTTGCTTAACAGTTATATTCCTTGTAGACTCCCTGCAACAACAAAATATGTAATTGAATGCACCTGGCAAAAAAAGTGAATCTAGCTCAGGAAAAGATGAAGTCTGCATGACAGCATGTCAGCATACCACTGCCTTAACATAATTATCAATTTTAACAACCACACATTGCGGCCTTCGACTTAGAATAGCCCAAGCATAAAAAGGAGTGGAAGCAAAAGTGAGGTCTGGAAGACTAGAGAGGTGTATGTATACAAGCCACACTGCAAATGTAGAAAACAGAGCTGAAAGCTAAAGAGTTGACTAATTTACACTTTAAAGTTAATTAAAACCTGTGCTGTCCGACCCTGGAATCTAAAAGTTAACTGCAAATAGGATCTTCAAGACATGCTATTACAGATTAGGATGAGATGCTGCGAGAAAGGAAAAAAGAGTCGCTGTTCTTGCCCAGAGATGGGCTTAGAACTTACACTTCAACTGAACAACCAACACACATTTTTTATTCCGTTCTGTTATTATGTTCTTTTTGCTGGCTGATTGTTGAGATTCATCTATAAAACACATGGGCGTCACAGAAACTAGAGGAATGTAACTGGCATAGAAACGCATCACTTTTCAATCCTGGCTATGCCAATAGGTTTCTTTATTCATGAGTTTGGCAACCAAACTGGAGGTTGAGGTTTGCCCCTCTAATGAGGTCAGAGACATGGTTTAAAGCCACATATAACAACCAAACACCAGCATAGGTTTTGTTTTATAATTAGACATATTCAGTCAATGCCATGGTGAGGTTACTACCAAGGCAACAGGAAATCAAGAATCTAAAATAGAATCAGCCCTCATGCTTCACCCCTTTAGAATACATTAAATCAGGGGTCCCCAACCCTCCTGCTCAAGGCCCATCAACAGGCCAGTTTTTGCAGATCTCCACACTGCTGCATAGGTGCAGTAATTAGTGCAGGCCGTTCTATAGCTCTGCTGTTTCACTAATAACTACGCCTGTGCATCTGTGTGGAGATCTGCAAAACTGGCCTGTTGGCGGACCTTGAGGAGGAGGATTGGGAACCCCTGCACTAAATTACTGACTGACAAGAAGAACCCCAAAAAATCAGTTTCAATTACCTTCATCTGAAGGATGTCACCTTCATGTGCTGGCCACCCCCGTAGAACCAGGCCAGTCCTGGTGTCGAGCAGTATAATAAACCCAGATGAATAACCTGCAATAACACTGCGTCCATTTGGGCTGACTTCCAGGTAGCGAATAAGGCCTGCATTGATGCTGCTAGCAAGCTTGAACTCGTGCTGAAAAAATAAAACAGAACAGATCAAATTAAGATCAATACCAACAAAAAAATCTGATCATCCAAGAATGGCAAGAAGGTATTTCTTTTTCTGTCAAACAGACAGGAAGTAGTGAACGCTGGGGGCAGGAGCGCTACCCAGTCTACAGGGAAGCCAGCGATGGAGCCAGTGGGCTGGATTATGTCAGCCAGCAATCTTGAGATTAGCCAGTGATCTCAAAAATGGCAGGTGGGTGTGGCCTTGGTGGTGGAAAAAAACCTTTTTTTTCTTAAACTGCCGAGCCAGGGAGAGTGGTTGGGGGGCACAGAGCAAAATGGGTTTGGTGGCACACTAAATGTATTTTAGTAAAAAAACATCAGAGGTACTCAACTGGCAGACCGCTGTCCAAATCCGGGCCGTTGGCGCCAGTTGTCAAGACCCCTGCCCGGAGCAACTGCACAGTACCCCTCACTTAACCCCCCTTCACAGCCACTGACCTGCACCCCCACCTAGCTCCTCTCCCCAGCCATTGACCTGCTCCCCTCACCTAAACCCCATCCGCAGCCACTGACCTGCACCGCTCACCTAACCCCCCCTGCAGCCACTGACCTGCACCCCTCACCTAACTCCCCTCCGCAGCCACTGACCTGCACCCCTCACCTAACTCCCCTCCGCAGCCACTGACCTGCACCCTCACCTAACTCCCCTCCGCAGCCACTGACCTGCACCCTCACCTAACTCCCCTCCGCAGCCACTGACCTGCTCCCCTCACCTAAACCCCATCCGCAGCCACTGACCTGCACCGCTCACCTAACCCCCCCTGCAGCCACTGACCTGCACCCCTCACCTAACTCCCCCCCGCAGCCACTGACCTGCACCCTTCACCTAACTCCCCTCCGCAGCCACTGACCTGCACCCCTCACCTAACTCCCCTCCGCAGCCACTGACCTGCACCCTCACCTAGGCCCCCTCCGCCGACCTGCACCCTCACCTAACCTCCCTCCGCAGCCACTGACCTGCACCCCTCACCTAACACCCTCTGCAGCCACTGAACTACACCCCGTGACAGACCCTGGTAAGTGGACCTTCACTGAAAGTAGTACCCCTGCTATACATGTTTGTTTTCCCATCCTAAATACCTAATAGACAAACTGAGATGTCATGTCATAAGCCTGTTTTAAACAACATTGCCAATTTTATTACCAGATGCATAGACAAAGACTTTTACCTGATCCAACTCTGGAGCAGGCAACATAAAACTGTCCATGTGAAAAATATGCAAAATCCAGATTTATGCCAGCCACCTGCAGCGATTGGCCTTGGGCCTTGTTTATTGTCATTGCAAATGATAGCTTAATAGGAAACTTAAATTGTTTAAAAGGTATAGTTTCATCTGAGTTAATCAGTGGAATTTGTGCAATAAAAACTTCTCCAGCAGCACATCCAGTAAGGATGGTTGCATTAGAATAACTGGAGCTCCAACCTTTAGAGCCAAGTGATGTGAAGGCAATCCAGTTGGTTCTAAAGTGTTTAAAAGCTCAACTGGGTACTGCACGATCTGTTCTGGATCTATTGTGATGTCAATGCATTTGTAGGAATAAACAAATCCTGGCAACTCCTTAAGAATTTCTAAGTTTATTGCATTTACCACATAATTTCTTGCAGCCAAAATAGCTCTTTGACATATCCAGTCATGGTAAGAGGTTCCTCCTTTGTTAAACTGAAAGCCAATGTCAGGGGACACTGCTATGCTACGTTAGATCCTGAAGATGTAGTGGTGTCTTAAAAGCCAAGTACAATACGCTTTACAAATGGGAAATCAAAATCTCACAAGCGAGTGGCTATAAGTCAGTACTGATTTTGGTCTAATTTAGTGGGTCCAAAAGATGCCACTGAAGTGAGTAAAACTAACTGAAGGTTGCCACCCCTCACTGCTATCAACTCTAGTATGTGCCCAAAAAGCTGAATATAGAATGGGAGATGTTTTCACTGTACTATTGTAAATCGATTGGTTGCAAAGGCTTCAGTATACCTTTCCTGACTACCATTATCTACAATATATACCAAATGTCACTGCATATGAGTGAGATTATATATATATATATACATATCCGTCCCGGGCACCCGATGTAACTGTGTGCCAAATTTGGGGTCAAAGTATATAGCTTACAGACATTTATCTTTAATATATAGATATTCAAAGTAGAATATACTTATAATTTTACTCATAATATATGTGTAGAGTGCATGCCTGTGCACAGGAGAGTTGCAAGACTGGCGGGGATAGCGTGCCCATGGTCTCCAACTTACAACTACATGCACAAACGCCCCCCCCCCCCCCCAAAAGGGCTTCCCCACTCTATAGAGAACGACATTTTTTCATCTACAGCCCATGCCTGTGGAAGGAAAGTTTCCAATATAGTGTGCCTATATGTGTTCAAGGTGCTGAGTTTATCTCTTCATTTTTTACTTTTCTAGGTTTTTGCAACTCCATGTTAAAAAAGAAAACGGTTCCCACTAGCAACAAGGTGTTTCCTTAGAAACATACATCAAAGCGGTCTTTGGATGTACATTTCAGAAGCTCTAGCTTGCTAATCATCTGACATCACAAATTTAACCCCATTTGCATAATTTCAATCTCCTCAGACAGGGAGAATCAGTCTTGAGTTCAAGATGCTAAAGGCTTACTAGCAGCATTCTCAGGTGAAAAGGGTGATTGCTGCTGCTTTGTTTGGCCAAAGCTGCTGATAAACCCACCTGTAACAGATGAAGGATTCTGGGATTTGTAGTGAGATAAGGATACTAGGAGCTTTAATGAAGGGCAAGACAGCCACTCCCACTTTACCAAGGCATATCCATAGGAATATAAGAAACAAAGCATGTTGATAAGGTCTGGGGGTAAAAATACAATTCGGTGAAACTCACCTGTAGAATTGTTTTTGTATACATCCAGTCCAGGCCGTCCCAATATCTTCACGATTGGGTGTTCGCCTCTAGAGGGCGCCCGACTGCAAGATCAAAGATGTAGCTCCTCCCGGCCCCCTATAAAGGCAGCTGCCCCTCAATTATTCCCCAGTGGTTTAAAAGCAGTACACAACAAAAGAGAGCAGGCCGGGAGGCCTAAGAAACCATGTTACTTCACATAGCTTAAGCTTGTACTCTCTCTAAACAAAAAACTAGAAAAAACAGTGTCCTATGAACAAGAATGGTTGATCACCATAACAGGCATACAGGACATAATGAACACAAGAGCTGGGTGGGACGGCCTGGACTAGATGTATACAAAAACAATTCTACAGGTGAGTTTCACAGAATTGTATTTTTCCCTACATCCAGTCCAGGCCGTTCCAATATCTTCACGATTGGGACATCCAAAAACAGTGTCCATATGGGCGGGATCCCCAGGGCGGAACAGCATGTAGTTCATTTCACTACTGCCTGAAGCACCTTTCGGCTCAAAACAGCGTCAGCTGAGGCCCTTACATCCACCTTGTAAAACTTTGTAAAAGTATGAACAGAAGACCAAGTTGTGGCCTTACAAACTTGTACCACCGATGCCTGGTGCTGAAAAGCCCAAGAGGCACCGATAGCTCTGGTAGAATGAGCTGTGATCCGAAAAGGGGGTTCCTTCCCCCTGGCAGAATAAGCTTGTACCACTGCCTGTCTGATCCACTTACTGAGAGTGGACTTGGCTGGTGGCAATCCTTTCCTAAAACCCTCTGTTAGGACAAAGAGTAAATCCGATTTACTGAAGGATTCGATTGCAGCCAGGTAATACTTTATGGCTCTGACCACATCCAAATCATGGAGGGTCCGTTTTTAGCCGGTGCTGGACACAAGGAAGGTAAGACAACTTCCTCATTAAGGTGAAAGGGAGAATCAGGTTTAAAGCAAAAACCACCTTATCCCTGTGCAACTCAAAATAGGGTGGTTTCATACAAAGCGCAGCCAGCTCTGAAACACGACACGCAGAGATCGCTACCAGAAAGACCACTTTGAGAGTCAACAAAGACAATGCAGCATCGCTCAATGGCTCGAAGGGAGGACCCTGAAGAGCAGATAGTACTAAATTCAAGTCCCACACCGGTAATACTGACTTACGCGGTGGCCGGACATGGGTAACTCCCTGGAAAAAAGTCTTGATCAACCTATGGTTGGCAATTGATCTCTGGAAAAAGATGGCTAAAACTGAGACCTGAGCCTTGAGGGTGGTCAGCTGGAGACCCAAGTCTAAGCCATGTTGTAAAAACTCCAGAATCCTAGAAATAGCAAACTTTCGGCAAGGAAGGCTCTTGGCCTCACACCAAGCGATATAGGCCTGCCAAACTCTGTAGTATATCATGGAAGAAGATTTTTTCCGTGCCTGAATCATAGTATGCACAGCCGTGGCCGATAACCCCTTTTCCCTCAGTATTGAGGTTTCAATAGCCAGGCAGTCAAAGCCAGCGTCCGTAAATTGGGTGCCGCAGCGACCCCTGAGTGAGAAGCCCTGGGTCATCGGGCATGATGTAATGATCTAATGACATCTGGACTATGTCTGCAAACCAACTCCTTCTCGGCCAGCGAGGAGCCACCAGGATGGTTGGTACCCCTTCCTGGGAATGCATACAAAAATTTGAACTCCGTCCAAGGAATCGCCAGAGCGTCTGTTGCAATGGCCAGAGGATCTCTTGAGAGGGAGACGAACCTTGCAAGCTTGTGATTGTGTCTGGACACAAACAGATCCACGTCCGGCTGACCCCAGCGGAGACACAAAGCCTGAAAGTTCTCGCTGCTGAGAGACCATTCCCCCAGGCGCAAGGAACTCCTGTTCAGGGAGTCTGCCTCCAGGGATGTAGACCGCCGAGATGCAGGGAACATTCTCCTCTGCCCAAGTCAGAATCTGAGTTACCTCCTTGAGGGATCTCTTGCTCCAAGTCACGCCCTGGTGGTTGATGTAGGCGACAGCAGTCTGATTGTCCGAGCGAACCTGGATCGCACGGCCTCTTAAATGGGGAGTCAAGCATAGAAGCACCAACCGGATTGCTCTCAGCTCCAAGAGATTTATGGGTAAACGGTTCTACTGCGGACCCCACTGACCCTGGATCTTCTGGGTCTGCCAAACACCTCCCCAGCCTGTCAGACTGGCATCTGTGGTAAATATCTCCCAATGGGGAGTCAGAAAGGACTTGCCCACCAGCAGGTTCCGGGAGTCCAACCACCACAAGAGGGACTGCCTGGCCAGGGGGGACAGCGAAAAGCCTTGTTCCAGAGATTCCTTCATCCGATCCCAGCCGGTCAGCAGGTTCAATTGTAGAGGTCTCATGTGAAATTGGGCGAAGGGAATTGCCTCAAAGCATGACACCATTAGGCCACCAATCTCATCCCCAGACATACCGATGGCTGCGGACAAGACAGCAAGGCCTGCACTTGCGTCTGGAGACCCAAAACCTTCTGCTGTGGCAGAAAAACCTTGACCTGAGCGGTGTCTATCGTCAGTCCCAGGAAGGATCTCACTGTTGAGGGAGTGATAAAGGACTTGGGGTAATTGATGTCGAAGGTCTCCAGGGTTGACAACACCTTCCGAGTATCGCTCTTGGCCTGCTGAAGGGACAGGGCTGAAATAAGCAAGTCGTCCAGATAGGGTAACACACAAATACCCGACTCCTCAGGATGTCCATGATGCCCCCCAGCACCTTGGTGAACACGCAGGGGGCCGAGGATATCCCGAATGGAAGAGCTACAAACCTGTTGGTTCTCCAGAGCAAACTTCTAATGTCCCTGGAAAATCGGGATGTGCAAATAAGCATCCCTGATGTCCACCATGGTCATGAAGTCGCCGGGCCGAAGTGATCTCACCGCCGACTGCAATGTTTCCATGCGGAAATGTCTGACTCTTACAAACCTGTTGAGACCCTTCAGGTCCAGGATCGGCCTTAGCGTTCAGTCCTTCTTGGGAACCGTGAACAGATTGGAATAGAATCCCTGACCCTGTTCCTGCGGGGGTACAGGGCAAACCACACCTATCCGCAGGAGGTGTTGCACAGCCGTTCTCAAAGCTTGAGCCTTTAGCGGGTTTTGGGATATCCTTGAACAGAGGAATTTTGTGGGCGGCCTGGCTGCCAGCTCCATCTTGTAACCGGAGGACACCACCTCCTGAATCCACTGATCCGAGACGTGACGTCTCCAGATCTGAGCAAACAGCAGAAGCCGTCCCCCCACCCGGATGGGTGAGGGCGCCCCCTCATGCCTGAGAGGGCTTGGACTTAGCTCCCCATGAGGGGTTGGGTCGGCCGCTGGACCTATCTCTGCCCCAGGTATCTCTGCGGGCAACGGGAAATGAAGAACCTCTTCCTCCTCGAAAGGGAACGATAGGAAGAGGAGTTCTGAAAGGACCGAGCAGTCTTCCTTCTCTGAGGGAGTCTACCATCCTTGACCAAAAAGGTCCAGGCGCTTCCCAAACATCCGGCTTCCCACAAAAGGTAGACTTGTGAGGGACTTCTTGGCAGCCGCATCAGCTGACCCCTGCTTCAACCAGAGCGAATGGCGCAGAGCAACAAGCAAGGCCGAAATCCTGGCACCAAGCCTGACCACATCATCCATGGCCGTAACAACAAAGCCAATGAAATCCAAGCAAGCCTTGAGATCCTTATACTCCTCAGCCCGCTTGCGAGCCTTAGCTCTAGCCACAAGGTGTCTCACCTTTCTCCTGTTGGCTAGTGAGACGATAGCCGAGGCACACGCCGGGCGAAAGAGGGTACCTGCAAAGGTGAACGCATGGCAGACCAGCTGATCCATGCGTTTGTCTGCAGGATCACGTAAGGAAGCATTATCAGGTGATGGCATAACAGTTGTATTGGACAAGCCTGACACGGGAGGATCCACCTCGGGAGGGTGACACCATAACTGAACCAATTCAGCAGGAAAGGGGTACCACCTATCCAGGCCCTTAGGAACCGACGGTAACTTGTTGGGCCTTTCCCATTCCTTAAGGATCATGTTAGAAAAGTGAGGCTGCTCCGGGAAGCCTTTGCCTCTCAGGCCGAAATAAATCACCCTGCTTCCTCTTAGCCACTCTGGGAGGGACAATGTGTAGGGTATCAAACATGGAAGAGAGCAAACTCTCTGTATCATCCGGGAGACAAGAATCCTCGTACGAGGAGGAACCAGAGATACTGTCATCGCCAGCTGAGTATTCCACCATGGAGCGTGAATCATCTGGCAACTCACCTTCCTCCGCAGAACCCAAGCAATCAAAGAGATCGTCATCCGAGTAAATCGGCTCCAGATGCCACTTCTTACTCAAGGCCTTCTTAGGGGCTGTCAACAATATCTGCTTCTCGAGACTAGCCAGCCTATGCGCAAAATCAGTACAAGACCCCTTACTGGCTCCCCCTTCACTAGGGGCTGAATGCAGCAACGGAGGGTCCGGAGAGGCCGATGGCAATACAGGGCTAGGGTCAGGGGCGATCGCCCGCTCATGGTCCAAAACAATGCCTCTGGCGCAAGTGGGACAAATAGTGCTGAATCCGCCCAGAGGATTCCTTCTGCACAAGGGGCAGACCCTGTCCTGCCCAAATGGGGCCCCCAGCTCACTATCCCTTGATGCCTCCATTATGGTGATTAGAATAGTAAGAAATTCAATAAGGCTACAAGACGCTAATGGCCTAAGCCTATAATCGATCCCTCTTATTAAAAAGGGGGACCGGGAGAAACCACAACCCTCAACCTTAGCCCACAATCCAAACAAAAAGAGAGAAAGAGCCCATGTCAGCCTTAGCATAATACAATGGCAGAAGCAACAGCAATCAAAAGAGGGACTCACGGCACCGACAGGAGGGATCACCGAGCGTCCGCAGCAGGAAGGCCTGAGCCGGGTCCCCAGCACAGAGCGAGCAGCAGCAGCAGGACAGCGCGATTGGCCCAGCCGCCTTCTGGAAGGATCCTCGGGGGGGGGGACGGCACCGGCGCGATGTCAGCCGCGCGCCAACGACGGGGCCCGCCCCCCCCAAGGCCTGAGAAGAAAGCCGCCTCCTTCAGTGCTGTAATGGCGGTGGCCCCCTGTTAGCGAGGGCCACCATATGGTAGAAGTGCGGCACGCTCCCCCCTCCCCCCCGTCTGTACTCTAAGAGAGAGTGCCAACAATCCTATGCAGCCAAACTGCAAGATGAACGACTGGGGAATGATAGAGGGGCAGCTGCCTTTATAGGGGGCCGGGAGGAGCTACATCTTTGATCTTGCAGTCGGGCGCCCTCTAGATGTGAACAACCAATCGTGAAGATATTGGGACGGCCTGCACTGGATGTAGGGAAAATGTTTATTTTACATCCCAGAAAAGGAAAACAATAAGGCAGAACACCAAAAACCTTACAAAAGCAGCTGCCTCCTGCAGGACTCTCCTAAACAATAATTATTGTGAACCAACTTATTTTTTAATTAATTTAGCCACAGTTGAATTACGTATAGTTAAAAGGATTAATTTGGCCATAACGGCTACCACACAGCACCTTTAAACTGGACCAACCTTTTATGGGTGGTGGTCCTGAACACAAACCCCCAGAAAGCCCGATATCCTTGCATTCACTACGTGCCAGCGCGGGGAAGGGAGTCCCACGACTGTCCGCTGGCGCGCACGTGGGTCATGGTCACGTCCTTGGCGCTGGCCACCAAAAAGCCCCACCCTGTGACCACCTGTTGGCCAATCGTGGGACTCTTTTCCTGATGCTGGCTTATTCATTCTGGCGGGTTATGTGCGGGGGGGGGGGGGGGCACCAGCATTTTGGACCCCCTCCGTGCTTGTTTTTATTAGTAGTCTACATGACCAAAACCCGTTAAAGAAAAAACGGGTGTTAAGTGCACTTATTTTTTCTTTTGTTTAACCCCCTGTATTTGTTCTCTGTTTAGGTGCCACTAGAAAAACTTACAATAGGTTCATCATTATGTCAAAAGATACTTCTGGCCTTGCAGTTTTGTAAAAATGATGCAGCCATTTGTGGAAGCACCCCAAGAATACCAGCACTCAGCTTGCTTCAAAACGTATTGTTCCATCACAGCAAAAGCTAAATACTTTCATATGGGGCTGCGTTATACATGCACAGTAGACGGGTGAAGCAATCTGAGCCTCAACCTGCTTTCAATAAGAGAATCAGGTGACCAAATGGGTCTAAAAGATAAGACACAAATGCTCATTGATATACCCTTCATTTAAATTGCAAAGAAACCAGTGGACCAAGGTTCAATTATGTCCAAACAGAAGGACCAGATGCTGTGCATGACAAGAGGATTTTGCCACCTAATACAAGAAAACAAAACCAAACAGGTTTGACTTTGAGTAAAAGCAAGGCAGACATAAAAGCATAACAAAAGAACAGAGCGCCAGCGATAAAGTACCTGAAGTCCTGGTTTTCGAGGATCAATAAAACGAAGCACTGAGTCAGAGCTTCCAAATGTCACGCCGCAATACGGAGGAGGCATCGTTGCCACAGCTGTTATAGGTACCTTTGTATCTCCCCCCTCATAGGTCCGAATGGTTTTACCTGTAAAATAAGTGAATTAGCAAAAATATATTTATATATATATATATATATATATATATATATATATATATATATAATATTCACAAATACGTACACACAGTACGCGCGCGCAAGTGTTTGGGAGCGCGCGCAAGTGTTTGGGAGCGCGCGCAAGTGTTTGGGAGCGCGCGCAAGTGTTTGGGAGCGCGCGCAAGTGTTCGGGAGCGCGCGCAGGTGTTTGGGAGCGCGTGCAGGTGTTTGGGTGTGGTGTGCTTGCAGGTGTGGTGTTTGGGAGCGCGTGCAGGTGTTTGGGAGCGCGTGCAGGTGTTTGGGAGCGCGTGCAGGTGTTTGGGTGTGGTGTGCTTGCAGGTGTGGTGTTTGGGAGCGCGTGCAGGTGTTTGGGAGCGCGTGCAGGTGTTTGGGAGCGCGTGCAGGTGTTTGGGAGCGCGTGCATGTATTCTGAAGTGTGGGGATGCATGAATGTGTTTAGGAATACGTCTTTGGAAGACCAGGTGTGTGAGAATGAGTTTGGGAGTGCGTGCAGGTGTTTGGGTGTGGTGTTTGGGAGCGCGTGCAGGTGTTTGGGAGCGCGTGCAGGTGTTTGGGAGCGCGTGCATGTATTCTGAAGTGTGGGGATGCATGAATGTGTTTAGGAATACGTCTTTGGAAGACCAGGTATGTGAGAATGAGTTTGGGAGTGCGTGCAGGTGTTTGGGTGTGGTGTTTGGGAGCGCGTGCAGGTGTTTGGGAGCGCGTGCAGGTGTTTGGGAGCGCGTGCAGGTGTTTGGGTGTGGTGTGCTTGCAGGTGTGGTGTTTGGGAGCGCGTGCAGGTGTTTGGGAGCACGTGCAGGTGTTTGGGTGTGCGTGCAGGTGTTCTGAAGTGTGGGGATGCATGAATGTGTTTAGGAATACGTCTTTGGAAGACCAGGTGTGTGAGAATGAGTTTGGGAGTGCGTGCAGGTGTTTGGGTGTGGTGTGCTTGCAGATGTGGTGTTTGGGAGCGCGTGCAGGTGTTTGGGAGCGCGTGCAGGTGTTTGGGAGCGCGTGCATGTATTCTGAAGTGTGGGGATGCATGAATGTGTTTAGGAATACGTCTTTGGGAGACCAGGTGTGTGAGAATGAGTTTGGGATTGCGTGCATGTGTTTGGAATTGTGCAGGGGGGTGCGTGCATGTGTTTGGGATTGTGCAGGGGGGTGCGTGCATGTGTTTGGGAGTCCGATGCTGCATGCGTTTGTTTCAGAGTGAGTGCATGTGTTTGGGATTGCGGGGGTGCGTGCATGTGTTTGGGATTGCGGGGGTGCGTGCATGTGTTTAGGAGTGCATGCATGTGTTTGGGATTGCTGGTCTAGGGGTCCAGTGTCGCCTAGCAAAAGGGAGAGGGGGAAGAAACAGACAGGGTGTCTGAAGCAGGATCTCCAGCTCTTACAGACCCGGCCCATTATTCTGATTATTATGCGGCATCACTGCTTTCATACACTGAGGCCACTCCCACATACTTTAAAAGAGAAATCATGAGGTAAAACGGTAAACCTTGATATCTCAGCCATTTTAAATTAAAAACGGAAAACAGTTTAGGACAGTGCCAAATGTAGCCGGACACAATGGTGTAACAATTGTCCTTGCCAGAAATATCACTTTAACTTACCTGTCCATGCTAGTGGCCAGTGTCCCCAGGCATCAGGCACAGATGGAGTTGGGAACAATATGAAGCACTGGGACAGCTAGTGAATCTATAGATTATATATATATGGGTTCTGTTTATAAGGTGGGGGAAGCTGTAATAATCATTCAAAGGATTTGGATCATTGATACTAGAGGATATTTATTGATGAGCTGGTATGAAAAGGAAATGAGGGTAAGTACATAAATGGTGGTGGGTGGGGTGATGTGATATACCCCTGTGAATGAAAAGAGCAGCTCTAGGACGAGTTTGATGCTTAAAGTTGAAAAAAATGCTCATGGTAGAAAAAAATTCATTTCATGAGAAAAAAGCCTGAGAATTTCACTGTTAACGAATCACCAGATAGGAAACAATGGCACTTTTTACTACAGTGTAAGGAGTAAAAAGTACTTTTCAATACTTTTCTCAGGAGTAAAAAACTGCCATTGACTTTCATTGTTTTCCTATATAGTGATCCATCAACACTGAAATTCTCAGGCTTTTTTCTCATGAAATGAATTTTTTTCTGAGAATTTCAGTGTAAATGGATCACTATATAGGAAAACAATGAAAGTCAATGGCAGTTTTTTACTCCTGAGAAAAGTATTGAAAAGTACTTTTTACTCCTTACACTGTAGTAAAAAGTGCCATTGTTTCCTATCTGGTGATTCGTTAACAGTGAAATTCTCAGGCTTTTTTCTCATGAAATGAATTTTTTTTTTTTACCATGAGCATTTTTTTCACTCTGATGAATCAAGGCCATAGTGTCTATGCTCCAGCACCATGCGCAAGGCCTGTTTTCTACTCTTAACGGATACAGGAAACATTTTAAAAGCCTCCTTGCAGGTTTCCTAGGCTTGATTAAAATGATTGATCACCCACCTAAAAAAAAAAAAAAAGAAAAAAAAAGGATCCTCACCTTTTGTCCCCCGCAGCAATCCTACTCCAGCGATGAGCAATTTTTTCGATTGCTGGATTGCATCCCATGCAGGATGGGCCATTCATTTAAATGGAGAGTTTTTTTTTTTACTTGTACATCCTGGGGTTCAGGGGCAAGACCATGAAATTTCATTAATGCAGGACCCTCAAATATTTAGGCAGCATCTACAGGGATAGATTGCCCACATGACACGGTAAAGCCCTCCATAATACTGTGATATACAGCTGACTACTGAAATCAATTCAATCAATTCCAAGATATTGCACTAGATGGCAGAATAACATCACTTTTAAAATGCATCATCACAGTGACAGTAAAGTGTGTAATACAGGGATCCTCATCAGTGATGTAACTTGAGGGGTTGCAGGGGATGCAACTTCAGAAGGTCAGGGGGACCCCATCATTGTTGCTCCTCCACCTAATTTATCATATATGTGCTGACTTGGCATAATTTACAGAAAAGAAGCAGCCTTTGTCTCTGCTGTTTCAGTCATTAGTTGTCTAGCTCCATCCAACTGAGTTAAAAAAAAAAAAAAGTATACTGTATGAGCTGTGAAAGGGCCCCATTTAATGTTCGCACCAGGGCCACGTCACAGGTCCTCAACCTTTTTCACCACGAGAGCCATTATTTAGCGCTGAACTGACTGTAGAAGACATATAACCATTATAAATCAGGAAACAGCTGAAAACCATTCCAAACAACAGTGACATACTTGAAAGCATCACACTTAACATCTCAGGGAGCATGGATACCCCCCCCCCAAGAACCCAAAAAATAAATAAACATGTGTATTTCTTCACCTGCCTTATTTTAACAATAACCCCATGCAGGGGGCAATGCCTAGTCCTGGGAACTATGTACCCCTCCATCCTGCCTCAACAGGCCACGCAGCAGTGAGCAACAGGTTAGGGACCCCTGGTGTAATAGGAGCAATTTAAAGTGATATCAAAGGCAAATGTTACACAACTCCATCGGGCTACAATTGGAACGGTCCTGAAGTGTTTTCAGTTTTTAGATTGAAGAAGAAATTACCAAGATATCGAGGTTTACAGGTTCACATTATGATTTCTATTCTGATGAAAGTGGGCATGGCCCTGATGCATAATAAGGGCCATGCCCACCTAAAGTGCATGCCTGCACCCATTAAGTGCATGCACGAACCGCCAAAATGCATGTTCCCACTCCCAAATGCCCACGCATGAACTCCCAAAGTACATGCGCGCACTACCAAACGTCCATGCCTGCACTCCCAAAATGCATGCTCCGCAAAGCGTGCTCACAAGAGAATGAATGGGGGGGCGCGCATGCTTCTTTGGGATGGGGCGAGCGGCAGTGTAGCTCTCCTGCTACTGGCCAGGGAGGCTGTATTAGGCTTATCTGAGGCTGGAGGAGGCAGAGGGAGGGACCAGCAATACTGTCTCGCTCTGCTGAGCTTTTTGGAGGGACGGGATGGAAAAGGAATGTCATTGGCTGAACCTGTAAACTCCGACATCTCGTCCATCTCTTCTTCAAAAACAGTTTAGGACAGCACTAAATGTAGCTTGGCACAATGGTCTAACAATTACCTTTACCTGCAGTAACACTAACACGCATCCGCAAGTCCTCAATAGGATTGATTCCACGCTGTATTATTTTATTCACTTTTTTTGTGAGTAAACCCTTTTGCGCATGACTTTTTTCCTCGGTGCAATACAGCATCATATTTAGCTGGGCAAATGTTTAAAAAAAATGCACAGCTTAATATTCTGCTGTATTGCACCAAGGAAAAAATCACAAGGAAAAGAGGAAAAAGTGTTTACGCAAGAAAAAAATCAAATCAAAAAGGTACAGTGCGGAATCCACCCTAATGCATAGGGCTACACAGGATATCATGTATCAACTCCTCTTCTGAGCACAGAAGGCTTCTTCTCTCAGGAAGCATATGTAACAAGTTCTTCTGAAATGGAGTAAACAGCCTTATACAATGTAACATTCATCAAATGGTTACATTTGCTGGGGAGAAGGAGAAAGTCAGCTGTGGCAGGGATACATGTCTTTTAATCTTTTTAAGTCTTTGACTGCAGACAAAGGGTCTGCATCTTTTTGTACACGGTATATCTAGAGAAAAGGTATAAGTGGAAAGCTCCAAGAACACGATATCTGGCAATATATAGACTTATACTATATAGTCATACATGTTCTTAGAGCTTTCCACCGAGTCTTTATTTTTCAATGTGTGTGTGTGTGTGTGTGTGTGTGTGTGTGTGTGTGTGTGTAATACATATATATATATATATATATATATATATATATATATATCTGTGCTCACAGTTTGTTTATGTAAAGCAGGCTGGTGCTGCAAAGCTATTAGAACATGATGCCTGACAGAAATACTCATACTGTATAAGTCTATCTATGTAGTGAGACATCATGTTCCAGCATGGCCGGATTATGAGAGGGATGCAAGGGGCTCTAGCCCCGGGGCCTCCACCAGTTGGCCTGCAAAGGGGACCTCCACCAACCTTTGGGTTTCTCCTGGCCCAGGAGGCTTTTATTGGTCCAGCAACAAAGCTATTGCCCCCCTCCCCGCACCTGGGCAAGCCTTTTTTTGTTTACTTTTTTGTTTTTGCAAATCTGAAGCCAAAGCCACCACGGGCAGGAGGGAGCGTCTAGAGCAGCAAAGCCGCCACCAGCAACGTTACTGTGATGGTTGGGTGCAGAGCTGTCAATCAGCGGCTGATCACTGCACATAAGCCACCAAGCACAGCCGCTGGCAGTATGCACCAGCACAAGGGTGGCATAAGAGACTCGATACAATGTTACAGTAAGTAGGCGGGTGCCAGACAACCACCAGTCAGTTACTTGGCTGGGCTATTATTTTAAAGGGAAAAAAATACTGTATCTGGGGCCTTCACCAGATTTTATGCCCAGGGGCCTCCACCACACTGTGTTCCAGTGACACCTCCTTCTGCAGATGCAAGCCATCGACACAGGTGCTTACCGTTTGCCCCTTTGCTAAGTGTCAGGAGCTGCATCTTTTATTCACTAGCTCTTTGCATTCCCTGATAAACCCTATGGAAGTTGAGCCTCAATGCAGACTCAATGTTCAGGGTCACCTGTTTGTATTTGCAGTCCCCCATAGAGATGCATGCAGAGCTGATTCTAGCATGAGAGGTCCAGCACATGGAAGAGATATCACTTGGGCGTGTTAGAAAATATAAAGCAGCCTGAATGAAAGATGCTGCTCCTCACAGCCAGCATGGAAAAAGCAGGAGGCAGACTAAACCATTTGCCTGGAATGTCTTATAACATTACCTAAACCTCTATATGGATTAATTTAAAGCAGACCAAAACCCACATTTGTAACTAGCATCCCCTGAATTGCTCCCCCCATGAGGATTACCTTTTGCCAATTTTCACTACTCCAGCTTCACTCTAATCCCAAATAACGGCGCCTGTTTTAGCTGTAAAGCTCCGCCTCCTCTATTCACTGCCACTGTTGTGTGTGGCAATGATGTCATTTTTGAAAAGCAATTCGGGGCGATTTGAAAAGCAAAAAATACAATTCTGTGATTACTCACCTGTAGAATTGTATTGTTATATGTATACAGCACGTCCTGTTCCAGAAGATATTCCTTACACTTGGGTTATACATCTAGTAGATGGCGCTGGACTGCAGAGACAGAAAAGTGGCTCCTCCCGGCCCCATATATACCAGGGACCTCCCACAAAATCCCCAGTATTGAAAAGCAGTTAAAATGAGACCGGGAGAACTAAAACCATTATATAAAAAATTTGAACATAAGAACAATCACCATAAAGAGGTAACTAAAGATAATAACAAGGGTGTGGTGGAACAGGAATTGTATTATTCTAAGTATATACAGCACGTCCTGTTCCAGAAGATATTCCTTACACTTGGAACATCCAATAGCAGTGTCCTTAAGGTAGAGTGGGATCCCCAAAAGTAACAGCAGACAGTTTAAACCACTGCTGCCTGCAGAACCTTGCGGCCAAAAGCAGCATCAGCTGAGGCCCTAACATCAACCTTGTAAAACTTGGAAAAAGTATGAACAGAAGACCAAGTAGCGGCCTTGCAAACTCGTTCAACAGAAGCTTGGTGCTGAAAAGCCCAAGAGGCACCAATAGCACGAGTAGAATGAGCAGTAAGGCGGAAGGGAGGCTCCTTCCCCTTAGCAGAGTAGGCCTTTATCACAGCCTGACGTATCCACTTGCTGATAGTGGACTTAGCCGGAGCCAGACCTTTCTTAGGTCCAGACGGAAGCACAAAAAGAGCATCAGTCTTCCTGAAGGATTCAGTAGCCACCAAATAGAACTTCAGAGTTCTGACTACATCCAAAGAATGTAAAACCCTCTCCTTAGGGTTACTAGGATTAGGACACAGAGAAGGCAAAACAATGTCCTGATTGAGATGAAAGGCAGAAACAACCTTAGGCAGAAAATCTGGCTTAAAACGAAACACCACCTTGTCCTGGTGTCTCTCAAAATAAGGAGGCTTGATGGAAAGCTCTGCCAACTCAGAAACACACCTAACAGAAGTGATAGCCACCAAAAGACCAACTTAAGCGTGAAAATGGATAAAGGAGCCCCTTGCAAAGGCTCAAAGGGAGACCCCCTGCAGGGCAGATAAAACCAAGTTCAAGTCCCAGACTGGTAACATAGGCTTACGTGGGGGACGCACGTGAGTAACCCCCTGGAAAAAGGTCTTGACCAGGGGATGCTGAGCAAAAGATCTTTGGAAAAAAATGACACTGGCCTTTCAGAGTACTGAGCTGAAGACCCAGATCCAAACCATGTTGGAGAAACTCCAGAATCCTAGGAATAGAAAACACACGACAGGGAAGCGAGTGGGACTCACACCAGTCAATGTAAGTACGCCAAACCCTGTAATAGATGGAAGAAGAGGACCTCTTCCTAGCCCTGATCATGGTATTCACCCTGGCAGCACCCTGCCCAGCAGTGGAAAAGGGGGAAACACATACAGGAGCTGAAACCCCGTCCAAGACATTGCCAGGGCATCCGTGGTCAAGGCCAGAGGATCCTGAGACAGAGAGACAAAGACTGGAAGCTTGTGATTGTGACGGGACGCAAACAGATCCACATCCAGCTGACCCCAGCGGTGGCACAGGGAGCGAAACACCCTGCTGCTGAGGGACCATTCTCCCAGACGAGAGGTCCCCCTGCTCAGAGAGTCTGCCTCCAGATGTAGGCAACCGCCGTCTGGTAGTCCGAGCGGACCTGAACAGCCCGACCCATCAGGTGTGGAGTTAAGTGGGCGAGAACCAACCTGATCGCCCTCAATTCAAGAATGTTGATAGGGGCATGGGCCTCCTGAGGGCCCCACTGACCCTGGAACTTCAGGAACTTCCAGAATCCCCCCAACCTGTCAGACTGGTATCCGTGGTGACAGTCTCCCAGCAGGGGGCCAGAAAGGACCTGCCCCCCAGCAGGTTCCTTGAGTCCAGCCACCACGCTAGAGACCGCCTGACCGGAGGGGAAAAGACAAACACCTGATCCAGGGACACAGGGTCCCTGACCTGAGATGAATCCAGAATCATGCCCAGAAAAGGCTTCACCATGGAAGGAGACAGGGAAGATTTGGGGTGATTGATCACCCAGCCGAATGACTCCAGTGTAGATACCACCCGCTGAGTGTCCAGCTCTGCCTGATGGAAGGACTGAGAACACGTCGTCCAGGTAGGGAAAAATGTGAATGCCCCGAGATCTCAGCAGGGCCATCACTCCTGCCAGCACCTTGGTGAATACCCTGGGAGCCAAGGTGAGACCGAAGGGCAAGGCCCAAAATTGATAGTGCTGATCCTCCAGAGCGAACCTGAGGAATCTCTGATGACCTGGAAAGATAGGTACGTGAAGGTAAGCATCCTTGATGTCTACAGAGGTCATGAAGTCCCCTGGGCGTAGGAAAGTCACAGCTGAGCGCAGAGTCTCCATGCGAAAGCGTCTGAATCTGACAAATTTGTTGAGAAGCTTTAAATCCAGGATAGGTCGGACGGACCCATCCTTTTTGGGAACAATGAAAAGATTGGAATAAAAGCCTTTGCCCCTTTCCTTCAAGGGCACCCGGCAGATGACACCTAGATCTAGAAGGCCTTGGACAGCCAGGGACAGACACTGAGCTGACAAGGGGTTTTGAGCTAACCGAGATTTGATGAATCTTGGGGGCGGCCAGGCTGCAAACTCTATCTTGTAACCGGAGGATACTACCTCCTGAATCCACCGGTCTGAGACATGACGCCTCCAGACATGAGCCAAGAGCCGAAGCCGTCCCCCCCACCAGGATGGGTGAGGGCGCCCCTTCATGCCTGAGGGGGCTTGGGGAAGGACTTAGTCTTGGGACCCCAGGGGGGCCAGGCCGGCCACGTCCTCTGCCCCTGCCCCAGAAATCTCCATGGGCTCCAGCAAAGGAAGCTCCCCGTCCCATTCTGGAGCCCCTGAAGGAAGGAGAAAAGGCATCTGAACCCCTAAAGGACCGGGGCTGCCTTCTACGCTGAGGTAACTTGCCTCCCTTAGCAAACAAGTCCAAACGTTCCCCAAAGAGGCGCAGCCCCTTGAAGGGAAAACCAGTGAGAGCCTTCTTAGCAGCGTTGTCAGCTGCCCACTGGCGCAGCCAGACCGAGCGGCGTATCGCTCCCAACAAGGCAGATGCCCTGCCACACATTCTAATGGTATCATCCAAGGCAGAGAGAACATATGCAACAAATTCCTCACAACGCAGAAGAGCTCTATACTCTTCACTACCAGCATCGTCAGGGGCCCCATCTAAGAGACCCCTAAGCAGGCTTTTAATAGCAACAGCCGTAATAGCAGAGGCACAGACCGGACGGAGCGCGGCCCCCACACAGGCAAAAGCATGGCAAGCCAGCTCATCAATGCGCCTGTCCTCCCCATCCCTTAGTGCAGTAGAGTCAGGGGAATGCATGACAGATGTGTTAGACAATCCCAGAACTGGAGCATCCACCTCGGGAGGACATGACCACCTCTTAATCATTTCAGCAGGAAAGGGATACCGCTTATCCCAACTCTTTGGCACCCCGGGGAGCCGACTAGGCCGTTCCCACTCCTTGAGAACCAGATTATTAAAATGAGCTTGTTCAGGAAACTCCAAGCGTGGTTTAACAGTATGAAACAGCTCCCCCTGCTGCCTCGGAGCCACAGCAGGAGGAGAGATACAGAGTACATCAAAAATGTGAGCCAAAAGTCTGTCAGTATCATCTGAAGCCCATGGGTCATGCCCAGAATCTGCACCATACACTCTAGGATGTTCCTCAGATGATTCTGAATCAGAAAACAATTGCCCCTCCTCTAGGGGGGTAAAACCGGTAACATCAAAAAATTCCTCTGCCTCCATAGGAAAGAGGGAAACACCAGGTGATAAATAATGCCGCTTCTTGGCAGAAACCTTACGTGGGCCAGAGCCAGCAATATGTCTCTCAATGCTGGCCACCCGAGAAGCCAAATCAGGTTGAGACTCCCCACTGGTATGCACCCCACTGGGAGTCAGATGTAAGCATGGGGGGGTAGGCAAAGCCCGAGGGGGAGCAGGCCCAGCCACCGGTAACCCAGACTGCAGCGCAAGCGTCTGCTGGGCGCAGGGAACACACACCCTGATATCATCACTTATAGGGGTTACCCCACACGCCACACACAGCCGGGCTTGTCCCGAAGGAACCCCGAGCACATTATCCTGAGAAGCCTCCATATGGTGATTATTGTGGCACAATAGTCCAATTGGGATTGACGCCAATAAGGCTACCCGACATAAGACATAGGCAAAAAGATCCCGTAAGCAATGAGCAATCCAGAGAATATAAAAAAATCAGCCCGCAGGGGCACTTACAGACCGCGATAGGGAGACGCCATAAACACGCAGCATAAAACTTAAAATGGCGCCCGCATATACCTTGAGGAGCGGGAGCCGGGGACAGTGATGCAGAACGCAGGCCCGCCCCCCCCCCCCCCCGAAGAGCGCAAAAACGTGCCCACGTGACAAGATCAGCCAGCTGTGTTAACAACATATGTTAAATATATGTATACATAAGACATGCACCCCCCCCCCCCCCCGAGATCTCCAGGGAGAGCGAAGGGGAAACGAAGGCCAGCCCAAGGGAGCCAACTGCGGGGACAGGGGGCATCCCATAGGGCTCATCATGGGCCTGTACCGCCTACCCTTTGGTGGGGGACTGCAGTTGGAGCAGCGCTCCTTAGCACCTACCGTAGCAGCGGTGCTGCCTACCTTCACCCGAACCAGTGCAGCCTAAGCTGGGAGGCAATAACAGGAAACGGGTGGGAATAGCCCTACAGGGCCGCAGGCTGATAGCCCCGCTCACCTGCGAGTAGAGAGAGCCATCTTCTAGTCATCGCAGCCCAGACTGCAGAGAAGAACTGGGGATTTTGTGGGAGGTCCCTGGTATATATGGGGCCGGGAGGAGCCACTTTTCTGTCTCTGCAGTCCAGCGCCATCTACTGGATGTATAACTGAAGTGTAAGGAATATCTTCTGGAACAGGACGTGCTGTATACTTAGAATATATCCATTTATAGTTCGATACTCTAAGAAGGGAGTATCAGCAGAGGTTTTGGCCAAATGTACTTTACAAGTTCAGTGGGTTTTGGTCTGCTTTAAGTAACACAAATTGGGAGGAAAAAGTCTAGTGTGACCTTTGCTTAGAAAGCTGCTCATTAGAAGTTGGGGGGGGGGACATATAGAAATTCCCGGGCCAATCCAATCCCTCTCCACGGGGCATCCAAAATCAGGATGCCTCGCTGTGTGAAACCCCCCAGGACGCCTGCAAACCTTACCTGAATCCCGGTCCAGCGGCGCATGCGCGAGCCGCAGCCGCATCTTGCACTTCTCTCTAGCAGGGTGCGTGCCCGTGCCGGCCATTTGTGGATGGGGCGCGCTGAGCTTTGACGCCGCTTTGACACGGCTCCGAGCACGCTGATTGGACGAGCGGCTGCGCATGCACGGAGCGGGGTGAGGTGAATTGAATTGGCCGATCTGGGGGGGTTTCACACATAGTCAAAATCCTGGGTATTGGTCCACTTCAAACCTCATTCATTCATGTGCAAGGTAATAATCAACTCTTCTAAATTTTTAAAGATCATGTACCTTTTAAAGTGAACCAAAACCCATAGCCATCGGCCCAGGCAAATAGATTCCCCCCCGGGCATCCAAAATTGGGATGCCCCGCTGTGTGAAATCCCCCAGGTCTCCTATACACTTACCTTCTTTCCTGGTCCAACGGCGCATGTTCAAGCCGCGGCCGCATTCCCCGCAATCCCTCTAGCAGGGCACGTGTGACAGGCATTTGTGAATGGCCAACGTGAGCAGGCTCCCTGTTAGAAGGTAGCAAGGGATGCGGCTGTCAGCGGGCTCAGAGCTGCCCACCTTAGAAGAAGGCTTAGACGACGTGACGTCAGCGGATCAGAGCAGGCTGATTGTAAGAAGCTGACAGGGAAGAGGCGAGTTGGTTTTGATGATCTGGGGGGTTTCACACAGCGGGGCACCCCCATTGGCAAGGACCAAAACCCAGGATAGTCAAAATCCTGGGTTTTGGTCCACTTTAACAAACACTAGAACATTTTTATGGTTCACAGTTTTTTAAACAGATGATGGACAGATTAAAAGCAATGTGATTGTTCCTACCTGTATATTGGTCCCATATGCACACCCCTCCATCACAGCTGACTATCTGCTGCACCGACTCCAGCTGCCCCACATAGAATACAGTCTTTTTATGCTCCGTGTAGGTAAAACGCGGCTCAATCTCACGAGTGCCATCACCAAAGTTGTACAAAGGCCATAAGCGGACAGTTTTGTCCTTGCTGCCACTTAGAAAGAAGTCTTCTCCACTGAGAGGCTTAACACATTTGATGGCACTACTGTGGCCTACAAAACTCTGAAGCTTGATCTGGTGAAAGTAAAAGTGCGGCTCCTGCTGGCTCACGCCGATCTCATACTGCCAGTACGCCAGCCAATTACCACACAGGCTGTGTGCGCTCTTCGGAAGATCTTGCTTGAAAGTGTTATCGTCAGACTGGAAGTTCTCCGTTACTGGACTGCAGCCGTTTGACTTGGATTGTGGCGGCCGAGAGTCTTTAGGTACTTGAATGCGATTGCCCACCATGACACTGCCAAAGGTGCCGGACTGTGTGTCATCCTCACAGCCCAGGAGGGGGATGCTTGTTCTTCCCATGTACTCATTGGGCTGTGTGTGACTGTCCATCTCTTTTGGAATGACCGTTTCTTGATAAACCATTGTGAGCTTCCATATTAAATCATAATTTGGTACCAGCTGGTTAATAACGTCTCCTTTAATAAAAAAAAAAATACAAAGGTGACATAGCTGAGCACGATTATTATTTTTATTTTTTTTTATACCACCAACTAGGTAAATGACATCTGCCCACAATATAATTAAAGAAATATGAGAAAATCGAACGACCTGGGGGATACACAAGGGGTATCCCAATTCAGAATGCCCCCCAGAGGAACAATACACGGGAAAACTCCCGGGAAATTCCCGTGTGTTGTTTCTCATTAAAAATTTGTGTTATAAAAGAAACTGTTTTCTCTAGCAAGAATGTGTTTACCTGAGCAACGTACACAAACTGATGGCTTGCTAATCATCTATTGGCTGAGAAAACACACTACACTCTTGAGCTCAAAGGTTTAACCCATCTTGCTCTAAATCAGCCTCTGAAGGGATCACAATATTGTATTCCAGTAGCTAAATGCTGCTCGATTTTGCCAAAGCTGGTGGTGAGCTCACCTGTTACAGTGGAGGGATTCTGGGATTTGTAGGCCAAAGCTATACTAAGGGCTTTAATGAAGGCCAGGAAAGCCGCTCCCACTTTGGCAACACAACGCCAATATAAGAAACTCTGACATTTTGTAATTAGTGGTTGTGTTGCGAACTTGCCCTTAGTGATGTTTTTCATTTTTAAATATTTAATAAAAACAGAACAAAACCCAGGATTTTGACTTCACGGTTAACTCCAAGATTTTGTTCCCCCAAGGCAATCAATTTCTCTTATTCCAAGCTCTGCCCCTCATCCCTCGCGTCCTCCCAGTTCTTCCCCCAATCAATCCTTCTTATTCCCAGCTCTGCGCCTCATCCATCCTCTGTCCTCCCAGCATCCACCCCTATTATTACTAGCTCTGCACCCAATCCATCCCTTTTATTTCTAGCTCTACCCCTCATCCATCTCCTGTCCTCCCAGCTCTTCCCCGATCAATCCTTCTTATTCCCAACTATGCCCCAGCCATCCCTCTTATTCCCAGAGAACAGAAAAAGCCAGCTCACCAAACTTTCAGTTAGGCACGGACGGGGAGATCCCAGGCAATCCTCCACCAAGAAAGTCAACTGCAGTGTTTTGTCCAGCCTTCCATTAAAAATTAACTTTTATTTCATCTGGTTAAAAGAATCAGCCCATATGTAGAGAAAGTCAAAATATAGCAGCAAAAATGGCCCAGCCGCAGAAAGAGTGGCAGGGCACCTGTGACGCATTTCACGCCTGCTGGCTCTTAATCATACATACAACATATATACAACACCTCGTATTCTCAGCTCTGCCCCCGGCCATCCCTTCTATTCCCAGCTCTTCCCCAGCCATCCTTCTTATTCCCAGCTCTTCCCCAGCAATCCCTCTTATTCCCAGCTCTTCCCCAGCAATCCCTCTTATTCCCAGCTCTGCCCCCGGCCATCCCTTCTATTCCCAGCTCTTCCCCAGCCATCCCTCTTATTCCCAGCTCTGCCCCGGCCATCCCTTCTATTCCCAGCTCTTCCCCAGCCATCCTTCTTATTCCCAGCTCTTCCCCAGCCATCCCTTCTATTCCCAACTCTTCCCCAGCAATCCCTCTTATTCCCAGCTCTTCCCCAGCCATCCCTTTTATTTCCAGCACTGCTCCATCCATCCCTCTAATTCCCAGCACCGCCCCCGTCCATCCATGTTACCTGTGTAGGTTGAAAAGGGTCAAACTAAAAATAGCTGCTGTCTGTTTTCTCCATCAATGGCCAATAGAGATAAAGCTGGAGGGGGGCAAGCAGCCATTATTTATTCACTGCTCGTGGTAATATAACTGCCTGGTGCGATGATTGCAACTACAAACTCTCCTGGACCTTTCAACTTGCCGCAGACCACGATGAATGGAAGTACTTGATTACCCCTGATCTATCAGGAGGCCAGATGCCTGGCGTGGGCCACGCATGCGCTGTTGGATCTGCACATTGGTATATTTCTGCACCGATCGAGGGGGGTGATTCACACATCAGGGAATCCAAAATCGGAGGGAATCAGGAAGAGGGAGCCAGGCAGTCTCTTAGACACGAGGGCAGCTTTTGGTCAACTTTACTGCAATTCTAAGTTGAGTTCTTATTTTAAAAGGGCAAAGGAGTAAAGTCCCAGGTTGTTGGTCTGGTTTAAGTATAATTTGCATTGGTCACTTACCTATAAGACAGGAGAATGGTATAAATGTGGTATATGCCATCTCGGCATTGTAAACTTTTTCCAGCTCTTCAATCAGAGACAGATCCACCGCCAGCGTCTTGCCATCTGAACAGTGCAGAATTTCTATGCAAGGCTCTGTAGTATTCAGAATCGCTTCATACGAGCCCTAGAATAATTGGTATCGGGAAACACAAAACTTTGCATTGAGTGAAATGGCCTTGATGTTCTAAACAGTCTTCATTCTCTAAGAGTGTACATTAGAGAATAATAGAGCCCTGGAACAGCGTGTATGTGCTGGACAAAAGAATGCTCTGCACTGCAGTCAGCGGAGGCGGATGGAACGCAAATGTCAGCAACAGGGAAAATGCTGCCCTGTAAGTTTTTTCTGTGTGTCCTCTCAGATTTGTATGTGTTAGTTCCCAGCAAATACATAACAATAGTTATAACAGTGTACATTCATGTAGAGACAATAAATCCACTCAATCTCTCTTCACACTTCCTAGAAATGTGTTTATTGACGGATCTGGGTCTGACAGTAAAATATCACAAAATCTGTCCCTCTGAAAAAAAACTGCATGTTCACAAACCTTCAAAATGCATGAATGTTCTGAGTTTTATGCAAAAGATCAGACCATCCTATTAATTCCAATAGGGGCTAACCTGCTATTTCAAGCATTGAAACCGGACCTCCACCCTGAATAAGAGCCTATCTTATATGTTTCCCACACCCTGTATATACAGATTGCTCACATTAAATATCATCCTACCTGCATCTACTGGATGTTATGAGCCTTTAAACATCCAAGATGGCGGCTCATGGCTGTGTTGCTCTGCATTCTGGGATTGCTGTCCTTTCCTGACCCCAGCTCTGCTCTGTCTGTGCAAGGCACAGCTATAACCCGCCCCCCTGTACTTTATCCCGCTCTACTCAGTATGTGTGATGCTTCTGAGGCAAGATGGCGGCGCCCATATCCTAGAGTCCTGAACAGAGTTGCAGTCCAGTGGGGGAAAGAATAATAAGTAATTGACTAAAAACTAAAAAAAATTAATTTTAGATGCTGGGGATTAGTTTTTTAAGGGTTCGGGCTTTTCATTAAATCATGCTGAAGGTCCGATTGAAGCCATCTTGAGCCTTCCTACTGAAAGTCTCTCTATAATAAATTTGCCAGAACACTGTTCATTTCCTGTAATAAGCGCAGTGCCGAGAGCAGTAACTACGGGAATGTTGATGCTCACCAAGAACAGGACCCACCAGGACGGGATGAGGGCACATTTGATTTAGACAGAAGATGGCATTTTTATTGGAACACCACAAATTCTTTGAAAAATGGGTGTTGCTACGAGTACAGGAGGCATCCTAATTGCCGATGCCCCCCTGCCCGTTAACGCCGGTAATTGGAAGAAATATTCAGATTTTCATTCCACCGGAGAGATCCAGAGCTGCGATTGGCTGCCTCCTTCAAGAGGCATTGCCTTGCAAATGAAAGAGCAGATGCCTGAAGTACATTTAAAGGGACTTTGACACATAAAAATATAATGCTAATCAACTTTTCTCCCTCACAACTGCTTCCTCCCAGTCTGGTGCTCAGAAACTTTTCTGAGAACAGGTCCCTGGCATTCTCGCAGACTGCCGCTTACAGTGAATAGAGTTCCTGTTAATGATATGAGGGGGTGGGGTCATGAGTTAGGCACCCAAGGAATTAGAGCAGGATTTTTTTGAGTAATAGATGGAGAGTAAGTTGCTGCGGGTGAAGAAAAGTGACCATTTTTTATTTTTAGGAGTGGACCTTCCCCATGGGGCACCTCGATGTGAAACCCCCAGAACGCTGAGCTCACTCACTTTTCCTTGATCCCAAGACGAACCCGCTTGCCCAATCAGCATCTCCCGCCGAGCATAATAATGTGTGGCTAGAAAAGCTGAATGGAATTAACTGTGGACCAAAACCCACAGAGATCCCCCCGGGAATCTATAATATTCCAGGGCCTCTTGATATCCCCCCGCCTTGGGGCATCCGGAATCTGGACGCCCCACTGTGTGAACCCCCCCAGGTCGCTCAGAAACTCACCATATTTCCTGGTTCAATGGCACATGCGTGAGCAGAGGCATCCCCGCTATCCCTTTAGCAGGGAATTTGTGAGTGGCTGTAGGGGGCATGCTCCCTGTTAGAGGGTAGCGGGGGACCAGAGGCCGCACATGCGCAGTAAGAACGGGGAGAGGTGAGTTTGTATGAGCGACCTGGGGAGTTTCACATAGCAGGCATCCCTGATCAGGGTGCCCCGGAGGCAAGGACCAAAACACAGGATAGTCAAAGTCCTGGAGTTTCGTCCACTTTAAAGACTCCAATCTGAATAAGCCTTTTATAGAACAAACATCAAATAAGTAGAGCATTGTCTGGTATGGTATAGGCTTTACCTTCTGATGAATTTCCTGCAGTACAGTAAAGTTGCTAAAGAAAATTCTAAGAGCATCGCCAAGATGCTGCTGCACCATTTCCCTCCCTATTCGGAGGCAGATGAGAGAGATAAGACTGCTGCACTTGACACACAGAGCTACCCGAGCTTGAGAGCCATTAGGGAACCTGTTAGTGAAAACACAATTCAGTTAATTAAAGCATAACAAAGCAGCTACAAGCAGCAATACAACTTTGGGGTTTAGAGCTCACAGTAATAGAAAGTAAAAAATTCAAATGAATGTACCCGTACTTGTTTTGCTTTACGCCAAGATAGAATGTCAAAATAATTTACAAGCCAATATGAACACATTGCAGTAGGTACTGGTCTGCGGTAACATAAACCTGGATTACGATTAAAGAAAAACTCTCAAGCATTCAGCAAAAAAAACTACGCGAAAAAAGAATTCGATATAATCTGGGATCCCTGGCCAAATTACATGATTAAGAGCCTTGGCTCGAAACGCGTTGACGCAGGGTCTGCTCTCACTATGCGTTTTATGCTTTACATGCTGTGATGGCTTTTTACTACGGTTTACAATAAAGGATGGATGATTTTACTGACCAAGCTACGTGGCTGGCACTTTTTCACTGTGGATATTGATCATACCAGGAGCGAGCTCTCTTTGCCCTGTGCCCATTGTTTGGACTCTGCTATACAGTTATGTGATCCGAGGCTGGCAACTAAGACATTTATTATGCAAAATTACAAAAACACATAAAAGTAGATCTATTAAAGCGGACCTTCAGCATCACTTAATGAAAAGCCCAAACCCTCAAACCAGACCAACACCCGTTTTTACTTATAACGAGTGTTGGTCCCGCTGTCTGGTGATCGTAAGAAGCTCGGTGGGCATTCAGAATGCTGGAGCCCCCCTCGCAGCAAACCGTACACAAAGCTTGTAATACTCAACTTCATTACAAGCCAGGGACGAGTCCCGCTCCAGCATTCTGGATACCCCCCGAGCTTCTTACGATCACCAGACAGCGAGACCAACACCCGTTAAAGTAAAAACAGGTCTTGGTCCGGTTTAACTCTAAACCCAGGTGGTGCACTAACACTCAATTCTGTCTTATTAGACATATTACGTCAGCAGCCAAGTTAATAATCGCCCGAGCCTGCAAGAAGTCATCTCCTTGAGTAAAAGAATCCCCCAGGTCAATGACATGACGTTTTTACTCCGCCCAAACAAACTAACCTCTTCCAGGTCCTACGACGCATGCGCGGCCGCTCGACCAATCGCGCTGGCGGCTGCATCCACTGCAGGGAGCGTGCCATTGCCGGCCATTCACAAATGCCTAGCACAGGCACGCGCCTCGCTAGAGGGATAGCGGGGATGTGGCTTGGGCATGCGTCGTTGGACTGGAAAAGAAGGTGAGTTTATGGGCGACCTGGGTGGTTTCACACAGAGGGGCATTCTGATTTTGGATGCCCTGAGGGAAGGGAATCAATAGATCCCGGAATCCTATAGATTCCTGGGCTGATCTCTGTGGGTTTTGGTCCACTTTAAAATGACAGGTCTCTGAAATGGCAAAGTGTTTGGCATCAATGGGTCATTCACTTTTCCCGTCTAGTTATGATCCTGCCTCTGGTGACCCTTCCTGATCTTTATCTCTAGTTTCTTCTTTATCTTCTCTTTCTTCTTTTGCTCTAGCTCTGTGGCTTTCTTTTTCTATCTCCTTTTCTGTTCTTTTCCTGCTCTTTCCTTTCTCGTTTCTTAATAAGATCTGTGTCAACTCGTTTGAGATTTGTGTGGTGTCATGCTTATGGTGTTATCGTGCATGTACTTATTGTTTAGTGAAGTCACCCTTTACAGGTGCTCTCTCTTTCTCATTTTCTCTGCATGTTCTCTGTATATTCTTATATACTCTTTATTAAGAGAATGCGCTATATACTTTGTGATTTCAATAATGTCACGCAATGATATTTTGATGAAAATTTCAATAACGATTGAAAAGAAAAAAACTATTGGAGTAGGTTATTACTGACTAAATGTGATCCTCAGCTACAGAGGCAGGAGCAGAACCCTCCTGATGCAGACATGCTACATTTGTCTAAATATCAACACATCTTCAGTGCGTTTGAAAATGGATTTCTGATAATCTGTCTAACTGCACTTTGACATGGCAAGCATTGCACCACAATGCCCAGCAATGCCTCTTGAATCGTTACAAGAAAACCGGTCAGCTAATATCCAGAGTGCAACACAGACAGCAGATAGAGTGGCTGGGAGAGACCCAAAAAAGTCCTGGTAGGATGCCACATACCACAACTGCTGGTGGATGTGTGCCGGAGGATCCATAGTTTACCACAGATGCTCAATTTGGGTTGGATTCCAGGGAGTTAAGGGGCCTAGTCTAGTTAAGGCTAGTGCTTGGAATTCTTGGTTACATCATAGATGAGTGGTGCCATGGAAACAGAGACCCTGTTTCCCCAAAAATAAGCCCTAGTAAGATTTTTCAGCATTTTTTGCTAATGCATGAAATATAAGCTCTACCCAGACAATAAGCCCTAGTTACAATCCATAATCCATCTGCCGGGCTTCAGCATAGGGATGGGGGCGGCTTTAAAAGAGGGTGAGGACACATCAACTCACACAGGTAAGCTTGTCTGTCGGGAACAAAATGTCTGATCTTCAGGCAGTACCCCAGACTGCCGCCATGCAGGGCACATGGCTGAATCTCCCAAAATCCACCCCCCCCCCGCGCTGTTAGTCGGCTCTTTGCAGGTGCTGCAACCACCATGTTGTTATAAGACATCCCCTGAAAATAAGCCTTTCACCTAGTCAAAAACTGGGCATGTTGCAGGTATAGTCTGTAAATAGATCCAGTAGGTAACAGTTGTTTCTATTAATTTGGCAATACATCTTGAGCCATCTGGGTTATGTGGGCACTTAAAGATGCAGCATTCTTCAGGGTAATCTCTCAAAATTCAGAGATGAGGTTCCCAACCAGTGGTATGCATATCACTGATAGTACCTAAGAGCCTATCAGGTGGTACTCAGAGAGGCCAACCCGATCTGCTGCCATCTATACCAAAGGGCATTGTGCATTTTTATGCTGTTTAAATGGTTGTTTTGTGCCTTTTTAATACTTTAAGTAACTGCCAACATGTACAGCCCATCTAGATGGTATGTGAGATCTTTAGATGGATGAAAGAAATTTGGGAACCTAGGCTCTAGGACATTGCAGAAGTGAGCTGTGAACCATTTACATTTTAATAGCAGTCTCCTTGTAGCTATACAATGTATCACAGCACGGTGATGGTCATGGTTACAATTGTAAAATAAGACACAGCCTGTCTGTTACAATGTAATACAGAGAAGGGAGCTTTTTTACTAAAAGACTATGACTCATCCCTGCCACGGTGTAGCCCTCTCCAGCTTCTTTGTGATCCTGGCCTTACAGGTATATGTGGAGAACAATAGCAAAGGTGCTCATAGTTCTCTATGGGTGCCTCGGCCTGCTCCAATACTTTGCCACACACATCTGGTAAAACCAAAGCTGAAATTGCAGGACCCCACATGGAGCTCACAGAGATAAAGCCTTCTATCCCTTTCTTTAGCATCTTTGTCCTTTCCTCTGTATCTGTCATCTACACCCATTTCTATTACCGGACAAGGTTTTAATTAACAGTCCCATCTTCGTTACACAGTCTATGACCTAATTAAAGCATGCAAACAGTAGATCAAAGAAGCATCAGTAGCGAAGCAGATAGAAGGCCATTTTCTTTTTGGATCTGCCCCCTGTTAACTATTGTGTGCTATGTTACTATGTACCATCCTATACTATACATACAATGTACCATCTGTTACTATGTACCACACCGGAAATACTAATGACATTGCCTACATTGAATACTGTGTGCCCCTGAATAGAGCGGATGTTAAACTTTAAAGATTATATATTAATATATGAATATATATCTGCTCACACAAGCTATAGATGCATTAGAAATGTTGTGGTTGAATAGCTGCTAATAAAAACATTGCTTTAGGCCAATATTTATTCAGAACTGCAACATCCTTGCGAAATGTGAGAGCACACTGAATCCTATTACAAAATCAACATGTTACTTCTCACACATAGGGGGGCTTAGGAAGGCAAACATCTCATCTCAAGAACAATGGCCAGTGAAAGTCTTCTTGCTTAAAGGGACCGTCCATTCATGGCAATAATATTGTTAAAGCGGACCTTCACCCTGAATAAGAGTCTATCTTATATGTTTCCCACACCCTGTACATACAAATTGCTCACATTAAAAACCATCCTACCTGCATCTACTGCATGTTACAAGCCTTTAAACATCCAAGATGGCGGCTCATGTAACATCAGGCAGCCTGCAAAAAGGAAGTGCCTTCTGACTGTGCTGCTCTGCATTCTGGGATTGCTGACCTTTTCCTGACCCCAGCACTGCTCTGTCTCAGCAAAGCACAGCTATAACCCGCCCCCCTGTACTTTATTCCACTCTCCTCTCCTCAGTAAGTGTGATGCTTCTGAGTCAAGATGAGGGCGCCCATATCCTAAAGTCCTTAACAGAGTTGCAGCCCAGAGGGGGAAAGAATAAGTAGTAAGTGATTAAAAACTTAAAATATATTAATTTTAGATGCTGGGGAATCATTTTATAAGGGTTTGGGCTTTTCAATAAGTCATGGTGAAGGTCTGGTTTAGGTCATTGTCCAGGCAGGTAAATAAATTAAATAATCAGATTGCCCTAAAGTTACTAACGTTCCCAGTTTTTTCTTTCCCAGTTTTATTTTCTTCTGGTGAACAGAGTGTTCTGAGTGAAAGGAGAGGGACAGATTTCAGCCATAAAACAGGCACCAGGCTGCTTTAAATAAACCTCAAGTTAGGAATCATGCACCTCCTTTCCTTTCCTTTGTTATTTGACCATGCTTCAAATGTGGTTGATTTGTCGGTTTTCTTATGCTGGAAGCACTGAGAGTGGTCAGGGAAGAATTGAAACGAGGGGCAAACTTTGAAGACCTACTACAGCATCTACAGGGCACTTAGAAAATAGAGGGGGGCTCACACTGGACAGGCTTCAGGTGAGTTACATGCTGTTCATTAAAGTGGACCAAAACCCAGGATTTTGACTATTCTGGCATTTGGTCTTTGCACCCCCAGCAACCCGATCGGGGATGCCCCCGCTGTGTGACACCCCCCAGGTCGCCCAATCTCACTCACCCTTCCTCGGGCCTAAGGCACATTTGCAGCCTCTTATCCAGTCAGCGCGCTCGGGTCTGCTCCAGCCCCATTGTCCAAGAGCTCGTCTAACGCAAGCGGATCCAAGCGTGCTGGTGGCCGCATCCCCCGCTACCCTTTAACAGGGAGCGTGCCGGTGTTGGTCATTCACAAATGCCTGGCACGGGCATGTGCCTGCTAAAGGATAGCAGGGATGTGGCCACGGGACGGTCCCTTAAAAGAGATCTATAAAAAAAATTTCAAAGAAACGTGTAAAATAAAAATGCTAAATGGCACCCAGCATGAAAAACACTCATGGGTTTAGAGTATATTCTACTTTTACAGGAGAGGACTGCTGAACTCTAACTTCCTTTCACCTAACCTTGCCTTTGGTGGAATAATGGCTTGTTGCTACAGCCATTGTTCTTGATGTGTGTAAATGCTTTTACCCATCATCCAATTCTGCATGAATCGAGTCCCCTCCTATAATTCATTTTCCTAAAATAATATATTGTATGCTAATTAAATATTTTTAAGGTATCCCCAAATATCACATAAATAAAAGTACTCTACTTTATATATTTCAGCGGTAGTCTGCAAGTGCGGATTGGCCACTACACTGAGCAAAGCCCCAAGCCCCAGAGCACACCTCACCCCGAACCTGTGCCAGACTTCACTCACTCCTCTTCTAACACCCCCCCCCCCCAGCACTGCCTGCCTCCCAAGTCTCCCCATACCTAGCCCAACTGTACTGATTTGTGGCCACAGTAAACCACTTGTAGTCTAGTAAAGGTATATGAAAGGCTTAATATAGGGGGGCTAAAGAGAACAAAAAACTCTCTACTTAGGTAAAGGAAAAGAGTGGCTTTCCTAGAACGGAAAGTATTTGCACAGTACCCAGTCAAAGGACAGATAGCATTACCCATCTACCCTTGCAGTAGGCGGAGCTATGCAAATCATCTCTTTACATCTCTGTGCCATCCAAGGCCCTTAGAACCGCTAAGGGTGCAATACCAAAGATTAGCTTTAAAATTTATACAGCCAGACACATCCAACTAGTGGACACGTGTTTCAAGCTTTAGGCTCTCATCAGCACTAGGGCGGATGCCTCTTGCTGTATGGGGGGTGAGACTTGGTGAGTACATAATGGCTTGCGACTATGTTTTGGTACTCCCCAAGTCTCACCCCCCATACAGCAAGAGGCATCCGCCCTAGTGCTGATGAGAGCCTAAAGCTCGAAACACGTGTCCACTAGTTGGATGTGTCTGGCTGTATAAAATTTAAAGCTAATCCTTGGCATTGCACCCTTAGCGGTTCTAAGGGCCTTGGATGGCAAAGAGATGATTTGCATAGCCCCGCCTACTGCAAAAACAATCTTAGAAAGTTTCATTCTTCAGTACATTACCCAACAGTGGTGGAGGTCAGGAAGCTCAGAACTGGTAGCAGGACATCCTGATTAATCTTGGGTAAAATGTCCATTAATGTGGTGTCTGAAAGGTAGATGATGATCTTCTGGGTCAAGCTGACAGCGGCCAGGAGACCAGCTTCCTTGCGGCTGTTAAGTCTGCATGCGCTGCTGGGGGCCACCTGCGGGTGAACAAGGCAAGTTAAAGTATCCTCTGAAAAGCCAGCTAACGGACATTTTATATTTCTGCTTTGATTTTTTTTCTAATATGCCCCCATCGGCCAACAGTGATCTGAGCGCACACACAGAATATAAGTGGTTTATTCCCTTTATTCACAATTATTTCCAGGACAGATGATATACATCACAAAACTATACAGTCACCAAAGGCTTTACATCTGAAGAAAGAGAATGGTAAGAGCCCCGGGTTAAGAGGCTAAACTCAACTGCTGCTCTGATTGAGTGACTGAGCATTAAGCAGCCACTCAAGAGCATTGCGAGATTGGATGGCTGAAGTGAAGTTGTACAGCGCTGCTCCTGCCCACGGATGCCCATTGTCATGCAAGTAAGTAATTTATTTTCATTTACCCAAACCCTACTTAGGGCTAGGGGAAGAATACGGGTGTTTTTCCTACCTTTTCCCGGGCAACTGCTTTAAAGTGGACCAATCACCTGGATTTTCACTATACTGGTGAATGGTTCTTGCTCCAGGGGCATCCCGATTTAAGATGTGAAATTCCACCTCCCCTTTCCGCTGTTCCCACAACGCATGCGCTCACCCAATCAGCGCTTTATGCCGTGCATACTAATGCACAGCATAAAGCCGTTGTTTAGGACTCAGCAGCATTGGGAGCAGGGGGCAGAATCCCTACGGAAAGACCGCTCCGCGGCACCAGACCTATCTAAATAGCTGGACACAGTTACAGGGATTCGTCCATGGCCCCCGATCACGGCGAGGGAGCCGGCAGAAAAGTAAGGGTTTACGGGCGATTTTGGGGGGTTCTCATAGTGCCCCAGTGGCAGCTAGTCGGCCATCCCTGGAGTCTTTTAGATTCCAGGATGGCTATGGTGGTGATTGGTCCACTTTAAACAGCTCTGTCTGATACATACAGAATTGCATAATGGGTAAAACCAAATTAAAAGCCTATGGAAATTGCAAAGTTACCTGGTTTAGGGACAGTGAAGAAGTATGGATGTTATTTTACCTAACTAACTGGACAGGAGATTTAAAGGATAATTCCACCTTCGCTGGCATTTTTAAATGTTTCCATTATTGTGTGTCAAAATGATGCGAGTGCACATGTTACAAAGGAAGGATTCAGGTATTTTCAGTCGGAAACTATACTAAGGGCTTTACTCAAGGCCAGAAAAGGCCCTCCCACTGTAGCAAAACAAAGCCACATGTATATAAAAGAAACTCGGAAACCATATACTGATAAGTAAGAAACAGAAAAGGAAAACAATAAGGCAGAATGTCAAAAACCCGACAAAAGGGAGTTTTCTTGAAAAAGTTCTATTTGCATTGCACCGTGGGTAAAACCACACCCAAAAGGCATCATTGCAATATCAACAAGCTATGTGTATAAGTCCAATTAATAGCCCCCCCTCCTCTGGCACTGAGGCTAGAAAACAAATAAAAAATCTTACATGTCCCAAATCCAGAGCCGCCATCAGCGCTTCAAGCTGTAGCCACAGGAGACTGCACAGAGCAGAAGCTCTAGCTCCCTATTTAAAGGAGCAGTATCGCAAATTTTTCTTGGTGACTTATATTTAAATGGTACTTTGAATGTAGGTAAGTGTTGGAGTAAGAATTACAAATTTAGAAAAAAATGATGTGTGTGTTGAGCAGCTGGAGACTAATAGCTCATGTTTATGTCTTCTGAGTGTCGGGAGCCGACACTCTGGCCTGTTCCATGCTGAGGAGAGGGGTGAAACAATGTATCAAAGTCTCAGCTGTTCAGTGCTGGCAGCCGTCCAGCATAACAACATTGCAACATTGCCTGGCCAGAACTTATATATCTAAAACAGAGAGAAAAGCTCTAGAAGTCATTTAGCTGATTTTGACAGTTTTGCCTTCATGTTGGCTCTGCTGCAGAATCTTTCAGTTTACCATTTTCTCTTTCATATTCTTATTTTTCATTTTTCCATATGATCTTTCATTCAGCTTTGTGTATTTTGAGCAAAGCCCATCCCAGGATTTTCACTATCTGGAGTTTTGTTTTGTGCCCCTAGGGGCATCCCAACTTGGGATGCCCCGATATGTGAAATCCCCAAGTTCGCCTGTGAAAACGTACCTTTTCCTGTCCCACAGCGCATGCGCGGGCTCTCATCCAATCAGCTCTGTTTGCACACAGATGGGGAGCCTGAGCAGTAACCTTCCTGGCCGCCCGGCCTGTCTAAATGACTATCTGCGTGAGCGCGCCAGAAAAATGGGGGGATCTGTGGTTATCCAGGGGTCGTTTCACACAGTGGGCATCCTGATTTAGAATGCCCAAGGGGCAAGGTCAATGGCCGGGTCTTATAGACTTCAGGGTCGGCCACTCAGGGTTTTGTTCCACTTTAATACCTTTAGATTTTCCTGCACAGTTATTCAAAGAAGAATTTCAGTCGTTTTCAGTCAGTTTGGTTTATTTTGTATAGATTTTACACATTTGAGTCACCTGGTCTCATAACAAAAGCAGCACCTCACACACACACAGCCGTTACCACTGATTACAGTGTCAGCCTCTGAGGTAAAGTGTTGCTAGGAGACCAGTGGGCTAAATGAAGCAGCTCACTAAATACAACCCAGCAGATCCCCCTATTCAGCAAATGGACTGAGCCATTGTCATTATACAATTTAAATGAAAGGCATATATTTTTTTCTTTTTCTATCGCCAGATTATTTATACACATGTTAGAAGCTATTGTGTGGCTATTTAATTATTTATCTTTTTTAATGCAAATTCCGCGATACTGCTCCTTTAAGTAAATAGACGGGTGGCCGCACAGAGGAGGGGGTGCCACTATGTGAAGCCTATAAACGCTGGGTGAACACAGCTAGATTGACCCCCCTTCCTCAAGCCAGGGGAGGGGGCAAAGCATCTAACAGAGTCCAGAAGTCATCCAGTATAAAAATATTATTGTGACTGGTTTCCTTTAAATCTGGTAAATCACAAACAGTAATGTGCTACCTGTCCAGCAGAACAAATGTGACAAGTGAAAAAGCAGAATTGTTTTGTTCCTTGCACAGCCGGCTGGGTGGTGGCTTCTACTTCCTTTTTCTCTGATGGCATTAGAATCTAAAAGGTTTATCACAAATTATGCTAGCACATAAACGAATTAAAGAGGACCAAAAGCCTGTATGAGTCCAAAAAAAACTGGTGTTAATTCAGGGTATAACGTTCACAGCAAGACCACGTCTATAAGGCACATCCTAAAAAAGTGCAACTGTAGGCCAATATAAGAAAGGCTTCTGGGCAGGACCTGCCAGATGTGGGATGTCCTGTTGTGTGAAATCCCCTGGATGGCCTAATATACGCACCTCACAAATGATTTACATCAGCAGCATCTACGTCTTTGCCCTGACTGGTACAAGCACACGCACTAGACATTTCTGAAATCGAAAGCCCACGGCTTAGTAAAGCTTAATGGAGCTTGAGACTCTGATTGGAGGAGAGCCCGTGCATGCACAATGGGATAGCCACCAAGGAGGAGGAACATAAACCTAGGACTGTGAAAATCCCAGCTGTTGATCAGTTCCAGGTATAAAGTTCATAGCATAGCATTCCATGTCTACATGGCACATCCTGATAATTGTAAAGTGGAACGGTAGGCAAAAAAAAAAAAAATTATTCCTGTTCTTGAGCTGTCAGCTCCACTGTTGACAGTGTGCCCCTGGGCCAGCTGTGGCAAATGATCATTTAACCGGTGACTGGATTATGGCAGCAGAGGCGCGCTCAATCAGCAAGTAGGTTTGCTCGCTTGTGACTGGAAGCAGGAACACGCACCAAAACTACCTATGAGTAGCACGTGGTCAGGACCGAAGCTGCAGCAATGGACAGCATGGCTGCTGCAGGGACTGGGCAGTTTCACGAAAAAAGGTCCAATAATAATAAATATGCTAAATAGCAAAAGGAGGGGGTAAAACCCCTGCATTAAAAATATTTATTTTCATGGAAGTAAGCAGAACCTGTGGTGACCGTTTTCAAACTGCTTTAGCAGGGACGACCTGCTCGGCTCCAATGGCCTGTCCTCTGCGCCAGTATTCTGACTCAGTGAATGGCAGTAATGTGGGTCCCAGAGATGGCTTCACCTCGTTTGTGTGTGTCTGTATTGGACATGTTCTTACTCCATAAACATTGTCAGGTTACACGGCTGATGAGGCACGTGGAAGATTTCTGAAGAGCTTTATTTTCATGTACACTCATAACAGCGGGTAAAAATACTGTAAGTTGCCAGAGAGTAGCAGCACATGCGCACTGCTTGAATTCAGCATAGAAAATGGCTGAGGGGGGAGAAGGAGAATGGAGGAGCTGCTTGTATCACAGCTAGACTACAGGAGCTGAGGGGGGCACATTGCCCAGCCTACATAAATAAACTCTGTAACAGACATATGATAAAATGGAACACAGTTTGTGGGACATGACAGCCAGTCTGTGATAAAATAACAGCGTATTGCTATTGCATTTTTTCTAATGTGTGCAGATACTTTTACCCATCATACAATGCTTTAGCCTGCACAATGCTGCTACAGGCTGTCTCAGGAGACAGGCATTAGAATGTAGCAGATCAAAATGCAATGAAACCCCCAAACTATTGTCCCCGTGGATTTTATTTACAACCAGTAGGCGAAAAACGCAAGTTTGGTGTTATCAACCTAGCATGTTGATATTAAAGGGGGCAACAGTCAAAAATGAATTAAAGTGGACCAACACCCAGGGGTGATCGGCCCAGGAATCTATAAGATTCCAGGGCAGATCACCTCCCTCACCGCGGGGCATCCGAGATCGGGATGTCCCCCCCCCCCCAAAAGCCCCAAAAAACCTTACCTTATCGGCGACGGATCAGCCACCGCTGCCTCCCGCGCGCCCCTCTAGCAGTGGCCGCGCCCGTGCCGGCCGTTTGTGAATGGCCGGCGCGCACCCTGTAAGAGGGACGCGCGGGAGGCGGCGGTGGCTTGTCCGTCGCCGAAAAGGTACGTTTTTTGGGGCTTTTGGGGGGGTTTCACACAGCGGGGCATCCTGATCTCGGATGCCCCGCTGAAGTGGACCAACACCCAGGATAGTGAAAATCCTGGGTGTTGGTCCACTTTAAGTCAGACCAACACAACAAACAGTGCTCATATGCCCCCTCCCCAGGGCAATTTAGATTGTTGCACATAAAAAATAATTTACCTTTTATTAATGCCTACTGGGATACATTTTAAAAACAAGATGGCCGCTCATGGGTCTGCAGGCCACCTGGAAGACCTATGACAGGAAGTCATACTGGGCTTCCTGTTACTGTGCATTTCAGTTATGTCAGTTGAGAGAGGAAGCTCCAAAATGGCCGCTACCATTCTTTTTCAACTGTACCAGGCCGTTGGTCCGGTTTAATTTTTAATATTAATTAATATTACACAATTAATATTTAACACAATTAATTATTAACAACATAATAGAGCTCCTTTAAAAACCTAAGAAAAAAAAAAAGTCATGGGGGAAGTTTCACCCGGTTCCTCACCCAGAGGATTGGACTTACCAGGTAGCTGATATAAGGCAGATACTGATAGGTTAAAAAAGGTTCTCCATAGAGGTGAGCCATGTACATTAGACAGTCTAGCACAGGCCTAGAAACTTGATCGCCATACACTGGCCTCTTCACATTGGGAGGGCTGCCCTCCTCCACGTTGGATAGAAACTGATGTCTTTGGTGACCTAGGAATGAGAGGGAAATACATTTACTGTAAGACTACTATCTTTAGAGAAGAACATTAAAAAAATAGGATAAAGCCTAGAGAATAATACTAGGGTCTGACTCATTATTGTGTCTCCTTCCCTGAGGAAGCCACAATAATATGGGGAAATGTGTAGGAGGAATTCAGTGGTGTTAGTTTGCCTTTAGAACTAGCTTAAATATTTGTGTGTATTTTTTTTTAATTGTACAAAAAATTGTATCAAGTAAAATTGCAATTATAAGTGATCAAAACATCATTGGCCAGTTTAAAAATAAATAAATAAAAGGATTAAAAAGACAAAAAAACTTTTAAAAGGTACAGGGCAGGGAGTGCTTTCTTAAAACAGAAAGTATTTAAATGATGCACATCACAGGAGGAGAAGGAGAATAGAATTTTTTCACTCCCTTTGCAGTAGGCGGAGCCATGCAAATGAGGCTATTTTCCCCTCTTGGCTACACCCAACGCTCCTGGAAAAGGCGGCCAGAGTATGGGACTAACGAAACATTGTCATTAGTCATTTTAAGGGATCAAAGAGAGAGGGGGGATTTAGGGGATCATAGAGACCAAAAAGCCCTTTATTTAAAAGGTACAAGGCAGGGAGTGCTTTCTTAAAGCGGACCTTCACCCTGAATAAGAGCATATTTTAGATGTTCCCACACCCTGTACATACAGATTGATCACTTTAAAAATCATCCTACCTGCATCTACTGCATGTTATGAGCCTTTAAATATCCAAGATGGCCGCTCATGGAGCATCAGGCAGCCTGCAAACAGGAAGTGTCTTCTGAGTGTGTCTCTCTGCATTGCTGTCCTTTACCTGAACCCTAGCTCTGCTCTGTCTGTGCAAAGCACAGCTATAAACCACCCTCTGTACTTTATCCCTCTGTCCTCTCCTCAGTATGTCATGCTTCTGAGTCAAGATGGCGACGTCCATATCCTAAACAGAGTTGCAGCCCAGTGGGGAAAGAAGAGACTAAAAACTTAAAACATATTAATTTTAGATGCTGAGGAATAGTATTTTAAGGGTTTAGGCTTTTCATTAACTCATTCTGAAGGTCCGGTTTAAATCAAGAATCATTGTAAGGTAGTCAAGGCGAAACAGTGGCACTTAGTGAGGTATGCCATAGTAGGCTGTCCACTGTCTGCTAGTGTTATAAAGGTTATAAATATTGCTAATTACCTTGAAGTAACTGCAAAGTAGTAGTCACATGGCACCCTACACAGGCTCACAGTCTCAGCGGTGGCCATGTCACATGGGGAAACAATAAGCTCCCCTTTACTACCAATATGTCAGCAGCAGGGGAAGGCCATGATATTCTATTATTTATTATCAGCTTAGCACTGGTGTCTGACATTCCTTTATTATTACATTTATTCTCGCTATTAGCAGGGTGCAAGTTTCAGAGGAGCAAGAGAACTGCAAAACCTTTATCAAAACCTGTTCAATTCTGGCATAAAAGTACATAGTATACAGGTTACATTGCTGGTATTTCCTAGTAGAGTATTAGCTGTATAATGCTGAAACATCTTAGACATTCCTTAATAAAATAGACAAATTACCAACATAACAGGACGTCAGCAACCTCAGCAGATTCCTTGCAAGGCAGCGGGAGGTCACAGTTGGACCCAGCTTGGCTGAAAGCCACTTTACCATCTTACAGGCAGTATCTACAAAACACAGCAAACCGTGAGAAACGCATCTTGCACAGGAACTAGCCTGATGGCTCTTGATAAAGCAGAGCTAAAAATGAATTCAAACATAGTGATACACAGAGTAGACAAAATACATTAGAAGACTACTCACCATTTCCAAATAATACAAACCTACTTATAATAGGGATGCATTATTCTACCTGAAATGTCTCCAAATGACCATGCCTTAGGTTGGTCTTGACAATAATCTATATATCAATTTTTTTTTATATGCAGTTGAGTCACATTATTAGGACCACTTGCTGGCTTGGTGGGTATAAAGGTGTGCAATAGGCCATCTGCACACATACGCCTTGTTAGAGAAATGGAAAAAAGGGGTGATGTATTAGATTCGCTAACATTAAAAAATAAAAATGAATATTGGCCTTCAGACCAGTCCTGGCAGTTATTTCTAAGTAATGCCATAGACCCAGTCTTGAGAAAGCTGGTTACCAATGAAACGCGTTGACGGCGGCGGACGGATCTTATCAGTACGCGGGCAAGCTACACTCCAGGGATACTTCACTTCCCCTCCCTCCCTTTGATACATCAATCGGCCTAGACACATTGAGGGTTTGGTGAGAATCTTGCCTGGCGTCTCCTAAATACTTGATATACATTGTTTTTATGTGAGTGCATTTTTAATTTAACCATGCACACGATATTACGCTAGATTTTTCTATTTGGTTTTTCCTTTCTATGTGGTTTGTCCAATCTGGGACAATTTTAAAAGCCAAAGTGGGATAAGAATACCAAATCGGCTCTGTTAATAACAAGAGAGGAATGGAATATTGAGGATCTAATAAGGCATTCAAGCACACCTCCACCTGTTAAAGTGGGGACCAGAATATTTAACCGGCTCTCCTATCCAATAAGAGAGGAATAAAACATGGAGGATTTTTAATAAGGCACTAAAGCTTATTATTATCTGGTAAGAGTATTTTGAAGGAGGTGGTGGGCACCAGATTCTCATCAGCAATTTGCTGTTATATACACGTGGTGGAATTTGCTACAGTGCTTTGAACATCCCTGTGATAGAAGGTCACTAAAATCCTTGGCCTTAGAGGATACTTTCAGATTGGGGAACCACGCCAGAAGCTTGGACTTTTTTATATAATGTTTTAAGAGTTAAAGCTGACCTAAAGTGTGTTGTTTTATCATCGATTGCTCTGTGTTTTTGGAATAATATGTGCATTTGGGATCCATAGGGGTAAAGGATTAACACACGTTGAGCAATAATAATTCAATAATTTAATAATTTTAAGAAATATCAGCGCGGTTATATTTCATCTTTAAATGCCATAGACCCCCCCCTCACCAATTCCCCAGACTTAAACCCAAAGAGAATTTGTGGGACCACCTTGATCACTGGATCCTCCCCTACACATTCTCCAGTTGTAGGATGCGCTGCAGTCAGCCTGGCTCCATATAGCTGTGACAACCTTATAGAGTCACTAACTAGGCTGTCTAGCTGTTGTTCCTGCTGCACACAGTGGTTACACTGGATATTAGCTGGTGGTCATAATATTGTGATTCAACTGTGTATATAAGAACCTGTGGGGGGGTTCACACAGCGGGGGAAGGCCAGCGCCCTGGGTTTTGTTCCGCTTTAACAGAATACAGTGTATGCATAAATTGTGCCAGTACCTATCAATTTGTTTTAGTACTTTTGGTTATATTATATAAAGCTGGTGTTGTGGCTAACTAAATCCTATTCTTTTTATTACATAATACAAATGTATATTAAAGACTTTTATCAAGAGAAAAAAGTCTATTAATCAAATTTCACAAATGTTATGCAAGGAGATGAAAATGCCTTATAAACTTTGCAGCAAAAAAATCAGTCGAGCTAGTTTTTTTCTTGGAGCAGAGTGACAAGCCAGCCTACCTAGAAATGTGGTCACCTTCTGATGCCAGATAATTTTTCAATATTTTGCACTATACATGATCAAACGTAATTTTTTAAAGGATTTCCAGAGATTTCCCAGGAAAAATATATATTGTTTTTTTAACATGGGCTTTAATATGAAATGTATTGTTTTCATTTGATTTTCAATATTATATTGCGTGTAAAAACCACATTTCTCTCAGTTACACAGGTTCCACATATGTATTGGTAGACACCCTTTCCTGTCCAGGAGACTCCCCTAAACTGAAACAGCGCTTTAGGAGATTTTCAGATCAAATACAAACGGCTATGCGCACCTTGCAGTTTTTCAAGATGTATCAGGCTTGTTAACATGGGCACCGTTTTATGGAAGTAATCCCTCTATGAATGATTTGGTTGCACAGGGTTTCCCTAAAAAAAAAAAGAATAAAAAAACAGAATCAAAGCCACATTTACTTAAAAAAAAAAATGCAAATAAGAAATAACTAATTCAATCTGAAAAAGCAAGGTTCCCCCAAACAGAACAATACCCAACATGCATAGGTTGTTGACATGGGCGCAAGGGATGAGTTGCTAAACACCCAAAGGTAAAGCATAAGGGTCATTTTCCTTGAAAATGTCAGCTCTGCAGACAAAGTGTGCACCTTGTACTTTTTCAAACAAAACAACCCTTTACATTTGAAATACCTCCCACAAACCATATATTCCCTGAATGTACTCACATTAGAGTGGTTATATGCTGCAGCATAAAGGTGGCACAAACAGATAACAGATGCCAGAGTCTTAAAGGGACTGTAAACCCAATGACATTAATAAGGCAGCAAGCAGCTCGCCTGATGCCTGGCCCATGAGTCTCTCCTCCATTTCCTGCAGCTCAGGATTTAAGCTGCATCAAAGTTTGCCCTCCTGTTAATTTAATCCCTTGGGACCATGCAAAAAAGTGGTCTAACAACTACTCTGTCCCTTGGTGCACGCCGAATGAGTGAGTCTGGAAAGCCACAGCGGCCATGCAGCTGTCTCTGACCAAACACATGACTCATAACACTGCACCATCATATACCCTTCCCAGCTCAGCCACGACACAGAAAGATATTGGTTTCTCTTAAAAGGTAAGGTATTTTCATATAGTCAGAGATTTTTCGATACTTTGAGCTTATTTAACACTGTTCCCGTGATGAATAAGGTAGGAGGGAGTTAGTGTGTGCCTGCACAGGGACTCTATTCTACTGTTAAAAGAAGTTACATTTTGTTCTGGAGTGTACCCTTCCTCCCTGTACCCTTTATTCAAATCCTAGTGGATCCTGCCTGAAGGAAGTAGCTAGTGACATCAGAAACGAGCTCCTACATCGAGTCCTGCATCGCGTACAAACCCACTGTCAAATGTAGCTTCACCCCTGAATCATTCACAGTGCCTGTGCACACCCAACTCTATTCACTGCCACGAATGAGTGTCAAGACAGTGCCTATCTTAACTCTTCCACTGCAGTAAATAGAGTGGATGTGTACAGTCACTGCGAATGATGTGAGGTGCAGCCGGGGCGTGAGAGGAAACCTGGGGACGTGATCTCAGAACGCAGGGAAGGTTCTTAGCACCGGCCCAGAAAGATGCAGCTACAAGGCTGGTGAGCATTTTTGTTTCAATCTCTTAAAAAAAAAAATCGACTAATCCTTGAAACTGGAAGGGAGGGATAAATACTCCCCTACAGAGGTAATGGGGAAATGTAACTACTTAGCACCCCTTCCCGTTTTATTTAAGATTTCCTAGAGGACTAAAATCAGACATAAAGTTTGTCAAGCACCCAGGTGGGAATGAGAGGGGGGTTGACTAAATTTATGTTTTAGGTCCATTTTTACCAAAGACCAGTGTCTAATTCAACTTTTGGTATACCTATAAATCTATGTTTTCAAATGTAGAAGGAACAACACATTATATACAATGGTAAATGTTGTTCAGGCTCACTTTTTGGCAGCTGCACTAAACTGGTTTCCTCGATCAATAAGGAAGTATTGCACTGCAAAAAGCCAACAGCGTAATCATTGTTTCCACTGTTATTAGTATGTGAATAGGAAAGGCGTATTACAGGATTAACAGCATGTTGACTGACGTGATGTTCTTGCGATTAGTGTTTGATCATTACCAAGGGATGAGCTGATCATGTCTGACCTTATTGAAGTGGTCCATTAACATAACGTTCAGGAGGTGTCTTACCTATTAAAATCTTTTGTTCTTTTTCTTCTGTCTGATTACTTAAATCAGGTTCATCTTCTTCCAGCTCTTGGTTTTCGTTGGCTTGAACGGTGTCTGTTGAAGTATCGGTGTTGACTGACAGGGTTAATTCTGAAAGTCCCGGGGAAGAATCTCGTTCTTCCTCTTCTTCAGAGTCTTCACTTTGTTTCAAGTCCTGACTACTGTCCCCAGACTTCATGCTACCTTTCTCCTTAAGGGAATCACTGTCTGTGACTTTCTCATCTCCCAAGGAGACTTCGCTGGCACTGCTTTTGTCGCTTAACCTTCCGAGACTAAGGGACTCTAGCTCTTGTGGTTGAAGTGTGTCACTGACATAAAGGCCACTTTGAAAGTCCTCATTTTCTGCTAGGTAGACCTGATCATGGAAGCTAACGCCAGAAGTATAGTCTAAGAGTTCATGAGATGAGCCGCTATGGTCTACACTGTTCTGTCGACCTTCACCAAATTCACCGGAGACTGGGCTTTCCCCACCACTCTCTTCATCCTCATTTGTTCCAGACAACAATTTTCCTTCATCCCCGGAGCTTTCAACTCCAACCAGTATTTGAAGAACATGGCTAAGTAAATTAGAAAGAAAAGCATGCAAGCCCAAACGTACTATTAACTGGGCTACAAAGCAATCAGTGTACAGATAAAACCTTCCATGAAGATGCGTTGGATTCTCATAGGCACCAATAAGTGGTTTTAGTAAGTACTTATTTGCATTCTTAGGTCCCAATGCTTTTGCCACAGGCTCAAAAAGATACCAAGCTGCATACACTGCTGTATTTTCTTCAGTCATTAATGACAAAACAAAAGGAAGGATAATTTCTAATCCTTCAGGGGTAATGTCACTAAGAATTCCATCTATCTGCTGCCACAGCTGAAACACAAGTTCCCGACCTTGACTTTCATCTTCTGTACTTCTGGACTTGTAGGTCAAGATGAATTTATGCAAGTTTGGGAAGTATTTGGGGAAAGGAACTGTTGAGCAAAATGGACTCAAGAGTTGTATGGGACAAGGTGGGGGAAGCCCATTGAAAATATGTGGAAATTCAAACAATGTAGGCTGCTCTTCACCCTTCACACTGCTAAAAAGCACATGGCCAGGCATGCTAAGCTGTAACAAAGACTCCAGCATTTGCAGGAGGGGTGCAGGAATCTCCTTTGAATGATGTCTACTGAGATTACGAACTAAAATATATCGCTCCGTAAGTGGGGATTTCGGCGTCATTGTGTGGATTCGTGGTGCAAAGATAATTTCAGCTATCATAACACCCAAAGCTTGAACATCTCGGTTAAAAAAATCTAAAAGGCTCAGTGGAGGTTCTTTCTGGGCTTTGTTTACTGGGAGAATTGTGCTATGAAGTCCTCGAACTAAAAAGTTGTCAAGCTTTTCAAGCTCTTCTAAAACCTGTATAGGATTGAAGCCTTCCGGTAATGAAATTTTCCCACCGTTTTCTTCAGACAGAACTTTAAATGGCCTGTTCGGCCTAACGGCCAATACTCTGCTTTCACCAGAAAGGTTGTTAGCATTAGGAGGGATTTGGAGGGATGGTATGCTGGGCTGTTCACCACTTTTCCCCACACTTCCTAAAGCATCTAGAGCCTCAGTTCCTTGTTCCAGGTCCTCATCTGCTGTACATTCTTTATCGCTAGCCCAGTCACAAGGAGTGGCCTCAAGCACCAGGCCATCAATGGTATGTTTGCCATCTGAAGCAGTCAAGCCAAAAGTGTTCCGTTTTGTCGGAAGAACAGCTGGGGCTTCAAAGAGAGAAGAACTAGGCCCAAGGAGACGTTTGGGATGTGGTTGATCAAACAACTGGACAACTCCATAACAAGTCAGGTTGGTGTGATTATCCACTAAATGAAGACATACATTTTTTTCTTTTACAGCATTCTTTCCTGTTAGCTTATAACCAAAAGTCAGGTCTATCCAGTGGTGAAGATCCCGAGACACATCCTTGCTTTCTAAGAGGGCTCGATGCACATTAATAAAATCTTCATACGAGCTGCACCAGGATGGAATGTCAAGGTCAGGCATGTCTGTGTGAATGGATTTGAAAATAGTGGGGTCTGTGTAAAATTCTGGGATGCATTCGTCTGGTGTCCACGCCTGCATCCGTTCCATGCTTGCCGGATATTCATTTGGTTCCCACTGGGACCGTACATGGTTGCACAGCACAGCTTTCGGGGTCCTCCTAGCCTTATATACATAATAGGTGATATCGGACAGAACATCGGAGATATGATGAGGAACATGCAACTGCTCGGAACTGCCACCACTTGCCACAAAAGCTTGTTTGGTCATTTCATATGTGAATTCTAGCTGCTTGTCTCCTTTATTTAAGCGAAATTTGGATTTTTTCAGGTCTCTAAACTTGCCATTTTTTGTAGAAAAATCAACAACCCATGGTAGGACTGGGTGGTAGTTAGGGTCTCCTTCTCTTCTCCCTGCTAGTTTATTCAGATACATAAGATAGTCAAAGTTGCTAACCCTCCCATGAATCCAGGAAATTACCATGTCTTTCAGATCATTGTTACAGGACATACATAGGGAGTTCGATTTTATCTGTTCAGTGGTTTCTAATAAATCTTCTCTACTTACTGGATGATCCATTTGCTTTTCATAATCAACAAAGTTAGGCCTTAGCTGACTGCAAAGTTTTTCATCAACAGCCACATTGCATAAGGAAATCGATCCACTTGACAAGCCTGCTAGGTGGCAAGCCTTCATGGCCTGGAGGACATTATACAGAATAAAAAGTACTTTCGCATGACTGTTGGCAAGTTTAGCAGGGCTAAATGTCACAGCGTCATATAAAGAATACTGCACGTATGATAAAATGATGTATAACATTTCAGGAGACTCAAGCAGAGCTTCAGCAGGGACAATGTTAGGACAGGAGGGAGCCCCTGCTTCAAAACTGGCACTTTCTTTAGAGGGAGACAGACTGACCTGTATCTTATTTGTGATAATGAACGGGCAACCATAGAGTCTCTGGAGAGAAAGCTTCAGAGCGTCCACGGCCTGAATAATTGGCACTTTAGTTACATTTTCATAGGGCTGCACGTAACTCCTTCGGGCTTTGTTCCACATGTTCTTATAGTTCTGCTGTGCCACATTGTTCATAAAACGGAACAAGGACTCCGAGTCCCCGCTCTGTCCTTGTAGGAACCCATTGTTTAAAGCCAAAGGGTAATTTAGCCTGCTTTTCTGCAATGCGTGGATCTCTACCCTGGTCCAGCCAGCTGGTAATTTGTGGACTGAGCGTTGCAGAAAGGTTTTTATTTCCACACCACTAAAGCCTTCCAGCTTTGGGCATTGCACGGGCACAGTTCTTCGTTCTTTCAGGCTCAAAATCCATTTCTGAGGTACGAGTGCAATTACATGACTTCCAGTTTCAGAGAAAGTGAGCTGATTTTGGCCAATGTTAAGGTCTTTCGAAACTGAGTTTAACAAGCACTCCATAGCCAGAACTTTTTTTGTTTCTCTTAAGTTGTCACATTTCAGGATTTACACTGCAATGAGAGAAGCACACGATAAGTAATGCCGTCTAATTATTGTAACATAACACAAATAACTGCTTTAATCATTAAAGAGGACCCCCCCCCCCCGAAAAACCCAGTCCCAAATTCAAAATGACCCTAAATCTCCTAGAAATAATGCTTTATCTCATAGAAATAATGCTTTATATCTCGCCAGAAGTAAAGAACTATCAGCTGTAATGACTCAGAATTCAGAATGCTGCTGGCAAAGCTTATGCGCTCTGCAATCAGTCGCAGATGTGAAAGACCCCATAGGTTACTATGGGCAGCATTTCACAGGCTATTGCAAGATGATCACAATCGCAGTAACATGCCGAAAGGAGCCTCTCAGTGTGTAAGTGTGTGTGACATGACAGACATGCTGATTCCTTTTCTGCAAATATCTCTCTGTTTGGTGTGGGCTGCTTATAGCAAGATCCCAAGACTGAAAGTCTACCTTGTGTGGAGAAACAATCACATAGGTACACTGCAACTATGCTAATCTTTACATCAATGCAGCCAGTTAAAAAGGGATTTTAAAGAAGGATTTCATTTCTAACATTCCATTCTAGGTGATGCCCCACCAGAGAGAAACAAAACTCAAAGAAAGTCAATTTCTTGGGTGTTGCTTTTCTGTAAACCTCCCTTGCTCATTGTCCCGGAGGGGCCAGAAGCTATAATTTTACAAACAACACTAGCTATGTGTAAGAAAGAAAATGAAGGCTCTTAAATCAGGCATCACAGAACTTCATCCCTCCTTGCTTTTTTCTCATACAAAACATTCCCTTAAAGTGGACCAAAACCTAGGATTTTGACTATTCTCTCGACTATCAGGGATGCCCCGCTATGTGAACCCCCTAGATCGCCGATCCCAACTCACTTCTTCTCAGTCCTACGGCGCATGCGCAGCTGCTCGTTCAATCAGCGCGCTCGGCATCTAAGCCTTCGTCTAAGGCCAGCAGCTCTGAGTGTGCTGGCGGCTGCATCCGCCCGCTTCCCTCTAACAGGGAGCGTGCCCGCGACGGCCATTCACAAATGCCTGATATGCGCACGCGCTCTGCTAGAGGCCTAGGGGGAATGTGGCCGCGGCTCACGCATGTGCCATTGGACCGAGAAACAAGGTAAGTGGGGGGTTTCACACAGCAGGGCATCCAGATTTGGATGCCCCGGGGGAAGGGAATCAATTGGCCCAGGAATCTTATAGATCCGCGGCCAATCGCGTGGGTTTTGGTCCACTTTAACAGGCTAATCAAATGTTGCACAAGGGTGGGATTTGATGCTAAATGTGCTAAAGGAGGTCCTGGGTGTATAACGTGTTTACTAGTGAAGTTAAGAACACGTATAACCCAGAGCCAGTCAAGCAGACAGACCAAGAAGCAGATTCTGGCTGAGGATACAGAACACTTAGTTATCACACTACTATGTGAAAGACACTGGAATCTAATTTGGATGTCTGATAATGCTGACATATACAGGAAACCTAACAAAGAGGATCATCCTTTCAAGCAGACAGCTGACAGGAAGCGGGATACATTCAATATTCACATAACCACATCCCATGTTATATGAAATCATTTACAGACTGGAAGTGGAGGATTTAAAGCCGACCAAAAGTAAAAAAAAGAAAGCTTGGTAAATTGCTTCCCTACAGCCCTCCTCTGGAAAAAACAATTTGACAGGGCTTAACTCCATGCAGATGTTCTGGAATAACAGGTCAATTCTTTGCTGCAGGACGTGAGGCAACAAAAAGAACACTAAAGCAGACTTAACCCATCCAAAACTTGTATAGGGACTTTAAGCAGACCTCAAGCAAATGATCAGGGTGCCCCAGTGCATTACTATGCACGGCATAAAGTGCTGATTGGACAAGAGCCTGTGCTTGCACAGTAGGAACAGGGAAAGGTAAGTGGTGTCCCTTCAGTTGAGGCACGCACTTGCAGATAGGAGCGCTATCCAAACTAGAGGGAAGCCAACCATCATGTCAAATGCAGTGTGGGTGTGGCCAACCATCCACCGCCAAGCCGCAGCCGGCATCATCGCCAACTTGGGGGAAGGAGGGGTGTTGGGCAATCAGAGGGTTTTGCTTCGCTTTAAAGGGACTGTCCAGGCATAATAACAAAATAAAAAACATACCCGGCTCCCCTGAAGCAACTTAATCATGATCCAGTGTTCAAAAACACCAGTTGCTGAGAATAATTCCATCTAAGCACCTAGTGAATAGAGTGGCTGTGCTCCAGTCACTGCGACTGACCCAAGGGGCAAACATGCAAGGAACCCTAGTGGTGGGACTCGACCTCAAAAAACAGATATAGATGACAGAGCAGCTGGGGGTAAAGGAATTTTATTCTGTTAGCCTAAATAGTCTGTGGCTTCTCTAGAAAAATCTTTACTTTTTTTAATATAAGTGACGGGCAGCGTGTTCTAGCTCGCTGCACCCCATCACATGCCACACTCACCCCTATTGATGCCTTATTCAGAATGAGGGTCTTAGGCTCTGCAGCAGCTGAGTATGAAAGTGGCTGTCAGTTTGACAGACATGCATCTGCTAAACTGTGTCACATAGGGACATGATTGTATGAAAGTACAAAACCAGTAGGACATGGGACAGAGCACCCTGTGCATTGCGTGTTGGGGAAGGCCCTGCTCTGATGGGAGGGGGGCACCCAGTGATGACAGGTCACCATACAGAGGAGGGGGGCACCCAGTGATGACAGGTCACCATACAGAGGAGGGGGGCACCCAGTGATGACAGGTCACCATACAGAGGAGGGGGGCACCCAGTGATGACAGGTCACCATACAGAGGAGGGGGGCACCCAGTGATGACAGGTCACCATACAGAGGAGGGGGGCACCCAGTGATGACAGGTCACCATACAGAGGAGGGGGCACCCAGTGATGACAGGTCACCATACAGAGGAGGGGGGCACCCAGTGATGACAGGTCACCATACAGAGGAGGGGGCACCCAGTGATGACAGCTCACCATACAGAGGAGGGGGGCACCCAGTGATGACAGGTCACCATACAGAGGAGGGGGGCACCCAGTGATGACAGGTCACCATACAGAGGAGGGGGGCACCCAGTGATGACAGGTCACCATACAGAGGAGCGGACACCCAGTGATGACAGGTCACCATACAGAGGAGGGGACACCCAGTGGTGAAAGGTCACCATACAGAGGAGGGGGGGGGTACCCAGTGATAACAGGTCACCATACAGAGGAGGGGGGCACCCAGTGATGACAGGTCACCATACAGAGGAGGGGGCACCCAGTGATGACAGCTCACCATACAGAGGAGGGGCACCCAGTGATGACAGCTCACCATACAGAGGAGGGGGGCACCCAGTGATGACAGGTCACCATACAGAGGAGGGGGGCACCCAGTGATGACAGGTCACCATACAGAGGAGGGGGGCACCCAGTGATGACAGCTCACCATACAGAGGAGGGGGGCACCCAGTGATGACAGCTCACCATACAGAGGAGGGGGGCACCCAGGGATGACAGCTCACCATACAGAGGAGGGGGGCACCCAGTGATGACAGGTCACCATACAGAGGAGGGGGGCACCCAGTGATGACAGGTCACCATACAGAGGAGGGGGGCACCCAGTGATGACAGGTCACTAGATAGAGGAGGGGGGCACCCAGTGATGACAGGTCACTAGATAGAGGAGGGGGGCACCCAGTGATGACAGGTCACCATACAGAGGAGGGGGGCACCCAGTGATGACAGGTCACCATACAGAGGAGGGGGGCACCCAGTGATGACAGGTCACCATACAGAGGAGGGGGCACCCAGTGATGACAGCTCACCATACAGAGGAGGGGGCACAAAGTGATGACAGGTCACCATACAGAGGAGGGGGGCACCCAGTGATGACAGGTCACCATACAGAGGAGGGGGGCACCCAGTGATGACAGGTCACTAGATAGAGGAGGGGGGCACCCAGTGATGACAGGTCACCATACAGAGGAGGGGGGCACCCAGTGATGACAGGTCACCATACAGAGGAGGGGGGCACCCAGTGATGACAGGTCACTAGATAGAGGAGGGGGGCACCCAGTGATGACAGGTCACCATACAGAGGAGGGGGGCACCCAGTGATGACAGCTCACCATACAGAGGAGGGGGCACCCAGTGATGACAGGTCACCATACAGAGGATGGGGCACCCAGTGATGAAAGGTCACCATACAGAGGAGGGGGCACAAAGTGATGACAGGTCACCATACAGAGGAGGGGGGCACCCAGTGATGACAGGTCACCATACAGAGGAGGGGGCACAAAGTGATGACAGGTCACCATACAGAGGAGGGGGGCACCCAGTGATGACAGCTCACCATACAGAGGAGGGGGCACAAAGTGATGACAGCTCACCATACAGAGGAGGGGGGGGGGCACCCAGTGATGACAGGTCACCATACAGAGGGGGGGGGGGCACCCAGTGATGACAGGTCACCATACAGAGGAGGGGGCACAAAGTGATGACAGGTCACCATACAGAGGAGGGGGCACAAAGTGATGACAGGTCACCATACAGAGGAGGGGGCACAAAGTGATGACAGGTCACCATACAGAGGAGGGGGGCACCCAGTGATGACAGGTCACCATACAGAGGAGGGGGCACCCAGTGATGACAGGTCACCATACAGAGGAGGGGGGCACCCAGTGATGACAGGTCACCATACAGAGGAGGGGACACCCAGTGATGACAGGTCACCATACAGAGGAGGGGGGCACCCAGTGATGACAGGTCACCATACAGAGGAGGGGGGCACCCAGTGATGACAGCTCACCATACAGAGGAGGGGGGCACCCAGTGATGACAGCTCACCATACAGAGGAGGGGGGCACCCAGTGATGACAGCTCACCATACAGAGGAGGGGGGCACCCAGTGATGACAGCTCACCATACAGAGGAGGGGGCACCCAGTGATGACAGGTCACCATACAGAGGAGGGGGCACCCAGTGATGACAGGTCACTATACAGAGGAGGGGGGCACCCAGTGATGACAGGTCACCATACAGAGGAGGGGGGCACCCAGTGATGACAGGTCACCATACAGAGGAGGGGACACCCAGTGGTGACAGGTCACCATACAGAGGAGGGGACACCCAGTGGTGACAGGTCACCATACAGAGGAGGGGACACCCAGTGATGACAGGTCACCATACAGAGGAGGGGGGCACCCAGTGATGACAGCTCACCATACAGAGGAGGGGGGCACCCAGTGATGACAGGTCACCATACAGAGGAGGGGGGCACCCAGTGATGACAGGTCACCATACAGAGGAGGGGGGCACCCAGTGATGACAGCTCACCATACAGAGGAGGGGGCACCCAGTGATGACAGGTCACCATACAGAGGAGGGGGCACAAAGTGATGACAGGTCACCATACAGAGGAGGGGGCACAAAGTGATGACAGGTCACCATACAGAGGAGGGGGCACCCAGTGATGACAGGTCACCATACAGAGGAGGGGGCACCCAGTGATGACAGGTCACCATACAGAGGAGGGGGCACCCAGTGATGACAGGTCACCATACAGAGGAGGGAGCACCCAGTGATGACAGGTCACCATACAGAGGAGGGGAGGTACCCAGTGATGACAGGTCACCATACAGAGGAGGGGGCAGAAAGTGATGACAGGTCACCATACAGAGGAGGGGGCACAAAGTGATGACAGGTCACCATACAGAGGAGGGGGCACCCAGTGATGACAGGTCACCATACAGAGGAGGGGAAACCCAGTGATGACAGGTCACCATACAGAGGAGGGGGGGCACCCAGTGATGACAGCTCACCATACAGAGGAGGGGGCACAAAGTGATGACAGGTCACCATACAGAGGAGGGGGGTACCCAGTGATGACAGGTCACCATACAGAGGAGGGGGGGTTACCCAGTGATGACAGGTCACCATACAGAGGAGGGGGCACAAAGTGATGACAGGTCACCATACAGAGGAGGGGGGTACCCAGTGATGACAGCTCACCATACAGAGGAGGGGGCACCCAGTGATGACAGGTCACTATACAGAGGAGGGGGCACCCAGTGATGACAGCTCACCATACAGAGGAGGGGGGCACCCAGTGATGACAGGTCACCATACAGAGGAGGGGACACCCAGTGATGACAGGTCACCATACAGAGGAGGGGGGGTACCCAGTGATGACAGGTCACCATACAGAGGAGGGGGGTACCCAGTGATGACAAGTCACCATACAGAGGAGGGGGCAGAAAGTGATGACAGGTCACCATACAGAGGAGGGGGCACAAAGTGATGACAGGTCACCATACAGAGGAGGGGGCACAAAGTGATGACAGCTCACCATACAGAGGAGGGGGCACAAAGTGATGACAGCTCACCATACAGAGGAGGGGGGCACCCAGTGATGACAGGTCACCATACAGAGGAGGGGGGCACCCAGTGATGACAGCTCACCATACAGAGGAGGGGGGGGCACCCAGTGATGACAGCTCACCATACAGAGGAGGGGGGGGCACCCAGTGATGACAGGTCACCATACAGAGGAGGGGGCACAAAGTGATGACAGCTCACCATACAGAGGAGGGGGGGGGGGGCACCCAGTGATGACAGGTCACCATACAGAGGAGGGGGGGGGCATCCAGTGATGACAGGTCACCATACAGAGGAGGGGGCACAAAGTGATGACAGGTCACCATACAGAGGAGGGGGCACAAAGTGATGACAGGTCACCATACAGAGGAGGGGGCACAAAGTGATGACAGGTCACCATACAGAGGAGGGGGGCACCCAGTGATGACAGGTCACCATACAGAGGAGGGGAAACCCAGTGGTGACAGGTCACCATACAGAGGAGGGGGGCACCCAGTGATGACAGGTCACCATACAGAGGAGGGGGCACAAAGTGATGACAGGTCACCATACAGAGGAGGGGGGCACCCAGTGATGACAGGTCACCATACAGAGGAGGGGGGCACCCAGTGATGAGAGGTCACCATACAGAGGAGGGGGCAGCTGCATCATACAGGGGAGGGGACACCCAGTGATGACAGGTCACCATACAGAGGAGGGGAAACCCAGTGGTGACAGGTCACCATACAGAGGAGGGGGGCACCCAGTGATGACAGGTCACCATACAGAGGAGGGGGTACCCAGTGATGACAGGTCACCATACAGAGGAGGGGGGCACCCAGTGATGACAGCTCACCATACAGAGGAGGGGGCACAAAGTGATGACAGGTCACCATACAGAGGAGGGGGCACAAAGTGATGACAGGTCACCATACAGAGGAGGGGGCACCCAGTGATGACAGCTCACCATACAGAGGAGGGGGGGGGCACCCAGTGATGACAGGTCACCATACAGAGGAGGGGACACCCAGTGATGACAGGTCACCATACAGAGGAGGGGGGCACCCAGTGATGACAGGTCACCATACAGAGGAGGGGGGGCACCCAGTGATGACAGCTCACCATACAGAGGATGGGGCACCCAGTGATGACAGGTCACCATACAGAGGAGGGGGGCACCCAGTGATGACAGGTCACCATACAGAGGAGGGGGGCACCCAGTGATGACAGGTCACCATACAGAGGAGGGGGCACAAAGTGAAGACAGGTCACCATACAGAGGAGGGGGGCACCCAGTGATGACAGCTCACCATACAGAGGAGGGGGCACAAAGTGATGACAGGTCACCATACAGAGGAGGGGGGCACCCAGTGATGACAGGTCACCATACAGAGGAGGGGGGCACCCAGTGATGACAGGTCACCATACAGAGGAGGGGGCACCCAGTGACGACAGCTCACCATACAGAGGAGGGGGCACCCAGTGACGACAGCTCACCATACAGAGGAGGGGGGGGGGTACCCAGTGATGACAGGTCACCATACAGAGGAGGGGGGCACCCAGTGATGACAGGTCACCATACAGAGGAGGGGGACACCCAGTGATGACAGGTCACCATACAGAGGAGGGGACACAAAGTGATGACAGGTCACCATACAGAGGAGGGGGCACCCAGTGATGACAGCTCACCATACAGAGGAGGGGGGCACCCAGTGATGACAGGTCACCATACAGAGGAGGGGGGCACCCAGTGATGACAGCTCACCATACAGAGGAGGGGGGCACCTAGTGATGACAGCTCACCATACAGAGGAGGGGGACACCCAGTGATGACAGGTCACCATACAGAGGAGGGGACACAAAGTGATGACAGGTCACCATACAGAGGAGGGGGCACAAAGTGATGACAGGTCACCATACAGAGGAGGGGGGCACCCAGTGATGACAGCTCACCATACAGAGGAGGGGGGCACCCAGTGATGACAGCTCACCATACAGAGGAGGGGGACACCCAGTGATGACAGGTCACCATACAGAGGAGGGGACACAAAGTGATGACAGGTCACCATACAGAGGAGGGGGCACAAAGTGATGACAGGTCACCATACAGAGGAGGGGGGCACCCAGTGATGACAGGTCACCATACAGAGGAGGGGGCACAAAGTGATGACAGGTCACCATACAGAGGAGGGGCACAACGTGATGACAGGTCACCATACAGAGGAGGGGGGTACCCAGTGATGACAGGTCACCATACAGAGGAGGGGGGCACCCAGTGATGACAGGTCACCATACAGAGGAGGGGGGCACCCAGTGATGACAGCTCACCATACATAGGAGGGGGCACCCAGTGATGACAGGTCACCATACAGAGGAGGGGGCACCCAGTGATGACAGGTCACCATACAGAGGAGGGGGGCACCCAGTGATGACAGGTCACCATACAGAGGAGGGGGGCACCCAGTGATGACAGCTCACCATACAGAGGAGGGGGGCACCCAGTGATGACAGCTCACCATACAGAGGAGGGGGCACCCAGTGATGACAGCTCACCATACAGAGGAGGGGGCACCCAGTGATGACAGGTCACCATACAGAGGAGGGGGGCACCCAGTGATGACAGGTCACCATACAGAGGAGGGGACACCCAGTGGTGACAGGTCACCATACAGAGGAGGGGGGGGGGGTACCCAGTGATGACAGGTCACCATACAGAGGAGGGGGCACAAAGTGATGACAGGTCACCATACAGAGGAGGGGGCACCCAGTGATGACAGGTCACCATACAGAGGAGGGGGCACCAAGTGATGACAGGTCACCATACAGAGGAGGGGGCACCCAGTGATGACAGGTCACCATACAGAGGAGGGGACACCCAGTGATGACAGGTCACCATACAGAGGAGGGGGGGTACCCAGTGATGACAGGTCACCATACAGAGTAGGGGAGGTACCCAGTGATGACAGGTCACCATACAGAGGAGGGGGCAGAAAGTGATGACAGGTCACCATACAGAGGAGGGGGCACCCAGTGATGACAGGTCACCATACAGAGGAGGGGGCACAAAGTGATGACAGGTCACCATACAGAGGAGGGGGGCACCCAGTGATGACAGGTCACCATACAGAGGAGGGGGGCACCCAGTGATGACAGGTCACCATACAGAGGAGGGGGGCACCCAGTGATGACAGGTCACCATACAGAGGAGGGGGGCACCCAGTGATGACAGGTCACCATACAGAGGAGGGGGGCACCCAGTGATGACAGGTCATCATACAGAGGAGGGGGGGTACCCAGTGATGACAGGTCACCATACAGAGGAGGGGGGCACCCAGTGATGACAGGTCACCATACAGAGGAGGGGGGGCACCCAGTGATGACAGCTCACCATAAACAGGAGGGGGCACAAAGTGATGACAGGTCACCATACAGAGGAGGGGGGTACCCAGTGATGACAGGTCACCATACAGAGGAGGGGGGGTACCCAGTGATGACAGGTCACCATACAGAGGAGGGGGGTACCCAGTGATGACAGCTCACCATACAGAGGAGGGGGCACAAAGTGATGAAAGGTCACCATACAGAGGAGGGGACACCCAGTGATGACAGGTCACCATACAGAGGAGGGGGGCACCCAGTGATGACAGGTCACCATACAGAGGAGGGGGGCACAAAGTGATGACAGGTCACCATACAGAGGAGGGGGGTACCCAGTGATGACAGGTCACCATACAGAGGAGGGGGGTACCCAGTGATGACAGGTCACCATACAGAGGAGGGGGCAGAAAGTGATGACAGGTCACCATACAGAGGAGGGGGGGTACCCAGTGATGACAGGTCACCATACAGAGGAGGGGGGTACCCAGTGATGACAGGTCACCATACAGAGGAGGGGGCAGAAAGTGATGACAGGTCACCATACAGAGGAGGGGGCACAAAGTGATGACAGGTCACCATACAGAGGAGGGGGCACAAAGTGATGACAGCTCACCATACAGAGGAGGGGGGGCACCCAGTGATGACAGCTCACCATACAGAGGAGGGGGGGCACCCAGTGATGACAGGTCACCATACAGAGGAGGGGGGGGCACCCAGTGATGACAGGTCACCATACAGAGGAGGGGGCACAAAGTGATGACAGCTCACCATACAGAGGAGGGGGGCACCCAGTGATGACAGGTCATCATACAGAGGAGGGGGCAGCTGCATCATACAGGGGAGGGGGCAGCTGCATCATACAGGGGAGGGGGGCACCCAGTGATGACAAGTCACCATACAGAGGAGGGGGGCACCCAGTGATGACAGGTCACCATACAGAGGAGGGGGGGCACCCAGTGATGACAGCTCACCATACAGAGGAGGGGGCACAAAGTGATGACAGGTCACCATACAGAGGAGGGGGGTACCCAGTGATGACAGGTCACCATACAGAGGAAGGGGGGGGTACCCAGTGATGACAGGTCACCATACAGAGGAGGGGGGCACCCAGTGATGACAGCTCACCATACAGAGGAGGGGGCACCCAGTGATGACAGCTCACCATACAGAGGAGGGGGCACCCAGTGATGACAGCTCACCATACAGAGGAGGGGGCACCCAGTGATGACAGCTCACCATACAGAGGAGGGGGGCACCCAGTGATGACAGCTCACCATACAGAGGAGGGGGGCACCCAGTGATGACAGGTCACCATACAGAGGAGGGGGGCACCCAGTGATGACAGGTCACCATACAGAGGAGGGGGGCACCCAGTGATGACAGGTCACCATACAGAGGGAGGGGGCACCCAGTGATGACAGGTCACCATACAGAGGAGGGGGGCACCCAGTGATGACAGGTCACCATACAGAGGAGGGGGGCACCCAGTGATGACAGGTCACCATACAGAGGAGGGGACACCCAGTGGTGAAAGGTCACCATACAGAGGAGGGGGGCACCCAGTGATGACAGGTCACCATACAGAGGAGGGGGGCACCCAGTGATGACAGGTCACCATACAGAGGAGGGGGCACCCAGTGATGACAGCTCACCATACAGAGGAGGGGCACCCAGTGATGACAGGTCACCATACAGAGGAGGGGGGCACCCAGTGATGACAGCTCACCATACAGAGGAGGGGGCATCCAGAGATGACAGGTCACCATACAGAGGAGGGGGGCACCCAGTGATGACAGGTCACCATACAGAGGAGGGGGCACCCAGTGATGACAGGTCACCATACAGAGGAGGGGGGCACCCAGTGATGACAGGTCACCATACAGAGGAGGGGGGCACCCAGTGATGACAGGTCACCATACAGAGGAGGGGGGCACCCAGTGATGACAGGTCACCATACAGAGGAGGGGGGCACCCAGTGATGACAGGTCACCATACAGAGGAGGGGGGCACCCAGTGATGACAGGTCACCATACAGAGGAGGGGGGCACCCAGTGATGACAGGTCACCATACAGAGGAGGGGGGCACCCAGTGATGACAGGTCACCATACAGAGGAGGGGGGCACCCAGTGATGACAGGTCACCATACAGAGGAGGGGGGCACCCAGTGATGACAGGTCACCATACAGAGGAGGGGGGCACCCAGTGATGACAGGTCACCATACAGAGGAGGGGGGCACCCAGTGATGACAGGTCACCATACAGAGGAGGGGGGCACCCAGTGATGACAGCTCACCATACAGAGGAGGGGGCACCCAGTGATGACAGGTCACCATACAGAGGAGGGGGCACCCAGTGATGACAGGTCACTATACAGAGGAGGGGGGCACCCAGTGATGACAGGTCACCATACAGAGGAGGGGGGCACCCAGTGATGACAGGTCACCATACAGAGGAGGGGGCACCCAGTGATGACAGGTCACTATACAGAGGAGGGGGGCACCCAGTGATGACAGGTCACCATACAGAGGAGGGGGGCACCCAGTGATGACAGCTCACCATACAGAGGAGGGGGGCACCCAGTGATGACAGCTCACCATACAGAGGAGGGGGGGGGCACCCAGTGATGACAGCTCACCATACAGAGGAGGGGGCACAAAGTGATGACAGGTCACCATACAGAGGAGGGGGCACAAAGTGATGACAGGTCACCATACAGAGGAGGGGGGTACCCAGTGATGACAGGTCACCATACAGAGGAGGGGGCACAAAGTGATGACAGGTCACCATACAGAGGAGGGGGCACAAAGTGATGACAGGTCACCATACAGAGGAGGGGGGTACCCAGTGATGACAGGTCACCATACAGAGGAGGGGGGCACCCAGTGATGACAGGTCACCATACAGAGGAGGGGGGCACCCAGTGATGACAGCTCACCATACAGAGGAGGGGGCACCCAGTGATGACAGGTCACCATACAGAGGAGGGGGCACCCAGTGATGACAGGTCACTATACAGAGGAGGGGGGCACCCAGTGATGACAGGTCACCATACAGAGGAGGGGGCACCCAGTGATGACAGGTCACTATACAGAGGAGGGGGGCACCCAGTGATGACAGGTCACCATACAGAGGAGGGGGGCAGCCAGTGATGACAGGTCACCATACAGAGGAGGGGGCACCCAGTGATGACAGGTCACCATACAGAGGAGGGGGGCACCCAGTGATGACAGGTCACCATACAGAGGAGGGGGCACCCAGTGATGACAGGTCACTATACAGAGGAGGGGGGCACCCAGTGATGACAGGTCACCATACAGAGGAGGGGGGCAGCCAGTGATGACAGGTCACCATACAGAGGAGGGGGCACCCAGTGATGACAGGTCACCATACAGAGGAGGGGGGCACCCAGTGATGACAGGTCACCATACAGAGGAGGGGACACCCAGTGATGACAGGTCACCATACAGAGGAGGGGGCACCCAGTGATGACAGGTCACCATACAGAGGAGGGGGGGGGGGTACCCAGTGATGACAGGTCACCATACAGAGGAGGGGGCACAAAGTGATGACAGGTCACCATACAGAGGAGGGGGCACAAAGTGATGACAGGTCACCATACAGAGGAGGGGCACCCAGTGATGACAGGTCACCATACAGAGGAGGGGGCACCCAGTGATGACAGGTCACCATACAGAGGAGGGGGCACCCAGTGATGACAGGTCACCATACAGAGGAGGGGACACCCAGTGATGACAGGTCACCATACAGAGGAGGGGGGGTACCCAGTGATGACAGGTCACCATACAGAGGAGGGGAGGTACCCAGTGATGACAGGTCACCATACAGAGGAGGGGGCAGAAAGTGATGACAGGTCACCATACAGAGGAGGGGGCACAAAGTGATGACAGGTCACCATCCAGAGGAGGGGGGCACCCAGTGATGACAGGTCACCATACAGAGGAGGGGGGCACCCAGTGATGACAGGTCACCATACAGAGGAGGGGGGCACCCAGTGATGACAGGTCACCATACAGAGGAGGGGGCACAAAGTGAAGACAGGTCACCATACAGAGGAGGGGGGCACCCAGTGATGACAGCTCACCATACAGAGGAGGGGGCACAAAGTGATGACAGGTCACCATACAGAGGAGGGGGGCACCCAGTGATGACAGGTCACCATACAGAGGAGGGGGGCACCCAGTGATGACAGGTCACCATACAGAGGAGGGGGCACCCAGTGACGACAGCTCACCATACAGAGGAGGGGGCACCCAGTGACGACAGCTCACCATACAGAGGAGGGGGGGGGGTACCCAGTGATGACAGGTCACCATACAGAGGAGGGGGGCACCCAGTGATGACAGGTCACCATACAGAGGAGGGGGACACCCAGTGATGACAGGTCACCATACAGAGGAGGGGACACAAAGTGATGACAGGTCACCATACAGAGGAGGGGGCACCCAGTGATGACAGCTCACCATACAGAGGAGGGGGGCACCCAGTGATGACAGGTCACCATACAGAGGAGGGGGGCACCCAGTGATGACAGCTCACCATACAGAGGAGGGGGGCACCTAGTGATGACAGCTCACCATACAGAGGAGGGGGACACCCAGTGATGACAGGTCACCATACAGAGGAGGGGACACAAAGTGATGACAGGTCACCATACAGAGGAGGGGGCACAAAGTGATGACAGGTCACCATACAGAGGAGGGGGGCACCCAGTGATGACAGCTCACCATACAGAGGAGGGGGGCACCCAGTGATGACAGCTCACCATACAGAGGAGGGGGACACCCAGTGATGACAGGTCACCATACAGAGGAGGGGACACAAAGTGATGACAGGTCACCATACAGAGGAGGGGGCACAAAGTGATGACAGGTCACCATACAGAGGAGGGGGGCACCCAGTGATGACAGGTCACCATACAGAGGAGGGGGCACAAAGTGATGACAGGTCACCATACAGAGGAGGGGCACAAAGTGATGACAGGTCACCATACAGAGGAGGGGGGTACCCAGTGATGACAGGTCACCATACAGAGGAGGGGGGCACCCAGTGATGACAGGTCACCATACAGAGGAGGGGGGCACCCAGTGATGACAGCTCACCATACATAGGAGGGGGCACCCAGTGATGACAGGTCACCATACAGAGGAGGGGGCACCCAGTGATGACAGGTCACCATACAGAGGAGGGGGGCACCCAGTGATGACAGGTCACCATACAGAGGAGGGGGGCACCCAGTGATGACAGCTCACCATACAGAGGAGGGGGGCACCCAGTGATGACAGCTCACCATACAGAGGAGGGGGCACCCAGTGATGACAGCTCACCATACAGAGGAGGGGGCACCCAGTGATGACAGGTCACCATACAGAGGAGGGGGGCACCCAGTGATGACAGGTCACCATACAGAGGAGGGGACACCCAGTGGTGACAGGTCACCATACAGAGGAGGGGGGGGGGGTACCCAGTGATGACAGGTCACCATACAGAGGAGGGGGCACAAAGTGATGACAGGTCACCATACAGAGGAGGGGGCACCCAGTGATGACAGGTCACCATACAGAGGAGGGGGCACCAAGTGATGACAGGTCACCATACAGAGGAGGGGGCACCCAGTGATGACAGGTCACCATACAGAGGAGGGGACACCCAGTGATGACAGGTCACCATACAGAGGAGGGGGGGTACCCAGTGATGACAGGTCACCATACAGAGTAGGGGAGGTACCCAGTGATGACAGGTCACCATACAGAGGAGGGGGCAGAAAGTGATGACAGGTCACCATACAGAGGAGGGGGCACCCAGTGATGACAGGTCACCATACAGAGGAGGGGGCACAAAGTGATGACAGGTCACCATACAGAGGAGGGGGGCACCCAGTGATGACAGGTCACCATACAGAGGAGGGGGGCACCCAGTGATGACAGGTCACCATACAGAGGAGGGGGGCACCCAGTGATGACAGGTCACCATACAGAGGAGGGGGGCACCCAGTGATGACAGGTCACCATACAGAGGAGGGGGGCACCCAGTGATGACAGGTCATCATACAGAGGAGGGGGGGTACCCAGTGATGACAGGTCACCATACAGAGGAGGGGGGCACCCAGTGATGACAGGTCACCATACAGAGGAGGGGGGGCACCCAGTGATGACAGCTCACCATAAACAGGAGGGGGCACAAAGTGATGACAGGTCACCATACAGAGGAGGGGGGTACCCAGTGATGACAGGTCACCATACAGAGGAGGGGGGGTACCCAGTGATGACAGGTCACCATACAGAGGAGGGGGGTACCCAGTGATGACAGCTCACCATACAGAGGAGGGGGCACAAAGTGATGACAGGTCACCATACAGAGGAGGGGACACCCAGTGATGACAGGTCACCATACAGAGGAGGGGGGCACCCAGTGATGACAGGTCACCATACAGAGGAGGGGGGCACAAAGTGATGACAGGTCACCATACAGAGGAGGGGGGTACCCAGTGATGACAGGTCACCATACAGAGGAGGGGGGTACCCAGTGATGACAGGTCACCATACAGAGGAGGGGGCAGAAAGTGATGACAGGTCACCATACAGAGGAGGGGGGGTACCCAGTGATGACAGGTCACCATACAGAGGAGGGGGGTACCCAGTGATGACAGGTCACCATACAGAGGAGGGGGCAGAAAGTGATGACAGGTCACCATACAGAGGAGGGGGCACAAAGTGATGACAGGTCACCATACAGAGGAGGGGGCACAAAGTGATGACAGCTCACCATACAGAGGAGGGGGGGCACCCAGTGATGACAGCTCACCATACAGAGGAGGGGGGGCACCCAGTGATGACAGGTCACCATACAGAGGAGGGGGGGGCACCCAGTGATGACAGGTCACCATACAGAGGAGGGGGCACAAAGTGATGACAGCTCACCATACAGAGGAGGGGGGCACCCAGTGATGACAGGTCATCATACAGAGGAGGGGGCAGCTGCATCATACAGGGGAGGGGGCAGCTGCATCATACAGGGGAGGGGGGCACCCAGTGATGACAAGTCACCATACAGAGGAGGGGGGCACCCAGTGATGACAGGTCACCATACAGAGGAGGGGGGGCACCCAGTGATGACAGCTCACCATACAGAGGAGGGGGCACAAAGTGATGACAGGTCACCATACAGAGGAGGGGGGTACCCAGTGATGACAGGTCACCATACAGAGGAAGGGGGGGGTACCCAGTGATGACAGGTCACCATACAGAGGAGGGGGGCACCCAGTGATGACAGCTCACCATACAGAGGAGGGGGCACCCAGTGATGACAGCTCACCATACAGAGGAGGGGGCACCCAGTGATGACAGCTCACCATACAGAGGAGGGGGCACCCAGTGATGACAGCTCACCATACAGAGGAGGGGGGCACCCAGTGATGACAGCTCACCATACAGAGGAGGGGGGCACCCAGTGATGACAGGTCACCATACAGAGGAGGGGGGCACCCAGTGATGACAGGTCACCATACAGAGGGAGGGGGCACCCAGTGATGACAGGTCACCATACAGAGGAGGGGGGCACCCAGTGATGACAGGTCACCATACAGAGGAGGGGGGCACCCAGTGATGACAGGTCACCATACAGAGGAGGGGACACCCAGTGGTGAAAGGTCACCATACAGAGGAGGGGGGCACCCAGTGATGACAGGTCACCATACAGAGGAGGGGGGCACCCAGTGATGACAGGTCACCATACAGAGGAGGGGGCACCCAGTGATGACAGCTCACCATACAGAGGAGGGGCACCCAGTGATGACAGGTCACCATACAGAGGAGGGGGGCACCCAGTGATGACAGCTCACCATACAGAGGAGGGGGCATCCAGAGATGACAGGTCACCATACAGAGGAGGGGGGCACCCAGTGATGACAGGTCACCATACAGAGGAGGGGGCACCCAGTGATGACAGGTCACCATACAGAGGAGGGGGGCACCCAGTGATGACAGGTCACCATACAGAGGAGGGGGGCACCCAGTGATGACAGGTCACCATACAGAGGAGGGGGGCACCCAGTGATGACAGGTCACCATACAGAGGAGGGGGGCACCCAGTGATGACAGGTCACCATACAGAGGAGGGGGGCACCCAGTGATGACAGGTCACCATACAGAGGAGGGGGGCACCCAGTGATGACAGGTCACCATACAGAGGAGGGGGGCACCCAGTGATGACAGGTCACCATACAGAGGAGGGGGGCACCCAGTGATGACAGGTCACCATACAGAGGAGGGGGGCACCCAGTGATGACAGGTCACCATACAGAGGAGGGGGGCACCCAGTGATGACAGGTCACCATACAGAGGAGGGGGGCACCCAGTGATGACAGGTCACCATACAGAGGAGGGGGGCACCCAGTGATGACAGCTCACCATACAGAGGAGGGGGCACCCAGTGATGACAGGTCACCATACAGAGGAGGGGGCACCCAGTGATGACAGGTCACTATACAGAGGAGGGGGGCACCCAGTGATGACAGGTCACCATACAGAGGAGGGGGGCACCCAGTGATGACAGGTCACCATACAGAGGAGGGGGCACCCAGTGATGACAGGTCACTATACAGAGGAGGGGGGCACCCAGTGATGACAGGTCACCATACAGAGGAGGGGGGCACCCAGTGATGACAGCTCACCATACAGAGGAGGGGGGCACCCAGTGATGACAGCTCACCATACAGAGGAGGGGGGGGGCACCCAGTGATGACAGCTCACCATACAGAGGAGGGGGCACAAAGTGATGACAGGTCACCATACAGAGGAGGGGGCACAAAGTGATGACAGGTCACCATACAGAGGAGGGGGGTACCCAGTGATGACAGGTCACCATACAGAGGAGGGGGCACAAAGTGATGACAGGTCACCATACAGAGGAGGGGGCACAAAGTGATGACAGGTCACCATACAGAGGAGGGGGGTACCCAGTGATGACAGGTCACCATACAGAGGAGGGGGGCACCCAGTGATGACAGGTCACCATACAGAGGAGGGGGGCACCCAGTGATGACAGCTCACCATACAGAGGAGGGGGCACCCAGTGATGACAGGTCACCATACAGAGGAGGGGGCACCCAGTGATGACAGGTCACTATACAGAGGAGGGGGGCACCCAGTGATGACAGGTCACCATACAGAGGAGGGGGCACCCAGTGATGACAGGTCACTATACAGAGGAGGGGGGCAGCCAGTGATGACAGGTCACCATACAGAGGAGGGGGGCAGCCAGTGATGACAGGTCACCATACAGAGGAGGGGGCACCCAGTGATGACAGGTCACCATACAGAGGAGGGGGGCACCCAGTGATGACAGGTCACCATACAGAGGAGGGGGCACCCAGTGATGACAGGTCACTATACAGAGGAGGGGGGCACCCAGTGATGACAGGTCACCATACAGAGGAGGGGGGCAGCCAGTGATGACAGGTCACCATACAGAGGAGGGGGCACCCAGTGATGACAGGTCACCATACAGAGGAGGGGGGCACCCAGTGATGACAGGTCACCATACAGAGGAGGGGACACCCAGTGATGACAGGTCACCATACAGAGGAGGGGGCACCCAGTGATGACAGGTCACCATACAGAGGAGGGGGCACCCAGTGATGACAGGTCACCATACAGAGGAGGGGGGGGGGGTACCCAGTGATGACAGGTCACCATACAGAGGAGGGGGCACAAAGTGATGACAGGTCACCATACAGAGGAGGGGGCACAAAGTGATGACAGGTCACCATACAGAGGAGGGGCACCCAGTGATGACAGGTCACCATACAGAGGAGGGGGCACCCAGTGATGACAGGTCACCATACAGAGGAGGGGGCACCCAGTGATGACAGGTCACCATACAGAGGAGGGGACACCCAGTGATGACAGGTCACCATACAGAGGAGGGGGGGTACCCAGTGATGACAGGTCACCATACAGAGGAGGGGAGGTACCCAGTGATGACAGGTCACCATACAGAGGAGGGGGCAGAAAGTGATGACAGGTCACCATACAGAGGAGGGGGCACAAAGTGATGACAGGTCACCATCCAGAGGAGGGGGGCACCCAGTGATGACAGGTCACCATACAGAGGAGGGGGGCACCCAGTGATGACAGGTCACCATACAGAGGAGGGGGGCACCCAGTGATGATAGGTCACCATACAGAGGAGGGGGGCACCCAGTGATGACAGGTCATCATACAGAGGAGGGGGGGTACCCAGTGATGACAGGTCACCATACAGAGGAGGGGGGCACCCAGTGATGACAGGTCACCATACAGAGGAGGGGGGGCACCCAGTGATGACAGCTCACCATACAGAGGAGGGGGCACAAAGTGATGACAGGTCACCATACAGAGGAGGGGGGTACCCAGTGATGACAGGTCACCATACAGAGGAGGGGGGGTACCCAGTGATGACAGGTCACCATACAGAGGAGGGGGGTACCCAGTGATGACAGCTCACCATACAGAGGAGGGGGCACAAAGTGATGACAGGTCACCATACAGAGGAGGGGGTACCCAGTGATGACAGGTCACCATACAGAGGAGGGGACACCCAGTGATGACAGGTCACCATACAGAGGAGGGGGGGTACCCAGTGATGACAGGTCACCATACAGAGGAGGGGGGTACCCAGTGATGACAGGTCACCATACAGAGGAGGGGGCACAAAGTGATGACAGCTCACCATACAGAGGAGGGGGCACAAAGTGATGACAGCTCACCATACAGAGGAGGGGGCACAAAGTGATGACAGCTCACCATACAGAGGAGGGGGCACAAAGTGATGACAGCTCACCATACAGAGGAGGGGGGGGGCACCCAGTGATGACAGGTCACCATACAGAGGAGGGGGGGCACCCAGTGATGACAGGTCACCATACAGAGGAGGGGGCACAAAGTGATGACAGGTCACCATATAGAGGAGGTGGCACAAAGTGATGACAGGTCACCATACAGAGGAGGGGGCACAAAGTGATGACAGGTCACCATACAGAGGAGGGGGGCACCCAGTGATGACAGGTCACCATACAGAGGAGGGGGGCACCCAGTGATGAGAGGTCATCATACAGAGGAGGGGGCAGCTGCATCATACAGGGGAGGGGACACCCAGTGATGACAGGTCACCATACAGAGGAGGGGAAACCCAGTGGTGACAGGTCACCATACAGAGGAGGGGGCACAAAGTGATGACAGGTCACCATACAGAGGAGGGGGCACAAAGTGATGACAGGTCACCATCCAGAGGAGGGGGGCACCCAGTGATGACAGGTCACCATACAGAGGAGGGGGGTACCCAGTGATGACAGGTCACCATACAGAGGAGGGGGCACAAAGTGATGACAGGTCACCATACAGAGGAGGGGGCACAAAGTGATGACAGGTCACCATACAGAGGAGGGGGCACCCAGTGATGACAGGTCACCATACAGAGGAGGGGACACCCAGTGATGACAGGTCACCATACAGAGGAGGGGGGGTACCCAGTGATGACAGGTCACCATACAGAGGAGGGGGGTACCCAGTGATGACAGGTCACCATACAGAGGAGGGGGCAGAAAGTGATGACAGGTCACCATACAGAGGAGGGGGCAGAAAGTGATGACAGGTCACCATACAGAGGAGGGGGCACAAAGTGATGACAGGTCACCATACAGAGGAGGGGGCACAAAGTGATGACAGGTCACCATACAGAGGAGGGGGGGGCACCCAGTGATGACAGGTCACCATACAGAGGAGGGGGGGGGCACCCAGTGATGACAGGTCACCATACAGAGGAGGGGGGGGGCACCCAGTGATGACAGGTCACCATACAGAGGAGGGGGCACAAAGTGATGACAGCTCACCATACAGAGGAGGGGGCACAAAGTGATGACAGCTCACCATACAGAGGAGGGGGGCACCCAGTGATGACAGGTCACCATACAGAGGAGGGGGGCACCCAGTGATGACAGGTCACCATACAGAGGAGGGGGGCACCCAGTGATGACAGGTCATCATACAGAGGAGGGGGCAGCTGCATCATACAGGGGAGGGGGCAGCTGCATCATACAGGGGAGGGGGGCACCCAGTGATGACAGGTCACCATACAGAGGAGGGGGGCACCCAGTGATGACAGCTCACCATACAGAGGAGGGGGCACAAAGTGATGACAGGTCCCCATACAGAGGAGGGGGGTACCCAGTGATGACAGGTCACCATACAGAGGAGGGGGCAGAAAGTGATGACAGGTCACCATACAGAGGAGGGGGCACAAAGTGATGACAGGTCACCATACAGAGGAGGGGGCACAAAGTGATGACAGCTCACCATACAGAGGAGGGGGGGGGCATCCAGTGATGACAGGTCACCATACAGAGGAGGGGGGGGGCACCCAGTGATGACAGGTCACCATACAGAGGAGGGGGCACAAAGTGATGACAGGTCACCATACAGAGGAGGGGGCACAAAGTGATGACAGGTCACCATACAGAGGAGGGGGCACAAAGTGATGACAGGTCACCATACAGAGGAGGGGGCACAAAGTGATGACAGGTCACCATACAGAGGAGGGGGCACAAAGTGATGACAGGTCACCATACAGAGGAGGGGGCACAAAGTGATGACAGGTCACCATACAGAGGAGGGGGGCACCCAGTGCTGACAGCTCACCATACAGAGGAGGGGGGTACCCAGTGATGACAGGTCACCATACAGAGGAGGGGGGCACCCAGTGATGACAGGTCACCATACAGAGGAGGGGGCACCCAGTGATGACAGGTCACCATACAGAGGAGGGGGGCACCCAGTGATGACAGGTCACCATACAGAGGAGGGGGGTACCCAGTGATGACAGGTCACCATACAGAGGAGGGGGGCACCCAGTGATGACAGGTCACCATACAGAGGAGGGGGGTACCCAGTGATGACAGGTCACCATACAGAGGAGGGGGGCACCCTGTGATGACAGGTCACCATACAGAGGAGAGGACACCCAGTGATGACAGCTCACCATACAGAGGAGGGGGGTACCCAGTGATGACAGGTCACCATACAGAGGAGGGGGGCACCCAGTGATGACAGGTCACCATACAGAGGAGGGGGGCACCCAGTGATGAGAGGTCATCATACAGAGGAGGGGGCAGCTGCATCATACAGGGGAGGGGGCAGCTGCATCATACAGGGGAGGGGGCAGCTGCATCATACAGGGGAGGGGGTTTCTCCTTCGCATGACAGAGAGAAGGAGCAGCAGGGTGAGTCTAGCTGCACACACCCGGGACAGTTACCTGTGGGCTCCAGCTCGCGCCTCTCCGTCTGTCTCCGCTTTGCCCCTCACACTGCTCAGCAGGAAGGCAGCGATGAGGGGAACCTGTGCTCAGCCATGCTGAGTCAGCTGACAGCGGTCATGTGACGAGCTGATCACTGACTGGTCACGTGGCACAGAGGGGGCGTGTGCTGCTCAGTCCTGTGTGGTGTCTGTGTTTTCTATGCCTTTGCAGTCCGCCGCAGAGCATGGGGGGAATTTAGCTTATACTATAACAAGGGGTGATAAGGTGGAGGAGATATTAAGTAAGTATGGGGAAGGAATCTGCAGAGAGCTTACAATCCATTTAAGTGACAACACTCAAACTGCCCTAACTCGGGATGCTCTGCTGTGTGTGATACCCTGGGCTCTCCCATAATTTCAGACAACTGTGCATGTGTGAGCCACTCAGGCGCTTGTTTCATTTATATTTCCAGATAGCAGGGCAAGAAAATCTTAATGGGGTAAGTTCCACTGTGTGCATCCCCACTCATCTGTAGCTTGGATTGCGCACTCCTGAGGTATGCATGTGATGCAGCCGCAGCACCTAGAAGTGGCCAGAGCTCAGGAAAGAAGTGAGTGGTCTTATACTGTTAGGCATCCCATTTCGGGAAGCCACATGAAGAGGTAGACCAACCCCACCAAGGCAGCGATCCATCACTGAGGGTTGGTGTAACCCCCCCCCCCCCCCCTCAACGCTGCTTTTCACTCACCTCTTCCTGGTCCCAACGGCACATGCGCAAGCTCGAGTCCAATGAGAAGCAAACTCCTCTATTATAGTCCCTGAAAGCTGTTTGCCTCTCACTGGGTGAGATCCCGCACATGTGCTGTTGGAACTTGGAAGAGGTCAGTGAAAAGTGGCTTTTTGGGGGGTTGCACACAGTGGGGCATCCTAATTTGGAGTGATTTGGGATGGCCCGGGGGAAGGCCAGCCCTGAAATCTTTTAGACCCGGTGGGTTTTGTTCCCCTTTAAAGTGACTGCCCAATCAAATAAGACAGGAGAGTCGCTTAACTTGGCAATGAGCAAATGGGATGGCCCCCATTCTGCAGCATTCTTGTTCCTTTTGCCCTGGATGTTCCCGCAGTCAGCGTAGGGTTACTGTGGCTGAGCTGCACATGAGAAAGACAAAACAGAGGTGAGTTATTGATGAACCAGCAGGGGGAGGGGGAGAGGTTTCGCCAGGGGCGTAGCTAGGGGGGAGCAGAGGGGGAATTGCCCCGGGTGCAGCAGGCCAGGGAGTGCCACAGGGGGGTCTGAGAACAAGCAAGGGGCGACATTTCGAATCTTTGCCCTGGGTGCCAGAAAGCTACTCCTCTGGGTTTCGCAAAGAAGCAAAATAGCCCAGGCATTTAAAGTATTTGGGTCTGCTTTAAGAAATCCTGCAGTCTTATAAACGTTAACCCCCTAATGAAATAGAAAAAAAAGTCCACAATCTCCAAGAATGTGTCTCCACTTGTATGACACACAGAGTTGGGGTCCTGGCACATGGGGTCAGCATTCTGCTCAACCAAACCTAATAGCTTTTTATCAAAAGGCAAGCAAGAGGAGGATAAAGAAAGTTTTCCGTCCTCACCTAGGTAACAAGAGCAGAGCTGGCCATAGGGATCAGCAGAAGATACTTACTTTGGTGCTGGCTGGGCTGTGTGTTGCACCCATCATGCCCCCCACCTCACCCAGAGCCACAATTCTCTCCTGCACCATAGCCACAGGACTGGCTATACCCACCCCTTCCATATTATCGGTCCTTGCAATACTAAAGCCCTAGTACTTTAAGAAGCCCATGTCCACCTCTGACTCAATAGCAGTTCCTGTAATGCTAAAGCCTCAGCACCAAGACACTGAGGGTGGTCTTGGTGGATTTCATCCCTATCTGAATGGCTGGGGCAGGAGCGTGGCCACAGCTCAAAGATGCAGGGGATGTGGAATGGTCTCGCTCCCCATTGCTGCACATATAAAATAATTCACCTTTTTGTAACTGCTGCTGTGGTCCCTCCTCCCCCTCAATGGCATCCTATGGATCTGACAGTAGCCTACAAAGAGTAAGTGCTGCTGGGATTCTTGACACTTTATGTGGGTTATGTTGGTTAAAGAAACATACCTTTCCCCAGGCCTACGGCACATGCGTGTGCTCTCATCCAATCAGATCTGTATGCCATGTATATTAATGTTCGGCTTACGGCTCTTTTTACATTTTTTGGCAATAGAGAGCTGGAAAGGCCGCATCCCCAGTTTCATTTTAGATGAGGGCGCACCTGCTTATATGAATGGCTGGGCGTGGGAGCTTGCTTCAGCCAAGAGATGCTGGGGATGTGGCTGTCAGAGTTTACATAGCGGTGGGGACCAGTAAAGAGTTCTTCGGTGACCTGGGAGGGTGTTACACAAGGGGAACCCCGGTTTGGGATGCCCCAAGGAAAGGCCAGAAGCCGGCCCTGAAGTCTGGCATGCCAGGGTTTAGTTTCACTTTAAATCCAGGCAGCAGCACGGCTAGGAAAGGAAGCCGACCGGGTGCTCCAAGATGGCCACGACCAGGAGGAGGCATTTCAGCTTTGAGTGGATGCCGGAGCAAATGTAATTGCTGACAATGATTCAGTATTATGCATGCAGCTGGGGCAAGTGAGTTTTGGGGAGTTTTTTCTTTGTGCAAGACTGTTGGTCTAGTTTAGGTCCATTTTTGTTCAGGGTAAGTAGTTAGGATTTATTTATTCCTTTTTTAACATAATAATATACTCTTTCTAGACCATATACCCTTTTGGATGTAACTGGCCCTCACACATTTGCTTCTCATACATGCAACATTCTACAAAATGTTATCTGTGTGGGTCAGCTACAGGCAGGGCTTTTAGGGTGTGCAACTTGAGCAGGCACACAGGGGCAACGCAACTAATTGACATGATAGGTCATTGTACCTGCATCTGGGTCAACTGTGTGTAACATCAGTTGCCCTCACTAAAGCTCACCTGACACTGTTCAGTGAGGTTTTTTTTCCTGCCAGGGAAGGGACGTGTGGTGCTACACATCCAGTCTGCAATGAGTGCTGGCCCAATGGGAAAAGCAAACTACACTGCATACAGGCCAGAGTGACCAGCTTGGGCTACTGCAAGGTGGGTCTGCTGCAAGGGAGGGGGATTTGGCATCCATATAATGTCTACTGTTGGACCTTTGAAGAAGGGGCTTGGGTTGCCTTTTCGTCCCTGCAAGGGAGGACGGGGAGGATTCACTTAGCGTCCTCGTGCTACTTAACAATTGCAAGCTGTGCAGAGGGCTGGGACTTGTCATATTCTGGGGGTTTGGAGCCCCTCTTACAATGGGGGGAGGGAGAATGTACTCTGCATAATAACTGTGGGATCTGGAAAAGCATAACTACCAACTTTTCAGCTTGGGAAAAAGGGACAACCGTTAAATGAAGCCACGCCCCTCATTGAGGGATGGATAGGAGATATAACAGTTAAAACAATAGAAACACTTTAAATAGGCAAATGAATCATTTATTGATGCATATCTGCATGTTACACCTCAAAGAGGGACAAATGAGAACAAGGGACTCAAAAAAGGGATGGCCCCTCCAAATCAGGGACGCTTGGGGGAATATAAAAAGTCACTTGTGTGGCCTGGGGGATCAACTCGCATTTTGCCTAGTAATGGTGAGTTGTGGGCGGAATCCACTGGCACTCTACATATTACTTTGGGAGTCTGAGTGCCCTGCTCCCACTCTGCCAGTTATTTTAGGGAGGTGGATTTTAACTTCCCACTAAATCAAGTTAGCTTCTCTTGGAGAACGTGAGTGGGAGCCTAGTAAAAAAAAAAAGGAAGAATTAGAGCGGGTTTTACTCACTGCCATAACAGCTACTCGAGTGATAATCTGATCTGATAAACCCTTCAAGTTTGCAATGGACCTTCTGTCTGATGTCTGACAGTTGCCCTCGGGACAGAGCTGCATCCCTAACCCCCTTTAGCATTCCAATGTGGGATGCCTGTCTTCATGAAGCCCCATAGGAAGCACTAAGAATGAGCATAATACCCTGCAGATATCAGGGGTGAAGGGATTATGATGATGCAACCAGGGCCAGCACTAGCACCCGGCAAGGTCGGTCAGCTGCCGAGGGGCCAGCACAGCCAATGATCAAGGCTGTCTGCACAACCAGCACAGCCAATGATCAAGGCTGTCTGCGTTGCACATCGAAGCCGGCCCCGCCCTGCGAAGGCTGGTTGGCTGTGCTTGAATAGTGGGCGGGACTATCTCTCCCTCCTGCCCGATGCTGTCAGTAGCTCTTGATATCCCTGCCGAGCTGGAGAGAAAGGCAGAACAGCAGCCAGGAGAGAAGCAGCACACGTCACAGACATAGGAATGAAGAACCGTCTGCAGACTTGAAGGTGCAGACTCATAGACAGTGCTCTTTTTCTCCACATGCTATGACAGGGCTGTCATGCTCTCCCCCGCACCTCACAAATGCTGAAGACCAGAGAAGCTGCAAGCTTTACAGCAGGCAGCTATCTATGTGTTAACCCTTCCCTATACAGACACCTTCTGTTCGCTTTATTATCCTGTCATAAGACATCAATTGCAGGTCTCCTAAATGTGCTGCTACAGATCTGTGTATCCCACATGAAAGTAGGTCTCAAACTGTGTACCTGTGTTATACTTAGAGTGGACCAAAACTCAGAATTTTTAGCGTTTTGGTACACTTCACGGGCCATCCCGATTTGGGATGCTTGTGTATAAAACCCCCGGAACTCTTCTTACTAAACTGGCAAACCCACAGTGCATGTGCCTCTTGCAAGTATCATTCATTGCAGTGCATAGCAATACATGACCATCGCCCTGCACCTTTCAAGGCTGCTCCCTCCAGCTGCGGACAATTGGCCCCAGCCATTAGGTACAGTATGCCTGGTGCAGGTGCACACAGGGGATGGCGAGGTCCATGCAAAATCTTTCTGTTATTTTACTTTATCCATGGTTTCAGTTTCTCTATATCCATCTCCATTTCCCATGTTCCCTCTGTCTTTCCATTTTCTCCAAGTTCAGTATTTCTTTGCTTTTTTTTCCAATTCCTACCCTGCTAGCCACTACTATCTGTTGTTTTTCACTCATACCCCATCTTACTTTCTTTTCCATCCCCTCTTTTTTGGCAATTATAAATACAAAATGTCCCTCTTTTTTTTTTACTTTCTGTTTTTCTTTCCAACCACCCCTTCACCCCCTCTCTATTAACCTTGCTTCCATTGTCCCCTCTTTTTTACGTCCTCCGGCAGACGGCTCTCATAGCCGGGTGAGTATCATTTCTGAATTTTAGGCCTCCTACAATATATGGCTCAGTGCAGATGGGGGTGGGTGTCTTTATGGCTGCTTTAAGAGTATAAGGCTTCCTACCAGCGCTCAGGGGCATTTTTGATTATAGCGAAACCCATGTCTAGTGTACGACAAATAAGTAAACCTTACACTTCATTTAAAAACGGACGTGTTTTCAAAGCTATTTCTATTTCTAAAATGGAGCGTGATCTTTAAAGAAGTCCAGCCTTTATACACAAAAAAATGACACGTATATTGCCCCCAACTCTCCCTTGGCTCAAAACCCAATTTGGGCAATTTAAAATAAAAGAAAAAGCCTCTTGCTCCAGATAAGGCAGTCACCGCCATGCAGAGTGATTTTTTAAGCTCCCAAATCAGGTCTAGGGGTCTGAGAGGTATTTTTTCTGTCCAAAAGAGTCTGGGGCCGCTCACTATCCTGCCCCCAATGTGTGCAGCTGGGATTCCATTCAGCCACTCCAGCCGCACATTAATATGCACGGCCAGAAAAGCTGACTGGACGAGAGCCGCGCCTGCGCTGGTAGGTAAGAAAGATGGGCTGGCAGCAGGGTTTCACATCGCAGGGCCTCCCAAATCATGATGCCCCAGGGGGATGGACCAAAACCTGGGATAGCAGGTTGTCCAAAATAAATTGACTCCTGAAGGGACCCTCAAACTGAATTATGCATGCATGAGTCATCATTTGCTGCTGAGGATGTTCAATAGGAGTTACTAAGAAATATAAAGCTGGCTGAATGAAAGATGCAGCCAGCATAGAGACAGTAGAATACAGGCTAATTATTAGCAATTTTGCATGGAATAAGCCACCACTACCTGCAAGCCTGGCAGTATAAAGATTTTATCCTGGGACCTGAAAACTACCTACTGCAGAACCACATGCCTTCTTTTAAAGAAGACGCTGCTGTGTGTGCATCAGTTTCAGGGCTACTGTTGGGTGAAGCAGTGAGAGAAAAAAGTACCGTAAATATCTCTCTACTGCAGGGCAAGAGAATCAGATGGGTTAGGTTATGTACGGAGAAGGACCCACACTAGAACCACCTAGCCAGTGAGGCCTTAGGTTTGCTTTAACTGGTGGGGTATCCCAAATCAGCATGCCTAGGAGACGTGGGGTATGAGCGGACCCCCATTTAATTTTGACTTGAGATCCGCTTTACTGTAAGCTCTGCTGGCTGATGAGCACCTGTTGTTTATGGTCTCCTCGAGTCCTTGAAGCATTATCCAGCAGTGCAATGACCATAAGCAAAACACATTACTGAGCGCACTGCATAAATGTAACCCACTAAAGGGCTCATCACCAGATTATTTGCTTGATAAAAAGCTTTTTTGCCACCATCTGCTGCTGCGGTCAACAACACAGGGCGTTCTCAGCGAGCTGTGTTTCCTCTGTGAATTGCCCAATTACATGTCATTAAGAGAAACTGCGCCTCATCGAACCGAGGACCAGCCAGACGTCTGTCCTGCTCTGCAGTTCCCACCTCCCGGACCATCAATATTGCTTGTTTACTGCTGGCCAGGCTTCCGTTCACTAACCTGACCTGTTTCCCCCTGTCACCCAACTTCCTTTTTTAATAAATGTCAGTTGTCATAGAGACAGCGCGAACATACACTTCACTTGAAAGTAGTTTAATCAGGCGCATTTTACCCAAGATAGAGAAAAACAAGTAAGCGAAATGGCAAGTATCACAATAATCTGGAGAAAATTCATACTGATCTGGGCCTCGATTCAATAAGGGTAGAAACAAATTCTCATGGTAGTAAAAGATTCAATTCATGAGAAAAAAGCCTGAGAATTTCACTGTTGCTGAATCACCAGCTAAGAAAACAATGAAAGTCAATGGCACTTTTTTACTCCCAAGAAAAGCTGCAATTGACTTTCATTATCTTTTTATCTAGTGATTCAGTAACAGTGAAACTCTCAGGCTTTTTTCTCATGAATTGAATTTTTTTCTACCATGAGAATTTTTTTCTACCTTTATTGAATCGAGGCCCTGATCTGGATTATATAGTTTCTATCCACTTTTTGACATTGACTAGCACTGGAAGGCACGAGTAATGTTCCTCCTAACAAGGACAAGGCCATGTACTAATTAAAAAAGTGAAACTATCATCACAAACACACCGCTAAAAAAGTTTACACTTGCAACATTTACTAGTGGCTAAAGGGAGATATCCTTGGAGATAATGTTATGTAATGTAGCCGGGAAAAGCAACCCCACAGCATGGGATCAAGTTTAAATGGGACCTCCACCCTATTGTCCGGCCAAAAGCAAAAAACAGCCCAGCTGAATTGCACAATGCTGGTAGTTTAAAACTTACCGGAATTGGCGATCTCGTCCCTGCCATCTGGAAGGCCTGGAGCCTAGTGTTAAAAGTGGACCAAAACCCACCACGATCGCCCCGGGAATCTATAAGATTGATTCCCTCCCCTGGGGCATCCAAAATCGGGTGTGTGAAACCCCCCAGGTCACCCTATACACTTACCTTGTTTATTGGGCCAACCGTGCATCTGCGAGCCGTGGCCGCATCCCCGCTATCCCTCTAGCAGGGCACGTGCCCACGCCAGGCATTTGTGAATGGCCAGCACGGGCACACTCCCTGTTAGAGGGTAGCGGGGGATGCCGTCGTCAGCACACTCTGAGCCGCTGGCCTTAGATGACGTGACGTCTCAATGCCTGCTGATTGGACAAGCGGCCGTGCATGCGCCGTAGGACCCGGAAGAGGTGAGTTGGCTTCCCCGATCTGTGGGGTTTCACACAGCAGGTCACCCCCAATCGGGGTGCCCCAGGGAAAAGAGCCAAAACCAAGGTTAGTCAAAATCCTAGGTTTTGGTCCACTTTAAAAGCTTTGGTTCTGAAGTGTGTGGGGGCGTTCTGAAGGGGATGGGACCTCGTGGCATGCTGTGTGGCTCAGCCGGATGACACAGGTGTCATGTGACAGCCTATGTAATTTAGAGTTGCCCATAGACCAGGAGGCAGATATTGGTGTGAGTATAAAGGCATGCCTCACTCTGCACACTCTACACAGGCAATGCCCCCCATGGCCAAAGCTATGAAACAGAAACCCACCGGAATAGTGGCAGCTATGGATAAACTGACATCATAGGGGAAGAGGGGGGATTGAGGGTCATAGAGAAAAATTAATGTCAGAGTAGATCCTCCAGAATAAAAGTTTAATTTGGGTCACTGGCATCCCAGCGCAGGAGGTTCTGCTTTCCCCATCAATTTTGTATAGGGGCAATTTGCTGGGACTCTGGATGTTTGGGGGCAGGGGGGTCTTCTCTGGAACTGGGATTTTGACCATCCCGGGTTTTGGTCCTTGTCCCAGGTTGTCCAGTAAAATTTGCCTTCCCGTGGTTAATTCGTGGGCGCAGCAGATCGGCTGTGCTTGTCATTTTCGGCTAAGAATCCACACGGTGCGTGCACGCACGGCTAAAGTTATAGCGTAGTGCTGCTGTGGCCTGTGAATGTGCCATATGATGAGGAAGAAGGTAGGTTTTTCTGGGCACTCGGGGGGGGGGTCACACAGCAGGGCATCTCGAATCGGGATGCGCTGGGGCAAGCAATCAGCCAGCCCTGGAGTGTCATAGATTTCTAGACTGCCTATGCTGGGTTTTGTATCTTCATCATGTCGGGTTTTAGTCCATTTCTCTTGGGAACTCTATGAAACCCCGGCGATCCCAGGGTGCATAATCTAGGCTCACATCCCGTCAACTCTGTATACCGAGCATATTAAAGCCCCCATTATGGGTCAGCATTATGACAGGCTCGGGGGGAGAGCATCCAGATTGCTGGAGCATTGACGCCCGCAGTGCCCACAACTCTTACCTGAACCTCAATCCTCAGCCTAAATGAGACCTGACAATTGCCCGCCAACCGTCTTGTGGGTTGAGGTCATGTTGTCTTTCCTGGGCGCTGGCATTTTGGCAGAGGATCGAGGTTCAGGTAAGAATTGCGGGTGCTGCCGTGGTAGATGCACGATGTGATCCCACACCCATTAGGTAGGAATTAGGTGTGGGTCCACTTTAATACATGGCACACAACTCAGTAGAGCCCAGGATAGAGATGCTAAAGTGAGCACTGGCACGCACAGTGCGCAGTGCGATCTCTGGGGTTTGGAGTATATTGGATATACAAGGGTGGTTTTACACATTTGTGTATCTCAGATTGGCTTCACAGGGGTTTGGCCCGTTTTAGGAGGTGGCAGGAGACAGGGTCCTGATTAAGGAAAAAAATGAGGGTTACATGTGATGCAGTAATTGACTTGCTATAATATTGCTGAGTAATGGACACAAATCTGAGTGTTTAATGCTACACAGTATACCTGGCTACACAAGTCATTTAGTCATTTAATGTTAATAAAAACAATTCTTTCTCACACTAATGTCCTTTAAAGGGATTGTAACAGCTACACTCACCTTTCTCTGGTCCAAGATGGCAGCTGCAACATTGACCACTCCATGCATTGCAATGTAAGGGGCACACCAAGGTGGACACGTATAGCACTGTCCCCTCTATTGCAGTGAAGGAAGTGGCCGTGTTGAGGGCTGAAAGTAGACTTGTTTCTTAAGTATTTTGCAGCCTCTAACAAGTTTCCTCCAGGATTGCCCTGTATTTAGCTGCATCCATTTACCCAGCAACTCTGATCAGCTTCCCAGTCCCTGTTGAAGAAAAGCCCCCCCTCCCCCCCACGACATGATGCTCCCACCACAGTGAGGATATTGTGTTCAGGATAATGTGCAGTGTTAGATTTCCTCCACATGTAGCATTTTGCATTTAGGCCAAATTCTGAGTTTTGGATCTCTGCAGCTCCTCCAGAGTGACACTGGGCCTCATGGCTGCTTTTCTCATTAGTGCTCCCCTTGCCTTGGCTGTCAGTTTAGGTGGACAACCATGTCTTGGTAGGTTTGCAGTTGTGCCATAGTCTTTCCTTTTATGGAAGAGCTTGGGCTCTGAACATCTCATGGGCCATCCCACTGTATGAAACCCTCTGGATCACCCTATTTACTTACCTCTTTCTGGAACCCTTGGCTCCCCAGCCACATCAGCAGCATACCTCTGGGGTGTGGATCCGCACCAGGCCTTTCTGAGTGTCTGGGGTTGACTTGCTGGAATTTCGAGACAAGCAGGGATGCAGCCATAGATACTCCATTTAGATTTCATTGGTCGCCAGAAAGGAACAAAACCCAAGAAAGTGCAATTCTTGGGTTTTGTGTGTCTCTTTAAATTTAAGTCCTACAACCTGCCTTTTGTGTAACTACACAACACAAGCTTTACGAACTATGGATTTGTGAAACACATTTTTAACCTTCACTTGATCAAGTGCTCATTGGAACCCTAGAAATTCACAGACCTCAGAGACTTTTAGTTACATCTGTATTAGACACATTTCTGTGTAGCAAAGCCTGAAGGAATTTGGCAAAATATCAACTGATTCTCATCCAAGATTATTATGTCCGTGACGTCAGTTATTGTAGAAATAGCAAATCCAAACAGCTCTTCATCTCGCAAGCTCACAAGGGACTCATTTTGTATAGCTTGGCCGGGAAATGTTAGCACAAAGGAAAAAAAAATGTATGCCAACAAAAAGGGCAACCAGAGGGAAAGCAAGACGATAACCAGAGCAACGTGGGAAAGTTTGTCCTATCTTAAAGGGGCTATAAACCCAACGGCAATAATAAGGCAGCAAGCAGCTCACCTGATGTCTGTCCCATGTGTTTCTCCTCCATTTACTGCAGTTCAGAGTAGAAGCTCAGCTGAAATTTGCCCTTCTTTCAATTCCATTCCTCCACGCAATAAATGGTGCAACTGCTACTGCCACAGTGGTCCCAAACCTGTTTCAGACTACAGCAGAGAATGTTCAAGACTCCTGAAGCTTTTGAGATGCTTTGAAATAGTCTTAGACATTGTTCCCAAAGGAGATAAGGTGGGAAAGAGTTAGAGTGTGTCTGGACAGGGACTTTAAACTGTCTCAAGCCAGCCTCCTATGTCTGGAATGAAAAGCCAGGACATTAAAATACAAATTAGACAAGTAAAGTTCAGAGACCTGGATGCTATTAAAGCGGACCAACAGTCAAAAATGAATTAAATTAGACCAACACAACAAACAGTGCTCATATGCATCCCTCCCCGGGGCAAAATAGATTGCTGCTGACGCCTACTGGTATTAACAAGATGGCCGCTCATGGGCAACAGGAAGTCGTGCTGGGCCTGTTACTGTGCATTTCAGTTAGTCAATTGGGAGAGGAAGCTCCAAAATGGCTGCCACCTTTCTTTTCCAACTGTGCCAGGCTGTTGGTCCAGTTTAAAGTGGAACAAAACACAAACTCGGGTTTTGGTCCATCTGCCTGGGGCACCCTGGTTTGGGATGCCCCATATGTGAAAATCTGGCATTAACCCCATGTCCTTAACTTTCCACGAGCCCACAGCAAAGGAGCAGCTTTCCTCCAATCAATATTTTAAAGTGCGGCTGGAGGCGCTGAATGGAATTCCCAGCCGCACACACAATTGGCGCCCGGCATCACTCGCATCCTTTAGCTGTATGTGGCCATGCACAGCCATTCAGTTACAGTGATGCCGCCAAAGGCTCGTTGGTGAGATAAGTATACAAGGCAACAGGTGGGTTTTAGAAAGCTTTTGGTCCATTTTAGAGGAAGTGTTAATTGCAACGCCCCATACTGCAGCCAGCTAAAAGGGAAAGTCCAATTTTAATGCCACTGTTTGAAAGTGTATATTTTTGTGTGTCTCACATCCCAGGTTTCTCTTCTTGTATACAGTATCTTGGTTTACAGCTGCCAATAGCAACAGATTGCAGGTAGTAAACACCGCTTCCATAAAGCATACAATACTCAGCTCAGCACCTTGAGGACATCCTCCTGGAAAAAAAGACTGTCAAAAATGCCATCAAAAGTGACTTTAGGCATGACTGCAACCTCTTGCTTCCTTCTGTTCTGCGGACTTCCTTTCTAAAAAGCCTGACTGCTGCAAAGCTTGTGGTTTATTCTCTCATGGTAGGGGTGATAAGTTTAGTCTATCAGGGGTGACAGAGCCTGTCACCCATGATTCCCTCTTCCTTCCATTAAAATAAAAAAAACAAGCCTGGCAGGATATTTCTTGATGCCAGGTGTGTAAGTGACCTCTCCTCCCACCATCCAGCATATTATATGGATTTTTATAATTGGTCCATTTTTCATGAATGTGCTCCTTTAAACAAGAATGCCAGCCAAAACTTTGTTCCAGTGTAAGTAGTACATCCACTTTTATGTTTTTGTGCCTCATGTATGTTCACCATAGATATGATGTGAATTGTATTCCATAGATAGAATTTTTAGGAAACAAATGAAGGTGACCTGGGATCAATGCTGAGATTCTGTATTGGCTTACAATTATTAACAATTTTAAAGCGGAACAAAACCCACACATTCCGGCCCTGGAATCTAAAATCTCGAAAATGACATGTACAGTATACTGCTATTTGGAGCTAACCTCATGCTCGTTGTGCTTTGCCTTAAGATTTATTTTATCTTATGTTTTTGTCCGTTTAAGAAAATCTCATTAATAAAAATAAATCTTAAAAGCAAAAAAAAAAATATTGCTCTCAATAATTATTCTGGACATGAGAATGAATGTGTCCTTGTTTATTCAGATTACTTAATTTAGGGGCTTAATATTGTTACAAAAACATGGCATTAGTTTATACTATCTCAGAAACAAAGATCAGTTATTTAATTCTTTAACTTCTTGGTGTGTCAGCAAGGTTACATTCTAATGAACAGTACCATGTGTTATGTTTCAGGATGAGGATGGTAGGTTCACAGTCTGGCTACAAAAAAAGAGTTACGCCTATGGCTTATGCCATGTATTGCTCAAGTTCCAAAATGCTGCCTATGGTCAGAATTGAAACTGGACCTTTTATATCTGCTGGTTGGTAGACAAAACCCTAAGATGGTGCACGGTTCAAGAAGGGTTCCAACATTAGAAAGGGTATTTAACCCCCTAACTGCCCTGAAAGAAACACCCCAAATGTCCCAACAATGTGTTTCCATTAGCAGGAGCACACATACCTCCCCCTCTGCAAGTCCAATACCAGACAGCCACACTCACATGTACACGTGGGCCATGCACTGACATAAAGTGCAGAACTCCACCCTATCTGGAAGTTCTATTGATGGTGGTACTTAATTAGAAGGGTGGAGACATTTGGAAAATACAGTAAGCAGTGGTACTCAATGGAAAAAGGTTGGGAGACCCTGCTTTAGAACAGAACATTGACTGCCCTAGTAAATTGCTAAAGAGTCCAAAGAACTGCTTTACCAGAACAATTAAAAGTGGCCCAAAAGTCACATTTTTAACTAACATCCCCTGGATTGCTGGATTACTCCCCCCTGACAATTTTCACTGCTCCTGCTTCACTCTAATCTCCTTCCTATTGTCTCCAGTGCTAACAACACTTGGTTTAAACCTTGTGGCATCTAATTTTGTATTGTTCCATGTACTGTATGTTTTACCTTGTCTGTAATCATACCTTGTAAAGTGCTACGGAAGATGATGGCGCTATATAAATAAATAATAATAATCCCAGACAATGGCCCCTGTTTTTGCTGTAAAGCTCCACCTCCTCCATTCATTGGTACTGTTGTATGTGGTAATGATGTCATTGCCACACTTATGCAATGACTGGTCGTCTACCATCTTACACAGAGGGACAGTGAAAAATAAAGTGCCCCAGGACTTTTAAAAGAGCGAAAATATCTATTTCTAGTTCTACATCCTAGGAAGGGAGTATCGTCAGGTGCTTTGGCCAAATATATTTCACAAGTTAAGTGGGTTTTGGTCCGCTTTAAAGAACTCCTCATCTGTGGACTTTTCCTGAGACTCTAGGGCCAGGCAGCACCAGCAGTAACCAGATGATCCGTTTACCTTACGTGCGGCCCCGCGCTGATGATCGTCCTCCTGCAGTACCTGAAAAAATGCTCTTTGGGGTTCCTGAGTACAGCTACAGCTACCCAGAGGTTCCTAGAGTACAGAGGCCCCCAGGCCATGCCCACCCACCAAATGGAACCCAGAAGCGTAGCTCCTGGCTTCACAAACCAGGGCTGTGGGTGTAAGATCCTTACCTGCTCCCGTGGTCCTGTCCCGCGGCGCCTCTTCGCGGCGGAGCCCGGCTCCGGTCTTCCGGCGGCCGCTCCGGGCGGCCACCTCCGCCTCCTGCTCTGGGGCCCCAGCCTCCGCCGCCTCCTCTGCCTCGGCGGCGGCTGGGGTCGGCCTGACTGCCAGGGCGGTCCAGTCCCTGGGGCTGTTCCTATAGGGAACGAGGTTGTAAGTTGCACCAATCACCCTCACAGTTGCACCAGTCACCACATTCCCCTTCCCATTGGCCAGTTCCCCTTTAAATACATTCCTGCCCGATACACCGGTGCCAGTTATAGCCATTATTAGCTTGGGTGTGCTGTTGGATTTGCGTTTAGTGTGTTTAGATCCGGCTCCGTCTTTGACCATTCCTGCCCGCTGCCCGCACCGACCATCTGCCTGTCTGACCTCGTCTCTGCCTTACCCCTTTGATACTGCGCTTTGGTGACCACCAGGCTTTTGACCCCTGCCTGTCTTGACCATTCTCCGTCTAACCCCTTGGATACCATGCCCTGTGACCACCCAGCTTTGACCCCTGCTCGTCTCGACCATTCTTGCCTACCCTGCTGGACTCGACGTTTCGGACTCAGCCCGCTTGAACTTCCGATTTGGGATACCCCGCCGTTCGCCTATCTTCACCATAAGCCAGAAATCTTTGCGCCAGTAAGTCCTGGGGGCAACCGAGTCTGGAGAGGCATAACTCGTGTCTCCAGCAAGCGGGGGCTTGTCTATAGGCACAAGAGGTGGTGGAGATTGGGGATTGCTTGGCTTATGAAAGAAGGGTGTCCGGCGATCCCTGATAGTGGGAGGGCGATTGGTGCCACTGGACCAACAGTAAGGTCTTCTAGTTACTGATGGTATACAGAAGTAGACATTTCCCTTAGGTTTATTGCATGGGCCACAGTGGTGATAGTTATGTCAATGCCACTGAGGTGATGGAGGAATTGCATTGTGGCATCAGAAACTGTGATGTCTAATGGTCAGAGAGACATTTAGCTTACCAGTTGATTTTGTTGTTTGACACTGTGATGTTCATGGGCACATAAACATTTCATGACAGACTCAAATTATAGGCCATATTAGGAATGTGATCTTATTTTTAAACACAAATGTCATTATAGATTTAATGTGTTTGTCTGTATCGGGGTAATGGCAGCTGTAAAAGTCTTACGGAACATTGCCTAACACGGCATGAAATGTTCTCTTCCATCCTGATTACTCGGTGTGTTTGTGGAAAGCAGTGAGCCGAGGAAGAGCTGACATGTCACAGTCATCCCTTCAGATTGTGACGAAGAAAGACAAAGGCTGATCCCGGCAAGTCAGGGTGACTTGGGGTGAAAATGCTGAGAGCCTAAGATGAAATGCTTTCTGTTATGATAGCAACACCTCATGCAGTTCCTTGCATCACTAATGGTTAGCAGATTGTATAGTAACAGCACTTTATTACCAGATCTTATGGGCAGTTCCTGACTTTATGCAGGTGCTTATAATCTTAGTAGAGCCCCATTCTGGAACACAAAGAGCAATGGATGCGGGTAGGGGGTTATTATTTGATCTATTCAGGTTCCAAAACATTCCTTATTGATGTGGTTTAAAGTGGACCAACACCCAGGATTTAGACTATCCTGGGTTTTGGTCCACTTCGGGGGGCACCCCGATTGGGGGTGCCCCGCTGTGTGAAACCCCCCAGAAAGCCCCAAAAACTCACCTCACCACGCTCCCACGTGACCGCGCCGTCCAATCTTACAGGGCGCACCATTCACAAACGGCCGTCACGGGCGGGCGCACGTCTAGAGGGGCGCGCGGGAGGCAGCGGCGGCGGCAGGTAAGGTTAAGGATAAGGTAAGGTTTTTTGGGGGTTTTGGGGGGGTTTCACTTCGCGGGACATCCCGATCTCGGATGTCCCGCGGTGAGGGAGGTGATCGGCCCGGGAATCTTATAGATTCCCGGGCCGATCACCCCTGGGTGTTGGTCCACTTTAAAGGAAAACCTTACTTGTGACTGAAAGCACCGTGGCCAACAGAGTAAATAAAAGGAAAACTCCCTTATATATAATATATATTATATTACACCATACCTTTACCCTGAATAAGAGCATAACTTGTATATTCCCCCACCCTGTACATACAGATTGCCCACATCATAAATTATCCCACCTGCACCTATTGCGTTTTCTGAGCCTTTAAACATCCAAAATGGCGGCCCAGGCTGGCTGCAGACAGGAAGTGTCTTCTGACTGTGCTGCTCTGAAGAAACAAGGAGTAGAAAGATGGTGGTGGCCATAAATTGGAGTCCTGAACAGAGTTGCAGCCCAGTGGGGGAAAGAGTAATAAGTAAGCGACTAAAAACTTAAAATATATTAATTTTAGATGCTGGGGAATCATTTTTTAGGGATTTGGGCTTTTCATAAAAGGTCCAGTTTAAGCCTAAAATGTGTCTCTCTACATGGTGGCTTGCAACTCTGTTTTGGTACTCGCCAAGTCTCACCCCCCATACAGCCAAATACATCCGACTTAGTGCTAATGAGAGCCAATAGCTTGGACCACACGTCCACAAGTGAGAGCTGTTTGGCTGTGTACATTTTAAGCTAATCCTTGGCAATGCACACTCAGCGGCTTTCTGCGTGCCTTGGATGGCTCGGTGAAATAAAAAGATGATTTGCATGGCTATGCCCACTGCAAGGAGTCATAGGTAATTTTATTATTAATTCTTTTTGTTGGGCACTGTGTGAAAAAAAAAAAAAAAAAAAGCACACGGGAGACTGAGTTCTGACTAAATATATTGTGGACAGAGTCCTGTCCCTGTGAAGCAGAGGAGGGGGGCTTGCTGCAGGAAATGGTGTCCCTCATATTATTATTATTATAAAAGTTTATTTATAAAGCGCCATCTTCGGCGCAGTACAATGTAAAAATTACAAACAGGGTAAAACAACTTACGATAGGGGCAGAACTTACCCGCACACCCCAAAGACTGCTGCACAGTTTGTTTTAACCCAACAGATCATCCTTAGGAACAAGTGGAGGAGGCCCCTAAGTAATGGAGGCCCCATGTTGCCACACAAAAACTATAAAAGGGTGATGCATATGTGAGGAGTGGAAGGTAAACTGCAGCATTTCTACCATTTCCAGGCCTATGATAGTGGGCTCTGATCCCAAACGAGGTGAGGAATGAAGCACCCAGCCTGGTGTTAAGGTGAGTATAACCTGTTTTTTAAAACTATTACACTTTAACAATTGCCCTTATCTTGGGGAAAATGAGTGCAATGTGCCTTTCTAATTAAAGCACTTTATTAAAGTCCCTGTCTAGACACACACACACACACACACACACACACACACACACACACACACACACACACACATTTCCTCCCACCTTATCTCCTTTGGGAACAAAGACTATTTCAAAGCATCTCATAATCTACAATAGCATTCCTTGCTTTAATTTCTGGGCCGTGGTTAGGCTGGAAAGGGCGTGTCATGGCGAAGCTTTGTGAGTCTTGAGCATGCTTTGCTGTGGACAGAGACAGCAGTGAGACCACTGTGGCTTGCTGTGCTCACTCACAAAAGAGGGCACCAAAGGACAAAGTGGCGTTTTGACCATGTTTCAGGTGGAGGAATAAAATTAAAGGAGGGAAAACTGCTATGGCTTCTTCCCAGTGCTTCAGGGAATGGAGCAGAAGCACACGGGATAGGCATCAGGTGAGCTGCTTGCTGCCCTGTTATTGCCATTGGCATTGCAGTCCCTTTAAGTCCTGTTTCCTAATTTGTTTTAGGAGAAAGAATTACTTTAAATATGCAAGATGCTCTTTTATTGATTAACAAAAAAAATCAAAGGGAGCAGAGGGAGTGTGTTAAAAATGAGAACTCTTGTTCTTTCTGTTTTCTCCAACAGCCTTCCACAGATTGCTAATTGCTCTCGACTCATCTAATCTTCAACCTTCGTCTAATTAAGTTCCCAGCTCACTTGCCTGTTCTAATGGCATTACTTGTTGAGTAATATCGTATTACTAGCGATAACAGCGTCTTAGTAAAATAGCTGTAGCAGAAAAGTTTTTCTAAATAATGATGTGTGACGTCACCTGCTTCCTGTGCTGATAGAATTAGAGCCTATAGCTACTGAAATTGGTACTAAAAAGGACATAACTACTCAGCTATTAGCCTTTAAATTCAGTTTATAATGCAATTATTAGCGGAGCAGACACATCTTTATATACTGTGGGAGGATGAAGTACGCTCAAGATGTGCATACCAGATACAAACCTAATACAGGTAAGTTCAAAGCTACTGTACCTGCATATTCCATTAATTGTTCTATTAGGTTCTCTTCAATAACACAGGGAATTGTGTTAATAGAACCACTCATGTGACAGTGGGAAACGACTATAGTAGAAAATTCTTTTAAAGTGGACCAACACCCAGGATTTTGACTATCCTGGGTCTTGGTCCACTTCGGTGGGGCACCCCCGATCGGGGTGCCCCGCTGTGTGAAACCCCCCCGAACCCCCCGAACTCACCTCTCCCCGAGCCGATGGACAAGCCGCGGACAAGCGGCTCCTCCGCCGCCGCCTCCCACGCTTCCCTCTTGACGCGCGCGTGCCCGCGCCGGCCATTCACAGATGGCCGGCGCGGGCGCGCGCACGTCTAGAGGGGCGCGAGGGAGGCGGCGGCCGAAACTGAGGTAAGGAGTTTGGGGTGTTTGGGGGGGTTTCACCCCGCGGGACATCCCGATCTCGGATGTCCCGCGGGGAGGGAGGTGATCGGCCCGGGAATCTTATAGATTCCCGGGCCGATCACCGGTGGGTGTTGGTCCACTTTAATAAAAATAAAGTTAAACTGGACCTTCAGCATCATTTAATGAAAAAATTATTCTCCATCATCTAAAATTAATATATTTTACCTTTTTAGTCTCTTGAATTGTTCTTTCCACCTCTAGGCTGCAACTCTGTTCCGGACTCTAGGTTCTGGGGCTGCCATCTTGCCTCAAGTATCACATACTGAGGAAAGGATAGGGGGGGGGGAGTGCAGGGGGTGGGGTTATAGCTGTGCTTTGCACAGACAGAGCAGAGCTGGGGTCAGGAAAAGGACAGCAATCCCAGAATGCAGAGAGGCATAGTCAGAAGACACTTCCTGTCTTCAGGCAGCCTGGGAGTCCATGGGCCACCATCTTGGATGTTAAAATGATCAGAAAAGGCAGTAGATCCAGGGAGGATGATTTTTAATGTGTAAAATCTGTATGAAACATATAAGATATGCTCTTATTAAGTTATGGTACATTGCAATAAAAATGTTTTATTTCCAAGGGCAATAGTGAAAACTACAGGCAATTTCTATTGAAACCAGATATGCTTAGCTAAAATAGGTTAGTATAGAACTGAGGATAGAGTGTGTTATTTATTTTTTATCGCGCCATCTCTTCTTTTCTGTTTCATTCTCAGTATTACATTAATTGAACGCAAAATAAAGGAAAAACAAAACGGTACTCTCCTTGTGTCTCACACAGCTTAGCGGTCTCAGGCCGGCAATCCAGGGCCATATTTGGTGTTCATGCGGCCGGCACCTAAGGTAAGGTAAGGTAAGGTCGCATCCATGAGTATCAGTGCACATATGGACACACACCAACCACCAACCAATTAAGTCAGGTTCTGAATAGTACACCGCCCAACTGCAGAGCATTATAGGTACATTTTTTCCAACATTAAACTACTGCAATTTGTGCCCTCCTCTGCATCTGGATTTGATCCCCCCCCCCCACCGTTAGTCACAAGGAGCACAGCCATGCCCTCTCCAATGACTACAATGGAGGGGGCATGTCATGCCTCGGCTCCTCCCCTCCATTCCAGTGAATGGAGAGAGCGTGGTAGCATTCTTGTGACTGATGGCGGGACGCAAGTACAGCGAGCCATCAATGCCTACTCCATGTACAGGCAGTACTGGGATCCAGCGATCAGATAAATTGCTTTTTGCTGGACTCGGACCGATCAGCCATGAGGGATTAAAAGGTAATTACCGTATTTACACCATATAAGACACACCTGCCCATAAGACGCACCTAGGATTTGAAGGAGTGCGCACACACCCGGTCCATGCAGCCGGGGAACGCGGACGCAGGCTGCTAATGCTGTATAATCGCAGCATGCCGGACTTTTGCAGGGCAATTGCCTACTATTGCCTACTTGGCCCATTAGCTTTCTTCATGTATTTTATGGGGTCGATTCAAAGATATTTTAGGATAGAAATTTACCCTTGACTGTTTTCCAGCAGTGTTCCGCAAACTTTTTATTTATAAACTGCCTTTTTCTAATTATTTCATATACCACACAACACAAATCCTATTTTAAAAATGATCTTTTGACACCGCAATTACAGGGGCGCTCTCAACATTGGACCAATTTTTCTTTCATTATGAAGCATAAATCTATAGACTGTAAGCTCACACGGGGCTCTCTTTCCTATAGTCTCCTGTTCTCACAACATATGATCTGAACTTTGTAGCATCTAGTCTACTACTATCTAGGGCTGCTAAAGGGCAAAAGGAGGAAGAAATGGCCAAATCTATGAAGAGGGGAGATAAAACCTTTTTCCGATATATTGGTGACAGAAAGAAGAAAAACAATGCAGTCTCAAAAATTAGAAATGGGAAAATAAATATATTGACGGAGATAAGGCTGTGGCTGACCATCTGAATAGCTACTTTTGTTCTGTATTTTCAGATAGTAGCAGGCATGGCCATAGCACAGCATCCCGCTGGGAGTGCACAGCTCCGGAGTTTCTGGAGGCTGATGTCTTAGCCGAGCTGGCACATCTAAAGGTAAGTAAGGCGATGGGTCCAGATGGAATCCACCCCAGAGTTCTAAGGGAACTTAGGTTTGTGATTGCAGCCCCTCTGACTGATTTACTTAACCATTCCCTTTCAACTGGTGAGGTTCCAGATGATTGGAGAATGGCCAATGTCGTACCAATCCATAAAAAGGGGAATAGAGAAGAAGCCAGTAATTACAGGCCAGTTAGTTTAACATCTATAGTGGTCAAATTAATGGAAACACTCTTAAAAAAACAGATCATTTCCCACCTAAAAATTAATGACCTATTGGACCCAAAACAGCACGGCTTTACTGAGGGCTGATCATGTCAGACCAATCTTATTGATTTCTTTGACAATGTCACTAAAGTGTCAGATGAAGGTGGTGCTGTGGATATCGCCTATCTGGATTTTAGCAAAGCCTTTGACACTGTACCACATAAGGAGCTCATAGATAAGTTATTGAAGGTAGGACTCAATCCCTGGATAGTTCAGTGGATTTCCAGTTGGCTGAGGGATCGGTATCAGAGCGTTGTTGTAAATGGCGTGCAATCTGAACAAAGGCGAGTTACAAGTGGTGTGCCGCAAGGCTCTGTCCTGGGCCCCATTCTTTTTAATATATTTGTAAGGGACATAGGAGAAGGCTTGGTAGGAAAACATAGAAACATAGAAACATAGAAGGTTGACGGCAGAAGGAGACCATACGGTCCATCTAGTCTGCCCTTATGTGTATACTGTATGTACTCTTTATCTTAGGATAGATGTGTGCTTATCCCAGGCATGTTTAAATTCAGTGACTGTTGATTTCTCAACTACCTCTGCTGGAAGTTTGTTCCAAGCATCTACTACTCTTTCTGTAAAATAATATTTTCTAACATTGCTCCTGATCTTCCCCCCGACTAGCTTCAGGTTGTGCCCCCTTGTTCTATCAGTAAGTTTCTTCTTAAAAACAATTCCCTCCTGAACCTTATTCAATCCCTTCACATATTTAAAGGTCTCAATCATGTCCCCCCCTCTCCCTTCTTTCCTCCAGACTGTACAAATTAAGTTCTTTAAGTCTTTCCTGATAAGTTTTAAGTCCTTCCACCATTTTCGTTGCCCGCCTTTGGACACGTTCTATTTGAATAATGTCTTTTTGCAGGTAAGGTCTCCAGAACTGCACACAGTATTCTAGCTGTGGCCTTACCAGAGCTCTATACAGCGGCATCACAACCTCCTTCTTCCTACTGGTGATGCCTCGAGCTATGCAGCCGAGCATCCTGCTTGCTTTTCCCACTGCCTGGCTACACTGTCCACTCATCTTGCAGCTATCGGTAATCAGTACCCCTAAATCTCTCTCCTCCGAGGTCCTGGCTAACACAGTGCTGCCCATACGGTACTCAGAGCAGGGATTCCTTCTACCCAAGTGCATGATTTTACATTTAGAGACATTAAACTCTAGTTTCCACAGTTTTGACCATCTATCCAGTAAAGCTAAATCATTTTCCATGTTGCAGACACCTCCAGGAATATCCACCCTATTACTAACCTTTGTATCATCAGCAAACAGACAAACTTTTCCTACCAAGCCTTCTCCTATGTCACTTACAAATATATTAAAAAGAATGGGGCCCAGGACAGAGCCCTGCGGCACACCACTTGTAACTCGCCTTTGTTCAGATTGCACACCATTTACAACAACACTCTGATATCGATCCCTCAGTCAACTGGAAATCCACTGAACTATCCAGGGATTGAGTCCTACCTTCAATAACTTATCTATGAGCTCCTTATGTGGTACAGTGTCAAAGGCTTTGCTAAAATCCAGATAGGCGATATCCACAGCACCACCTTCATCTAACACTTTAGTGACATTGTCAAAGAAATCAATAAGATTGGTCTGACATGATCTGCCCTCAGTAAAGCCGTGCTGTTTTGGGTCCAATAGGTCATTAATTTTTAGGTGGGAAATTATCTGTTTTTTTAAGAGTGTTTCCATTAATTTGACCACTATAGATGTTAAAGCGGACCTTCACTCTAAATAAGAGTCTATCTTATATGTTTCCCACACCCTGTACATACAGATTGCTCACATTAAAAATCATCCTACCTGCATCTACTGCATTTTATAAGCCTTTAAACATCCAAGATGGCGGCTTATGGAAGCTGCCATTTTTGCAGGCAGCCTGCAAACAGGAAGTGCCTGCAAACAGGAAGTGACTGTGCTGCTCTGCATTCTGGGACTGCTGACCTTTCCCTGACCCCAGCTCTGCTCTGTCTGAGCAAAGCACAGCTATAACCCGCCCCCCTGTACCTTATCCCACTCTCCTCTCCTCAGTAAGTGTGATGCTTCTGAGTCAAGATGGCGGCGCCCGTATCCTAAATTCCCGAACAGAGTTGCAGCCCAGTGGGGGAAAGTATAATAAATTAGTGACTAAACATGTAAAATATATTAATTTTAGATGCTGAGGAATTGTTTTTTAAGAGTTTGGGCTTTTCATTAAATCATGGTGAAGGTCCAGTTTAAACTAACTGGCCTGTAATTACTGGCTTCTTCTCTACTCCCCTTTTTATGGATTGGTACGACATTGGCCATTCTCCAATCATCTGGAACCTCACCAGTTGAAAGGGAATGGTTAAGTAAATCAGTCAGAGGGGCTGCAATCACAAACCTAAGTTCCCTTAGAACTCTGGGGTGGATTCCATCTGGACCCATCGCCTTACTTACCTTTAGATGTGCCAGCTCGGCTAAGACATCAGCCTCCAGAAACTCCGGAGCTGTACTTTCCCAGCTGGATGCTGTGCTATGGCAATGCCTGCTACTATCTGAAAATACCGAACAAAAGTAGCTATTCAGATGGTCAGCCACAGCCTTATCTCCGTCAATATATTTATTTTCCCTATTTCTAATTTTTGAGACTGCATTGTTTTTCTTCTTTCTGTCACCAATATATCGGAAAAAGGTTTTATCTCCCCTCTTCATAGATTTGGCCATTTCTTCCTCCTTTTGCCCTTTAGCAGTCCTTATAATTAGTTTTGCTTCCCTCTGTTTAATTTTATATGCCTCTCTGTCAGCTACACTTCCACTTACTTTATACTTCTTATAGGCAGACTTCTTATCTTTTATGATAGTGCTGACTTCCCTAGTAAACCATAATGGTTTCTTCTTCCTTTTATTCTTGCTAGTTTGTTTCACATATTGCTTAGTTGCCTTTAAGATGGCCATTTTTAATAGTGACCACTGGGCACTCACTTCTGCTACTCTGTTCCACTCACCTAATTTTCTTTCTACATACTCCGCCATTTCCTTGAAGTTTGTCTTCCTAAAGTCTAGCACTTTGGTTCTGGTGTGTGATTGCACAATGTCTGTTTTTATTCGGAACCATAAGCATTGATGGTCACTGGAACCCAGATTTTCTTCAACCCTGACCTCGGACACCAGATCCCCATTGGTCAGAACTAAGTCCAGAATGTTATCTCCTCTAGTTGGCAATGTCACAAGTTGTTTTAGAGACACTCCATTAAGTGCCTCTAATATAGTCCTGCTCTTGCATGTCGATGCACTTGGGATATTCCAGTCCACATCAGGCATGTTGAAGTCACCTGTAATTACAACGTCCCCCTTCTCTGCCATTCCACTGATTTCATCTATTAACAGGTTATCTAGATCCTCAGATTGTCCAGGGGGCCTATATATCACACCAATTCTGACCACAGCCCCCTCCTTAGTCTGCATGGTAACCCAGAGAGTTTCTAGTTCATTATGTGTATGCTGAATTATTGTTGATTGAAGTGTAGTCTTGACATAAATGGCTACTCCACCTCCCTTTCTATCCAATCTGTCTTTTCTGTACAATGTGTAACAGGGTATGGCTATCTCCCAGTCATTGTGATCCTTGAACCAAGTCTCTGTAAAAGTGTGTCTGTTTGCTGATGATACAAAGGTTAGTAATAGGGTGGATATTCCTGGAGGTGTCTGCAACATGGAAAATGATTTAGCTTTACTGGATAGATGGTCAAAACTGTGGAAACTAGAGTTTAATGTCTCTAAATGTAAAATCATGCACTTGGGTAGAAGGAATCCCTGCTCTGAGTACCGTATGGGCAGCACTGTGTTAGCCAGGACCTCGGAGGAGAGAGATTTAGGGGTACTGATTACTGATAGCTGCAAGATGAGTGGACAGTGTAGCCAGGCAGTGGGAAAAGCAAGCAGGATGCTCGGCTGCATAGCTCGAGGCATCACCAGTAGGAAGAGGGAGGTTGTGATGCCGCTGTATAGAGCCCTGGTGAGGCCACAGCTAGAATACTGTGTGCAGTTCTGGAGACCTTACCTGCAAAAAGACATTATTCAAATAGAACGTGTCCAAAGGCGGGCAACGAAAATGGTGGAAGGGCTTAAACTTAAAACTTATCAGGAGAGACTTAAAGAACTTAATTTGTACAGTCTGGAGGAAAGAAGGGAGAGGGGGGACATGATTGAGACCTTTAAATATGTGAAAGGATTGAATAAGGTTCAGGAGGGAAGTGTTTTTAAGAAGAAGCTTAATGATAGAACAAGGGGGCACAACCTGAAGCTAGTCGGGGGGAAGATCAGGAGCAATGTTAGAAAATATTATTTTACAGAAAGAGTAGTAGATGCTTGGAACAAACTTCCAGCAGAGGTAGTTGAAAAATCAACAGTCACTGAATTTAAACATGCCTGGGATAAGCACACATCTATCCTAAGATAAAGAGTACATACAGTATACACATAAGGGCAGACTAGATGGACCGTATGGTCTCCTTCTGCCGCCAACCTTCTATGTTTCTAGTTTGTAATGCTCCCTGTACAGTATGTTTTACCTTGTCTGTAATTATACCGTGTACAGCGCTACAAAAGAAGATGGTGCTATATAACTAAATAATAAAAACTAGAGGCAAGTCAACAAATGTGAGAGTTTTCTATTTATATCTATGCTGCCTGCTGTTTGATCTAATGATTGATGCTTGTTGTGATGAACTTAGCTGCGTTTTGTTCTGAAGTACAAGAACTTTAATGCAGACCTAAATGTTTTTCAAGTCCAGAAGCAGCCTTCAGCTACCGGGGCTTTTGTGTTAGTGATTTGTTACTAAATTCCTAGCCCAGATGTGCTCATTATTTTGCAGTGATTGCAAAGTGCTAGCTTTTGCCACTCAATGGAGTGCGATTGCAAGTGCAGCACCAGCAAAATCACTGCAGGCAGCTGCAGTGCAAGTACCCATAGAAAGAGCTGTGTAAATGTTCACATCTTACTGTGTATGTGCTATGGAACCTATTTAAAAAAAGTATTCTTTCTGCCCTGTTTCCATATATCAATCTGTAAATCCGAAATGTGCAGGAGTAAATGTGTGCTTGCGGTCTACTCTGTGATAGCATGCACATGTAGGCACAGGAGACCTTCAGTTACCAAATTTAGATCTTTGCAAGTGCTCATGCATGCAAATTGCGCATACTCATGCAGGAGCGGGCTTTTAATTTCTGGAGCCCCATGCAAAGTTGTGTCTGGGGGCCCTAATCAAAGACAAAATTTGTATATGCACTTTGGGAGTGCAAGCGAACCCGGGGGGGGGGTCTAACATAGAGGGGCATCCTGGCATTGTCCGTCCATGGCATAGGGAATTGCCCGGGAATTACACATATGGCCATCCAATTTCTACTCCCTGTGGCATCCCAAACTAGGATGCGCTATTCTGTGAAACCCCATTAAATCGCCACAACCACTCACAAATGTTTTTCCAATGACACATGCGCAGGTCACATCCTCGTTTTACCTTTATTTAGATGCATACCCAGGGCAGCCATTTGTGATTGGCCGGCTGGGCACACCCCCAGCTAGAGATGTGCGGGGATGCAACCAGTGGCTCGCTCTGCAACGTTCAGCTCGCTAGCTGCTATGATGTCACAGCATCTTGTATAACTGAATGGAGACGAGTGCACTGATTCTGCAGCAGCAGACTGACAAAAGACTACAATGGCTTCCTATCTGCTGCACACTCTGCCATTGTTTATTTATTTTTTTAAACAAAAATTTGACACTGATCTGACCCTGCCTTTGGGGGCCCTGTTGAAGCTGCAGGCCCCATGCATTTGCATGGTATGTGTGGTGGTTAAGCACGCCACTGTACCCATGGAAGTGCCATTGTGAGAGCTTGTTAGGCCACTCATGAGCATCTTGAGATATATAAAAGCTTCATTCCAGCTCATTGCTGGCTGGCTTATTTGACTACTCTTGAACTTAGACCTGATCTCAACTTCAAATCTATGCTGCATGCCCCTGAACTTGGCTTGATCTTTGACTCTGAACTTTCACTGTTATCCCATTGACCCTGAACTTCTTCTGCCTGCCTCTGGTCCAGGTATGCCCCTTGATTTTGCTAAAATACCTGTGTAATGGTGTGGTGGATTAGCCATCACCCTGTTAAGAGGGTTAGATAGAACTTAAGATTGTGTAGGTACAATATAAATAAGATGCAGGGATGGTTAACAAGAGAGTTTAGACACTAGGTGTCGTCCACACTCCACAGTGGCAAATGGTGTGTCCCAGTGTAGGGAGAATCCAGCTAGAGTTTGCTGGTTGGTTCCCAAGCCCCTTGGGGCAGTCTGAAAAACAAAGGGGTTGTGGTATGCTGAGCGAAGCATTCCAGACTCCCGATCTGAAGACCTTGAATGGCCAGCCCGAAAGGACTGCCCTCTATGCAAGGGATGGAAAGAAAGGCTGTGTTGAGCGCTCTCCACACCACATCAGACAGAATCCTGGAAGGTGCACCGCGTGAGTACCAAACCAATTGAGTCAGCTGGGACAGGACCCTGAGTGTGCCAGAGGTCTTATGAAGATAAATCCTGCCTGTGTAAATTGTTGGTTAAACATTGGATTGTAGATTTTCTTCCTCAAGTAAACCTAAGGTCAACATCGGCATCCCACTGTAAAGGAGTACCTCACCTGCTCTTCTCCAAAGCCAGGAAGAACCCATTTCCAAGCGTGACCCTGCCTGTGGGAAACCTCCCAGCTCTTCTCCCTCAAGTATACCAAAACCCAGCAGGTTGTCCCTTTCTACAACTGATGCTCTTGCCAGGTTCCACCATTACTTTAAGGTCTTCATGTATCTATAGCGTGTTGGGAGCCACCTGAAATGTCCAGTAAACGTCCTGGGTAGTGTCCGCAGCCAATCTTTCTGCCCCATCAGGGGCTAAGGGTGAGGACCTGGCCTTTTAAACCATCATAATATCAGATGTAGTCCACTTGGTATATTTCTTAATTGTACTGTCAGATAGGTAACTAAAATCACAGCAGGTAGTTCAGTCCCGGTGCAGGCACACACTAACTTACTTCCCCCTTACCCCCCTTGGGTGTCATTTCTAAGCACCTGAAAATCTCTGATCATATGTAAAGAACGTATGTATTCTAGGCAAAACTGATTTTTTTCGCTTCAATTTCTGGGTTGTGGATGAGCTGGGCAGGTTGGATCATGGTACAGCTTAATTAGTCTTGAGCATGCTCTGCTCTGGTCAAAGACAGCTGTGGGCTACTGTGGCTTGCTGTGCCCACTCACGCTGAGAGCACCAGGGAACTGCGTGGCTGTTAAACCACTTTTTTCATGGTCCAAATGAAATTGAAAAGAGAGACTATGCACTGCAGGTAATGGAGGAGAGGCACATGGGACAGGCATTAGGGGAGCTGCTTGATGCTAATTTATTGCTATTGGGTTTACAGTCCCTTTAAATGTCTCTTTGTTGTAACAAAAGTTCCTGTAGATGCAGATTGTTTAAAAACTAAACAGACTAGGCAGAAAATCCAAACTCAATGTAATACCATTTAAAGGTTAATTCAATAAATGTAAAGGTTGCGCTTTCAACCCACACAGAGCTTCTTCTTCAGGCATAAAACCACACATTTATACTTAAAAACTATAAAAGAGGACACAATTTTATTTATACTGTCACACATTTTCATTTTCACATTATTTATGAGGTTAGTATATATCATTTTTACAAGCCTACAATTATAATTTCAGTTGGGTACAGACATAATACATAGATAACTTGGAAGGAAGATGACAACACTAAATAATCATCCAGGACAGACATGATTATCACTGCATATACTGCAATGTTATCCTCAGCTAAAAGTCACAATTACCTCTGAACATGTTCAGCCTCCACCTAACCACCGAGTCAGGGAAGATCATTTGTTACTTTTCTTGCATGATAACTGGACAATCCGCCAGGAATCATTTGATTAAGCCAATTTTAATTTAATGACTGTAATGAGTTTTAGAGAGTCAAGGGACTCGAAAATGAGATTGCTCTGAAATCCCGTCATGTTAGTTACTTCAATAACTGGATTTATATGGAATCAACTCTCAATTACATTTTTTTCCTGGCTGCAAAAATCTTTCAATCTTTCATTAACATAGCTAGTCTGAACATGATTCTGAGGTGCAGATAAAGCTTTAAAAATAAGTGACCGCAGACGCGTACATAGCCCTGATGGGGCCCCATAGCAGGGCCCCCATCAGCACAGGCTCACCCCCACCCACAGGGTGGACACTTACTGGCCGGGTCGGTCGGAGACATGTGGCGTTGCAGGAAGAGTGTGGTGTAGAGGTAGCAGAGATGGAGATGAGAGGTGCATTACAGGACGCTGGACAGGTAAAAATGACGCTGGGGCTGGGCGTACATTCATAAGAGGTGGTGCAGATAGCTTGCGCCGGGCCCCCTGTTCCATGGGCCAGGTGCCTGCACTGCCTCTAAGCTATGTCGGCTCCTCAGTGACCATCTTCTCAGTAGTAACATGTTGCATATTGGACTATATAGCGGGCATACCAATCAGTACACAGGGAAATAAACTGACAGCATAACCAAGGACAAACTAGTCTGGTGATTTTATCTTCAAGGGCATGAGTCACCAGAGAACACTCTAGTATTAGGAAAGATACAAGTAACAAAAAAAGAGATGACAGGAGATACGCCATAAACAGAAACGAGCAAAAGCTCAGAAAAGCCATTACTGACAGACAGCCCTAAAGATGTAAATCTGATAAGATTTTTAAAGTAAAGCTTGCTGAGTTATCTTTAGACACCACTTTAATCTTTTTCTCTTTAAAAAAGAGAGTTAGAGGCCCCACCAGGACTTTTGAGGTCACGGTGTCGTACTATGAATTCCATTTACAAAGGGCTATGTCACATGGGCAGCAGTGAGCAAGAAATCAGTGATTTTTTGCTATTTAGTTTTTTTGTGGCTAAAATCAGATATAGGGGAATGATATCTAAACATCAGTTCCATGACAGATACAATTTTTATAGGGACACTGTATGCAGTGCATAAACTTAGCAGCTCACTTCCTAATGGCTGCACTATTCTTTCCTGTCAGAGTGGAAGTGGAAACAAGGCAAAGAGTAGTAGCACACCCCCTGAATTCCTTAGACCACCAGTCATAGGGCTTGATTGGTGGTCTATAGCTCTGACCCCATTAGTCAGTTCAGCAAGAATGAACACACTACTATTCTGCAGCCTGAGCCAACTTTCCATACGGCCCCTCTCTCTTTTCTACCCTCCATGTGCCTTCCAATCCTGACTGCGGGTGATATTAGCATATTCTACTAGTATATATTACTATATGACTAACCACACATAATTAGTCTTTCAATCACAGACATCCCTAATTAGTGTTTCAATTACAGCCACACCTATTTAGCATTTTAATCACCGTCTAACCTAACTAGAATTTGAATTATCCTTGTCAGCATGTGTGTCTGTGGTTGTGATTAGATGGCACAAGCACAGCTTTGGAGCAAGACAATGGAGCCTGCACCCTTCACCATTGATCAGATCATGTGGAAAATGTGGATTAGAAAGTACTTTGCTGGTGTGTGTAAACTGATTCTATCCAATGTATAAAAACACTGGCAACAGGGGAGAGGAAGAAGCACAACCAGGGTGTTTGAAGCTTAATATTGAGTTCTTACAAACCCCACCTATTATGTTGATTATTATACAGCATCAAAGCTCCAAAGGCCACACCCACTTGGTACAGAAAATACATGATAAGGTGAATCTCTAAACCTAAACCTTGATTTCTTGGCCATTTAAAAACGGAAAACAATTTAGGACAGTGTCAAACGTAACCAAACACAATGGTCTAACAATTACCTTTTGCAAAAATCACATATCTGGATCCTGTATGTTTTACTTCACCATTTCTTAGAACTGCTTCGGATTCAATTGCCTGAGTAAGTAGCCAGCCTTTTGAAAGGTAAATTCAACTTTTAATTTCCCATTAGGAAACTTACCTTCACAAGGCTCCCTGGTTCATCTTTCATTGCTACAGTGGTTTGGGGGCCCAGCATCTCCATGACTCACGTGGATTCTGGCCTGTAAGTCAATAGGTCCGTAGTACAGGGTCGATTCCGCACCTGGTGAGAGAACTCTACTACTTCTTAGGAAAAAAAGACTGCTGTTCACTTTCATTGTTTATCTTGGGAGTGATTCGGTAACTGGATGTAAATTTTTGTCTGGTGCTGAATCAGCCCTTAGGTAGACACTGAAATCAAACAGCGTTTTTCTCTCCTAAAAAGTAGTAGTTTTCTCACATGGTGCTGTATAGACCCTTATGAGTCCAAGACTGAGGCATCCATTATTCTCTAAGGCAAGTCTCATACACCGGAATAAACCTATGGCTAGTAGTATGGGACCAGACTGTGAGCTCCTGGAGAACCCAGAGAGTCTGATGGGGGAAGCTCAATGAAAATGACCTTTTAATGCGGACCTCCAGACAAAAAAAGAAAATTGAGTAAATTGCTCCCCTAGTCCCCCCTCTGATGAACAGTTGTGTAAGCTGTTTGAGGGGCTTAACCCCATGCAGATATTGTGGAATAGCATAAACGTTATGCACTCCTGAATTACATGTCAGTGGCCATTTTGCCACACAGCTGACAGTCCTGCTTACACAATGACAATGAGGGGGAAGCTGTTCCAGTGGCACCCCACACCGACTTGAGAGAAATATGTGCCTCAGAAACATGGAGCGGCTTGCCTGTCATTTTCATTTGTCATTTCAGTTGGGTACAGACATGATACCTATCGTATTTCCCCCCTATAAGACGCACCTAAGATTTGGAGGAGGAAAGTAAGAAAACAACTATTTTGAACCAAATGTTGTGTCAAAACACCATCCCCCCCAAGAACCAAATAATAGGCAAGGTGCAGAATCCCCCAATTACAGGCAGTGTGGCATTCGCCTACTGCCATTCCCCATAGATAGTGTGGCATCCTCCCTCTTATTCCCCATAGACAGTGTGGCATCCCCCTCTCATTCCTTAAAGGCCAGAAAAAAAGTAGACTCACATATTGATAGCCACAGGAGGCCAGAAGATGGAGGAGCATCCATGCATATACATACTGCCCAATATTGTCCACAGCTAAAAGTCACAATTTAACTCTCTACCTCAGGGGGCTCCATCATTGTTTCTCCTCATTATTTATCGGGGGGACCAAAAGTCATTTCTTTTCTAACACACATAATCAGGAATATTTTCAAACAGCCCTAAATCTGATGATGGCCAACGCATTTTGTTTCCCTGTAAAATGAGGCCCTCAGCCTCGGCAACACGTATTATGGGCAAAAGCCACAGATCGCGCTGGAGTGTAAGTGGGCAGTCCATCGTCCAAGACAATGGACTACATTTGTTAAAGATGACAAGGAGGAGGGAGAAGAAGGCTGGGTAATATACAGTAGGATAAAAAAAACAGATAATCTAGAAAACAAAAGTCAAACCCTATGGGCAGCTGGCTGGTAAGTTTCATTTACACAAATGCTACCAAACGAAAAATCACGCAAAAATTAAAACATTTCCCACAAAACTTCTTGCAGAAAAAAATGCTCTCCTGAATCAGATGAGGGGGAAAATTGACATGAACGGAAATTCACACAGAAATTGGCGAAAAAGGGGCTCTGAATCAATTGTAACCCAATGTACCACCAGTGGGGGCTATTTTTGGACTGTGGCTGTCCCAATAGAATCCTCTGCTCTTTTTGGTTTCCAGATACATCCTCATGAGCTGCTATGTCTGCAAGGTATGATCTTTTTCAGTTTTTCATTCCAAACCTCAGTGGATGCATTTTATTTCCTGTAATACCTATCAAAGTTCAAGCCATAGGATCGGCTTCATGCAAATATAATGTGAATATATGAAATTAACATTCTCTTTTTTTATTTTAACGTTTGAGAAATACGATTTTATGTGTTGATTTATAGATATGGATCCTAACTAGTTTATGAGACTGTAAGGAGTTACATACAATAACAGAACTAAGAATCAATCATTAATACCTACATTTTAAAACCTGGCTTAATTTCATTTCAACAACAAAAGGAAAGATCAAAGTGACCTCATCTAAGCAATATGTTTATACTAATATTTAGTCATGATAACGATCATGTATTTCTAGGTTTTCTTTTTGTTTTTCAGTAACAATGGCACATATTTTTTTTCCAAGCAAGGCTTTTTGAAGCCAGCAAATGTTTATCTGATCTTGCAACATTGTGCACAAATGCTACAATAACACACTATAAGGCAAACTTTACAAATAAATATTCTACAGCCTCTGGAAGCTCTCCATCTCTGGCGGGTTTGATGTCTTCCTAGAAGCCACCTCTCTCCTTGCATATTGGGTTACAGGCTATAAATACCCTTTGCTGGATGCACCATGTGGATAAATATTAATTACCTTAAATCAAGGGTGAAAATCCTAGAGGATTTAATCTGTTAAATATGAAATTATGTCTGTACTGAGGCAAAGGAACATTTTTTTCATGTTGTTGCTTAATTCATGGGTATCTATGGAAAGAAATCTATGGGGGGGGGGGGTTCGAGCCAGTACCTCAAACTGGAGCCCCTTGGACCAAACCATTTGTATTTGTATTTTAAGATGTTGTCACTGATTTTCTGCGTTCAGTGACACAGGAGTGTCATTTAAGACTGGCAATGTTTGTGTTGAGTCAGAGTTGTTGGTTTGTGCATCAGGTGGCTGTAGGTGGAGGGGAGGGAGTGGGAGGGAGGGATTCCAGGGCAGAGGTTAGTGTGTTATGGTAGTGCAGGGCTGCAGAATCAGGGTTGGTAACTGTGGACAAGGTGTGAAGAGGTAGCAGGGAATCAGATGGACCATGAAGGTGTGGCAGGAGAAGGAGGAATGAAGGAGAGGATCAATGTAAGTAGGTTATGGCCAGAGAGGGACAGCAGATATGAAGAGAAGTTAGATACTGAGCAGAGGCTAGTAAAGAGGAGGTCTAGAGTGTGACTGTGCTTGTAGGTGAGGGCAGCGGACCATTGTTTAAGGCTAAAGGAGGCAGTTAGAGAGAGTAGTTTGGTGGCAGCTAGATTGTTGGTGTCCATAGGTATGTTAACGTTTAGATTACTGCAGGCATATCAGCTGAGAGAAATGGGATAAGCCAGGTTGGAAAGTGGTTGAGAAAGAGAGCAGTAGGCAAGGAGGGCACTAAATGACAGCAATTGTTAGTCAGTTGCAGTGGGCTGTAAAGGAAGAGGTTAGTGAAGGCAAAGATTGGGTTAAAGGAGCAGCGATTAGGATCAGCGATTAGGTCAGAGATTAGGTCCCAACCCCCCCCACCACTTGTATGTTATCAGGTCTTCACCTGACGCCCTCTTGGAGTCAAGGCCAGCGGATGAAACGGTGTCAGAGGGGGTCAGCCATGTTTCTGTTAAGGCCATGATGGTGATAAACGCATCAAAAATGACAGCCAGTTTGTTACACATTGATCATGCATTCAAGAGTTGTGCGGGAGTAGGGAATAGGTGTTATGTGTATGAGGATAGTCCAATTATCTCCTTTTGCAAACAGGAGCAGAGACAAGGAAAGGAGGTGGGTGTAGGATTTAAAGTGGAGCAAAACTCAGGGTGGGCGTTCCCAGATCAGGATGCCCCACTGTATGAGCCCACCCCGCACAACTCACCTGCTTCCTGACAGCAAAAGTACACCACCATATTGGACTACCCAATCCATGTGCTTTTTTTTTCTTTAGTCCTGCACTTATACGGTAATTCCACTTTCAGTGGCATTTTTAAAGTTTCCATTTCTGTGTTCCAAAATGATGCCTTAAATGTGCAAACCTTATTTGTTTTTTTCTTTTCTATGTGTTTCAACTTCTCTATACAGAGGAGATAAAAATCATGTGTTTCAGTAGCTGAAGCATTACTGGCAACTCTCTCACCTGGGGTTAATGACTGCTACTTAGCCAAAGCTACTGATTAGCTCACCTGTTGGAAGAATTCTGGCATTTGTAGTCAGTAGTTTTTACTCAAGGCCATGAAAACCACTCCCACTGCAGCAAAACAGAGCCCCGGGAATATGAGAAATTTGGAAACAGCATGCTGATAAGTAAATCATAGTTATGGGGGCACAATCGTCACACAAATGTTTATTTTACATTCTAAAAGAGGAAAACCATAGCGCAGAATACCAAAAACCTAACAAAAGGGAGTTTTCTTTTAATGCTGAACCAAACTGATGGAATGGGTTGCACTGACATCTATGTGAATACACGGGCATTGACAGGTTAAATGCGCTTTTGGTAAATCTAATGTTTATGATCTAAGCCACTGTACATTGACTGGCTGACTGAAAAACGTGGTTGAATTTTAGTGTGTGTAAATTGTTTCTGAAGATTAGATGAATTTCTAAATAACTCCCCACCAGACAGACTCTCCTAATAAACAAATTACTCCCGGGAATCCTTTGTTCTAATTTCTCTTGGGACAGCATTGGAGACAGGTCATCACATAGCACACTAGAAATGGAAATGCTGCAGGCCATGGTGACGTCCTTCTGGAACTATAGCTGGTATCAAGCACATAACTCCAGTAGTCAATCCTAGATGGGCCTGTTGAGGCATAGAAGAATCGCAGCCATAGGGCAAAACAAAATATGAACCGCCAAAGATGGAAACCAACAAGATTTAATAATCACAGAGGTCAACTGAAAAAAAATGGGGTTAGACAAAAATATTTTCCTGGAAACAGAGCTACGTGAAAATGCTTACCATCCCATGACCATTGTCTACGCTGCCATGACAAATCAGAAGCCGATGGCGCTGCATTCAGGAATCACGCTAAGGGTCTGCTTTAAAGCGGTGCTTCACTCTGAATAAGAGTCTATCTTATATGATTCCCATACCCTGTACATTGCCATGAGCACAAGCAAGGAGGAATTCAGTCAATATGGATTTCTCCCTGTGAAGTGTTCTAAAGGGAGGCTGGCTGCTTCCCAGGTGAGTAGCTCTCAGATATTGGTCTGCATTGCATGTCCCAACTTTGGGGACTCAGAATTAAGAGTAGGGACCACACTAAACACAGAGTGCCTTGCCGGGGCAGTGTGGCTTCCACATGTATCTGCAGATATATGCAACCAAATCTCTGTCTTTCCACATAGCTAGACATGTTTGTTGCTTGATATTTAGTTGATGAGAGGGTTAAACTGGGCGGTAAATAAGTTCCCAGGCCCTGAATAATAATAATAATTTTGTATAAATAATAGTGATTGAGCTGCTCCCACCCCCTTTTATTCATACAGATTGCTCACATTAAAAATCATCCTACCTGCATCTACTGGATGTTATGAGCCTTTAAGCATCCAAGATGGCGGCTTATGGGACATCAGGCAGCCTGCAAAGTGAAGTGCCTTCTGAATGTGCTGCTCTGCATTCTGGGATTGCTGACCTTTTCCTGACCCCAGCTCTGCTCTGTCTGAGCAAAGCACAGCTGTAACCCGCCCCCCCTGTACTTTATCCCACTCTCCTCTCCTCAGTAAGTGTGATGCTTCTGAATCAAAATGGCGGTGCCCGTATCCTAAAGTCCTTAACAGAGTTTCAGCCCAGTGGGAGAAATAATAATAAGTAAGTGACTAAAAACTTTTAGATGCTGGGGAATCGCTTTTTAAGGCTTTGGGCTTTTCAATAAATCATGGTCAAGGTCTGGTTTAAGAGGTGATATTCTGTTATTTAATTGATGTATTGCCATACAACAGAAATGGCAAAATGCTGACACACTATAAGAAATGGAAAATAAAAATATGAGGTTAATTTGCACAGCCCACAAGCAGCTATTATTCACCCTACCCTTAAAGCAGATCAAAACCCTTTTCCTCCACCCATCACGCCATAGCCATGCCCAGCCATCAGTTCTAAGTTCCCCCGCCTGGCCGATCTTGAATGGGCCAGCTAACATGACAAGCCCCCTGGCTTCCCTACACACATCAGAATAGTTGCAACATCAAAAGCTGTTATTAAAGAACAGACTGGTCCAAGGCACATTGTAGCTGAGAAGATCACCCCAGTAAAAGCAGATAGTACTCCTTTAACTCATTGTCCCCCTTGACTCATTAAATGACAGTAGGGTTGATTCAGCACCATCATTTAATTACTCCCATTTTTTTTAGAGAGAAAATGCTTTTTCCTATGGTATTTATCCACCATACAATTCAGCACCTTATTCAGCTGTGCAATCTTTTCCAAAAATTGCACAGCTACAGTAAATATGTTGATGCATAAAGAATCGTGAGTAAAAGTGTTTTCTCTCAAAAATACATAAGTAGAAACATTACGGTGCTGAATCAACCCGAAATAAGTCGGAATTCCTGGCTGAATCAGAAACAGACTCTAAAGCCCTTAAAGGGACAGTGCAGGCAATAGCAATATTAAGGCAGCAATCAACGCTCCTGAAGCCTGTTTCTCTCCTCCATTTCCTGCAGTGCAGGGTAGTAGCTATAGCAGGGCATCAATGTTTTCCCTCTTTTCAATTTCATTTCTCCAGGACATCTTATCTAGGAACGGCGGATATATGCACACCATACTCATGAGTTTCTTGCAATTAAAAGGGTATTTATGTAGGTAATATACAAAAAATCAGAACAATACATATATTTACAGGCTATGCAAAAAGGGTACAATAGAGATATTCTGGTATGTGGATATATGAACAGTCTCCAGGATCGTGGACCACCTCACGATAAGGAGAAATACATGATACAATGCTAACATACACAGATCAATTGTGGCTAAAGTGAGGCAAAACATTACCAATGCAAAGGCTATTGAGGGGTCTTTGTACAGGTCCTGAAGAATAGAACAGTGGATTTGCTGACCAGGATATGAGCAGTTAAGGAAGACAATATGTAAGAGTATATATTATACCAAATGACAATCTATTCGGTTTGCATCATAAGTACACACATATATATATATATATATATATATATATACACACACACACAAATTGTGCTAATCATGACGTCCATCATATCAGTTAATTTAGCATTACCAGAATGTTTAGAGATCGTGATCGCAAAAGATAGAGCCCACGTTTCGGAACTGCCGGTTCCTTCCCCAAGGCTGCGATGGAGACTAGTACAGAAAAGTGCGCATAAATACCTGTATCCTCTCCCCCCCTGGCCGGCCAGTGTGGTGCTTCTGGGAGTGCTCGGAGAGCGCTTTCCGGGAACGTCACTTCCGGCGGCGAGGTTCTGACCTACGTCATACCCGGGTGCTGCTGGCATACGAGCAGCTGCCAGCCACCATCTGGCTGGCGCAGGCGCACGGGGCCCCGCACGTCGGATTGCTGCTCCTGTGTTTTGTTAAAAAAAGGTGTCACACAGCTTTATCAACACGTTGCATTACATTAAAGTGCAGAGCTATTTCGTTGTCTGAAGAATCTTCACAGAGGATCGTGCGTTTTTCAGATACAGGAATATAGCAGCTGGGGGAAGTTGTCCTTGGGGAGGAGGGTATTATTGCTAAAATAGATAGTTTCTCCAGGACACAAAAAAGTGGTCTAATTACTCTGTCCCTTGGTGCTCTTAGGCCCTTATTCATCAAGCGATAGCGCCAGGTAGTGTCTGACGAGCGCCAGGTAGCGGCAGCTAACGGCGACTACCGACTCAAGTACGCCCGGCGGTGGTCACAATGACGCATTTATCAAGCAAAATGAGGCTAGCGCCGGCGAGAGCGACGGCTAGCGCGGCATTCATCATGAAGCCGCCTGGACCGAACAGCGCCACTGCAAATTCCCTCACAGCGCCAGGTATGAGCTGTCGCTCCCTGGCGATGTCCAATGCATTTCAATGGAGCAATCTATAATTATTCATAATTAATTGGTATTAATTTTTTTTTTTTTTTTTTTTAATGTCAAAAAATCGGAGAACACTTCTGCAATGTTAGGATTTATTTTTAAGTAAAAAAAAAAATTAAAAAAAAAATGTGCAGAATTGATCTAACAGGTCTGAGATTAATGTATTCATATTACAAAATGATTCTAAAAACATGTATAATGTTACATTCAAAAAATATGGTTGTTTAGGGGTTAAAAACTAGTTAATACACATCGCCGCCAGCGCTCTGGGGTTTAAACAAGGAATGGACAGCGACAGCACATTCGGAGCGTGATTTGTTGATGAATATGAAGCTAGCCGTTCGCTCTGGCCATTCGTTGTCAGGCGCTCACATACAACGCTGGACCTGTGAAACAGCAACCCCCCAGCCCGTATTCAACATTACCGCACACCGACTGAGTCGCTGTCATCAAGCTAATGCCGGCCAACCACAGCGAATACTGGCTGGCGCTGAAAAAATCACGCTACAGTCGCTCATCTGTCGCTACCTGACGCTATTAATTAATGAATCGGCCTCCCCGTATGAATGAGCACAGCAAACTCCATTGGTCCCGCAACCATCTCTGACCACAATAGAACATGTTCATGACAGAAATGGAAGTAAAGCCAGCTGAATAAATAAGCTATTCAAGTATAAAGGAAGATTTTAAGCTGCTTTGAAATGATGTTTTACACAGTTCCTATATGGTGAGAGGAAGGTAGCATCTGTCTGGACAGAGACTTTATGGCTGGGTTCACGCAGGGCAATCCGATACAATAGCACTATTGCTAATGCATTTGAATTTTTTTATGCAATCAGTATTTGCATTTGCAATTCCAGTTCAATGGGTTAAACAGCAGGGTATCCCAAATGGAGAAGCTCCAGGGTCACTTAATCGGCAAGCCCTGGAATTTTTTAAAGCTTTAGGGCTGGCCTATAAGGTGGTTAGTACGCTTTACGCTAAATACATGCATGATTAAAGCGCAACATATCATTTTAATTAATTATAGTCAGCAGTAAAGGCAGGCAAAGAGATTATTATCCCTGACAGAATTATTACAGCTAATTTAAAGGACTAGAAAGGCCAGTGTGGCAGCCATCAGTGAACTTACAATATGTGACTAAAGTCGTTAATAGCTAGGAGGGGTCAGCATACTTAGTTTAGGATTTTTATAGAGAAACTAGCTACATTTATTTGCAGAAAATGAAAATTTGGCATAATGGTGTTTTTAAGCACTATTGTCAACAATATACAACACTAAATGCTTAGTCTACCCAAGGTCGGGGTGCCCCACCGTGTAAAACCTCCCAGAATGCCGAGTTAACTCACCTTGCCTCGAGCCCATGGCACAGGCGTGGCCACTCATCCAACAGCTTCTCCTGCTGTGCAGCAAAGCACAGCTATTCAGTTTGTGGTGGGCGGGCGAGAAGGGAGACAAGTGATGCCGGCACCAGCCATGCATGTGCCGTGGTTTCAGGGGAAAGGTGAGTTTATTGGGCGCCCTGGGGGGGTTTCACACAGCGGGGTATCCCAGTTTGGGATGCCTCAGGGGAAGAAGTAAGCCTGTCTTGGTGTCTCATAGACTCCAGGGTGGGTTTTGGTCCACTTTAAAGTGATAGTTCTAAAGCTTTAGTATTGTAGGGGCAAATATGTAGCAGGGGTGCCCTCCAAAGCCATTGCAGCGACAAGGTTAAATTAGCTTGCTTTCTGCTCTCACCATACTGTTTGTCAGGGCTGCACCTTTTATTCAGCATGCTTTATAACTCTTACCTTGTCCCATCTGCATGGCCTCCTCAGCAGCAGATGATGACTCATCCATGCATGTAAGGCCCTGTCCAGTATATACCAGTATATAGGTATATACCAGTATATACCTATATATCACTAGCAGAGAGACAGCTATTCCAGAGTTCAATGCAGTGGTTGTCATCAGGCTGGCCTCAGGCCTCCTAACACACCTAATCCATGCATTGCAACTAAAGGTACGTGCCAAGGTGGGTGCACCTAAGCCTCCTTGACACTCCTTCCCGCATTTACAATGAATGTAGTAGATGTGTGGGGCAAAAACAAGGCACCCAGGGCAATCCCTTTAAATGTCTCAGTCCCGTCAGATGTGAATTCATTTTCGATACTGAGAATAAGGCCCTTATTTATTTATGAAGGAATAGCGACAGGTAGAGACTGGTGAGCGACCGGTAATGACGGGCCCGCCACGAGAACGCCGGCTCCCCACCACAATCACTCATTTATCAAGCCAATCCTGCTTAGCGACTGAGATAGCGCCATATAGCGACTCATTCATCATTATTCCAGCCTCAGCCCACAGCGCCAGCGTCCGACCTTGAACAGCGACAGGTATAACCTCTCGCTACCTGCCGCTCTCCAATGCATTTCAATGGAACAATCTTGAAATATTCATAATTAATTGTTATCAATGTTTTTTTTTCTTTTTAAATGTGAAAAATTCTGTGACCACTTCTGCCATGTTAGATATTTTTTTTAAGAAAAAAATTTGTGCAGAATTGATATTACAGGTCTGATATTAATGTATTCATATTACAAAATTAATTTTAAAAACTTGTTTTTTTTGGTTTCCAAAAATATGGTTGTTTGGGGGTTAAAAAACTACTTTTAACCCATCGCCGACAGCGCTCTGGGGTTAAACAAGCATTTCACAGAGCGAGAATTTTTTGAGCGTGATTTGTTAATTAATATGGTGGGAGCCGGTCGCTATGGCCAGTCGCTATCATGCGCTCCCATACAGCGCGGAACCTGTCAAATAGCGACTCCTCACCCAATATTCAACATTACGGCAAACCGACTGAGTCGCTATCAACTACCGAACAACAGCCAAGCACAGCGACTACTAGCGGGCGCTGTGAAAATACTGCTACAGTCGCTCAACTGTCGATACCTGCCGCTATTAATGAATCGGCCTCTAAGTCAGCAAGTTCCATAGGATTTATCAGGGAATGCAAAGTACTGGTGTATGAAAGATGCAGCCGCTGACAGCCAGCATGGAATATCTTTTTAAAAGTACCACTTTCTCATTTCAAATTTTCTCAAGTACCACTTATGTTGTAGTTATGGGTTACCAGTCACCTAAAACTGTTTTAAAAAAATCACAGAACAACCATTTAAAGTTAAAAATAAACATAATTTGTCACCAACTTTTGGAGCAGTTTTGTATTTTTGGGCCAAATCAGGCTCAGGTTGATTTGGTCCAAAAAAGATAGATGGCAGCAGATCAGGTTGGGATATAGGTCCGTCTGCGACCTCCCCGAGTACTACCTGATAGGATCTCCCAGAGCACCAGTGGTACTTGTACCACAGGTTGGGAACCTTTGGTAATTACTATAGCATTGGAGGGGAAGAACATGGGCTTGGGTATCTTGGTTTGGGCAGGAACAGTGGGGCTAAGTTTGGAGAGGGTAAATTGTAAAATAGGGAGTATCATTTATAAAGCTTCAGCGCCTGTTAATACCACTCAACGCCAACGCCTCAGCCGCACTCATTGTGCAATTTAACAAACAATTTATCACCAGCACCATATAGCTTATGTATATATGGCGGTACCGATATTTTGGCGCCCAACAACTAAAACGCAGCCTAAATACACTGTAAAGTTTGTGCCCAGCAATGATATGCTGGCATTAACTGGATTTTGGAGCTCAACAACTAAAAGGCAACCTAAACACACTTTAAAGTTTGTCCCCAGCAATGCTATCCTGTAGCTGTAATGATGAAATGCTGCCTAGCGATGGTTAAATACAACGCCAATCTTTTCAGCAATTAATAAATACGATAATAATGCAGCGCCTAAAAGATGGCGGTACAAAGTGGCGCTCACTAGCACTGTTATTATTGGCATAAGCGGCTGACACAGGCCAGCCAATAACTAAAGCACCAATCCAAGCTGATTATTATGGGCGTTGTGACTTGCTGCGCATTTCTGTACAAATAGCAGTGCCACAAATGGGACGTATGCCAGCTAAACGGTGCACTTCTTAAATAAGACCCATAGTTCCAGGCAGTAAAAAGAACACTATATTATATCAATCTTTTCTAAATGCAGTAAATAAATGTTCTGTAAGTTTCCAGGGACTCAGTACTTTGTCAGGGATACATTTTGTGCTCTCAGTGACTTTTATTCCCTTTTGACTATCCTGGGTTTTTGGTCCTTTCCCCCGAGGCACCCCGATCGTGAAACCCCCCAGATCGCCAAGCCCAACTCACCTCTTCCTGGTCCTATGACGTACGCGCGGCCGCTCATCCAATCAGCGCGTAGTCGTAGTCACTGGCGTTACATTGTCTAAGTCTTCGTCTAAAGCCAACGCCTGGTGAGCGTGCTGGTGGCTGCATCCCCCGCTACCCTCTAACAGGAAGTGTGCCCGCACCGGCCATTCACAAATGCCTGGTGCAGGCATGCACCCTGCTAGATGGATAGCGGGGATGCGGCTGCAGCGGACAGGGAAGTGAGGTGAGTGTATGGGGCGACCGAGGGGGTTTCACACAGCGTGGCATCCCGATTTTAGATGCCTGGGGGGAGGTAATCTTTTAGATTCCTGGCCCAATCGCGGTGGGTTTTGGTCCAATTTAAAGAAAAAAATCTTTCCCCGTCCTTGGAACCAAAGTAATGTCGTCAGCATGAAATATGGGTGTAAGCTTTCAAAGTGGTTCAAGCTTTTCCTTCAGGCATGAAGATGCCTGAAGAAGAAGCTTGAACCAATTCAAAAGCATTTTCAATCTTATTGAGTTAGCCCAAAAATTGTATTATCTTAACCTTGGATTTCCTGCTTACATCCATGGCTAACACGGCACAACATCTTACTGACACTCACCTTGTAAGAAACGTAGGCCCTTATTTAACAAGGGATAGCGCCAGGTAGCGAATGGTGAGCGAACGGTAATGACGGTCACCGCCACGAGAAAGCCGGCTCCCCTCCGCAATCACACATTTATCAAGCCGATCCTGCTTAGCGACTGACAGAGCGCCAGATAGCGAATCATTCATCATTATTCCAGCCTCACCCCACAGCGCCAGATAGCGACCTTGAACAGCGACAGGTATGACCTCTCGCTACCTGGCGCTCTCCAATGCATTTCAATGGAGCAATCTTGAAATATTCTTAATTAATTATTTTTTTTTTTTTTTTTTTTTTTTTTAAATGTCAAAAATTCGGTGACCACTTCTGCAATGTTAGATATTTTTTGTAAGGTAAAAAATAAAATAAAAAAATTTGTGCAGAATTGATATTACAGGTCTCATATTAATGTATTCATATTACAAAATGTTTTGAAAAACTTTTTTTTTTTTTCAAAAAATATGGTTGTTTGGGGGTTAAAAAACTACTTTTAACCCATCGCCGCCAGCGCTCTGGGATTTAAACATGCATTTCACAGCGCGAGAATTTTTTGAGCGTGATTTGTTAATGAATATGCTGGGAGCCGTTCGCTATGGCCATTCGCTGTCATGCGCTCCCATACAGCGCGGAACCTGTCAAACAGCGACTCCTAACCCTGTATTCAACATTACCGCACACCGACTGAGTCGCTGTCAACAGCCGAACAACGGCCAAGCACAGCGAATACTAGCGTGCGCTGTGAAAATACCGCTACTGTCGCTCATCTGTCGCTACCTGGCGCTATTAATGAATCAGCCTCTTACTATGGAGGATGTAGGGCCACTTTAAAGGATGCTGGCTTCACAACTGGATATAAAAAACTCTACCTGCATAATGTAAACTATGAGAGACACATTTATCATTCATAAATATGCACAAATAAACATGACACTTAAGGTTTGTGTGCAAACAACGGAAACACTTATATTGTGATTTGTGCTGGCTTTGATGTCAGCACAATTGACAAATATTCCATTCCATTTCCTAATCATCACAGCTCAGCACTAGGACAAGCGGCAGCAGCGTAGCAAATAATATTCTGTTTACTTATGACAAATGTTTACTGCATGTTTGGCATTGTCAGCATTCTCTCCACACTTGGAAAGCATTATAAGGACTGGAGCCCCTTGTACGACAGATTTTCTCCCCACCTACATTAAATGAAGCAGAAATAGCTGTTTTTGTATGGAAGGTGATGGAACTACACTATATTTTTCCATGTTGTAAAAGTATATGTGAGCAGAAACTGTCCTAGAGAATGGCTCAGCTTGCTTATAATGCCTCCACCCAGCCATAAGTACGACTTCAATCAGCATTTTGTCACAAATGCAGCCATATCTAGCACCCTGACCAGCCCATAACAAATCCAGCAATGACTTTGACCTTTGACCGGCACATTGTCACAAATCCAGTTCAAATTTTGAACTTCAACCAGTTGGTTTTTACAAATTCAGCCATAACTAGGACCTCAACCAGCCTGTTATTATTATTATTATTATTATTGTTTATTTATATAGCGCCATCATCTTCCGTAGCGCTTTACATAGTAATTACAGACAGGGTAGAAACATACGATACATATACTATTTCAAATGCAGTTTGACAATGGATATTCTGAGTACAAGATACAATAGGGGAGAGAGCCCTGCCCTTGCGAGCTTACAGTCTAAAGGAAGAGGGGTGAAGACGAGGGGGAGTTGTCAAAATGCAGCAATAATTGGAGCCTGACGAGTCCATATTAAAAAATGCAGCCATTACTAGGACCTAAACCAGCCTGTTGTCACAAATCCAACCATAACTAGGACCCTGGCCAGCCAGTTGTCACAAATAGCTCAAATTAGGATCTCAACCAGCCTCTTGTCACAAATCTAGCCATAACTAGGACCTGAACCAGCTTGTTGTCGAAAATCCAACCATAACTAGGACCCAGACTAGCCCATTGAAACAAATCCAGCCATAACTAGGACCTCAACTAACCTGTTGTCACAAAACCATCCATAACTAGGACCCAGACTAGCCCACTGACACACATTCAGCCATAACTAGGACCTCAAGCAGTCTATTGTCACAAATCCAACCATAACTAGGACCCAGACTAGCCTACTTATACAAATCTAGCCATAACTTGGACCTCAACCAGCCTGTTGTCGCAAATCCAGCCATAACTAGGACCCAGACTAGCCCATCAACACAAATGCAACCATAACAAGGACCTCAGCCAGCCTGCTGTCACAAATCCAGCCATAACTAGGACCCAGACTAGTCCATGTACACAAATGCAAGCATAACTAGGACCTCAGACAGCCTGTTGTCACAAATCCAGCCATAACTAGGACCCAGACTAGTCCATGTACACAAATGCAAGCATAACTAGGACCTCAGACAGCCTGTTGTCACAAATCCAACCATAACTAGGACCCAGACTAGTCTATGTGCACAAATGCAACCACAACTAGGACCTCAACCAACCCAGCAATAGCTAAGACCAGGCTAGCTCATTGACACAGATGCAGCCATAACAAAGGCCTTGACCAACTCATTGTAAGCTTCAAAACTGACTATAAAATTGTTATAATAAAAAAGGTCTTTCACAGTTAAGTTTGAAACCACATGAAACTTTGAAGCAGATTAAAACCCATGCAGCTGTGCCCTGAAATCTAAAAAATTCCAGAGCCAGCCGCTAGCCTCATCCCAGGGCATCCTGTGTGAGACACCCAGGGTCACCGGAAACCTGATTTAAGCAATAGCAAAAAAAATACAACTCCCTGGAACCTTGAGTGACAGCTCAGTCACCTACTTTAAAAAGTAAAAAAAAATAAATTTGAGTGTATCCTTCCATCTTCTTAACTCATAGAAACCATTGAAAAAATCTATAATTTTTACATGTGCTCCCGAAAGGAGTAAAAAGTCTGAACAAAAACTAGGAGAAACAAAGTTAGAAAACACAGCTTAACACACACTATACCCATGCAAGTTTTTTGGGTGCACTTTTTGTTTATGCGATCTGTGCAAAACAGTGCAAAACTAATCATTGCTTAAACACGTGAAACTGAAAATTGTAGAAAAAGTGCATCAAGGCTTGTGTTTTTTTACCATCAATGTGTTTTTACCTACCTTACCTTAGGTCATTGCTCATCAAGGCAGAATTATTTTTTCTCCTAACATTATCATTCTTTGACAAAAATGTAACTGAAAAGTTTATTCTGGATAACAAATTATATGTTTTTTTCCATAGCAGAAACAGAAGCTTAAACAGTAATGAATACAAAATATTGGTAGAAGGACTCTATTAGTCACTAATCACTGTGCTGTGCATACTTGTTCCTGTTATGAAACAGAACATGTTGTGAAATACATGCTAATGGCGATAAATATAATTGTATCCATTCCTAATTATAATTATACAGAATACCTGCCCAATCCATACCAATGGATGTTTTTAAACACTGTGGCATTCCTATTTTTCTACAGAGCTTTGACCTTTGCTTTGTGACACCCAAACTCTGGCCAAGATACTGTATGAGTTGTGAAATGTCTCAAGGGGCTGTCAGAGTTGAAGACTAAGAACCCTGTTCAAAGCTGAGTACTGTAAGCCAAGAACATATTGCTCAAAGCTATTCGTGTACTAAATTTAATAAAATAACTTTAGTCAAAAGCAGATGGCTTATGGTGCCAACATGTCTCCAATGGCCTGTTCAGCAGGACCCATATACACAACAGATCAGATGCATGATTACAGGGAACAGAGCATTGGGGGACATGGTGTGTGTATTTGGGTTATACAAGGAAGTAGTATTGAGCATAAGTTCTTACAGCCAACCAAAAGTGAAAATGTTCCATTGTCTACCACCACAAAGCATCCTGATGCCTATCTGTATGTATCTAGGAAGTCCAAAAGCTGGGCAACATATTTACCCCTCAGCCTTTCTGGTAGGTCAGAAATAACACTGGTGTGTTCATTACCACCAGGGACCAATGACTGTGCTATGTGAGGCACCACGCACAACCGTCCAGTTGCCCAGGAGTGCAGGGTTGACTGAACTGGGTCTTCTTATGAAATGTATGCAGATGGGAGTCCCAATTTTAGATGCATGGGGTGCGGGGCATGCTGCAGGACATTTCACTGTCCATAGGAAGCACAAGGAAAATTCCTATTGTGCCATACTGATTTGGGGCTGACTAGGCTGTGACCTCACCCAGACACTGTGCTGGAATTCACCCAATCTTCTTCTAGCACTCCTCTTCTCAGCCCCCAGCCTACCAAGTCTCCTAATACCCGTACCCCTATCCTATGCCCATGCAAAACACCCCAGACCATGATTTTGCAAGTTATAGCTCCAGCACCATGGCTGTGGGATGTCATACCCACCCTGCCACAGTATCTGCCACTACAATACTAAAGTTTCAGTACCATATCTACTCCTGTCCATGATCTACCCCTGCAGTGCTATAGCCCCAACTGGCCAACACAGTCGTTGACCATCTGGGAGGCACCCTGAGGGAGGGGCTCAGAAGCTCATGGACTGGCTAGGGTCCAGTACTAAAGTTTCAGTACCATATCTACTCCTGTCCATGATCTACCCCTGCAGTGCTATAGCCCCAACTGGCCAACACAGTCGTTGACCGTCTGGGAGGCACCCTGAGGGAGGGGCTCAGAAGCTCATGGACTGGCTAGGGTCCAGTAAATTCCCAGGCTAATTTCCAGTAAGCCTGATGACCACAGGTTATCGGCAAACTATATTCAGCTCAGAGTCAACATTATAAAAGACCATAACACCCCCCCCCCCCCTTTGCCGTGTAGAATAGCATTTCAAATGTGGTTCTGAATTTCCAGGTATTGACAGGTACTGTATGTAGAGTAGAGGTCAAAAAAGAAAACCAGTGTGAGAATTTATGGTTATTATGCAGGGTGGTAAGATGGAGCGTTCTATTAGATGTAGCCATTATATTGCATTTCAAGAAATCTGCCAGGAAAAGCTAATGTGCAGCTCTGGAGTAGATCTTCTGCTGCAGTTTCCTTTATTTGGAAGTGTATGGGGCAAAGTACAACATACAAAGGCACTAGAATCAAACAAACTGTAATGCAATTGATGGATGATAAACTAGCTGTGTTCTGCTCATTCCAAACATGTTTCATATAATGTAGGCATGATCCTGCATTTACTTAATACCCCTAATCCATATAATAAGCAAAGAGACATAATATATTATACTCAAAGTAGTGTGCGGTCATCATGGAATGTTGCATATCACAAGGCACATTAGTGACATATAATGGGTCTGCTTGGCATTTTTTTCAACTGATGAAGCCAACCCTAGTGGCAGTTTTAGGATCACTGATTGGCTGATTTCAAAACTACCTTATGATTTACAACACTCAGTTATTCATATAGGCTCGGCGGGGGAGTGTGCACAGCTACAGGAAAGTGGGATATATGATAGCCATTGATTGCAGGAGTCGTCGGAAAAGGTGAGTTAGGATTCTAGAGCCATCCACTTTAAAGGGACTGTAAACCCAATGGCAATAATAAGGCAGAAAGTAGCTCACCTGATGCCTCTTCCATGTGTCTCTCCTCCATTTCCTGCAGTGCTGGGTAGAAGCCATAGTAGGCCTCAAAATCTGTCCTTTTTTAATTTTATTTATTCAGCAAAACAGTTGTCTAATAGCCACTCTGTCCCTTAGTGCTCTAAGCCTAAATGAGCTCAGAAAGTCATAGAGGTCCAAGAGCTGTCTTTGACCACAGTGGAGCATGCTCATAACTCAGATAGCTGCCACATAACACGCCCTTCCCAGCTCAGCTACGACCCAGAAATGTGGGAAAAGAAAGTGACATCACTTAGAGTCCTTAAGTGAATTAAAAATAATTGAAGACTTTGAGATGCTTTGAAATGGCTCATTTGACACTTTTCCCAAGGGGGAGAAAGTTACTGTGTTCCTGCACAGGGAGTTTAAATATATCTTACCATAGATGTGTATCAGCGACTCCCTATTCACCCTCACATAGATGACCACACTGTCAATGTGGCTCTTCAATTCTTAAGTGGGAAGTTCTTCAATATGGGTGTAGTTCAACACTGGTTTGTTCCTCTGAAACATTGGCCAGACAAAAATCTATATAAAAATATTTGTAGATTCACTGCGGATAATAACAAGGCAGCTGCATGTCCTCCACTATCAATTTATTATAATATAAAAATTTCCAGAAAGTTATCACTCACCACTTGCTCAGTTCACCTCAGTTCAAACCATTATTTGGGTTAAAAGTGAAGATGTAATGAATGGCGAGTAACATGATTATATGTCACTCTGGTATTTACTGCCTGCTATATACTACATAGGGTTTGGAACCCTTGTTTTTATTTTTGTTTTGTGTGATTTTGCTATCTCTGTGATAGGCTATATGTTTGAATAAAGTGGCAAATATACTTTTTGGTACTTTTTTGTTGTTGCGGATTGTGCAGCATGTGAAGTGCCACAGGGGGATGTTTTTACAGCTGTGTTGGCTGTGGTGGTATAGAGGATGACTATGTAACCTTACTTTATATACTTATTGTTGTGCAATTACAGAAGGTAGCTGTTTTTGTCCCACAGTGTGCTAGGAAGGTCAGGAGTGGAATTTACTTTGGGTTCCCAAAGACCTGTTCATCATTTTATTCAACAGGAATTCGACTCCCTGTTACATTACCAGGTCTGCCGGGTGCACAAATTGGAGGTAACATGTCACCATGCATACTTAAGTTGACGCATCAAGTGGATCCCAGAAAGGTTGGTGTGCTTGCTCGTGGGGGGGGGAGGTGTAGCTACTGTTTCTGCATGTGGCACATTCCAAATCAGGATGCCCCTAGAAAAAGTTACTCGCTGGACCCAAAGTGTATTTTGACTTTTGGTCTGGTTTCTTGTAGGTTTCCCTTGAAGCTGTACAAAACACGTTTTTTTCTGGTCACAGTGTGCCAGGCAATTATGGGATTGCCTAGAGAATGCTACCTGTGTGGGAGGAAAAATAGTCTAGACCAGGTGTACTCGACTGGCGGATAGTGGTCCGAATCTGGCCACCAGTTCTCCGGACCTCAAATAAGAAGCCGAAATGCCCAAGATTGGCGGCAGAGCCGCGCTTTTGCTGCAGGACCAGATGCAGCCTCAGTTGTTGGTTGCAGGGGCAGGAGCATACCTGATTGGCTGGGGCCAGGTTGCACTTGTTTATGTGGGGGGTGGGAGCAGGCATGCATTGTTTGTGCGGGGCCCGGGAGTGGCTGTGATGGGTAGAGGCCAGGATGCTCTTTTTGGCAGGGAACCTGAAAGGCACCGTGAATGACGTTGGGTGGGGCACGTACGATTGTCGGTGCAGGCCCAGGAGCAGTGGCGGCCAGATCGAGACAGATAGTGACAAGGCCCAGGCAGAGCCATCTTCAAGTATGCCACATCAGCAATGGATGCTGCCCCTGCATGAAAAGGTCTCAGGTGGGGGTGTTGCTGGGATTGTTTTTAACCAATGCAGGTTATTTTTTATTTCTCCTCATTCTCCTGTTGAAACTGGGCCCTGTGATTGAACAGAGGTTGTCACAAGGTCCAGGTTTTCTTCGGCAGGTGAAATCCCGGAAGAGGAATCCTGACTATGTAACATGCAGCGACCATTTTAAAGTTGAAACAAACCCACCAGCTGTCCGCTGACTTTCCTCTAGGGGATCCCAAAGCAGGATGCCCCGCTGTGTGAACCCCCATGCTGGTAAACACTCACCTTACCCTGCTCCAATGACGCATGCGCCGGCTCTTGTCCAATCTGTTTACAATGGGGAGCACGCACTGCCGCATCCCTGGTGGTGTGCACACGCTCCTGCCCCAACCATTCTAGTAGGATGCTTTACTGTTGGTGTTCAGCTCGGACCTGGTCTAGACTATTAATGTGGTGTGGGCTTGACTTCCTAGTTCCAGTGAAGACCATTTCACTGCTATAGTATACAACGACATTCGCAGAACTGTTTTCAAACCTGTCGCAACACCTTGGGAATAACTTGTTTCAGCATGTATGTTCCCAGCAACCAATGCTCAATGTATAGTGTATTAATCTATCTGTACAATCTACTGATTGCTGTGTTAGACCATCAAAGCAAAGGTAATACAAATAGCAATAGGTTCATTTCCTCTGTTATTCACCCAAACAACCACAAGCACACATGAAGAACAAAGACTCTGCTCTTGCAGTTGTGTTTAGTCTAAGGCCTCCATTCAACAAAAACATTTTCCTGTATTTGGAGTAAAAAGTGCACTTTTTTTAATTTTTTAATATTGTATTTTTTTGTGTTTTCCGATAGAAATTGTACCCTTAGCATGGGTATAATGGATGTGTGATTCAGTTACTGTTTATACACCTTACTTTATATTACTTTGTACACCAGCTCCAGGCAGAGGTAAAAGATACAAAGCACAGCCCGCACTGCAATAAATAAAAAATACACAGCTCGTAAGATGTAAAGCCTGACTATGCAAAATAACAGATTCTATTCACTTTGTCATTGGCTAGGTGCACTGCCAGATGCTCCCCCAGAAAACAGGAACCCCTGCTGTAACTGGGCCAATGATGGCTTGTCCACACCCCTGGTGCCCAAGAGGAGGTTCATCATTAGGGCGTTTCGCCCATCAGTACTATTAGGGCTCATTTGCCCTTTAAGCTAACCCCTGGCTGGCGTGCTGTCTTCAGTTTCGCCGGTAGCCATTGCTCTTGCACGCCAGGGGATGCGGGCACGAGCGGAAGGTAAGTGTATCGTGACAGTGCCCAAAGCAAAAGTGAGGGTAGATCTCATAGATCACAGACTGCACTATTGGTTTCAAGCCCACCTTTTGCTCAGATTTGGGCTATGTCTGTGTTGACACAATTCTGGCAGCCTTTCCATGCACACAAGGAGGAGCACACAACATCTGAGGGATTCTTCTTTCATTATAAAAATACATGATTTTATTAAAGTGGACCAACACCCACCGGTGATCGGCCCGGGAATCTATAAGATTCCCGGGCCGATCACCTCCCTCCCCGCGGGACATCCGAGATCGGGATGTCCCGCGGGGTGAAACCCCCCCAAACACCCCAAACTCCTCACCTCAGTTTCGGCGGTGGCCGGCCGCCGCCGCCTCCCTCGCGCCCCTCTAGACGTGCGCGCGTCCGCGCCGGCCGTCTGTGAATGGCCGGCGCGGGCATGTGCGCGTCAAGAGGGACGCGCGGGAGGCGGCGGCGGAGGAGCCGCTTGTCCGCGGCTTGTCCGTCGGCGCGGGGAGAGGTGAGTTCGGGAGGTTCGGGGGGGTTTCACACAGCGGGGCACCCCGATCGGGGGTGCCCCACCGAAGTGGACCAAGACCCAGGATAGTCAAAATCCTGGGTGTTGGTCCACTTTAAATAGGTCTAGAACAATATGCAGATATGTTAAATAGTTGTTCATAGTAACAACTGGTTGTGTGACAATTCATAAGTTACATTTTATACTTTTAAATAAAAGTCCACCAAGAATAGACAATTGTTAGCATAGTAAGGAAAATGAATTTCGGTCTTATTTGTTTTCCCTAATCAGTTTATCTCTCATGTGGCCCCAAACATTAGGGAGTTTTCTCAGGGCTACACCCAACATGATGTCATCATCTTTATCTGATGCTGGACCTTGGAAGCTTGAGCACATTCATAACCAAGAAGTACCTCAATTCGCAAAGCCCATTTGTACTGCAAAATGTAACTAAATTAGACTCCATACATTACAGGAGAGTGCATATTACAGCAAGCTCTATAGGGTTGATTCAGAGCCCCTTTCTCAACATTGTTTTTGAGGTATTACTAGCAAACAAAAAATCACACAAAAAAGAAAACATTTCACATAAAAATTCTTGCAGAAAAAAAGGCTTTGCTGAATCAGATGAGGTGGAAAATGGACGAGAACAGAAATTTTCACACAAAAAAATGATGAGCAAGGGGCTCCGAATCAACCCTTATGTCTATGACAAACCCATATACAGTAAGTCTCAATGATTCAAACATGTCTTTATCACTTTAAGTGTAAAAGTTACAGTATACATGCAAAACATAATCTATTATTACAGTGCCTGAGACTGTGGTCTTCAATAATTTTCAGTTAATTGTAGCACAGATTTTATGTAAACCCATCACACATCACATAGGCTAGATACGAGACATAGAAAAAATAGGGCATAAATAATATTTTAATTATGGACCTTGACTTTTCAAAGTCACCTTCCAAGAGGGATGCTCCTGCTCCACATGCTGGAAGCCTGATCTCCATCCCTGTTACTCACCTGCCCTCAGAATGCTGCACTATGCCAGATTACTCACTCCCACTGGAAGATCACTTAACCTATGCAAAAAAGCATAGGCACTGGTATGTCACTACATCTGTTTCTTGCCCCTATGCCTGCTGCACTGTCTGTTAGCCCCAGGAAGGGTGGGCAATGCATGTGTATTACAGACTCCCATTGCTTCCACTGAGAACAACTGGAACCTCCAAAATTGGAAGTTCCTAGTGTACAGAGGCCCCCTGGTTTTCAATAGGAGCTTGCCGTACACAGGCCACGCCCACCTCCAGAACCTGAAAGAGCAGCTTCCAGCTTTACAAACCAGGGCTACAGGACACGGAGTGGCTGAATCTACGGTAGGGTAAACAGATCCTCCCGTCAGCTCTTAGACTTCCTGACACTGGAATAGTAGCAGAAGCGGACTTTTCCTTTAACCCAAATCCACCACAAACCTGGCCATCATTATCCTCCAATCTGCTTAGTTCATCATCCTTGCATGCATTTAGACTCAAATCAATGCCCTCAAAAGGTGATTAAAATTTTCACAGAATGCCAATAAAACAATATGCACTTGGTCTCTGATTTAATGGAAGTGGAAAAAAAAACATTATGTTCAGATGGGAGTGGTTATTGCATAATATATACAAATTGGCTGTAGTGTCCCAGAGATGGACAAGGTCTTCTGGTCTTTGCTTGGTGAGTTTGCAGGCTCACTTTTTTGGTTGGTAGCAGTACATTTTCCTGCTTGTCCTTTCAAAATAGCCCAAGACAAAAAAAAAATCCAAAAGTAAGTTGTAAGTCATAGAAGAGAGACCCGGAGCCAAGAATCTAAAGTTTAAATAAACGTTATCATCTTGGGCTATTTTTAATTTTTAAAGGACAAGCTGGAAAATTTACTGTTACTAATTTCTACTGAGGAAGACTGCCATCGTAATCTTCTTCCTGGCTTTTTACATGGATTGGGTGAGCTGGATATACTTGTTTTTTCTGATTTGTTAATCCCTTTTCTGGCTGGGGTTGATTCTCTTTTTAAGGGTATCAGGGGAGGGGAGTCATCCTGCATCCTGTCCTGTCCTGTCCATATCATAATCCTGTTCATGCAGCATAGTTTATGTTGTAGTCTGATGGAAATGTCTTATGATGTTATAAAACTCATCATGAAATCATTAAGGTGATTGTGTACATAATAAACGCCATTACCATTCCAATATGATAGAAGTAATTTGCTTCCATTTAGTAAATAAGATTTATGTTGGCCTGCAGACTGCCAAAAGCTTTGTGTTCTTAACAATTTATTGCAAGGGGAATGTTGAGTGCGCACACACGAATGTTTATATCATCAGATGTAGAAAATAAAAGAAAGACCAGACAACCCCAACACTGTACAACTCAAAAAATTGTTGACAAAAATACAAGACAAGTCCATTTGCTGTTTCTGGCACTTATACTAATGATAACTTATGCCAGGACGGTAAATGTGCAGAGCAGCAAGGGAGCTGCAATAGTTCTCTAACTACTTAAAGTGGACCAACACCCAGGAGGGATCGGCCCGGGAATCTATAAGATTCCCAGGCCGATCAGATACCTCCCCACGGGGCATCCGAAATCGGGATGTCCCGCGGGGTGAAACCCCCCAGGAAGGCCACAATCCTACCTTTTCCACGTTCCAGCGGCGCATGCGCGTCCGCCGCCGCCGCCTCCCGCGCGTCCCTCTAGCAGGGTGCGCTCCTGCGCCGGCCATTTGTGAATGGCTGGCACGGGTGCGCTCCCTGTAAGAGGGACGCATGGGAGGCGGCGGCGGACACGCTCTGCTTGTCCGGCGCTGCCTCTCGCTTGTCCGGCGGCGGGGATTGGCTGCAGTGGTCACGTGGGAGCGGGGTGAGGTGAGTTTTCGGGGCTTTCTGGGGGGTTTCACACAGCGGGGCACCCCCCGATCGGGGTGCCCCACCGACGTGGACCAAAACCCAGGATAGTCAAAATCCTGGGTGTTGGTCCACTTTAAGTATAAAAGTACTATACAAATCTGCCTACAACATGGATTTTAGCGTGCTGGAGCCCTTTTGGGAGAACATCTAGTGAAGAGAGCCCCCTGTAAAAAACTATAGATCAGTTGCTGCCTTTATTGTGCTGGAGGCCCCTAGGTGAGTGCCTTGGTTCAATTATCTTTTAGGGTCTATTCACACCTTTCCTCTTGTGCTGCGTTGGGTAATGCAGTCACAGCGTAAGGGAAAATGCTGCCTATTATTTTAAATGGGCCAGTTCACATTTATATGCTGCCTACCTACCTACCATTTTCTAGCTTCCACTCTACCACAAGGCACGTGCCTGTAGTTTGTGATCATAAGCTATATTTAAAAAAAAAAAAATATATATATATATATATATATATATATACAATTTTAGTTTGAAATGCATATTGAGCGATTTAGTAGGCAGTTAGACATGGGATTTGTGTAGGGATATTGTTACACTATTGGTTTATGTAGTTGAGTTTACAGTCCCTAGCAGTAGAAACCATAGCAGGGCTTCAAAGTTTGCCCTTCATTCACTGTTATTCCTCTAGGACCACAGCCACTCTGTCCCTTAGAGCACTCAATGCAAATGATCACTGCAGGCCACAGTGTATGCATCATAAAGCTGCTGTGTCATCTCCAGGTCCGGGCTCCTGTGGGCCCTCGGGCGGCATGGACTCAGTGGGCCCTTTTGCGGTGGAGAGTTGTGGGTCAGGGGTCTATAAATTCCATGGCATAGAACAGGGTGCAAGGGCCCCCATCCTGCAGGCTACAAACCCACATTAGCCAGCCCTTAAGCCTTGTGAACTTTTATAGGGGTCTTCTGCCCCCCCCCCCTGGGCTTTGGGGAGGCAGGTAATTAGGGGGGCGGGTGTTAATGGCAAGTCACCCACTAGCTGCAGGTGACTTGCCAGCCCCTAAGCCTTGTGAACTAATATAGGGGTCTCATGGACCCCTTATCAGTTCACAGAGGGTTAACAGTAAAAAAAAATCACCACACAGAGAAAAAATTACATTTATTAGTTTATTTCTTTACTCACCTCCGATCCTCCGCTGTCTCCCGGCAATCCTGTCCCACGAAGCTCTGATGACAGCTGCCGGGTGATCGGTGGAGGAGGGGCTAGTGGCTGGGCGATTGTGGAAGTGCTGGAGAGGGTGTATTTCGTCCTCTCCTCACCACGGTAGAGCCCGGGGGGGCAATTGGAGGTCCCGCCGGGTGTCATCTTCACCGGCGGGGCCTCTGATCGCCCCCGGGCTCCTCCATGGTGAGGAGCCCACAGCAGCAACGCCTTGTCCACGTCGAAGCTGCTGTCTTTGTTGCCGCGTGTGCCACGAACGCAGAAGCGCATGCGGTACTAGACAGATGTGAACGAGGGCTAAAGTTTGAGCATGAGTGGTAATTAGTTAGCTAAGATAGGTTGAAGAATTGAAAGGGTATTTGAGCTGTGACGCAAAGAGCTGCAAAGACATTTGGGGGTAATTATTTGCTAAGGAGCATTTCTTCAGCCACTGCCTCCTCCACCGCCAGAGCAGCAGCCTCTTCAGCCACTGGAGCCTTTGCCTCGTCCCCTGCCAGAGCCGCCGCCTCCTCCACGTGAGTGGTAATTAGGGGATGAGAGATTGATGAATTGAGCGGTTATTTTAACTGAGGAATCATTTTATTTGGCTATGAGGGGTTCATGAATTGAGCGGGTATTTGAACAGGGGAATATTTTATATGGCTATGAGGGGTTCATGGATTGAGCGGGTATTTGTACTGAGGAATGTTTTTATTTGGCTATGAGGGGTTCATATATTGAGTGGGTGCTTGAACTGAGTAATACATTTATATGGCTATGAGGGGTTCATGAACTGAGTGGGTATTTGAACTGAGGAATAATTTTATTTGGCTATGACGGGTTCATGAATTAAGTGGGTATTTGAACTGAGGAATCATTTTATTTGGCTATGAGGGGTTCATGGATTGAGCAGGTATTTGAACTGAGGAATCATTTTATTTGGCTATGAGGGGTTCATGGATTGAGCGGATATTTGAACTGAGGAATCATTTTATTTGGCTATGAGGGGTTCATGAATTAAGTGGGTATTTGAACTGAGGAATCATTTTATTGGGCTATGAGGGGTTCATGAATTGAGCGAGTATTTGAACTGAGGAATCATTTTATTTGGCTATGAGGGGTTCATGAATTGAGCGAGTATTTGAACTGAGAAATCATTTTATTTGGCTATGAGGGGTTCATGAATTGAGTATTTGAACTGAGGAATCATTATATTTGGCTATGAGGAGTTCATGAATTGAGCGGGTATTTGAACTGAGGAATCATTTTATTTGGCTATGAGGGGTTCATGAATTGAGCGGGTATTTGAACCGAGGAATCATTTTATTTGGCTATGAGGGGTTCATGAATTGAGCGAGTATTTGAACTGAGGAATCATTTTATTTGGCTATGAGGGGTTCATGAACTGAGCGAGTATTTGAACTGAGAAATCATTTTATTTGGCTATGAGGGGTTCATGAATTGAGTGAGTATTTGAACTGAGGAATCATTTTATTTGGCTATGAGGAGTTCATGAATTGAGCGGGTATTTGAACTGAGGAATCATTTTATTTGGCTATGAGGAGTTCATGAATTGAGCGAGTATTTGAACTGAGAAATCATTTTATTTGGCTATGAGGGGTTCGTGAATTGAGCGAGTATTTGAACTGAGGAATCATTTTATTTGGCTATGAGGAGTTCATGAATTGAGCGGGTATTTGAACTGAGGAATCATTTTATTTGGCTATGAGGGGTTCATGAATTGAGCGAGTATTTGGACTGAGAAATCATTTTATTTGGCTATGAGGGGTTCATGAATTGAGCGAGTATTTGAACTGAGAAATCATTTTATTTGGCTATGAGGGGTTTGTGAATTGAGCGAGTATTTGAACTGAGGAATCATTTTATTTGGCTATGAGGGGTTCATGAATTGAGTGGGTATTTGAACTGAGGAATCATTTTATTTGGCTATGAGGGGTTCATGAATTGAGCGAATATTTGAATGGAGGAATCATTTTATTTGGCTATGAGGGGTTCACGAATTGAGCAGGTATTTGAACTGAGGAATCATTTTATTTCGCTATGAGGGGTTCATGAATTGAGCGAGTATTTGAACTGAGGAATCATTTTATTTTGCTATGAGGGGTTCATGAATTGAACGAGTATTTGAACTGAGGAATTATTTTATTTCGCTATGAGGGGTTCATGAATTGAGCTGGTAGTTGAGACATGAAGTAAAGAGCTGCAAAGACATTTGGGGGAGGATTATTATTTATAAGGAAGGTTTCAAATTGTGGAAGTAATTGAGCTGTGAGGAAGGTTAGGGACTGAGGGGTAATTAAGTTTTATGAATTACTGTGAGTTCATTTTCTTTTTCAGGAGGTATTCATTCGGGGTGAGAGATATTTATTTAGTTAGTGTGAAGTGTATGACAGGAGCTCCTTGCCGTTGATATGAGTGAGGGGCGGTGTGCAGAAGCGTTTTCCCGCCCAGGGGCGGCCGGGCTGAGTGCGGAGAGCTGGCGGCAGTGGCGGGTGTCACACACGGTGTATGTGGAGACATACCGGCACCTGTGCACCGGCTGCTCGCCTCTGCCATGCTGGGATGGGCGCTGTGTGTGGGCTGCCTGTGTGTAATGCTGCTGCTCTGGTCCTGTAAGAAGCGGCTGACATGTGAGTGCGTGCAGGAGCCGGGCCAGTACCGACTGGTGTGTAAGCCCTCCGCCCTGGCCACCTACCTGCTCCGCCAGTGCGCCAGCTTCAGCGCCTTCTGCCATGTGTGCTGGCTGTGGCGGCTGCTCCCCGCCATGCAGACGGCTGTGGGGCTGCTGGGGCCCCGGGATGCCCGCGTGCACTTCACCAGGGAGTATCTGCAGCTGGCAGATGACGGGCTGGTGGCCCTGGACTGGGCGCTAAAGCCGGGTCACCCCCAGATGAGGAGGAGGAGAACCTCCAGCAACTCCACCGCGCCGCTGCTGCTCGTCATCCCCAACTCCTTCGGCAGGATCACCCGCAACACCACCAAGGTAATGGGGACCCCAGGGATTATTATGGGAGACTCAGCCATACATAGCGATAGATGCCATTGTACCTGTGTTATATTACATGACTAGAGGAACCAAACCCAGGCATTTTGCTAACCCAGGATTTGTTTCTCCTAAATCCCAACTTGGGATGCCCCGCTGTCTGTAACCCGCCCATACAGATCACTTGTAAGCTCACCTTTCCTGCAATCCCATGAGTGCATGCATGTCCTGGCAGCCAATCAGCTGCTCACGCTCATTTAGTTTTTATTACGCTGCTCAAAACTTTAAGGAAATACAAGAGAGCGTCTATCCCCGGGCTGTAAGTCTGCAGTGGAATTGCCAGAATGGCTAATGCATCCGGGAATTTCATGCAGTGGAGCATCCCAAATATTTATGCACTTTTGGTCCACCTTAAAGTGAAACAAAACCCAGGATTTTGACCTTCCCAGGTTTTGTTTCACTCATGCCCCGCCACCCCAGTTTGCCCAGTTAAACTCGCCTCTCCTTGGTCCAATGGAGTATGCACATGCACTTGGCCAATGAGAGCTGTTTGTTATGTTTACATCTTTTTGTTATCATTTGGCAAATGCCTCTCATTGACTGTAATGGGTGCGTGCCATGCTGCATCCTGGGCTGTGTACACGCTCCCGTCCCAGCCTAGCCTTATTTTAGAGTCTTGGTGACCAAGATCATCACTGGCACAGGTTGCAACTGTTTATTTGTCCGCACCTGGATGCATCTCTGCTGGGAAAAAGTGATTGCTTCTTTAATGTTGACTCACTGTTGGCATGATTGGGTAGGGTGGGTAAGTATAGTGTTTCTGTGGACTATTATTTGTGCCAGGGAGGGTTTAGGACTGCTTTAATCATGACTCGCACACCGGCCTTTATGCCAAGTCCAGCCAATTACAGCATCAGGAATGATTACCTATTCTATTTAGTAAGTTCCGGTACTCACCAGCACCAAAGCTTAAGCTGGGTGACCACTTCCTTTCACCCAGGGGCAGCCACCTCATTGGGGTCCATGGTGTCGGGGAGCACAATCAACAGAGTTGAGTTTGTGTATGAGCCATGATGGGGCCCTATTTAATATCTGCAGTCATTGGTTCTGCATTTTTTTTTTTTTTGAATAGGTAGAAGGGAAGCATTGTTCAAATGTGAGCAAGGGAAGTTAATTAGGGTTAAAAAAGATCCTGTTATAATAAGCATAAATGCTAATTAGGAGAGTCTTCCAATGATGCCTGTCATGTACAGCTGTGACCTGTGGTACAATCGCATTGTGAAACCACTGGCTGTGCCACTATATGGTTTATTTTTGGACTTGTCCTATATATTGTCATGTATTACCCTTGTAATTACTCCATTTTATAGTCCTATGGATTATAATGGTGTAAATAAATCGGTAATGATAGAGAAGGTAGACGGCTTATTGTGAAACTGTCGCTGTATCAAGCTTGCCAATAGATAATCATATATGTCAGCCATTCTGAGAGCTCGTCAGCCAAGAGGGACACCCTAAAGAAAGCCATAACGTGTGTGCTGTTTTTTGTTTCTTTGGAACCCAGATCCTATCTGCACATAAAATGTTCTGGTGGAACGCTCTTAAACTGGACCTGGAGCAGGACGCGCAGTAAGGTTAAAGTTCATGTCCAAGCAATAACATTCTGCCCTGTATCCCCAGGCAGGCATGTCGACGTCCAACACGGCTTTACACCCCCCACCTAACACGCATTCTCTATTTATTGCAATGGTGGGGGCGTGCCGAAGCAGCTTGGTATGCCTGCACCATTGCATTGAATGGAGTAGGCGTGTGGGGGCATAAGCAAGGCTCCAAAGATGCTGCCAGCGCTTGAGGAATCCTAACCAATAGAACAAAAGTTACACTTAAAGTGGACAAAAACCCAGGGTTTTGTTTTTTTCCACAGCGTGCCCCGCTGTGTGAAACCCCCCAGATTGCCCAGTCTAATTCACCTTTTCCCGGTCCTACGGCACATGCTCGTCCAGTCAGCACAATCGGAGCCGCTAAAGTCACGCCATCTAAGACTGTGTCTAAGGCAAGAGGCTGCAAGCGTGCCCACGCCGGACAGTCACAAATGGTAGAGGGATCGCAGGATGCAGCTTGCGCTTGCGCAGTTGGACCTGGGGATTTCACACAGCAGGTCATCCCGGTTTTGGATACCCCAGGGGAGGGTATGGTCTAGATTCCCTGGCCGATCGTGGAGTTTTGGTCCAATTTAAAGCCAAAACCCATTGTTCATGCTCCCTTCTTAATGTATAGAACTTAGAATTGATATTTTAGGGGAGCAAAATATGACTTTTGGGGAGGGGGGTCTAACTAGCTTTATTGGAGATGGGTGGGATGCCCCCTTACCCAGATTGCTGATCCACTAACCTTTTCTACTAGTTTGTGCTGCATCTGCTTCTCATGAATGTCTTTTCCTTTTAGCGCTTTATGATGGGGGACAGGATGTTGCTGCACGATTCGATGAAGCATGTCTCTATTAGATAAGCTGCAGATTACGCACATGTTTGTAGCTACTAACTGTCCCCCAATGAATGCATCCTTGCTAGGAAAAGGTGAGTATCTCTAATGCAGGGCTCACTAATGGCTTGAGGAGGGAGGTGAGGCTAGTTTCCTGTCCCCAATTAGATGGAGCTCTGCTAGGAAGAGGCGGTGAGGTGAGTTCCCTGTTCCCAAAACGACCCCCTCCCTTCGAATTGAGTTTTCTTTGGAAAAGGGGAGTGTTTGTTTAAAGTGGACCAAAACCCACCACAATCAGCCTGGGAATCTATAAGATTCCAGGGCTGATCGATTCCCTCCCCTCAGGGCATCCAAAATCGGGATGCCCCACTGTGTGAAACCCCCCCAGGTTGCCCTATACACTTACCTTGATACCAGGTCCAACGGCGCAGCCACATACCCGCTCCCTGCTGGGTAGCGGGGGGTGCACCCGCCAGCGCACTGATTGGACGAGCGGGCGCGCATGCACCATAGGACTTGGAGGGAGTCAGTTCGCTTAGGCAATCTGGGAATTTCATGCAGCGGGACACCCTCTATTGGGGTAAAAGACCCAAAACCCAGGATAGTCGAAATCCTGGGTTTTCGTCCACTTTAATGCAGGACTAACTGATAGTGTGAGGGGGGAGGTGAAGTAAATAAGTGCCTCTGTGATTCAGGGTGGCACTAGGAAGAGTGTAGGTCCATTTTTGCGAATAGTCCTGGGACTGATATTGTTGCTGTCCCTCTGTAAGATGTCAAGTGATCCGTCATTGCATACGGTAGGTGCAGCAATGACTTGAAGAGGGGAGGCTATACAGCTAAACGGGCAGCATTAGCTGAGAGTACAGTGACACAGGAGCAGCAAGAAGTTCTGAGGATGCTAGTTTTAATTGTAGCTAAAACGGGTTACCAAAACCCACAATTTTAACTAGCACAACCTGAAATTGCTCCCCCCATGAACAGTATCTTTTAGCAATTTGCCCTGCTCTTGCTTCATTCCAGCTACAAAATCTTTTTCTAATGGGCTTGGCTGTGGCTTTAACATCCTCAGGCTCGGCTAGACTCGGCATAGACAGGTGTTATGCCATCCAAACATCTTCATCTCACCTGCTTTGAGTTTTCAGAGCCTCTGGCGATGGTGAGACTGCATTTGTTTCTCTGATCGCTGACATAAGAGAGCCCTTTGTAGTGCTTTGTTTTTTTCGGCAGCGAGCATTCCGGATATGTGTCACGTGGCATTAGATTTTTTAGGAAGATTTTATTCAAAGCTTATTTTTATTGGACATGGTTATTGAATAGAGGTTCTATCTCACCTGCCTCCAGTTGCTTCTAGATAAACCGGATCTTCAGCATAATTAAATGAAGCTCAAACCCTTAAAAAAAAATATTCCCCAGCATCTAAAATAATTACATGTTACATTTTTAGTCACTTATTATCCCCCCCCCAATCTGGGCTGCAACTCTGTTCATCACTCTAGGATTTGGGCGCCGCCATCTTGTCTCAGAACGAGGGTTTTTGATCAAGTTCTAAAAAGAAAGTCCTAGAGATTGTTGGGGCGAAACAGATTCTTTACACTTGGTACCATCCAAATAAAGAAGCCGAACGAGCTCCATGAACATGTCAGCAGACTTGGAGAGCACCTGCTAAATAATCACCTATCTTATGTGTTTCCCACACCCTGTACACACAGATTGCCAACATTAAAAATCATTCTACCTGCATCTACTGCATTTTATGAGCCTTTAAACATCCAAGATGGCGGCCCATGTCTCAGTCTCAGGCTGCCTGCAGACAGTAAGTGTCTTCTGACTTTGCTGCTTTGCATTCTTGGATTGCTGTCCTTTTCCGGACCCCAGCTCTGCTCTGTCTGAGCAAAGCACAGCTATAACTTGCCCCCCTGCACAGCCCCCCCCTCAGCATGTGATGTTTTTGGTCCACCTCGAGGCCCTCATCCCCCAGCATCTTGCAGCTGAGGTGCACTCTGGTGCACAGCAATTCAGTTTCAGAGCACACTGTAGACTGCGTCGAGACTGGGAATGTGGCTGCTCACCTGTGGCAGTGCCTAAACTCTGTTCCCACACATAGCTGTATGCCATATATTATTTTGCACAGCATTGATTGGAATTAAAGCCCGTGCATGCATCATGGGACTGTGAGGTTTGCAGCTGATCTGGGGGGGGGGGGTTACATAATGGGGAATACCATTTCGGGATGCCTCAGAGAACATAGACTGGAGCTTAGATCGGCAGTGCTATGGAGCCACACCTCAATTTTCTTGTTACTCCATGGTGCGACAAAAATGAACCCTTGTAGTGCTGAATTGGTCACAGGACAACATTAGGAGCTACCACTCATTTAAATCAGTATCACCTACTTTGTTTCTATCGCATCCTGGCTACAAAGTGACATGTTTCTGGTATAAAAGGGTTTAAATGTTGTGATCCCATGAGCGAACAAATATAAATAAAACGAGGTTGTAGGGTCTAAAAAAAAAAGCGAGCACTTGTCACTTTATTAGTCTAATAGTATCCAAGTCCGTTAAACTAACAGGGCCGGGTAAGTGTTAGTGCTGCCTTGTTGTTGGTTTTTATTGTTCCTCTCAGGGACCCAGTTTCGATTGCTCTGGACTGGGGAGATCCAGGAAACCAGGCCTCTAGACCTACCTCAGAGGAGGAGCTACAGCTTTTGATATTGTCCTGTGTATCTGCATAAGCAATACCCAATAGTTATGGAGCAGTGTCCCTGGATAGACAACTAATGAAAAACTATTTTACAGTAGTACAAAAATGTTTTTTTTTCTTAAAACATCCTTAGGGCAGCATATAAGTCTCTGCCCCAAGGTAGGAACACATGGCCGCCAGAATACACAGGAGCCAGACCACCAGCTTCTGAACCATGGGTTTAGGTAAGTAGACTGGGTTGCGGTGGGTCTGATGGGGTTGGCCCGTCCATTGCTCCAGAGGCAGCTTGCCAGGGACCCAGGACATAGGCCAGATGATTCCCCTATACCGGATTTATAGCCAACGCGGGTGGGGGAGGGGGGGGAGAGGTTGTGCTAGCTTTAGACCAAGTATTCCAACGGTCTGAGGCTTTGTGTAAATCGTCAGCGGGGGTCCCCTTCCCACCACCCCTGCCCTCCCTCGATACAGTATGGTGGTGAGGCTCCGGCAGGATGTACGACTGTGAACGATCAGCTGCATTGTGTTTTTCGCCTGCTGGTGCAGGTTTGTGGCGCTCACAGGAGGCCAGGCTGTGGTATGCGCGCACCTCTTCTGCTTTTATAGCCTGTTGGAAGGGGCGATTCCACCTGCCGGCATTCAATGATGTCAGCGATAGGCGCCACCGTGAGACCCAGCTAATGCACGTGCTCCCGGCTTAATGGGAAGTACTCTGCTAATCTTAAAGTGGACCTTCAACATCATTTAATGAAAAGCCCAATCCCTTAGAAAACTATTCCCCAGCAATAATATATTTTATGTTTTTAGTCGCTTACTTATCCTTTCCCCCACTGGGCTGCAATTCTGTTCAGGACTCTAGGTTATGGGTGCCGCCATCTTGCCTAGGAGCATCACACATACTGAGGAGAGGAGAGGGGTGGAAAGTGCAGGGGGGTGGGTTATAGTTGTGATTCGCACAGACAGAGCAGGGTTGAGGTTGGGGAAAGGTCCGCAATCCCAGAATACAGAGTGGCATATCCAGAAGACTGCCTGTCTGCAGGCAGCCTGAAGCTCCACAGGCCACCATCTTGGATGTTAAAGGTTAAAAAGAAGCAACAGGTGCAGGTAGGATGATTTTTAATGTGGGAAATCTTTATGTAGGGGGTGAGGGATACATACAAAATAGACTCTTATTCAGGGTGAAGGTCCGCTTTAAGTACCTTTTTTGGCCTGCCTCTCATTTTACTTTAAAGGGTTAAAAGACTCGGCAATTAGGAACCTCCCTGCTTGCTTATTTATTGAGCTTGGGTAGGGGCGCCTCTACCCCACACCAGACTTCAGAATGGCGGATCGGGCAGGGGAATTCTTGCAAGTGCCTGCTCCTCTATAATTTACTATGGAAGACTCTGCTGAGGATCAACATCCTTTCAGCCCCACTGATTCAATTTCATCTGAGACTCGGCCACTTAGTCTGGGAAGAAGGGGTCCATCTCTCCTTCGGTAAGTTTTTTATTTGTGGGCACGCTCTTGCATTTTTAAGGGACATTTTTAATTATTTTTTATGTGATTGGAAGGTTATATAGGATACTCACGGCCTGCTACTCTTTCTTTTGTATTTTAGACCAAGCTCTCTATGGAAGTGTTTAAGATCAAAACTGGCTCTAAGGATGAGGAGATGCTCATGTGAAATCAAGCTACTAGATGCCTATAGGAAGCCTCATTGCAAGCCCTGTACCGATAGGGTTGTGAGTAAGAAACTTCCTTTTCCTTTGAGAATCTTAGGACCCCACGGAATTCGGCTGGATGTAGGGAGTTTGTTGGGCGTCCCCTTGACCTCTCCCCCTCCCTTTTTTTCTAGAGGGCAGGAGTCGGGTCTCTGATACCGCCCTTTCTGGGGGGGATGAGGGCCCTTGTTCAGGTTCTGATTCAGTTTCACCAGTGAAATTTCTTTTCCCTCCAGAGAATTTACCATATCTCCTGCAAATGGTTTGTCTATTTATGGGCATTGAGGATAGGATGAGGATGAGTTGCCCCCCTAAGTCTGAACATGATGGGTTCTATCTCGATTTTGTTCCTGGTTCCCCTGTGACCTTCTTCATTCATAACACAGTTTAGGAGGATATCCTTAATGAGTGGAAGGATCCAGTTAAAGAAGGTTTATAGACCAGGGGCTCCTAAGAGGCGTTATTCGTTCACTGAGGATGATTCGCATATTTGGGATAAATGCCTCCTTTTCTAAGGTCCGCATTTGAGGACTTTGGTATCCTCAAAGATCCTTTAGACAAGAAGATGGATACTTTGCTTATAATTCCATTGGCAGAATTTGCCCTTGTGTGTGTTCCTCCTGCTTCTACTGCCATTTCTTCATTGACAGTACCAGAATACTAATTCAGACACGTAAGCTGCCCATGTCCTGATCTACTGTAGGACAGTCTCTCACTGTAATATGGCATGGGATCAGTCCTTGCATAGGTGTGGCAGTGAATGGAGGAGGTGGAGCTTTACAGCTAAGACAGGCGGCATTATCTGGAATTAGATTGAAGTTGGAGCATTGAAAATTGGCAAATGGTAATCTTCATAGGGGGAGCAATTCAGGGGATGCTAGTTAACAATGTGTGTTTTGGTCCGCTTTAAAGTGGACCAAAACCAAGCTGGATCGGCCGGGAATTCATTCCCTCCCCGCAGGGCATCCAAAATCAACCGCTGTGTGAAACCCCCCAGGTCCAACTTATTCCCTTAATCCCGGTCCAACGGTGCATGCGCGAGCCGCGCTTCCCTGCTAGAGGCCGCCAGCGCGCCACTGAGCTAAGACGTCGCTCAGACGTGCATAGCTCAGCGGCTCCGAGCACGCTGATTGGACGAGCGCCTGCACATGCGCTGTAGGACCATGGTGAGGTGAGTTGATGTGGGAGATCTGGGAGGTTTCACATAGCAGGGAAGTGGACCAAAACCCAGGATAGTAAAAATCTTGGGTTTTGGTCCACTTTAAGATGGAACAATACCCCCAGAGACATTTGACGAGTATTAAATATGCATGGCAAAGACTCCTAGGAGGAGAGCCCTTACATGTACCCTATGACCAGCCCCCCTTCGGGAGATCTGGGGCTTTCGCACAGTGGGGCATCTCAAACCGGGATACCCATGGGGCAGGGAGCAAAACCTGGGATAGTCAAAATCATGGGTTTCCTCTTTAAGCTATCTCTGGCAGATGAAGGTCCTCTCAGTGCCTTATGCAGAGTTACAGCTCACATGGGGCCTCCCTATATTGTTCTGGTGTTCTCGGTACTGCAGAGGGTGCCTTTTAAACTGATTGAGTGTAATGTGTAATTTCCTGCTAATCAACTAGCACCCTTACCTCCCTCTCTGGTAGACAATCAATCTGTGATAACATTAAAGGGTTGTCCCCTGCAGCTAATCCGTCCTGCTCCAGTAGTCGGCCATTCAGGAGCTCCTGTGCCACCTGGGCCTGATCTCCTGTCGCCATGCTTTCGTGATAAACCCCACCATTCGTTATAGCAATAGCATTCCGCCTACATTTACTGCAATAGAGGGGGCATTCCAGGTAAATCCTCTGCCTTCTGTATCGCTAAAATTTTCCTGGAATCCCACAATGTTATATTCACAGTGTGGGGCCTTCAGAAAGACTCCCCTCAGTCTCACCGGCATATACCATATAACCCTTTCGCTGACAGCCTATCTGGAGATTTTGTCACCCTTGATGCCAGACCATTTTGCACTATTTTGCGCTCCACATGTTCAACTGTGATTTTTGAAGGGATTTCCCAGGGAAATTAAATATTGTCTGGGCTTTAACATGAAATGTCTTGTTTGTTTTTTAGGTGTATTCTCAATATTTTTGGGTAAAATATGTGCAAAAAAAAAAATCTATTTTTTACCATTTGTAGTGTTTTGTTGCAATAAAAAAAATGTAAGTTTGTCAATTAAATCTTATTGCGTGTAAAAGCCCCATTTCTTCCGGTTACAACGGTACCATATATGTATTGGTAGACACCCTTTCCTGCCCAGGAGACTCCCCCAAGCTTAACCCTTTAACTGCCAGCCTTCCTGGAGAAGTTGTCACCCTCTGTTGCCAGCCTATTTTCCGCTATTTTCCGCTACACATGTTCGACAGTGATTTTTGAAGGGATTTCCAGGGATTTCCCTATCAAATCATATATTGTTTTTTTCAACAGAGTCTGGGCTTCAACAGGGAATATCTTGTTTTTAAGTTTATCAGTGTTTTTTTAATATTTTTGTGGAAAATAAGGTAAAAAAAAATAAAAAATTACAAAAATTACATTTTGTAGCGTTTTTTCTTAATAAAAATTACAAATGTACCAAAAAAGTCATATTGTGTATAAAAGCCCCATTCCTCGCAATTCCAACGGTACCACATATGTAGTGCTAGACACCCTTTTCTGACCAGGAGACACCCAAACTTAATAGAGCACTTGAGGAGGTTTTCAAAGAAAATACAATTATTTTGCGCTCATTGCAGTTTCTTAACATAAACACCACTTTACATTTGAAATGCCCCCCCAAAACCATATACTGTATACACTTAAAGTACACACCTCAAGCTATCTAGGCGTATCAAGCTTGAGGTTGTGGCTACATATCTCCAGGTGTGGTCAATCAAAGAATTCCGGCTTTTTTCCAAGGTTTTTGGGAAAAAATAATAAAAAACAGAATAAAAGCCAAATGTTTCCTTAAAAAAAATATACTAACAAGAATAAACATACCTAATGTGAAACGGGAAGTTCCCCTGAACAGAACAATACCCAACATGCATTGCTAACTCCAAGGGTAGGGTTGCCGTTCACCCTAAAGGAAAGCATATGCATATTGGGCATTTCACTTGAAAATTCCTACTCTGCAGACTAAGCGCGCACCTTGTGCTTTTTCAACCAAAACAGCCCTTTGCAAATAAAATAGCTCCCACAAACCATATATCCACAGAAAGTACACACCTCAAGCGTTCTAGGCGTACCAGGCTTGTTGTCGTGGCAGGAGATTTCTGGACGCAATCCTTTGAGGAATCCACTGGTACCCTAAAAAAATCGTAAAAATTCATAATCAAAACCAATTTTTCCTATAAAAACAATACACTAACAACAAAAAACAGGCCCAATGTGAATCGGCAAGGTCCCCTGAACAGAACAATACCCAACATGCATTGCTAACTCCAACGGTAGGGTTGTCGTTCACCCTAAAGGAAAGCATATGCATATTGGGCATTTCACTTGAAAATTCCTACTCTGCAGACTAAGCACGCGCCTTGTGCTTTTTCAACCAAAACAGCCCTTTGCAAATAAAATGGCCCCCACAAACCATATATCCACAGAAAGTACACACCTCAAGCGTTCTAGGCGTACCAGGCTTGTTGTCGTGGCAGGAGATTTCTGGACGCAATCCTTTAAGGAATCCACTGGTACCCTAAAAAAATCGTAAAAATTCATAATCAAAACCAATTTTTCCTATAAAAACAATACACTAACAACAAAAAACAGGCCAAATGTGAATCGGCAAGGTCCCCTGAACAGAACAATACCCAACATGCATTGCTAACTCCAACGGTAGGGTTGTCGTTCACCCTAAAGGAAAGCATATGCATATTGGGCATTTCACTTGAAAATTCCTACTCTGCAGACTAAGCGCGCGCCTTGTGCTTTTTCAACCAAAACAGCCCTTTGCAAATAAAATAGCCCCCACAAACCATATATCCACAGAAAGAACACACCTCAAGCGTTCTAGGCGTACCAGGCTTGTTGTCGTGGCAGGAGATTTCTGGACGCAATCCTTTGAGGAATCCACTGGTACCCTAAAAAAATCGTAAAAATTCATAATCAAAACCAATTTTTCCTATAAAAACAATACATCAACAACAAAAAACAGGCCCAATGTGAATCGGCAAGGTCCCCTGAACAGAACAATACCCAACATGCATTGCTAACTCCAACGGTAGGGTTTTCGTTCACCCTAAAGGAAAGCATATGCATATTGGGCATTTCACTTGAAAATTCCTACTCTGCAGACTAAGCACGCGCCTTGTGCTTTTTCAACCAAAACAGCCCTTTGCAAATAAAATAGCCCCCACAAACCAAATATCCACAGAAAGTACACACCTCAAGCGTTCTAGGCGTACCAGGCTTGTTGCCGTGGCAGGAGCTTTCTGGACGTAATCCTTTGAGGAATTCACTGGTGCCACCACATTTCCCTACAAAAAAAGAAAATATGCACAATAAAAAACACATTTTCCTAAAGAAAATATATGCTAACAAGGAAAAACATACCTAATATGAAATGGCAACGTCCCCTGCACAGAACAATACCCAACATGCATAGGTACTTTCAATGGTTACTGATGGTAAAGTTTCAGCTCTGCAAACAAATCACACCTTTTTTCCACAAAAACAACCCTTTTCATTTGAAATACCCCACCCAAACCATATATATATATATATATATATATATATATATATATATATATATATATATACTTAAAGTACACACCTTATGCTTTCTTGTTCTATCCCGTTTATTCCAGTGGGCAAAGTTTTCTGTCAAAATTCTGAACGCATACACAGGTTTTACATAGTTTCCATATAAAATGTTACAAAAAACAGACTCACAACATTATGCTAAAAAACATCTGAAACAGCAGGGGCCCCCAAACAGAATACCCAACAAGCATAGCTCAACATCTCACTATAAAAGTGCACAAAACAGCCTTTACATTTCTTAATGATACTAACAGATGCAATAAGGATTAGACTTATGGGGTGCAGATGGGCTATTGTAGTTGTGGCATCAGATTATAAGGCCAGGGTCAAGTATACCGATCTTAAAAAGGGGCCCACGTTTGAATCATCATGCGCCACAAGTAACCCACTGCTCCTCCTCCAGCCCTCCTATCGCATCTATAAACATACCCAAAAAAATTAAAAGGAAAAGAAAAACACATTGACAACCTATTTCCAGCAAACAAAAGGGATCCACAACTAAAGTCTAAACTGAAAATAAAATTTATGCAGTACTATCAGTAATCTACCTGGGTGTGGTAAGCTTCGAAGCAGTCGTCAAAGCATAACCCAGGTTGGCTGGGACATGTCGGGCAGAAGTACCGCAAGTCCTTCCTGATGCCACGCTTTCTACATACTCTACAAGGCTTTTGGGGATACTTCTTAACACCCACATGGGGAAGGCACTTTATAAAGTGCTTCCCAACTAGCCTAGCCTGGTTGTCATTAGCTGTCACCTCTGGTTCCTGCTCGGTATCCCCAAACAACAAAGCAGGGAGTAACTGCTGTTGGTATTTAATAAAAGACAAATTTGAGCCTGGTACCGCTGCCTTGAAGACAACAAAGGAGTTGTAAGTTGCCAGCTGGACCAAATGAATTGCAACTTTTTTGTACCAGGCTCTGGATTTTCGGGTGGCATTGTAATATGTTAGTATTTGGTCCGTCTTATCAACGCCACCCATGAATTTATTATAAACCTTGATACAACGTGGCTTTTGGGAAGGGGCTCGGGGACCACGTTGCCTTTCATTCATGACTGACTCATCATGGATTGTTGTCAGCATGATTACATTTTTTTTATCCATATACTTCACAGCCAGGAGCTCACCGCTTCTTAAAGCATACGACTCTCCGCGATTTAGTTTTTTTTGCAGCAATGACCTGGGCAAACCTTTTCAATTGCGGTTGATGGTGCCACAGGCCGGTGTGTCCAATGAATAAAGGGCTCTAAATAAGGGGATGCTGCTGTAGAAGTTGTCCACGTATAAGTGGTAACCTCTTCCCAGTAGAGGAGTCATGAGCTCCCAGACAATTTTTCCACTGACTGACAAATCAAGGGGACAACCAGGGGGGTCCAGATGTGTGTCCCTTCCTTCATATAATTGGAAAAATTTAGTATAGCCGGTCAAACTCTCGCACAATTTGTAAAATTTAATCCCGTAGCGGGCACGCTTGCTAGGGATATACTGACGAAATATAATGCGCCCTTTAAACAGCAGAAGTGACTCATCGATACTTACATTTTGAGAGGGGGTGTACACTTCCGCAAAGCGCTCTGACAGGCTATTAATAAGGGGTCTTAATTTATGCAGCCTGTCGTGACCGGGCTCACCGCGGGGAATAGCAGTGGAATTGTCATTGAAGTGCAGAAATCGCAGTAAGATTTCGTACCGATTTCTGGACATTACGGCCGGAAATATTGGGGTTGCCAATAAGGATTGGGTATCCCAGTAGGAGGAAATGCTAAATTTTTTGACGATACCCATTGCAAGAGTGAGCCCCCAAAATTTTCTCATCTCACTCAAATTTGTGGGGTGCCATGCATGAGCTCGGGCGTGCCTCTGTGGGGGATTTTGGGTGAGGACCTGCTCAGCATAGAGATTAGTGTAATAGACCATATCCAGTAGGATGGCCTCTGAAACAAATAAATTGAAGTAGTCAATGACACCAAAGTTTGTGGTGTCGCAATTGACCCCGGGGACCGAATCAAATGGGGGAATTTCGGGGGAATAGTTATTAGGAGGCCTCCATGCAGGCTCTCCTCCAACTGCAGCACTCCCGCCCTGACCTACACTTCTTCCAGCGTGGCCTCTTGTGCGGTACCATCCCTTCTAGGATGCCTAGCACTGGTACCACTGCGCGGCTGTGTCTCCTCACTAGAGGAGACACTGTCGGACTCACTACCTGAGGGCATATACTCTGACCCTGGAGTCCGACTCCATCATATAAGCCGCTGCTTCCTGTGCAGTGTACCTTCTCCCAGCCATTTCTAAATCTATTCTAAACAGTCTCAAAATATAAACTCTATAGAGGAAGGCTGTACTGGAACTGAAAGCCTAGAACCTAAAGCTTACAACCTAAACCTAAAGCTTAGAACCTAAACCTAAAGCTTAGAACCTAAACCTAAAGCAAAAAAATACAGAAAATACACAGTACGGAATAAAAAAAGTGTATATCTACGATCCGACGAGAAGTGGTGAGGCAAACGTCCAGCGAAGGTCCAGGTGAAGCAGTCTTAGGGCCAAAAACCAACCGACAAGCCTAAGGAAGGTTTAGTTAACACAAATATAGTTTAAGAAGGGTGGGTAAAACCCCCAAATTCCTGGTAATAACTACCCTATCGCCGATGCAACACCGCATGCACTGGCCGCAGGCAAACCACGTGCATACTTGATCGCCCATGCAGGCCCGATCGCCAGCCTGATCGCCCATGCAGGATCGGGCCTGCATGGGCGATCAGGCCGGCGATCGGGCCTGCATGGGCGATCAGGCCTGCATGGGCGATCAGGCCGACGATCGGGCCTGCATGGGCGATCGGGCCGGCGATCGGGCCTGCATGGGCGACCGGGCCGGCGATCGGGCCTGCATGGGCGACCGGGCCGGCGATCGGGCCTGCATGGGCGACCGGGCCGGCGATCGGGCCTGCATGGGCGACCGGGCCGGCGATCGGGCCTGCATGGGCGACCGGGCCGGCGATCGGGCCTGCATGGGCGATCGGGCGGGCACACCACCACCACCCCCTTGGCCCCAGCACAGCTACACAAAGGATCGGGCCGGCGGGCGATCTGGCGATCGGTCTGGCGGGCGGGCTGGCTGGCGATCGGGCGGGCTGGCTGGCGATCGGGCGGGCTGGCTGGCGATCGGGCTGGCTGGCGATCGGGCGGGCTGGCTGGCGATCGGGCTGGCGATCGGGCTGGCTGGCGATCGGGTTGGCGGGCTGGCTGGCGATCTGGCCTGCATGGGCGACCGGGCCGGCGATCGGGCCTGCATGGGCGACCGGGCCGGCGATCGGGCCTGCATGGGCGACCGGGCCGCGATCGGGCCTGCATGGGCGACCAGGCCGGCGATCGGGCCTGCATGGGCGATCAAGCAGGCAGGAACTTTTGCGGCCCATGCAGGCCCGATCGCCGGCCTGGTTGCCCATGCAGGCCCGATCGCCGGCCTGGTTGCCCATGCAGGCCCGATCGCCGGCCTGGTTGCCCATGCAGGCCCGATCGCCGGCCTGGTCGCCCATGCAGGCCCGATCGCCGGCCTGAATCTGTTTTTCTGTACAAGCTTGTCTACACGGAAAAAAGCACAAACAATAAAAATATATTTATATATAGGCAAAAGCAAACAAAAAAAGCCTAACCTAGCCCTCATTCACACCTGTCCGGTACCGCACGTGTTTCCGTGTCGGCTGCAAAAATAATTCAGTGATGGCACCTTTATAGCCCCTTTCACACCTCTGCCTGCTTGATCGCCCATGCAGGCCCGATCGCCAGCCTAAAAGACTTGGCGCAATTTCCGGCTTGATATTCTTCAGTGAAAATGACGCAGGATCATTAATCCACCCCAACCCCAGGGCCAACTAGCCCGGGCACCAGGCAAAGGGGGGCTGGTAATCCCAGGGCCAAACTAATGACCCTGGCACACTCCCCTGCCCTTTGGGGTTGTGGATAATATGGCAGGGGGGAGCAAGCCACCCGCTGGCATATTTGGTCTTTTGGACCACTTACCAGTTCAAAAGTAGTAAAAGTAAATTAGTAAATAAGTATTCATTAAAAAAGACACCGCCCTCCCCCTATTTTTTCTTCTGTACTGTTTTCCTGTTTTTTAATTAAAACAGATTAAATAAAAAAAAGACGCCACCAGTATGTATGTATGTATTTGTCTTAAGTAACCTATACTTACCATTTCCCGACCTCTGTCCAGCGCAGCATCAGTTTAATTGGAGCCAATGGGGAAGCTAACAGATGCCTCGCTAGCAAATGAAGTGGGGGGGGCGCAGGTTCCCCATTCTCCTTCCTTCCTTCCTTCCAGCCAGGGTTAATTTTAGTTAGGCCGGGCAGAAGGCTTTTATACTGGAGAGCATTTCTCTCGTATTACACTCCAGGGCGTCATAAATTAAATAGGAATGGGTTAACTCTCGACCGAAGGACGGGGACTGCAAGATGAAAATGTGTGGTCCCCCTCCCGGTCTACATATACTTCCAGTCTACATATACTTCCGGCTGTCCTCCCATATCCAGTTTCATTCTTGCAGCTGGGACTGGACTTTCACTTTTAGATTTTATCTTCAGATACGGACCTGCCTCCTGATTACGTTGCAGCAAAGCCCGAGGTGAAGGTCGGTGCCAGGGGCTGACATTTTTTTATTTTTTTTTTTTTTAGATCACCCACTCCAAGGGCTGGCGGTTCACTTTCTAAGGGATACCCAACCACAGGTTCTCTGGGGGTCTTCCCCACTACTCTATTCCTCCATTTTAAAACCACACAGGGGTCAGCTACGTAGGTTTATTTCTATTTTGCTTTTGTTATCTTCAGTGAAAGGGACTGGAACAGCACCAGGATTCGGGCTAGACATGACCGTTGCAGGGCATGGAAGTCCATTCCCCAAGCGCATTCGAATTCTGGGCCCTTTCTTGTGACTTCCAGGTCAACCCCAGGAAGTTCCCCCCCCTTGCCACACCAGAAGGCGTCTCTCCTGCGCTCCACAGGTGCGCACCTCTTAGCTGCGCATACCGATTATCTCATCGCGCTTCTTTGGGTCATTGTAGGCGGTAGTGCATCTACGTCTTCAGTTCATTTCCACAGTGATCGGGGGGCTGTGTCCTGGAGTGCTGACTTTTGTGTCCCTTGTTTGGTAGGACTCCTAGTGGAGTATTATTTATCTACTTATCCTTTGGACTTTTTTTTATTTGTTGTTTCTTACTGCATTAGACTGTTGCTGTCCTGTGCTGGATCTCTGAGTAATCACCACTTGATGATTATCGAGATCCTCTACTACTTCAGTCACCCTGGGGTTAGCTAGACTGATTACACCATGAGGCCCCTTGAGCGTCGGGGTCTGGTTCCCTAACAGAGTGGCACACTATGTCCCCTTTGCTTGCAAGGGCTTTCCAAGCAGGATTGCCCTATCTGTACTGATTGTGTCACCACTGTTGTATAATCCAGGCTTGAGGCAGCTACCCCCTTCTGAGGGAATCCCATCTCGTGACTGACTGGCCCTACAGAGGTTCAGTCTCTGTCTGAGCCCCTCCTCCAGGCTCCCAGTTTTCAGCATCCGCTTGAATTACACCTTATCAAAAAATGTATGGCTAGGCTTACTACTTCTACCTCTATCTTAGGGACCCTGGATATTCCCACCCTGGTTTCTCCTAAGAGGTCCAGAGAAGATCCCTATAAAACAAAGAAGATTTTAAGGGACTGGGAGAAGCCTGGCAACCTACCATATATACCCAGGATCTTGGATAGCAAGTACCCTTTTCCTACTGACTTCGTCAGACTATGGCCTTTTCCTCCAGAGGTGGACGATCTGGTTTCTAGTCTGTCCCGACGGATGGTGTTTGCTACCTCGGATAGTGCAAAGATCAGTTGATAAGTGCCTAGATCAGTCTTCTCTGCATGTGTTTCCATTGTGGGCTGTGCCTTGCGTCTTGTGTTCATGGTCTCTATGGTAGCCATGGCTGGCAAGGCATGGACTAAGCAAGCGATGGACTAGTTAGAAGGTAGTCATTCTCATCTTGCCATTTCTCAGCTTGGAGGTTTTCAGATATATTATTTCCGCAATGGACAATGTTGTAAGTCCTAATGCGAAAGGTTTGCACTTGCTGGTATCCTAGCGCCGCTCTCTATGGTTAAAGCAATGGTCTGCCGACAACACTTCAAAGACCACCCTCGGCATCCTTTTGTACAAAATGGTCTCCTTGGGAACATTGTGTTGACATAGTCAGAAGGCTACCGTCGGTATATGTTTTGCTAATGGCCAAAACATACCCAAATCCCAAATATTTTACTAATAAAGGCCAAATACAGGGCTACTATAAAGGTGGGTTTATTTCGAAGTCCAGTTTAGTAACTGCGTCAGAAGGCCAGGTAGGTGTATACAGTGGTTCCTTGGTGTCTGTGTCTCATATACAAGTATGACAGCCAGTTCCTGGGGGAATCAGAACTTCATGGACAGCTGTGTCAAATTTATTAGGGAAATCTAAACATTAGAGGGGGGAAGTTACTTAAGAATGTAGTGAGTGTGTGACCTCTGGTCATGTTCCTGGAGGACTGTGAAGGGGAGGAATCCAGGGAGTTGTAGAAGATGGTGATAAATGGTACTTATGCTTAGTTTTCCTGACTAGACAGTTCATTGGGTCACACACTCAAAGTTTACGCAAGTAAAACAGTATATTCAGGCATAGTGGAGGTTCAGCATTCTAAAAATGTGATTCAATACACATTATTTGCAAAGAAAGCCTTGTGAAAACCAGATGCATTATAACTATTTAAATCTGGTTGATGTCCCACTGTGTAAACCCCCCCCCCCCCCAGGTCGCCCCATACACTCAACTTGCTCCCCAGTCCAACGGCACATGTGCGAGCCGCGGCCACATCCACGCTATCCCTCTAGCAGGGCTCTTGTGCATGTCTGGCGTGGACCTGCTCCCTGTTAGAGGGAGCTGCTGGCTTATACGAAGCCTAGGGCAACGTGACATCAGCGACTCCGAGCGCGCTGATTGGACGAGCTGCTGCGCATGCGCTGATTGGACGCGCGGCTGCACATCGTAAGTTACCTTCGGAAGTCTGGGGGGTTTCATGCAGGGGAAAGGACCAAAACCTAGGGTAGTCAAAATCCACTTCAAGCGATTAAAGGCTTGCTTGCATGCAAATTGTTTCAGGGACACCTACTGTACTGCTTGCTAGAAACTGAGTCCCCGTCCTCATGCTCAAAAATGCTGTGGGCTCCAGTTTCGGTCCTAGGGGATCCTGTGCCAGTAGAGCATTGACCAACTGTGGTTTGTGTGCCTGGAACTATATTCTCCACCCACCAACACACCCACCCATAACCGTGAGCATGATGCTTCATTCATTTTAAAAAAGTGCCGATGAGTGGTTTTTGTTTTGGGCTCCAGAGGGAGTTGTGCACTTGAATTGGTGGCATCGTGCCTACCAGACAGCCATCCTGGCCAAAGAAAAGATGGCAGCTGCAGCATCGACTGACCTTCGCCACTGTATTCCAGAGCAGGTAAGTGTTTTTTTTCTTTATCTAACCCCCAGCCCCGATTCAGTGCTAGGGGAGGGTGGCAGGGCTCCTATGACGCAGATTTCTTCATTCCTGGGGCATCCCAGTTTGTGATGTTGCAATTCCTTACTCATCATATAGTCATATACCTGGCAACCTATGGCTCATGTGCAGTCTAATACCAGCGACGTGTGCTCCATTAATCTTTCCTAGCCAATCTGACTTGTTCAGCTAAGCAATATATGAATGGAGCACGATTGCTGATTTGCTGACTAGAAAGTGAGTTTTTACAGGCGATCTGTGGAATTTCACACATTACAAATTGGGATGCCCTGATAAAGAGGAAAAGGGAGGAGTGTGAAAATCCTGGGTGATCTTAAAAGACGGAAAGTTGAAAAATCTATTTTCACCAGACACCTCTCAGCTGATTCATTTCTTTCTCCTGCTGCAGGGTAAACTTGTTACCTTCAGATACAGCTGATTTTGATACGCATGTAGCTGAATGTAATGTGTTTCCTCTGCAAATAACAGATTTATCAGCTGACTGTCTGATGAAAATACATATAGCCTGTCTCTAGAGCAGCTGGCAAATAATAGTTATCCTATTGTTGTTTTGCTTGCGTGTTGTGTTTTTTTTTTTTTTTTTTTTTTTTTTTTAAATCCCCGATTGTAGGAAAGTTACACGTTTTTTTTTTTTTTAATGAGGGAATTGTGGTTTGAAAATGTGGTTTCCATAGAGGCAGTGAGCATTTATAAATCTCTTGGTACAAAAAAACCCTGCAACCTTCAATAACAGCAAAGAATGCCTGTCATTAATATCAACCACATGCGGCCTGTTACAGAATGGACCTGTCATCATTTCAGGAACAAGGTAAGCATATGAAATAAAAGGGAACAAAATGTTGGATCATCTAGCTGTATAGAACTAATCCCCTTCAGTTTGGATCACACACTGTTCATTTATAAACCTCAAAGAAGTCAGTGTAATAAGGTGCTTTACATTGCAGTTGCTTGAACTATAATGCAGCAAAACTGCTTTCAGGATTGCTCAGTGTTGCGGTGCTCTGGAAAAATGAATGGAGGCTGCGTAACAGGCCAAGTGTGTCCACCAATGAGGCTGGGTCGAGGGCCAGTGGTGCAGGACAGGATCTAGCGGTCAAGTGAGTTTCCAACTGCTGGAAGCGATTGGCTTCTGGGGATAAAAGATTAGGTGTGTGTGTGTGTGTGTTTTTTTTTTCTCTGTGTCCTGTTCAGTTCGCTCCACTTCTTACATGTGGGTAATCTGCCACTCGGTGGCGCAGTGACTGCAAGATAAAAATCGTAGCTCCTCCCGGCTCCATATAAGGCAGATGTCTCCCAAAAATCACCAGAATTCTTCTTGCAGTCTCACTGCGAAGATCGTGTTATTACTCTCTCTGGATATCGCAGGCGAGCGGGGCATCCCAAGCCTGTCGGCCACTGCATTCCTATGTCCACCTTCTTCCGGGGACCCATCCTGCCTCGGCTACGGAACAGGTGACGGTAGGGGAACGCCGAGGGTCAGGCGTTTGGCAGAGCTATGCTCTGGGCCGCAGACCCTCTCCCAAAGGGTAGCCGGCCATAGGCAATGGTGACCCTGTATGGGGGGGGGGGGGGAGGAACCACCTAGGGACCCTTTCACTCCCTCATGTCACCATTACTGTTTTACTGTTTTTTACTTGTACCTCCTGTCCTCCTGTCAGGTGCTGTGAGGGAGGGGGGGGCCACGGCCCCCCAGCGGGAGCGGACGGGCAACCACCTAGGGACCCTTTCACTCCCTCATGTCACCCACAAGCTTTATTGATATGTGTGTGTGTGTGTGTGTGTGTGTGTGTGTGTATCTTACTGTTTTACTGTTTTTTACTTGTACCTCCTGTCAGGCGCTGTGAGGGAGGGGGGGGGCACGGGGCCCCCAGCGGGAGCGGACTGGCAGCCGCTCTGTGCGGGCTCCGGCCTCGTGGTGCGGGATGACGCGTTCCGCCCCTAGAGGTGCTTGTAACGGCCCCGATCGGCGCCTTTTTCGCTGCGGCCTTCGTGCGCTCGGCATAGCTCGCCGGTCTCCTCAATCCCTGTCTGCGCATCTGGAGGTTATCCCTCGATATTGGCTGCACTGCTCTTCCAGGATCAAGCGCTTCACACGACTCTTCTGTCCCTGCGTCTTGGTTTTCCTTTGTCTCTTCCCTGCATGTGCTGTGGGATGCTCATGGTTTCCTTTTTTGTGTCTTCCAGACGGGTCCGCTCAGAATTGTGGTTCCTCCCGGTTTCCAACCAACCCTTCTCTCCGCAGTCTCTAAATTAAAGGGATCAATAAGAGGGATTAAATTGGGGATTGCCCGGGTTTTGGGCCGTCAGTGCCTTGTGACCCGAATTATTTTTTTTATACAATCACCATAATGGAGGCTTCTGGGGATAGCGAGCTAGGGTCCCCCTCAGGGCGGGTGAAGCCTTGTCTCATGTGTGGTACATGCCCTCTGAGCAGTCTCAGCGCAGCTCCTGTCCCCAGCCCTATTTTACCTCACCGACACCCCCGCTCCTGCATTTAGCTCCCAGTGAGGGGGAAGCCAGAGGGGGTCTCCAAAAGGATTTGACGCTCCGAGTGGCCAGCCTGGAGAAACGGTTATCTCGCTCGGCTGCCGGCAAGGCCACGAGTAAGAAGCGGCATATTGAGCCGGGTTATTCGCTTTTTGCTGATGATGATGATGATGACGATGTGTTTGGTGGTCGGGACTCCATGGAGGAGGGTGAGTTGTTTCAGGACTCCGCCTCCTCAGGGGAGCGACCGTATGGCTATGGCAGGGACCCTGGGTCTTTCTCAGATTAGGATATGTGGCTCCCTGATGACACAGAGAAATTGCTATCTTCTGTGTTTGAGACCTTGCACATTGTACCTCTGAAGGTGCCAAAAAGAAGCAGGGGGATTTATTCTGGCCAGTGAGACAGCGACTTTTTTCCAAAATGGTTTTTAAGGAATGGGAAAGGCCTAATAAATTGCCGTCGGTGCCTAAGGGTCTGGACAGATGATATCCTTTCTCAGAGGATTTGGTTCCCCTGTGCTGGGGCTATCCAATACCACGGTTATGCCGTCACCCGATACGGCTTCCTTGCGCGACCCTGCTGACCGGCGCATGGATCAGCTGGCTTGTCACGCTTTCACCTTTGTGGGTGCTTGCCTTCATCCTGTCTGCGACACGGCCATTGTCTCCTTAGCCATCAGAAAGAAGGTTAGACGTCTTGTTGATCTTGCCAGATCTTGTAAGCAGGCGGAGGAGTATAAGGACCTCCTAGCCTGCGTGGACTTTATTGCATTTGTAATCTCGGCTATGGACGATAGCGTCCGGCTGGGCGCCAGGGCTTCGGCCCTGCTTGTTGCGCTTCGTCGCTCGCTCTGGCTGCGGCAGTGGTCAGTCAACGCTGCTGCCAAGAAATCACTCACTAGTATCCCCTTCTTGGGGCTTCGGTTATTCGGGGAGCGTCTGGACCTCCTGACCAAGGATGGGAGACTTCCTCAGCGACAGAAGCCTGCACAACCCTTTCGGGGTTCTTCTGCCTATCGCTCCTTTCGAGGAGGAAGAGGTTTTTTCTTTTCAGGTGGCCGCAGAGATTCCTGGGGACGAGGTAGGCCAGTCCCTCCTGGGGAACTAAATCCAAGCCCCCTGCCAAGTCCTCTCGGGCATGAGGGGGCATCCTCACCCATTCGGGTGGGCGGGCCGGCTTCTGCTATTTGCTCACGTTTGGAGACTGCACGTCTCGGATCGGTGAATTCAGGAGGTGGTGTCCTTCGGTTACAAAATAGAGCTGGCAGCTTGGCCGCCCCCAGGATTTCTTCAGTCACTAATATCCCGGAATCCATTGACAGCGCAGGGCCTAAGAATGGCTGTTCAAGGCCTTTTTGCTGTCTGGGGTGATTTGTCCTGTGCCTCACCAGGAACGAGGTTGAGGGTTCTATTCCAATCTGTTCACGGTGCCCAAGAAGGACTGTACTCTGAGGCCTATCCTGGACCTGAAGGGTCTCAACAAGTTTGTCAGATTCAGGCATTTTCGCATGGAGTCCTTACGGTCTGAGGTGAGCTCGCTTCGGCTTGGCGACTTCATGACCACGGTGGACATCAGGGATGCTTACCTGCACATCCCGATTTTCCAGGGACATCAGAAGTTCCTGAGGTTTGCGCTGGAGGATCAGCATTACCAGTTTGTGGCGCTGCCGTTCGGGATGTCCTCAGCCTCCCGGGTGTTCACCAAGGTGCTGGCAGGCGTTATGGCCCTTCTGAGGAACCAGGGTATTCGTGTTCTTCCTTATCTGGACGACCTGCTGATTGCGGCTCAATCTCTTCAGCAGGCCGAGAGCGATACCCGGATGGTGTTGTCCACTCTCGAGGATTTCGGATGGGTGATCAATTATCGCAAGTCTTCCATCACTCACTCAATGGTGAGGTCCTTCCTGGGCAAGACGTTGGACACCTGGTCCTTCCTGGTCAAGGTATTCCTCCCCCAGCAGAAGGTGGAGGTTCTCCAGATGCAGGCGCGGGCCTTACTGTCTTGCCAGCGGCCATCGATCCGTCTGGGGATGAAGCTGGTGGGCCTCATGGTGTCATGCCTCTTCAATTGAATCTTTTGACCGGCTGGGACTGGACACAGGAGTCCCTGGAGCAGGAATTCTCACTGTTTCCTCTGGCCAGGCAGTCTCTCTCGTGGTGGTTGGACTCCAGAAATCTTTTAGTGGGCAGGTCCTTTCTGACTCCTCGTTGGGAGATTGTATTGTCACCACAGACGCCAGTCTGACTGGCTGGGGAGGTCGCTGAAGTTCCAGGGCCAGTGGGGTCCGCAGGAGGCCCACTTGCCCATCAATCTGGAGCTGAGAGCGATCCAGTTCTGTTTCATTTGACCCCCATCTACGGGGTCGTGCGGTCCAGATCCACTCAGACAATCAGACGGCTGTCGCCTACATCAATCACTAGGGCGGGACTCGGAGCAAGCGAGCCCTCAAGGAGGTGACGCAGATCCTGATTTGGGTGGAGGAGAATGTTCCCTGCATCTCGGCGGTTTACATCCCCGGGGTGGAGAACCAGGAGGCAGAATCCCTGAGCAGGGGGACCTCTCGTCTGGGGGAATGGTCTCTCAGCAACAAGATTTTTCACACTCTGTGTCACCGCTGGGGTCAACCGGATGTGGACCTTTTTGCGTCCAGGCACAATCACAAGCTAACGAGGTTCCTCTCCCGGTCAAGGGATCCGCTGGCTTTCGCCACGGATGTTCTGGTGATCCCTTGGACTAAGTTTGGGCTCGAGTGTTGCGCAAAATAGCCCAGGAGGGGGTTCCAACCATCTTGGTGGCTCCTCGCTGGCCAAGAGGGAGTTGGTTTGCGGACATAGTTCAGTTGTCAGTGGATCGCTAAGTCATGCCCGACGATCCAGGACTTCTCACACAGGGGTTGCTGCGCCACCCCAATTTACAAACGCTGGTTTTGACGGCTTGGCTGCTGAAACCTCCATCTTGATGGAGAAGGGGCTGTCTGCCATGGTCGTGCGTACCATGATTCAGGCTCGGAAGAAATCCTTTTCCATGATATATTAGAGTTTGGCATGCCTACATTGCCTGGTTTGAGTCCAAGAGTCTCCCTTGTCGCACTTTCTCTGTTTCAAGGATTTTGGATTTTCTACAACATGGTTTGGACTCGGATCTCCAGCTGAGTACTCTCAAGGGCCAGGCTTTGGCCTTGGCCATTTTTTTCCAAAGATCTTGCGCCAATCATAGACTTATGAAGACCTTTTTTCAAGGGGTTACTCATGTACGTCCACCGCATAATCCTCTTTTACCGGTGTGGGATTTGAACTTGGTGCTTTCTGCTCTCCAGGGTCCTCCCTTTGAGCCCTTGTGCGATGCTGCGCTATCCATTTTGACTCTGAAAGTGATTTTTTTGGTAGCTATCACCTCGGTGCGTCGAGTTTCAGAGCTGGCTGCACTTTGTATGAAGCCTCCTTATTTTGAGCGGCATCAGAATAAGGTGTTATAAAACCTTTAAACCGGATTTTCTACCTAAGGTTGTTTCTTCTTTCCACCTTAATGAGGACATTGTTTTGCCTTCCCTGTGTCCAGCTCCGACTAATTCTAAGGAAAGGACCCTCCATCCTTGGATGTGGTCAAAGCCATCAAGTACTACCTGGTTGCAACAGAATCCTTCAGGAAATCGGATTCTCTATTTGTTCTCACTGACCGTCCTAGGAAGGGTCTGTCTCCAGCCAAATCCACTCTCAGCAAGTGGATTAGACAGGCGGTGGTGCAAGCGTATTCTGCCAAGGGGAAGGAACCTCCTTTTCTTGTTACAGATCGTTCTACTAGAGCTATTGGTGCTTCCTGGGCTTTTCAGCATCAGGCCTCTGTTGAACAAGTTCGTAAGGCCGCTACTTTGGCTTCTGTTCATACCTTTTACAAAGTTTTACAAGGTTGACGTTAGGGCCTCAGCCGATGCTGTCTTTGGCCGTAAGGTGCTTCAGGAGGTAGTGTCATGAACTACATGCTGTTGCTCAATGGGGATCCCACCCTTCTTTTTGGACACTGCTTTTGGATGTCCCACGTGTAAGAAGTGGAGCGACCTGAACAGGACACAGAGAAAAATACAATTCTGTGCGTACTCACCTGTAGAATTGTTTTTGGCTGTGTCCTATTCAGGTCACTCCACCCCACCCTTGTTCTTGTAATCTCCTTTTGCCTGTTATGGTGATTACTGTTGTATGTGGAACTTTTCCTTTGGTTTTCTTTTTGAGAGAGTACATGTTGCAGCTATGTGAGGTAACATGGTTTCTTGGCCTCCCGGGATGTCTCTAGTTACTGCTTTTGAACCACTGGGGATTTTTGGGAGACATCTGCCTTATATGGAGCCGGGAGGAGCTACGATTTTTATTTTGCAGTCACTGCGCCACCTGGTGGTGGATTACCCATGTGTAAGAAGTGGAGCGACCTGAACAGGACACAGCCAAAAACAATTCTACAGGTGAGTACTCACAGAATTGAATGTGGACCTACAGTTTCACCTCAGAGATGTCTAACTGCCCCCTAGGCTACTCAATTCAGGATGCCCCACTGTGTGAACCCCCCCAGGCAGGCCCTCAATCACCATTCCGGCACTCCCACACTGCGTTCTTGGGTTGTAGCCATTTCCCTGGCCTTTCTGTATTCATATAGGCTGGCACCTAGTTTGTGCCGCTGGACTTTGTGATATGTGACCCATTGGGGGAATTGAATCCTCCTTCCTTTTTGGTCACATATTTTTTGGTCACCATAGACAGCACTTCCACAAGAAAGTACACATATTTGGGTCAATTTGGCACCCTGTGAGAATTCATTAAAGCCGTTTCAGGTGACAAAAACATTTCCCAATTTTGCAGACCTTTTTTCTCCCTACACTCTCTAGGACGGCCACAGAGAGAGCAGTCTGGATTCTATGTTGGATATGAGAGTGATAGTCCCGGTTCCCTGCCAACAATGGGGGTTCTACTCGAGATTTTTCTGGTAAAGAATGCCTCTGGGGAATTCCGCTTCATTTTCAGTTTGAAGACTGTCCATATGCTACAGACTCTTCCGCATGGAGTCCATCTTCTCTGTGAGGAATCTTCTCCCATCTGGCTCCTTTATGGTCCTCAATAGACCTGAAGGATGCCTGTTGCCAGGGACCCATGAGCTTGCCAGCTCAAGCCTTTTTGAGATTTGCAATAAAGTTGGGGGGACCAAATACTCCACTTCCAATTTGTATGCCTACCCTTTGGGCAGGCGTCGGCTCCGAGAACTTTAACCAATGTTCTAGTGCATCCTCTGGCTGCGTTAAGGCAGAGAGAAGTCAGGATCATAGCATACCTTCTCTTCTTTGCACCAGATCTGAGAAGTTGCTTCAGAATCTGCAATTGACAGGATTTGTTGCTACGATTGGATTGGATCCTGAACTACCAGAAGTCCAGTTTAGTGCCATCACAGGTCTGCGGTTCAAGATTAATACAATCCTTCAGAGAATTGTTCTGTCTCAGTCGAGGATAACAGTCCCTCATGAAGCCGTTTAGTCCATGTACTCTGTCGGTCAATTTGTGTTTGTCATGCTATGAGGTCTTCTCTTGGGGTTAATGACCTCGTCCTTCCCCCGCTATAAGATGGGGTCAGCTGCATATTCTAAACTCTTGGGACAAATCTGGTGAGTCCATAGACTGGATAAGTCCCAGATTTAGTGAAGGAATCTCTGAGTTGGTGGCAAGACAAGCACAGGTTTGTCAGTAACCTATATTGGTTGGACCCCAAAGACATGGTAGTGATGATGGACACCTCTTCATGGGGTTAGGGGGCTCATAGCGGATGCCTCAAGGGAAATAGGCTGTCTTCTTGACCATCTTCATCGAATCTCAGAATTCATAGCTGTGAAGGAGGCATTGCTAGCCTTCCTTTTTTACCTGAAGGGACATCATGTACATATCAGAACAGACAATGCGACTACTATGGCATATCTGAATCATCAGGGAGGGACAAGGTCCTACAACAAGCAGCAATGGGAATTTTGATCTGGGCTGAACTGAACCTTTTATCCTTGTCAGCCATTCACTTAAAGGGTTGCCTAAATCAGGTTGCAGATTTTATGACTTGCTGTCCGCTGTTGGAAGCAGGATGGTCACTAAACCACGAACTGTTCAATCAGATTTGTGTTCTGAAAGGAGCTCAGGAGGTGGATCTTTTTACCTCAGGTCGAAACAGCAAGCTGAGGAAGTTCTTCTCCCTCGATCCCCTCCGATCAAGCTCTTGGAATAGACTCCCTGGCTCGCCACTGGCTTTTCAATCTGGCTTATGCTTTTCCTCCAGTATGGATCCTCCCTCATGTTCTAAACAAAATATCCTGCCAATCGGCTATGGTTCTGCTAGCCCCATGATGGCTGAAGAGGCCATGGTTTTCAACTCTGAAGATGCTCTTGGTCCAAGAGCCTTGGGAACTTCCAGTGTGGCCACATCTTCTATCCCAGGGGCCAGTGCTTTGTCAGGATCCACAGAAAAGGTGTCTGACACTATGGACCCTGAAATTGCGATGCTCCTAAGAAAGGGTTTTTTGGGGGAGGTGATCAAGTCTCTGCTTTTCAGCAGGAAGGAGGCAACACCTGGAAGGTTCATAATCTAAGATCCCCCTTTTAGTCACCTAGTCGTATTGGATTTCTTTCAGGAAGGAGTCAACCTGGGTCTCGGCATCAGTACCCTGAAGGTTCAATTAGCAGCCCTTTCATTTTTTTTTTTTTTTGAGTAAGAGACTTTCATCTTTTGTGCTGGTCAGGTGTTTTTTGCTAGCTGTCAGGCATTCCAGACCGGTTTGTTTTGTGTTAGCTCCACAATGGGATCTCGCCCGGGTTCTTGGGGCTCTGGGTGCACCACTTTTTTTTGCTGGAAAACCTTCGACAAACAAAGGATTGGAGAAAGGCAGATGGCTTATTTGTTTCATTCTGGGGTCACAGGAAGGGTCAGCGTGTTTATAAGGCAACACTGGCCCAGTTGATAAAGAGAAATATTAGTTTTGCTTAAAACAAAAACATCTCCTTCTCCAGGGTAGATCACAGTTCATTCAACAAGAGGTATTTCTACATCTTGGGCGGAGCAAGCTGGTGCCTCTATCAAACAGATCTGTAGAGCGGCAACCTGGTCTTTAGCTAATCATTACCGCCTAAATCTGCTCACCTTTCAATGTCATTCCTTTGGCAGGAGTGTGTTACAGGCTTTCCTACCCAATAGAGGTAGCATCTTGCTTATCCTGTCAGTGGTATGCTCCCCTAAATGAGGTTTTGAGAAAACTTAGCTACCTGGTAACTTAAAGGGCAGCATACAGGCTTTCCTCCCTTAGGCTACATTATTCTATATCATTCTTACCGATTTACCAGTTGGTGCTTGTCTCTTTGTTTTTCAGATCTCCTAAACTACTGAGGTCTGGAGGAGGAGCTAAAGCTTTTGTGTATTCTGATGTGTTCCTACCTTGGGCAGAGCCATACTATCTCTCAGTGGTATGCTGCCCTTTTGCATGTTTAGAAAATAAGTTACCAGGTTACTAACTTAAGTTTGTTTTTTTAATGAGAAAATAAACCGCTCAGCTGAAAACTGGAGAAATCTTGGTGGATCCCACAACCTCTAGCTAAATGATGTTTCGGGTTATTTGAGCAGGAAGCGGATTCCCATAGGAATGGAGAAGGACACGGCAAAATAACTTTTCCCCTGCAGCAAATGGTGCACAATCCAGTTTAAAGGCATAGGTGTTGGCACCCAGTATGTTTCTTAAAGTGGACCAACACCCAGGATTTTGACTATCCTGGGTATTGGTCCACTTCCCCGGGGCACCCCGATTTGGGGTGCCCCGCTGCCTGAAACCCCCCCCAAACACCCCGAAAACTCACCTCTCCACGCTCCCACGTGAGTGCGCTGTCCAATGCCCCCCGATCTCGGATGTCCCGCGGTGTGTGAGGTGATCGGCCCGGGAATCTTATAGATTCCGGGGCCGATCACCCCTGGGTGTTGGCCCACTTTAAAGTAAGTTGATCAGTAGATACAGTGCAACTAGCTTAAAGTCTCTTAATACAGCGCATGGCTATTGTTCTGTTTTGTTGGTTTAAAAAGGGGGGGGGGGGAGTCGATGGCAATTTGAGAACTCCTACTATCAAGTTTGCAATGCAAACTGGTGATCATGACACTGCTTCACCTCTAATGCCTAAGCATATGTTGGTCAGGAGATCAGCATTCAAATAATTGTCCATATAATTATTACCCTAAAATGTTAGTAACAAGCTAGATCCTAATAGGAATAACCAGTGTGCTTAACGTCCCTCACCAGGTATACACATTGTTTTGCTTGGATGTAACTTTTCTAAAATTCACAAGTATATTTGCAGCCCTTAAATGTATATGGCAATTTAAAAGCTCAAATATATGTATATCTCTAAAATTACACCGTTGTCTTATGTTAATTTGCCAGTAACTCTAAGGAAATGCTAAATGATGCACTTTAAAGAGTTATTTTATATCTTGCTTGCAAAGAAATAAAGCTACAAGCACTGTTACAAACACAGCCTCAAAACGGGCACGAAGCATATATTAAAACGATTACTCATCTGTTTAATCTGGTCTAGGCAGAAATCAGCAGGACTGATCTAATCTCCAAACAAGATGGCTGCTGTATTCAACTTCACAAAGCAGTTCTCTCTATCCCAAAGCAAATCTTGTCCTCCTGTGTCCGTCTGCATTGAAAACAAGACTGTTTCCTTCAGCTGCCCCAAGCAAATCTCCCTGTCTCTCACCAGCCCAGCTGTTTTTCCCGAGTTGACCCCTTTGTTTAATTTGAAATAGTGCAGGTGATCTCTGATTAGCCCAGGTAAACTAACCCAGGTGATACGGATTCATTCAGACTTCCTGGTCTGGCCTCATACTACATAAATGCCTCCTTGGGGCCAGGAGCTGAAAATTGCATGGAGATCACTAAGATACTAGGCCATCTGGGAAGCAACAGATGCACAAGAGCAATTGCCAGTAAGCAGGAGTGACTTGTGTTGCAATAGTCAGGAGTTTTATTGGAAAATTGGTCTTTACACATTTTCCAAATAATCCTGGTTTAGAGACTGCTTTAGGAATCATATTCAATATTGCTTAGCTGCTTTATTTACAAAAAGTGGTTAACCACTTGAAAAAAAACAAACAAAATGGTACTCCCCTTTTGTCTCCGGCAATTAGCAACTCATCCAAATTGTAACAAATCCTGTGCTGTGTAAGTTCGAACTAGTAACTAGCACTTCTGTGTCACTCACACCCTCCAATCAAACCTTCAAGCCTAGGCACGTACCCCTTTATTGTACTAAATGGAGAGGGCATAGTAGCATCACTGTGACTAATGGTAGGGGGCATCAGCCCAACACTGAAGTGCCGTCGACTGGAGCTCAGGCCCTGGTGGCACGGGATTCGATCCAGCAATCAGGTTACTGAGCTGGAGCTTCGGTGGTTGGATGGGGGGGCGGTCTTCATCTTTCTGTAATTTAGTAGTTTCTTATTCTTCTCCTCATTGGACCTTTCTACTTTTTTCTGCAGATAAAAGCTCACCAAGGTTTGATGCTTGGTCATCGGTATAATTAAAGGCATAAAATAACACTGGAGAGACTTTTATTTCTAATGAGCATACAGTGTTGAACTGTTATCTATTTTCGTTTCTCTACTTTCATACAATAAACTGCAATCAGAATTATGCTATATAACTGGCACTCTAATCTGTAAAGCTCAAAGTAATGTTTGTAATATTCCTACAATGGCAACAATCTTTGGATGTCCATATATTATAAGATTATATGTACTACTTACAATAAAAATTAAACATTTAAACGTGGAAAACATGAGGACCACCATGGCCCACCATTAAACCGGACCAATAGCTTTGCACAGTTGAAAGAAAAAAACTCCCCAAAACTCACTTGCCTCACTTTCCCCATTTGCATGCACGAAACGGAATCATTGTCGGTATTTACATTTGCTGCTGCACCCACTCAAAGCTAAAACCCTGCTGATTTTTCTCCAGGTTGTGACCATCTAGGAGACTTCCTTTCCCAACATCCCAGCAGTGCTTCTGCCTGAATTTAACTGACATAACCCACAATGCACAGTGGCAGGATATATAGCAGCACTTTCTCTTCGCAGACTACTGGCAGATCCAGAGGACGCCATTGTGAAAACTGACCACGGCAGGAGTTAGAGTTAAATACATTTTTATGTGCATCTTTCTGAATTGGAGTATGCATATGAGCATTTCTTGCAAGAGATTTGGTCCTGTATAAGATTGACACTTTATGAACCCATGATTTTAAATGGATATTGCCGAGTTGTTAAGAGCAAGTTATGCATTTCTAAGGTGTGAAAAGTGTGCGAAGTGTGAGCTGAGTGACACATTGCAGCCCAGTCCTAAATATTCCAGAAAGGAATAAACAATCTTGAAGAATCCTAGAGAGATTTCAGGACCCGCAGTTCATGTGAAGCAATAACAACCCCAGGCATTAAGAATCTCGAGAGCTTCATTTATCTTCCAAATAGGAGAATGTTTTCACAATGCTGTAAAGCAAAAGTGCCTGACATGTGCCACAATTCTGTATATTCCAAGTATACAGCACGTCCTGTTCCAGAATATTCCTTACACATGGGTTATACATCCACAAGATGGCGCTGGACTGCAGAAAAAACTTGTGGCCACTCCCGGCCCCTTAAATAACCAAGAACCTCCCACAAATTCCCAGTTCTTATCTGCAGTCTGGACTGCAGAGATAGAAGATGGCTCTCTATTCTGCGTGGGTGAGCGGGGCTTATCAGCCTGCGGCCCTGCAGGACTATTCCCACCCGTTTCCGGACCCACTGCCTCCCAGCCTTGGCTGACTGGTTCGGGGTGAAGGTAGGACAGCACCAGGGTCAGGTGCTGAGGAGCGCTGCTCCTACCACAATCCCTGCACTGACATGAGTAGATGGTATAGGTTTATGGTGAGCCTTGTGGGATGCCCCTTCCTGCACTCTGGGTCCCCCCCCCCCTCCTTCTTCACTTTTTTTGTGTAGTGGTGTTTTTACTTAATACGCTCGCCGCCGCGCCGCTTGTACAGCGCTCCGCGGACAGCGGCTCCATTGCCCTGCGCCGTCATTGGACGGCGAGATCACGTGGGGCACGTTTCGTGCTCTTCAGGGGGGCGGGCTCTGCGGATGGCGCTTTTGGCGTCACATCTCTACAGCCCGCCCCTCAAGGTCTGTGTGGGAGCCATTTTACTTCTCTTCCTCCTTCGCTCGGGCTGCATGCGCTGCTGCTCCTTTACCAGTTCCGTGAGTGTCCCTGCGGGGTGTTTTTTCTTCTGATTCTCACTTGTATATGTTTATGGGGATGTCTTTTTATGTCTTTCAGGCGGGATAAACGTCACTGTGGTTTCTCCTGGCCCTCTTCCCTTTGTTAATCTCCCACCTCCCTAGCGGGTTTTTGGGGCATCCCGGGTGGCTATTACTAGCCTTAACCCTATACTGGCCTGTTGTGTCACTCAAATCACCATATGGAGGCTTCTGGGGATAATGTGCCTGGGGTTCCTTCAGGACAGGCCTGGCTGTGTGTTGCGTGTGGGGTTTCCCCTGTGAGTGACGATGTCGGGGTATGTGTAAACTGCACCCAGCAGGCACTTGCGCTGCAGTCCGGGCTGTCTGTTGCGGGCCCCAGTGCTGCACCCCTTTTGGCTTCGACTACCCCCCCCCCACGCTTACATCTGACCCCCAGTGAGGGGCACACTAGCGGGGACTCTCAATCTGATTTGGCTGCACGGGTGGCCAGCATTGAAAAACATATTGCTGGATCAGCCCCGCATAAGGCTTCTGCTAAGAAGCGGCATTTATCTCCCGCTGCTTCCCTCTTTCCTGTAGAGGATAAGGGACCTTACTCACTTTCTGGCCCTTACCCCCTCGAGGAGGGGGAATTGTTTTCTGATTCAGAATCCTCTGAGGAACAACCTAAGATCTATGGTGGTACCGGGTCTCCCTTTGGGGAAGACCCATGGTCTTCAGATGATACTGACAGGTTGTTGAGTCACATATTCGAAGTGCTTTGTATTTCTCCCCCTGCAGTGGCTCTGCAGCGGCAGGGTGAGCTTTTTGATACGGTTAAGCCTTGGAGTTCCCTGAGCAGACTTACTTTAATAATCTAGTGCTCAAGGAATGGGAACGGCCTAGTAAGCTACCTGGGGTGCCCAAGAGTTGGGACAAGAGGTATCCCTTTCCTGCTGATGTGATTAAACGTTGGTCTTGTCCTCCCGAGGTGGACGCACCCGTGCTAGGGTTGTCAAATACATCTGTCATGCATTCTCCTGACACTACTACCTTGCGGGATGGTGAGGACCGGCGCATGGACCAGCTGTCCTGTCATGCTTTTGCCTGTGTGGGGACTGCGCTGCGCCCGGTTTGTGCCTCTGCCATAACTGCTATTGTTATTAAAGGGCTACTTAAACCGGACCTTCACCATGATTTAATGAAAAGGCGAACCCTTAAAAATGATTACCTAGCATCTAAAGTTAATATATTTTAAGTTTTTAGTCACTTATTATTCTTTCCCCCACTGGGCTGCAACTCTGTTCAGGACTTTAGGTTACGGGCGCCGCCATCTTGACTCAGAAGCATCACATTTACTGAGAAGAGAAGAGTTGGATAATGTACAGGGGGGTGGGTTATAGCTGTGCTTTGCTCAGACAGAGCAGAGCTGGGGTCAGGAAAAGGTCAGCAATCCCAGAATGCAGAGCAGCATAGTCAGAGGGCACTTCCTGTTTGCCGGCTGCCTGATGTTCCATGAGCCGCCATCTTGGATGTCTAATGGCTCATAACAAGCAGTAGATACAGGTAGGATGATTTTTAATGTGAACAAGGGTGTGGGAAACATATAAGATAGACTCTTGTTCAGAGTGAAGGACCACTTTAAGTGTCTCAGATGGGGCATCTGATGACGCGGAAGGTGAAGACTATAGATCTCTCCTGCTTTGCTATGAATTTGTTGCATATATCCTCTCTGCCATGGATGATGTCATTAGAATGTGTGGAAGGACTTCTGCCCTTTTGGTGGCTATATGCCGCTCTGTCTGGCTGCGTCAGTGGGTAGCTGATAATGCTGCTAAGAAGGCTCTCACTGGGTTTCCTTTGCTGGAGCATGCAGAGACTATTTGGGCAGGGGAAGGGGACGTGGCCGCCCCGGCCTCTCCTGGGGTCCCAAGCCCAAATCTTCCCCCAAGCCCCCTCAGGCATGAAGAGGCGCCCTCACTAATCCGGGTGGGGGGGGCGGCTTCGGCTCTTTGCTCACGTCTGGAGGCGACGTTTAGCAGACAGGTGGTTTCCTCCGGTTACAAGATAGTTTGCAGCCTGGCCGCCCCCAAGATTCATTAGATCCCGGATGGCTCAAAACCCTCTGTCAGCTCAGGGTTTGTGCCTTGCTGTTCAAAACCTTCTGGAGTTGGGGGTCCTCTGCCCGGTGCCTTTCTAGGAAAGGGGCAGAGGCTTCTACTCCAATCTCTCCACGGTCCCCAAAATGGACGGGTCCCTCAGGCCCATCCTGGATTTAAATTCTGATTCGGATTTAGATTCTGTATACATCAAGGATGCTTACCTTCACGTACCAATCTTTCTAGGTCATCAGAAATTCCTCAGGTTCGCTCTGGAGGATCAGCACTACCAATTTGTGGCCTTGCCTTTTGGTTTCACCTCGGCTCCCAGGGTATTCATCAAGGTGCTGGCGGGCATGATGGCTCTGCTGAGATCTCAGGGCATTCGCATCCTTCCTTATCTGGACGACATTCTCATGACGTCTCAGTCCTTCCATCAGGCCGAGCTGGATACCCAGATGGTGGTGTCCACACTAGAGTCCTTCGGCTGGGTGATCAACCATCCCAAGTCTACCCTGTCCCCGTCATTGGTGAGATCCTTTCTGGGCATGACTCTGGATACATCTCAGGTCAAGGTTTTTCTCCCTTAGCAGAAGGTGGAGAGTCTTCAAGCTCAGGCCCAGTTTCTGCTGTCTTGTCCTCATCTATCCATCCACCAGGGGATGCAGCTGGTGGGACTGATGGTGTCTTGCTTCGAGGCGGTGCCCTATGCTCAGTATCACATGAGACCTCTTCAGCTACACCTTTTGTCAGTTTGGGATCGGGACCCTGGGTCCCTGGATCAGGTGTTTTTTCTGTCCCCTCTGGCCAGGTGGTCTCTCTCGTGGTGGCTGGACTCAAGGAACCTCTTCGTGGGCAGGACCTTTCTGTCCCCTTGCTGGGAGACGGTCACCATGGATGCCAGTCTGACAGGCTGGGGGGGCTTCTGGAAGTCTTTGAAATTCCGGGGTCAGTGGGGCCCTCAGGAGGCTCATACCCCTATCAACATCCTGGAACTGAGGGCGATAAGGTTGGTTCTCTGCCAATTGACTCCACACCTTCGGGGTCGGGCTGTTCAGATCCGCTCGGACAACCAGACGACGGTTGCCTACATTAATCATCAAGGAGGGACCCGGAGCAAGAGGGCCCTCAAGGAAGTGTCCCTGAAACTGTCTTTGGCGGAGGAGAGTGTTCCCTGCATCTCAGCTGTGTACATCCCGGGGGTGGAGAATCTGGAGGCAGACTCTCTGAGCAGGGGGACTTTTCGTCTGGGAGAATGGTCCACTGGGTGTTTCACTCCCTGTGCCACCGCTGAGGTCAGCCGGACGTGGATCTGTTCGCGTCCCGTCACAATCACAAGCTTCCAGTCTTTGTCTCTCTGTCACAAGACTCTCTGACCTTGGCCATGGATGCATTAGCAATGTCTTGGAAGAGTTTTCAGCTCCTCTATGTATTCCCTCCTTTTCCTCTACTGAGCAGGGTGCTGCGCAAGATAGCCCAGGAAGGGGTGCCAACCATTCTGGTGGCCCCCTGTTGGTCAAGAAGGGTGTGGTTCGCAGACGTCGTGCATTTGGCAGTAGATCAGTATGCTCTGCCCAAGGATCCAGACCTGCTCACTCAGGGGCAGCTATGCCATCCCAATTTGCAAACGCTGGCTTTAATGGCCTGGCTGCTGAAACCTCCATCTTGATGGAGAAGGGGCTGCCTGCTTCTGTAGTTGATACCATGATTAGGGCTAGGAAGAAGTCCTCATCCTTTATCTACTATAGGGTATGGCATGCTTTCATTGCCTGGTGTGAGTCTAAGTCTCTTCCCTGTAGGGTGTTTTCTGTTCCCAGGATTCTGGAATTCCTGCAACATGGTTTGGACTTGGGTCTTTAACTTAGTACCCTCAAAGGTCATGTTTCAGCCTTGGCTGTTTTCTTCCAAAGATCCTTTGCCAACCATCGGTTGGTTAAGACCTTCTTCCAGGGGGTTACTCACGTGCGCCCTCCACGTAGGCCTATGTTACCAGTCTGGAATTTGAATTTGGTCTTATCCGCGATGCAGGGTTCTCCTTTTGAGCCTCTGCGTGAGGCCCCTTTGTCTATCTTGATGCTTTAGGTAGCATTTTTGGTGGCTATCACTTCTGTTAGGCGTGTTTCTGAGTTGGCGGCGCTTTCCATCAAACCTCCTTGTTTTGAGAGACACCAGGACAAGGTGGTGTTTCGGTTTAAGACAGATTTTCTGCCTAAGGTGGTGTCTGCCTTTCATCTCAATCAGGACATTGTTTTGCCTTCATTGTGTCTTTGTTTTGCCTTCATTGTGTCTTAATCCTGCTAATTCCAAGGAGAGGATTTGGCATTCTTTGGATGTGGTCAGGGTTCTGAAATTTTACTTGGTAGCTACTGAATCTTTCGGGAAGACTGATGCTCTTTTTGTTCTTCCTTCTGGTCCTAGGAAGGGTTTGCCTCCGGCTAAGTCCACTATCAGCAAGTGGATCCGTCAAGCGGTGGTGCAAGCCTACTCTGCTAAGGGGAAGGAGCCTCCCTTCCGCCTTACTGCTCATTCTACTCGTGCCATTGGTGCCTCTTGGGCTTTTCAGCACCAAGCTTCTGTTGAACAAGTTTGCAAGGCCACTACTTGGTCTTCTGTTCATACCTTTTTTCTAAGTTTTACAAGGTTGATGTTAGGACCTCAGTGGATGCTGCTTTTGGTCGCAAAGTTCTGCAGGCGGCAGTGGTTTAAACTGCCCGCTGTTACTTTTGGGCATCTCACCCTACCTTACGGACACTGCTATTGGATGTTCCATGTGTATGGTATATTCTGGAACAGGACGTGCTGTATACTAAGAATAATACAATTCTGTGAGTGCTCACCTGTAGAATTGGTATTATAAGTATACAGCATGTCCTGTTCCATCCCGCCCTTGTTAGCATTATTTTTGGTTGCCTCTGTATGGTGATTGTTCATTTTGTGTTTATTATTCTCCCGGCTTCTTGTCTAACTGCTTTTCAATACTGGGAATTTGTGGGAGGTTCCTGGCTATTTAAGGGGCCGGGAGTGGCCACAAGTTTTTTCTGCAGTCCAGCGCCATCTTATGGATGTATAACCCATTTGTAAGGAATATTCTGGAACAGGACGTGCTGTATACTTATAATACCAATTCTACAGGTGAGTACTCACAGAATTGTATTTTTCTCATGGTTTTATGAGGTTAATACGGTAGAGGCACTGCCACTCTGCTATAAAGTTTTGAGAGAGGAAACTGCTGCTGCTCTGCAAATAAATTAGAGGGTAGGACGAACTACCGGCAATGGAAAAGGGGAGGGCCGAGTCTAATTCAAGAGGGTTGTAAATGGGTCCAAAAGAGGTGGTCATGAATAAATAAAATTAAGGATCTGGGCTGCAGTGGTGAGGGTTTGGATCTCGGCAATTACAGCTTTATTTAGCAGCTCACGCGGATAAATAATCGGCATGGCAGGTAAGCAAACAATGATTTTCTAAGTGTGCCATACACTCCACTTCGATCTTCATGACATGTGGGTAATCTCCAGTAGAGGGCGAACTTGTGCAGAGATGAATATGCAAAAAAAGCCCCTCCCGGTCCATATATACCTGGGACCTCCCACCAATTTCCCAGTTCCTTCTCTGCAGGGAAGGCGACAAGACAGAAGATGAAGACTTCTTTTACTTGCAGGTAAGCCAGGCCCGCGCCCGGCCGTTTATTGTCCCTATTGCTGCCAGGACCCTTTCTAAATTGTCCCTATCTGAGCCTCCCAGCTTAGGCTGCGGGTCCTGGTGAGGGTAGGAGCACCCTATGGGTGCGGAAGGAGCATTGCTCCACCGTGAGACCTCATTATGGGGTAGGAGGTTACCCAGGTTTAGGTGATCCTGGTGTGGGATGCCCTGTCCCTACATGCCTGTGGCCCTATTGGTGTGGATCACCTGGAAGTTACTCCTTGATGAATTGGTGCTGTTGCTTGGCCTAGCCTGCTGTGGTTTCTCCTGTCAGCCTGGGGAGCTTCTTTCCCTCAGGCTGTGTTTAGATAAGGGGGTCGGGCCGGGTGCTTGGCGTGGCCGCGGTAGCCCCGGCCCCTCGTTCGGCGCGTTTTCTGAAGCGCCTCCCTGGCCAGATCCGCGCTGCTGGGAGGGGGGTGGGGCCTGGAAAAGCGCGCCTTCGGTGCTGGCCCGCCCCCTTCTCTTCCTGCTTCTTCCTGATCACCTCAGAGACGGGGGGACGGTAAGGGCCTGGTGGCCACTTCATTAGTTATTTGGGGGTCCCTCTCTGGTGGGGGGCCCCCCTATGGTACAGGCATATGCTTTTTTTGTCGTTTTGATATATATAATATATATATATATATATATATATATATATATGTACAGTCTGGTGATGCTGATGTCGGGCAGGTGCTGGGGGATGCCCTTGATACGGCCACTGTTTTGTCACATCTATTGGAGGTGTTGGATATTGACCCGCCTGAGGCGCCTCCTCTCAAGAAGGGGGAATTTTTTGGGGCCCGCAAGCCCTGTCTGGAATTCCCTACCCAGGGTCATTTTGATGCGCTGATCCAGAAAGAATGGGAAAGGCCCAGTCGGCTTCCTGGTGCGCCTCAGGGATGGGATAAGAAGTATCCTTTCCCGGTGGAGGTGGTTAAGCGATGGTCTTCTCCTCCCGAGGTCGATGCGCCAGTTTTGGGTTTGACTAACTCTTCTGTGCTGAACACCCCTGACGCCACTTCCCTTAAGGATGGCGAGGACAAGCGCCTTGATCAGATGGCGTGTCACGCATTTGCCAGCGTGGGCTCAGCCCTGCGGCCTGTTTGTGCATCTGCCCTAGTGTCGCTTGCTACCAGGTCTCTTATCAGGGACTGGTTGAATGACGCTCAGTTTGATCCGGCTAGCGATGAGTTCTCTACCCTTAAGAGATGTGAATTGTTCATGGGTTTTGTCTTGGCTGCTATGGAAGATTCTATTGTCATGTGTAGCAGGACTTCAGCCCTATTGGTGGCTATGCGCAGATTGGTCAAGCTCCGACAGTGGACGGCGGATTTTGGGGCCAAGAAGTCGCTTACAGCTCTTCCCTTCCTGGGTGCGCGGCTGTTTGGAGATAAATTGGATGCTGTTGCTAAGGGAGGTAAGTTACCTCAGCGGAAGAAACAGCGCCCTCCCTTTCAGGGGGCTGGCTCGTTCACTCCTTCCTTTCGAGGGGCCAGAGCGGCTAGAGGTTTGGCCTTCTCGGGTGGCAGGAACAGGGAACAGGGGCAGAGGTCGAGGGCAGAGGTCGGGCACGTCCCACGGCTGCCTGGGGTTCCAAGTCCAAGCCCGCCGTTAAACCGGCTCAGCAATGAAGGGGCGCCCCCACCCGCACGGGTGGGGGGACGGCTGCGGCTCTTCTTCCAGGTCTGGGCCCGGGAGGTCACAGACAATTGGATTTTGGAAGTGGTCTCCTCCGGGTACAAACTGGAGTTCGAGTACTGGCCTCCTCCCAAGATTCTTAAGGTCTCGGGTGTCCTCGGACCCTCAGGCTGCACAGGGGCTCCTGTTAGCAGTAAAAAACCTTCTGGACATGGGAGTTATTTGCCTGGTGCCTCAGTTGGAGAGAGGCAGGGGTTACTACTCCAACCTTTTCACGGTTCCCAAAAAGGAGGGTTCGGTGAGACCCATTCTAGATCTCAAGGTTCTCGACAGGTTTATCAGAGCCAAAAAGTTCCGCATGGAGACTCTGCGCTCGGCTATCAATTCCCTTCGCCAAGGGGATTTTATGACATCCATAGACATCAAGGATGCGTATCTGCATGTTCCGATTTTTCCGGCGCATCAGAGATTCCTCCGGTTTGCGGTGGAGGATCAACATTTTCAGTTTGTAGCCCTTCCCTTCGGACTGACCTCGGCGCCGAGGGTCTTCACCAAGGTCTTAATAATGGCTCTGCTCAGAGTTCAGGGCATTCGCATTGTGCCTTATCTGGACGACCTGTTTATCTCAGTTTCTTCCCTCCATCAGAGGGAGCTGGACACCCACCAGGTGGTGTCGACTCTGGAGAGGTTCAGGTGGGTGATCAACCGCCCTGAGTCTTCTCTCTCTCCGTCACGAGTGATTTCATTTCTGGGCATGAATCTGGATACCATTCAGGCCAGAGTGTTTTTGCCCCAGACCAAGGTGTGGGGGATTCAGGATCTGATCAGCCTTCTTTGGGCCAGTCATTGTCCCTCTATCCGACAGGGGATGAAACTGGTGGGCTTGATGGTGTCCTCCTTCGAGACGGTACCGTTTGCACAGTTTCACATGAGATCTCTTCAACTTCACCTATTTACGCATTGGGACAGGTGTCCGCAGTCATTGGATCAACCTTTCAGGATGTCTCCCAGGGTTCGGCAGTCCTTTTGGTGGTGGCTGGAGTCGAGCAACCTGTTGAAGGGCAGATCCTTTCTGGTCCCTTGTTGGGAGACGGTTACCATGGATGCCAGCCTGTCGGGCTGGGGAGGGTTTTGGAAAAGTCATCAGTTGCGGGCTGTGGGGTCCTCAGGAGGCTCACACCCCCATCAATGTCTTGGAGCTCAGAGCCATCCGACTGGTTCTGGCACGGCTGACCTCACATTTACAGGGTCTACCGGTTCAGGTTCGTTTAGATAACCGAACGGCGGTAGCTTACATCAATCACCAAGGAGGGACTCGCAGCAGGAGTTCCCTCAGGGAAGTCTCTCTGATCCTGCACTGGGTGGAGAGCAATGTTCCTTGCATTTCGGCAGTCTACATTCCGGGAGTGGAGAACACGGAGGCGGATTCCCTGAGCAGGGAATCCTCTCGCCAAGGAGAGTGGTCTCTCAACCCCGAGGTTTTTCTGGATCTTTGCCGCAAGTGGGGGACTCCGGAGGGAGGTGGATCTCTTTGCCTCGAGGCACAATCACAAACTTCCGGCCTTTGTGTCTTTCTCAGGATCCTCTATCTCTTGCAGTGGATGCCTTGTCCCTTGCTTGGAAGGATCTGGGTTTTCTTTACCTGTTTACGCCCGTCTCCATGCTGGGCAAGGTAGTTTGCAAACTGGTTCTAGAAGGGGCGCCATCAATTCTTGTGGCTCCAAGGTGGCCTAGAAGGGTTTGGTACGCAGACGGCTGGCTGTAGATCAGTACCGGCTTCCCATGTTGCCGGATCTGTTATCTCAGGGTCTACTACTTTACCCCAATTTACAAACGCTGGCTTTGACGGCTTGGCTGCTGAAACCTTCATTCTGAAGGAGGAAGGTTTGTCTGCGGCCGTTGTTCAGACCTTGATTAGAGCTAGGAAGCGGTCCTCTTCTGGCATTTACTATAGGACTTGGAGGTCCTATATTGATTGGTGTGAGGCTAGGGCCTTGCCTTGTAGGGTGTTTTCGATTCCTTGGATTTTGGAGTTTCTTCAGCATAATCTGGATCTTGGGTTCCAGCTTAGTACTTTGAAAGGACAGGTTTCTGCTCTGTCTGTTTTCTTCCAGAGGTCTTTTGCCTTACACCCGCTGGTTAAGACCTTTTTCCAAGGGGTCGCGCATGTGCGGCCCCCTTGGAAGGCTGTGGTGTTTGGGATTTGAATTTGGTTCTTTCGGCTCTCCAGGGTCCTCCTTTTGAGCCGCTACAGGATATTGCTCTTTCGGTTCTCACTCAGAAGGTTGCTTTCTTGGTGGCTATTACCTCTGTTCGGCGTGTCTCTGAGTTGGCGGCTCTGTTGATTCTGGCCCCTTACTTTGAGAGACACCAGGATAAGGTGGTTTTTCATTTTAAGCCAGATTTCCTTCCTAAGGTGGTGTCTGCTTTCCACCTCAATCAGGATATTGTTCTCCCTTCCTTGTGCCCTAAGCCTAACAATGACAAGGAGAGGGTTCTGCACAATTTGGATGTTGTTCGCTGTGTGAAGTACTATTTGGTGACTACTTCTTCCTTCCGCAAGACGGACGCATTTTTCGTGGTGCCCTGCGGGCCCAGGAAAGGTTTGGCGCCTGTTAAGTCTACCATTCGCAAATGGATTCGTCAGGACATTGTTGAGGCCTATTCTGCTAAGGGGAGGACTCCCCCTTTTAGGGTCACTGCGCACTCTACTCGTGCTGTTGGTGCATCCTGGGCTTTTCAGCACCAGGCTTCTGTTGAACAAGTTTGTAAGGCTGCTACTTGGTCTTCCATTCATACTTTTTCCAAGTTTTACAAGGTTGATGTGCGGGCTTCAGCGGATGCTGTTTTTGGCCGCAAGGTTCTGCAAGCTGCAGTGGTTTGAAGTTGGTACATTCTTTACGGTTTCTGGTTCCCATCCATGACGGACACTGCTATTGGATGTCCCACATGTCATGAAGATCGAAGTGGAGTGTATGGCACACTTAGAATAATGCCGTTTTGTGAGTACTCACCTGTAAAACGGGTATTATGAGTGTGCCATACACTCCACTTCGCCCCACCCCTTTTGTTCAGGTATTCTGTGGTGAACCATTGGTTTTGATTGATAAGGTTATAATTGGTTCTTCCTGGTCCCCTTACTGCTTTTTTACACTGGGAAATTGGTGGGAGGTCCCAGGTATATATGGACCGGGAGGGGCTTTCTTTTTTTGCATATTCATCTCTGCACAAGTTCGCCCTCTACTGGAGATTACCCACATGTCATGAAGATCGAAGTGGAGTGTATGGCACACTCATAATACCCGTTTTACAGGTGAGTACTCACAAAACGGTATTTTTTCTCCCCTTGCCCAGGCAATCCCCTTATGATACCATCAGACCTTAACGGAAACTAGGCCAGGATATGGGCCCAACGGAATGGCTGTAGTATATTTAGTGCCACGAGGCAATCTTTAGTTTAGAACTAGAGTTGTACAATCACCCTTCAGCAGGGGGGAGTGCCAGAGCATTCAATTTATTTAGGCCGAAGCTCTGTTTATCCTGCTGTAAAGATAAGTGAATCTCCCCCCCCCCCCCCCCCCAAATATCTGGTACCTGCTGTGCTTTTTCCCAGCATGCTTTGCAAAGTCAGTCATATAGAGGCCCTGTTAATTACAGATCATGTATTTTTGAACATAATATAAAATGCCTGTAAATATTAAATAGAGCATAATATGATATGGTAAATACATGGACAAATGGCCATTAAAATGTTATGTTCTTTTTCCTTACCAGATGTGTCACTTGGCTCTCACCCAAGGATACGAGGCTGTAATCTTTAACCGTCGCTGTCAAAATGAATGTCCACTTAGCACAACCAAGCTGCAACAGTATGGTGATCCCAATGACCTCCGAGAGGCCATTCGATATATCCGCCACTGCCGACCTTCATCTCGACTGTTTGCTGCAGCTGAAGGAACAGGAGCTGGACTGTTGCTTTCTTACCTTGGCGAGTGTGGTTCATCCAGCTACATCACTGCAGCGGGCTGCATCTCTCCTCTGTTTCGCATACAGGATTGGTTTGAAGCTGGTTGTCCATGGCTGTGGCAATTAGCCCTTCTTTTGTATCAGAAGATGTATTTAAGCAGGTAAATTATGCATTACTTATTCACATGAGCATGTGTTTGTAACCTACGTGAGTCCATCTGAATGGATCATTTATGTTTAATAGGTGCTGCTAGCTTAAAGTGGCCCTCCAGTGGAAAAAAAAGCCCCCCTCTAGTAATCGGTGACATAAGCTATTTAAGAGGGCTTAACTGTATGCAGATGTTTAAGTCCTCAACCGCATAGGAGCAGACACCTTTCTACACACTTGATGGGCCTGCTTCTGAAAAGCCCAGTCCCACTACCAAAACTGCCTTAGTGGAACAACACCCAAGCATTTCACTTTCTTAGGTTGGTTCCACTGTGGCGGGGCATTCCAGCTTTGGGATTCCAAGCTGTGCGTGTTCCACACTATTTGCTGGGAACTTGCCACTTCCTGTTTCTCGCATAGGCCTATCAGCAGCATTCATTTGATTAAGATTTCCTTTGCCTCTCTGATCTCATAGGCAAGGACACCTGCATATAGTTGTGGGTGTGCTCGCGCTAGCCATACAGAAAGGCCTGTCACAGGTACACGCCCCAGATATAGGTATGCTGGGGTTGTGGTGGGAAGGCCTCTAGGAAAAGGTGAGTATATCAAGTGATCCAAGGGGTTTCACACACAAACAAAACAGATGGCAGTTTTGGAAATTTTTAATTTTATGGTACACTTAAATTTGATTTACTTCGATGTTTGGGCATCTTCCAAGATTTTTTACATACTATGACCCACAGACTACATGCTTGATATAATATCAGATAACTTAGGAATTATAAAAAGCCTCACTGTTCAGCTTTGGTATTAAAAAGGAATCTGCAGAGCAAGATGGAGGAGCTGCTTTTAGCAACTAACCAGAATATTTATAACCTTCTATAAACCATAGACCTTTTTGAGAAGTGCAACTCAATATTACACTACATGCGAAACATGCATCTATTATATACTGGTAACTAAAGTTATAAACCAAATGGTGTGCAATACCCCCCTCCCAGAACCCGATAGCAGCAGGTAGTGTGCTGAATCCCCTCCCCCATCCTAGAGCCCGAGGGGAACTCCACGGCTTTATTTTTAAGGGTTAAATGCTAAAAAGTTTTTAAAAAACAGCATGGGATCCCCCCCAGTCCAGCAACACCAGCTCTGGCACCAGCTATAGGCCTAATGGCCAGCCCCCAACACTGGAGGCTACCAGCCAACATAGCACGGAGCTCTGCACCCCCCCACTTTTAGGGGATGAAGATAATTGGGCAGGGGTTTTGGCAGGTCACCTGCTTGCCAGCCCCTCCTGCCCTTTGAACTGGTATAGGGGTCTCAAGGGTTAAGAGGAACACTGGAGGCCCTGGAGTTCCACTCCTTGGGGCATTCCCGAATTGGGATGCCCCGCTGTGTGAACCCCCTCCCCGTCTTTCATGGATGAGCGGCCCGGGCACGCCATGGCTAGAAGGTGAGCAGGGGATGCGGCTGATGGTGCACTCGCCGCCATTCGGAAGCTTAGCCGTCAGTGTAGCCTAGTGAAAGTGAGCACACTGATTGGCTGCGCACACTGTTTAGCCAATCGGCGCTCCCGTCCAAGTCTGCGAAAGAAAGGTAAGTGTAAACAGATGCCCCCTCTGAGACGAACAACACACAGGAAGGTGAAATTCCTGTATGGTGTTTATTAAAAAAAAAAAAGTTTATTAATATTTATGAAATGTTTTTACACCAATACTTACCACCTTACTCACTATCCATTTGCCGGACAGTGCCCCACATTTGGAGCTGGTCATGGAGGAATGGTATGCAAAGGTTCAGCTAATTCTGAGGGCCTGCTGCAGCATCTACAGCGTGCGGCAGGAAATTTAGAGTAGAGGCACATGGCAAAGGCTTCAGGTGAGCTCCTTACTTGCCCAAACTGTCCATTTTAAGTGAACGTTGTCTGTCTGCAAGGTGCTCAGTCCTGTAGACCTCTGTCAGCAGAGGATGTCTTCTGCAGTCAGCTTGGCCATTATAGAAGTATACTTTTAGTTTCAGGGTATATACAGAGGTGAGCTTTTACCTTACATAAGTGCATTTTAACCTCTAGGGGCAGGTGTGGTTTTTCACAAGATGAATAAAACAAAATACCGGATGACCGTGAAATGGTTTACTACTTTTTGCTAAACCTTGGGGGGGGGGGGGGGGGGGGGCGGTGTCGCTTCCCCCATGAAAACAGGCCACATAAGCTCTGCAGAAAATATTGTGGTTACTTTGCATGCTGTTCAAGGCAGGAGCTTCTGTGGTTTCATCATTTTGCCTTTGTTGTCATTTCCTGTTCTATTTGGCTGGTGTATAGTCTTCTGTATTTGCATAGGCCATGTGTACATTTACTTGCTTCTGACTTGCAATACACATGATGATAAGCTAATATAGCTGTGTGTAATACAGTATATTTTTTGAGGAGAATTCCTTGCCAAGCATTCAAATATTTTGAAAAACAGAGTGGAATTCCTCCTTCCAGGACTATCGGCCTAGCACACAAAGCATTCAGGCTGGCACCCCCATGGCCCAGAACCAGCAGTGACCCATGCTGATATCAACACATATGTCAACCAGCGTTAGGACCAGGCTGATACATCAATGAGGTACTCCTGTTGCATTGGTATTAGATTAGTTCACTAAATAGCAGATGTGCACTTCACTGGCATCATACATGTAATATAAAATTAAGCCGAATGGGCTTCAAGATGCCATCTGGAGCTGATCCCTAAAGAATCAGTAAAGTACTTATAAAATAATCACACTAGGCATGAAGTTTGCACATTCCTGTGTCATAGCTACTCTTTTTATTCATTACTATGCAAGAATCACAAATGAGCAAATTCCACGTCTAGTATGATTTTATGATGCATGTTATATGCTTAAAATGCTGCTAATACGGAGTTAGCAACTGAAGGAAAAGCAGTAAGGACTGTACCTGTTTTTTTGGCTTAGTGGTGCCTCTTCTTGAATGCAGGTCACATGTGACTTCACATCATAGAAGAATGAGCAGTCATGGTTAGACTCTAGAGCCAAGATAGTAGAGTTTTAACATGTCAAAATGGGTTGTGAACATTAAAGTGGACCAATTCACATTTTAAATCAAATGGGTGTTGGTCAAAGCACGGGGGTCATCCAGAGCAAGATCAGCTTTCCTGCCCTGACTGTTTATGGCCATCGGATACCTGGAACCACATGCCCACTGGCAGCCAATTGCGGGGCCATATGTGCTGGGGGAGCACGGGGTCAGGTAAGCAGATCTCGAGTTGGTGGTTGTGTATGCACGGGGGCGCATATGGACCAACCCATCCATTTGATGCAAAATATGTGGTGTTCACTTCAACTAGGCAGTCTTTTTCTGTGCCCTTCAGTCTGTTTTAAGGACAAGTCCACTTATGTGCACTTTTCCTAAGACTCCACGGCCAGGCAGTGCCATTGGTGCACTCCCTGCGACACTAATGGGTCTTCCGCAGTCTCTTCAGGTTTTGGTGGGTGAGGGTGTGGCGTGTGCAAGTCCGGCCTCCATTTACAGACAATGGGCGTTTCCATACTCCTAACTTTTAGGAACTTCCTTTTATTGAATGATGTATCATCTACATAGCAGGTAAAAGCAGGTAAAAGCAAACAGAGGCTTACTTTACCTAGACAGTCCTTTCAAACATATGAAAGGCTTCTTCCCTCTGCAGCCACTCCTCTGGGTTACAAACATACTAATCTCAGCCCACAAAGTGGTGTTGTTCCCCTTTGCCTCATACAGAGGGAATGTGCTTTAGTCAAGCTGCTGAAGATTCCCCAAGTACGTGTCTGCTGCTTGACCTGATCTCAGAAATGGGTAAGCTTTAGGCATCGGATCTAGAGAAACTAGATGTGAGGGAGAACAGGTGAGTATTGGCTTTTTTGCTTTTCATTTCAAACCATATGTTTAGTTAAAAAGCATATTTACAACGGCTTGCCATATAAACTATATGTCTTTCTTCTCCTACAGATATGCTACAGCTTTAGGGCAGCTAATAAATGTAGAAAGACTTTTTGGGAGTCGGACATTAAAGGAACTTGAAGAAGCTTTGTTTTGCCAGACCAAGGGCTCTAATTGCTTGACATGGGATTCTTACTGGGAAAGAAATGACCCGCTCAGAGATATTGATGAAGTGGCCATACCAGTACTATGTATCTGCAGCCAGGATGACCCCATCCGGGGTGAGGCAAACAGCACTATACCCTTTGAGCTTTTTGAGACAAACCCCCACTTTTTCCTGTTGTTGACTCGTTATGGTGGCCATTGTGGCTTCATCAAAAGTATATCTGCTACAATATGGAGTCACAGTGTACTGCTTGACTTCTTCAAGTCTACTGTAGACTTTTTTGCTATGGAGGATAGACTAAAAGGTCTCTCCAGAAGAAAAGGAACGATCTCTGGCTCCATGAACAGGATGCAACAAGACAGGGCCTCATGTAGAAAGGAACAAGGCTGTCCCCATAACATTCATGACATTTATAACTGGCAAAGATCCTACACAAGGTGACAGAAACTCATCTAAGTGAACTTTATCATTAACCATGGTTTCCAATTGAAATGGACTCATCCTCATTATAGTTGGAAAACTCTGGTGCTTAGTAGGCCTGTATAAAACTGTCATGGAAGAGTATATACTTAATCTATTCAAGTCTGCCAGTGGCAGCCATGACAAAGATTTGGTGGTCATTTTATGGGCCCCTTTGGATTCCAGTGGGCTTTTACAGAATGAATGGTTGCTCATGTCCTCCTAGAAGGGTGGTCACATTCCCATGCGCAAGGTTTAGGGAATATTAGTGTGATAAACGGATGGTAGCAAAATCTTGAATTAGGTCACTATATTGAAAGGGAACATCTATTTTGATCTTTTTGAACCTTCATCTTATTCCTAAATTCTTCTTTTAACAATATTTAAAGGCGAGTCCCATTTGGCCAATAAAATGGGACTCGCCTAATCAATCCTCCTCTGATACAGTTGGGAATCTCTGACGCAGCCTGGCAGTGGCTGCAGCTGGAATTGCGGCCCTGACCTGTCACTCAAGGTCTAGTCATAACTGCCTTGCAGAATGCCTTCTATCTGGGAGTGGAGAAGGATTATTATTGATGGATTGTGATGAAGGGTAACTATATTTATAATGCCTGAATTGGCTTGATTTATTTGGGCTATTCGCTAGGTTGAAGGTCCTCTTTAAGGCTGGGTTTTACCTTCATGATTCTATAGTTATGACCCAGAAGAAACTGCTGCTATTTCATTGTGGCAGGAACCGGACTGGGTTCATAACAGCAGTACAGTTGATATGTAGCATCTTTGTGTTGCAGTCCTTTTTAGATTTCCTATTGCTCAACAATATTTTTCTATAACCTAAAACCTAATATTGATTCCCTTTAAATTCATGGTGCTATAGAAATGGGTTATAAATTCAAGTACAAACCCCTAAAACTGGTCAAGTTGCAGCAGAAGGCATGTGGACTAAAATGTGGAAATGGTTTAGACAGAAAACATTTTGATAATGAAGCAATGAACACAAAAGTAACACTGGCCAAAGAATAAATGATGGGAATGATTTATGCTCCCCTTTAGTAGCCCAATAACTAAATATATTTTGTCTTACACACCAAATTTGGTAGCATACAAGATTTTTCCTTCTGACAAGTATGCATTAGTCCAGTACCATTAAAAGCAATCTCACATGAATAAATATATGTTTGGTATTTGAGGGTGTGATCTGTCTGCAGGTCTTTGTTGTAACATAATAAGGGCAGGATAGAGGCACCTACAATGGTGTAGTGTCATGTGGATGTGGTTCTTTTTTTTTTTTTTTTTAATTCTTTATTTAAAGGTTTTGCAGAATTAAACATACAAACATTGGATACAGACAGTACAATACACAAGAGGAGGGGGGGGGACATATGGGGCTCCATGTCACAGCATAAGTATCATTTCACATCTGAACCACAACATCTGCCAACATTACAGGATACATGACGGGAGATTCTCAGCCGTTGTCCGTTCGTGAGTTGCGGAAAGAACCCCTCTAGCTCCGAACCTGAACCTCGTGTGATTAAGGCCGCCTGGCTCCCGTCCAGTCGGGCCAACGGAGCATTCCTCCTTCCAAATAGGTATATTTAACCACTTTGCCCTCAAGGGGAAAACGGTGCTTCCTCCATGCTGGGCAGAACCATATGCCCTCCCCAGGGAAGGGTAACGCGTGACATAAGGGGCTTGGATGGGGTAGGGAATGGGAGGGGAGGTGTAAAACCAAAAAGGGGGGGGTTAAAGGGGCGAGTAAGGGGGTATGGCTTGTGGGACACGGTTTCAGTCCGGACTATTTTCACCGCCCGCCCAAGTCTGGCATTGTTCAAGATAGAGTGAGATAGATCAGGATATGTAGACAGGAAACGCCAGCCTTGATCCAGTTGAAAGGATAAAATATCCGCATTTATTGTTCCATACAAAACTTCTTTAAAATCATTTCATCCATCAATACAAGTCAGAATACAGCATAAGGTATGATCAGGATATGCCCCTTTTAGGTGGGACAGATCAAGGGAAGGCGACGCCGCAAACACAGCCCCGGGCCTACTACTCAAACAGGTTCCCGAATTCTGCTGATTCCTCGTAAATCAGCCAGGGAAGCCAAGTATTTCTATATTGCTCGTCCCTGTCGTGCAAAGCCAGTGTTAGGTCTTCCATTTCTTTAACCTGCATAACCTCCCTCACCCAATCCCTGACAGTGGGTGCCTTCTTCTGTTTCCAGAATCTAGGGATCGTCTGCTTGGCGGCATTCAGCAGGTGGACCAGTAAAGTTTTTTTATACTTCCCCGTCGGGGGCCCTCGTGGAATGGAGTAGGATCTGGGCTGGGTCATCTTGCAGCTGTGCCCCTGTCAGCTGCTTGTGGATGTGGTTCTTGAATGCGGCAGTATAATTGTCCTAATGACACAGTTTACTTTGATGTACACTAAAGACACAAGCAACAAGCCCTTCATCTCTCTTAAAGTGGACCAACACCCTCCCCTGTAAAAGGGACGCGCTCAGCTTGTCCGTCGCTGCCTCTCCTTGTCTGTCGGCGGCGATTAGACGAGCGAGTCACTTGGTTGCTGGGTCAGGTGAGTTTTCGGGGCTTTCTGGGGGGTTTCGCACAGCGGGGCACCCCCGATCGGGGTGCTCCGTGGAAGTGGACCAATACCCAGGATAGTCAAAATAGCTGGTTCCTGGGCTAGTTTTGCCAAAAAGGGCGTACCCCATTTTTTAAATTTAATGCGCCAGGTTTAAAAAAACAGCATGGGGGCGTGAGGGCTTCACCCAACAGCCCACTCCTTTGGGTATAAAGAGTCCCTCCCTGCAATGTAGTGCGGGTGGCAGGGCAGAGGATGTGTCCTTTGTCCAGCTGCTGGGGGGCGGCAGGGGTTCTTCCCTTCAAGTGCCTAATCTGGGCATGATGCATTGGACCACCACGTTTAGGGTTCAGCTTATAACTAAGATAACACCAATGAAACTGGTAGACACTCGGAGAACAGCAGTCACTAGCAGGTAAAGATTTTGGCAAGGGCCCTGACTTCTTGGTCCCCCAGAAGGCATCAGAAGCTCGATGAAGATGCTGTAAAACCCTACGGATGATGAAGCCAAGAGCCTTGTTCTTGGCAGTTTTGAATTTAAATAGCAATCAAGGTAGTGACATATGAGCCTCCCAGTCTATCCTATAGTAACTCCTAAAAAATGGGTCTGTCCAGCTTGTATTGCATACATTCTGTATGACCTGTAAAGGGCTGTATGCAGGACTAGAGCACCTTTGGCCATAGCTTTCCTGCAGCAAAAACGCATACATGTGAAAAGGTCCTTAATGTAATGTAATTGATGATGTCACTGAAATGGTGATTCTGGTCTTACACTATCTCACTATATGACCAAACTAAGACTTCTCAAACCTGCCCAGGGCCCATGGGCTGATTTGAGTCTCGGGGCCCTACAGTTAAATGAATGTAATACCAGCTTATTTATACACACAGGCATTAGGGCTGATTCAGCACTGTGCTAATTTTCCAAGTATACAGCACGTCCTGTTTCACTAATATTTACGCTTGGGATATCCCGCCACAAGGTGGCGCAGTGGACTGCAGAAAGACTTGTGGCATTTCCTGGCCCTATAAAAGGACAGGAACCTACCACAAATTCCCAGTTTCCTTCTGCAGTCTGGACTGCGAAGATAGAAGATGGCTCTCTATATTACGCAGGCGAGCGGGGCTTACCAGCCTGCGGCCCTGCAGGACTGTTTCCACCCGTTCTGGACCCACTGCCTCCCAGCCTCGGCTGCCTGGTTCGGGTGAAGGTAGGACAGCCCCAGGGTCAGCTGCTAGAGGAGCGCTGCTCCAACTGCAATCCCTGTACCTACATGGGTAGGCGGTTCAGGCTTATGGTGAGCCTTGTGGGATGCCCCTTCCTGCCTTATTGTGGGGCTTTCCCTGCCCCCCCCTCCTCCCTAGCTAAGCATGCCTTGGGTGCACCTACCGTTGCTCTTCCCCACCTCGCTCTCTCCCTGGGGAGCTCTCCGGGGGGGGGGGGGGGGGGGTTGTAGGCGGTGTGGTTTCACATTGTATTTTATCTGTCTTTTTACTTGTATTGATTCGCGCTCTTCGGGGGGGGGGAGGCGGGTCCCGCGGATGACGTTTTTTGCGTCATACCTCAGCGACCCGCCCCTTAAGGTCCTTGTGGGCGCCATTTTGGTTCTCCTGACCAGCGGTACTGCGACGCGCTGCTGGCCTGCCTGGATGTGCGATCGGCGTCTTTGTCCGTGAGTCCCTTTCGGGGTTGTATTGTGCTGTTGTCACCACATTTTGGGAATGTTATGTGTGGTTTTTTTATGTCTTTCAGGCGGGATAAACGTGTCTGTGGTTTCTCCCGGCCCTCTTCCCTTTCATCTCCCTCCTTCCCTAGCGGGGTTTGGGGCATCCCGGGTGGCTCTTGTCAGCCTTAACCCTATACTTGCCAGTGTGCCCACTCTAATCACCATATGGAGGCTTCCAGGGATAATGTGCTTGGGGTTCCTTTGGGACAAGCCCAGCTGTGTGCTGCGTGGGGTATCCCCTGTGAGTGACGGTGTCAGGGTATGTGTGCCATGCGCCCAGAAGGTACTTGCGCTGCAGTCTGGTTTGCCTGCTATGCTGCCCAGCTCTGCGCCCCCTTCTACATCACCTACCCCCCGTGCCTGCATTTGACCCCTAGTGAGGGACATGCTGGTGGGGAATCACATTATGACTTGGCTTGCGAGTGGCCAGCCTGGAAAGGCATATGGCTGGGCCGGTCCCCCGTAAGGCTTCTGTCAAGAAGCGGCATTTAACTCCCTCTGTTTCCCTTTTTCCTGCGGAGGATGAGGGACAGTTCTTTCTCTGGCCTGTACCCCCTAGAAGAGGGGGAACTTTTCTCTGATTCCTCTGAGGAGTAGCAGGAGATTTATGGTGGTGCCGGGTTTCCTTTTGGAGAAGACCCATGGTCTCCTGAGGATACTGACAGGCTGTTGGCTCACATTTTTGAAGTACTGTGTATTACACCTACTGTCCCGGCTAAAAGGCAACAGGGTGAGCTTTTTCACATTGTTAAACAACGCTTGGAGTTCCTTGTGCAGATCCACTTCAAAAATTTGGTGCTCAAGGAGTGGGAACGTCCTAGCAGATTGCCCGCAGTGCCTAAGAGTTGGGACAGGAGGTATCCATTTCCTGCTGATGTGGTTAAGCGCTGGTCTTGTCCCCCCGAGGTGGATGCTCCCGTGCTTGGGTTGTTCAATACCTCGGTCATGCATTCCCCTGACACTTCTACTCTGAGGGATGGTGAGGACTGGTGTGTTGATCAGCTGGCCTGTCACGCATTTGCTTGTGCAGGGACTGCGCTGCACCGTGTGTGCGCTTCTGCCATCACGGCTCTTGCTATTAAAGGGCTACTCAAGTGCCTTCTGGATAATGCCTCGGATGCCAATAGGGGGGAGGTATAGATCCCTCCTGCTTTGCTATGAATTTGTGGCATTTATTCTTTCTGCTATGGATGATGCGGTCAGGATGTGTGATAGGACTTCTGCCCTTTTGGTGGCTATACGCTGCTCAGTCAGTGGGCGGCTGATAATGCTGCTAAGAAGGCTCTCACTGGCTTCACCTTTACTGGGCTACGGCTCTTTGGGGAGCATCTGGATCTGTTTGCCAAGGATGGTAGGCTGCCTCAACGCAGGAGGCTGCCGCTGACCTTTCGGGGGGCTGGTTCTTCCCTCTCCTCCTTCCGTGCTCCCAGGTCCGGTCGGGGTGCACCATTTGCGGGGGCACGTAGGAACCCTTGGGGCCGGGGTAGAGGCTGTGGTCGCCCGGTCTCTCATGGGGTCCCAAGTCCAAATCTTCCCCCAAGCCACCTCAGGCATGAGGAGGCGCCCTCACCCATCCGGGTGGGAGGACGGTTGCGGCTCTTTGCTCATGTCTGGGGACTGCGCGTCTCAGACCGGTGGATTCAGGAGGTGGTGTCCTCCGGGTACAAGCTAGAGTGTGCATACTGCCGCCCCCAAGATTCATCAGATCCCGGATGGTTCAAAGCCCCTTGTCTGCTCAGGGCTTGCGGTCCAAAGCCTTTTGGATTTGGGGTTCATTTGCCTGGTGCCCTTCCAGGAAAGGGGCAGAGGTTTCTATTCCAATCTGTTCACTGTTCCCAAAAAGGATGGGTCCCTGAGGCCCATCCTGGATTTGAAGCGCCTCAACAAATTTGTCAGGTTCAAGCATTTTCGCATGGAGACTCTGTGCTCGGCGGTCAGTACCTTGCGCCCGGGCGACTTCATGACTTCTGTGGACATCAAAGATGCTTACCTTCATGTTCCAATCTTTCCAGGTCATCAGAGATTTCTCATGTTCGCTCTGGAGGATCAACACTACCAATTTTTGCCTTACCTTTCGGTCTTACCTCAGCCCCTCGGGTCTTCACCAAGGTGCTGGCGGGGGTGATGGCTCTGTTGAGATCTCAGGGCATGAGCATCCTTCCTTATCTGGACGACATTCTGATTGCGTCTCAGTCCTTCCATCAAGCCGAGCTGGATACCCAGATGGTGGTCTCCACGCTAGAGTCCTTCGGTTGGGTGATCAACTACCCCAAGTCTTCTCTGTCTCCGTCCTAGGTGACGTCCTTTCTGGGCATGACTCTGGATACATCTCAGGTCAAGGTTTTTCTGCCTCAGCAGAAGGTGGAGGGCCTGCAGATGCAGGCACGGTCTCTGATTTCTTGCCCTCATCCCTCCATTCGGCAGGGGATGCAGCTGGTGGGCCTGATGGTGTCATGCTTCGAGGCGGTTCCCTATGCTCAGTTTTACATGAGGCCTCTTCAGTTGCACCTCTTGTCAGTTTGGGATTGGGACCCTGTGTCCCTGGATCAGACATTTGTTCTGTCCCCTCTGGTCAGTCAGTCCCTCTCGTGGCGGCTGGACTCAAGGAATCTCCTAGTGGGACAGACCTTTCTGCCTCCGTGCTGGGAGACTGTCACCACAGATGCCAGTCTGACAGGTTGGGGGGGCTTTTGGAAGTCTCTGAAGTTCCAGGGTCTGTGGGGCCCTCAGGAGGCCCATGCTCCCATCAACATTCTGGAACTGCGGGCGATAAGGTTGGTTCTTTTCCAGTTGACTCCACACCTTCGGGGTCGGGCTGTTCAGATCCGGACGGCGGTTGCCTACATCAATCATCAGGGAGGCGATCCCTCAAGGAAGTGTCCCTGATACTGTCCTGGGCGGAGGAGAATGTTCCCTGCATATCGGCAGTTTACATCCCGGGAGTGGAGAACCTGGAGGCAGACTCCCTGAGCAGGGGGATGTCTCGGCTGGGGAAGTGGTCCCTCAGCGTAAGGGTGTTTCACTCTCTGTGCCACCGCTGGGGTCTGCCGGATGTGGACCTGTTTGCTTCACGTCACAATCACAAACTTCCATTCTGTCTCTCTGTCTCAGGATCCTCCTGGCCTTTGCCACCGATGCGCTGGCAATGCCTTGGAAGGGGTTTCGGCTCCTCTATGTTCCCTCCGTTTTCTCTGTTGGGCAGGGTGCTGCGCAAGGTAGCCCAGGAAGCGGTGCCAACCATTCTGGTCGCCTCCAGTTGACCAAGAAGGGTGTTGTTTGCAGACATCGTGCAGGTGGCAGTAGATCAGTACGTCCTGCCCAAGGATCCAGATCTGCTCACTCAGGGGCAGCTGTGCCATTCCAATTTCAAACGCTGGCTTTGACGACTTGGCTGCTGGAACCTTCATCTTGATGGAAAAGGGTTTGCCTGCCTCTGTTGTTGACACCATGATTAAGGCTAGGAAGAAGTCCTCGTCCTTTATCTACTACAGGGTCTGGCATGCTTACATTGCCTGGTGCGAGTCCAAATCTCTTCCCTGTCGGGAGTTTTTTGTTCCCAGGATTCTGGAATTCTTCCAACATGGTTTGAATTTGGGCCTTCAACTTAGTACCCTCAAAGGTCATGTTTCAGCTCTGGCAATTTTTTTCCAAAGATCTTTTGCCAGTCACCGTTTGGTTAAGAACTTTTTCCAGGGGGTTTCTCATGTGCGTCCGCCACGTAAACCTATGTTACCAGTTTGGGATTTGAATCTGGTGTTATCTGCTCTGCAGGGTCGTCCTTTTGAGCCTCTCCGTGAGGCCGCTTTGCCCATTTTGACTCTTAAGGTAGCCTTTTTGGTGGCTATTACTTCTGTCAGGCGTGTTTCTGAGTTGGCGGCACTCTCCATCAAACCTCCTTATTTTGAGCGACACCAGGACAAGGTGGTGTTTTGGTTTAAACCAGATTTCTTGCCTAAGGTTGTGTCTGCTTTTCATCTCAATCAGGACATTGTCTTGCCTTCCTTGTGTCCTAATCCTGCTAATTCAAAGGAGAGGACTCTGCATTCCTTGGATGTGGTCAGGGTTCTGAAATTTTACCTGGTAGCTACTGAATCTTTCAGGAAGATTGATGCTCTTTTTGTTCTTCCTTCTGATCCTAGGAAGGGTTTGCTTCTGGCTAAGTCCACTATCAGCAAGTGGATTCGTCAGGCGGTGGTGCAAGCCTATTCTGCTAAGGGGAAGGAACCTCCCTTCCGCCTTACTGCTCATTCCACTCGTGCTATTGGGGCCTCTTGGGCCTTTCAGCACCAAGCTTCTGTTGAACAAGTTTGTAAGGCCGCAACTTGGTCTTCTGTTCATACTTTTTTAACGTTTTACAAGGTTGATGTTAGGGCCTCAGCTGATGCTGCTTTTGGCCGCAAAGTTCTTCAGGCGGCAGTGGTTTAAACTGCCCGCTGTTGTTCTTGGGGATCCCACCTTACTTTACGGACACTGCTTTTGGACGTCCCAAGCGTAAAGAATATTAGTGAAACAGGACGTGCTGTATACTTGGAAAAATACTGTGAGTACTCACCTGTAGAATTGATTTTGTAGTATACAGCATGTCCTGTTTCACCCCTCGCTTGTTATCATTTTTCTTGGTTACCTCTTTATGGTGATTTGTTCAAATGTTTGGTTGGGGTTCCTTCATTTTTATTCTCCTGGCTTCTTGTCTAACTGCTTTGTAACACTGGGAATTTGTGGGAGGTTCCTGTCCTTATAGGGCCGGGAGATGCCACAAGTCTTTCTGCAGTCCACTGCGCCACCTTGTGGCGGGATATCCCAAGCGTAAAGAATATTAGTGAAACAGGACGTGCTGTATACTACAAAATCAATTCTACAGGTGAGTACTCACAGAATTGTATTTTTTTTTCTCACGTTTTTTGTGAGAATTAAAAAAAAAATATTTCATTCAGGACCATTATTATTATCACTGCAAATTATTTGAAAATGTACACCGCTAACAATGGTGCTGAATTGCACTAAGAAAAAAATCATATTTTACTTTCCAAAAACGTGAGAAAAAAATAATCACGGTGCCAAATCAACACTTTTATGCCAAACTGTATTGTGTGTGAGTGGATAACCTGAGCTCACCTGCCATAGAACAGCAATATCTTGCTTTAACTACTCATATCTTAGAAAAATGAACAGCATAATTAATATTTTTTACAACTGCCTATGAAAAAAAAAAGTATACATCACGTCCCGTTCTGAAAGATATGACATGGGTTATTCATCTTCAGATGTCACGTGACTGCAGAGCAGAAAAAATGTCCCCTCCTGGCCCATATGTAGCGAGGCACCTCCCACAGAACCCCAGTATTTAAATAGCAGTTAACAAAGGCCATGAGAATATAAACAACAATCACCATGAAGAGGTAACAAGAACAACAAGGGTGGGACGGGACGTGATGTAAACTCATAACAATTCTACAGGTGAGTAATCACAGAATTGTATTATTCTTAGTATACATCACGTCCCGTTCCAAAAGATATCCTTACACATGGGACATCCAATAGCAGTGTCCGTAAGGTAGGGTGGGATCCCCAAAAGCAACAGCAAGCAGTCTAAACCACTGCCGCCTGCAGAACTTTGCGGCCAAAAGCAGCATCAGCTGAGGCATTAACATCAACCTTGTAAAACTTAGAAAAGATATGAACAGAAGACCAAGTTGTGGCCTTGCAAACTTGTTCAACAGAAGCCTGGTGCTGAAAAGCCCAAGAGGCACCAATAGCATGAGTAGAATGAGCAGTAAGGCGGAAAGGAGGTTTCTTTCCCTTAGCAGAATAGGCCTGAATCACGACCTGACGGATCCACTTGCTGATAGTGGATTTAACAGCAGCCTGGCCCTTCTTAGGACCAGACGGAACCACAAAGAAAGCATCAGTCTTCCTAAAGGATTCAGTAGCCACCAAATAGAACTTCACAGCCCTAACGACATCAAGAGAGTGTAACACCCTTTCCTTGGGGTTACCAGGGTTAGGGCACAAGGAAGGCAACACAATGTCCTGATTGAGATGAAAAGCAGAAACAACCTTAGGCAGAAAATCAGTTTTAAAGCAAAATAAGGAGGCTTGATGGAAAGCGCCGCCAATTCAGAAAGGCCCTGATGAAGGGGGCCTGCTGTAACCCCCGAAACGTTGGATTGGATTGAAACTCACTAATATAGTTCTATTTGTACTTACTACTGGAGTGCTGGTTTTCTCTCGATTTCTGGATTTGCGGTGTCACCGCTAACCGTGCACCCCCTCTCCTATGCTCGATTGGTGTGCGGCGGCATACGATATAGCCAATTCAGAAACTCGCCTGACTGAGGTAATAGCCACCAAAAAGGCTACCTTGACGGTGAGAGTGGACAAAGCCTGCAAAGGTTCAAAAGGAGATCCTTGCATGGCAGACAAAACCAAGGTCAAATCCCAAACAGGTAACATGGGCTTGCGTGGAGGACGCAAATGAGTAACGCCTTGAAAGAAGGTCTTGACCAGATGATGCTGAGCAAAAGATCTTTGGAAAAAAAGCAGAAACATGGCCCTTCAGAGTACTAAGCTCCTGTGACAGGGAGACAAAGGCTGGAAGCTTGTGATTGTGACGGGACGCAAACAGGTCCACATCCGGCTGGCCCCAACGGAGGCACAGAGAGTGAAACACCCTGTTGCTGAGGGACCATTCTCCCATGCGAGAAGCCCCCCTGCTCAGAGAGTCTGCTTCCAGATTCTCCACCCCCGGAATGTACACAGCCGAGATGCAGGGAACATTGTCCTCTGCCCATGCCAGAATCAGGGATACTTCCTTGGGAGCCCTCTTGCTCCTGGTTCCTCCCTGATGATTGATGTAGGCAACCCCTGTCTTGTTGTCTGAGCGGATCTGTACCGCCAGACCCCGATGGCGCGGGGTCAGATGGGAAAGCACTAACCTTATTGCCCTCAGTTCCAGAATGTTGATTGGGGCATGGGCCTCCTGAGGACCCCACTGCCCCTGGAATTTCAGGGACTTCCAAAAGCCCCCACAACCAGTCAGACTAGCATCCGTGGTGACCACATCGCAGCAGGGAGTCAGAAAAGATCCTGCCCACTAGCAGATTCCTTGGATCCAGCCACCATGACAGAGACCGCCTGGCCAGAGGGGACCGCACAAATACCTGATCCAGGGACCCTGGGTCTCGATCCCATACTGACAAGAGATGAACCTGGAGAGGTCTCATGTGAAACTGAGCGATTGGGACAGCCTCGAAGCTGGACACCATCAAACCGACCAGGTGCATTGCCTGTCTGATGGACGGATGAGGGCAAGACAAAAGGAGCTGTGTTTGTGACTGAAGACTCTCTACCTTTAGCTGAGGGACCTTGACCTGAGATGTATCCAAATGACTTTACCCTGGAAGGAGACGGGGAAGATTGATCACCCAGCCAAACGTTTCCAGAGTGGATACCACTGTATGAACGTCCATCTCTGCTTGTTGCGAAGTCTGAGAAGTTACAAGAATGTCGTCCAGGTAAGGAAGAATGCGAATGCCCTGAGATCTCAACAGAGCCATCACTCCTGCCAGCACCTTGGTGAACACCCTGGGAGCAGAGGTAAGACCAAATGGCAGAGCCACGAACTGGTAATGCTGATCTTCCACTGCAAACCTGAGAAATTTTTGATGGCCTGCAAAAATTGGCACATGAAGGTAAGCATCCTTGACAAGAAGTCCCCTGGGCGAAGAGAATTTATAGCAGAGTCTCCATGTGAAAGTGCCTGAATCTGATAAATTTGTTGAGGAGCTTTAAATCCAGGATAGGCCTGATGGATCCATCCTTTCTGGGGACAGTGAAAAGATTGGAATAATAGCCTTTGACCCTTTCCCGCAGAGGAACAGGGCAAATGACCCCCCAATTCCAGTAGGTTTTGGACAGCAAGACAAAGACACTGAGCTGACAGGGGGTCTTGAGCCATCCGGGATTTTATGAATCTTGGGGGTGGCCAGGCTGCAAACTCTATCTTGTAACCGGAGGAGACTACCTCCTGAATCCACCGGTCTGAGACGAGGCGTCTCCAGACGTGAGCAAAAAAACGAAGCCGCCCCCCCACCCGGATGGGTGAGGGCGCCCCTTCATGCCTGAGGTGGCTTGGGGGAGGATTTAGGCTTGGAACCCCAGGAAGGACCGGGCCTGCCACGTCCTCTGCCCCATGACTCACCCCAGCCTCCAGAGGGGGGAGCCCCCCTTCCTCTCCTGAGGGAATAAAAGGGGGGCATGTAATGCACTTTACCTGCATGTGTGTTAGGGTGCAGGAAGATGTTCACTTCTGCTTCCCTATACATTGCCAGTACCTCCATTGAAAATGTAGCCTCCTGCTGTCTCCCTGCTGTGCTGCCGCCTCCTCCTCTGGGTCCATCTCAGTGTGGTGGAAATGCACTGTGTGAAAGTGATCTTACTGGAGGACAGCAAAAGGGATAATTCCAACAGTGGGTGTACACCCCTCCCTTAAACTATTTTCCTTGTGTACAGCATGGCTTGCTTCATATCAATTCTTAACGATTGGGTAATCCACCACAAGGTGGCGCAGTCGACTGCAGAAAGACTTGTGGCTCTTCCCGGCCCATATAAAGGGCAGGAATAACCCAGAGACCCCCAGTGTTTGAAAGCCGTAAAATAAGAAGCCGGGAGGCAAGACCATGTTAACAAAAAACACAGCCCACTAAGATAACTCTCTCTCAATAAAATCACCATAAAAAGGCAAAATAGGATAACGATAACAAGGGAGGGATGAAGCAAGCCATGCTGTACACAGTAAAAACAATTCTACAGGTGAGTAATCACAGAATTGTATTTTTCCTTGTGTACAGCGCGGCTTGCTTCATATCAATTCTTAACAATTGGAACATCCAACAGCCGTGTCCAAGAACAAAAGGGTGGGGATCCCCAGTGAGCAACAGCAGGTGGTTTAAGACACTACCGCCTGAAGCACCTTGGGACCAAAAACAGCGTCAGCTGAGGCCCTAACATCAACCTTGTAAAACTTAGAAAAAGTATGAACAGACGACCAAGTAGCGGCCTTACAAACTTGTTCAACAGACTCCTGGTGCTGAAAAGCCCAAGAAGCACCAATAGCTCTAGCGGAATGAGCCAAAACACGAAAAGGAGGTTCCTTCCCCTTAGCAGCGTATGTCGGATCCACTTGCTGATAGTGGACTTGACCGGAGGCAAACCCTTCCTAGGTCCAGTAGGAAGGACAAACCGAGAATCCGACTTCCGAAAAGAAGCAGTGGTGGTCAAATAGAATTTGAGCGCCCTGACCACAGCCAGAGAATGAAGATTTTGTTCCTTAGAATTAGAAGGCGCAGGACATAAGGAAGGCAAGACAATGTCCTCATTGAGATGAAAGGCAGAAACGACCTTAGGCAAGAATACAGGCTTAAGACGGAATACCACCTTATCCTGATGCCGTTCAAAATAAGGAGGCTTAAAGAGCGCCGCCAGCTCAGAAACACAATGCACAGAAGTGATAGCCACCAAAAAGACCAACTTAAGAGTCAGAATGGCCAGCGCAGCATTGTTCAACGGCTCAAAGGGAGGACCCTGGAGAGCAGACAGCACCAAGATTAAATCCCACAAGGGCAGCAGAGGCTTACGCGGTGGACGTACATGAGTAACTCCTTGGAAAGTCTTGACAAGCCTATGATTGGCGAAAGATCTTTGGAAAAAAAATTGCCAGGGCCGAAACCTGGCCTTTTGGAAACGGAGAAAGTGCGAGAAGGAAAAGATTTAGATTCGCACCAGGCAATGTAAGCATGCCAGACCCTGTAATAAATCGTGGAAGAGGATTTCTTTCGAGCCTGAATCATAGTGCTGCCTACCGAAGCCGGCAGTCCCTTATCCATCAGGATGGAGGTTTCAGCAGCCAAGCCGTCAAAGCCAGCACTTGTAAATTGGGGCGGCGCAACTGACCCTGAGTTAGAAGCCCCGGATCGTCAGGCAGGACGAAGTGATCCACCGCCATCTGGAAGACGTCCGTGAACCATACCCTCCTCGGCCACCGGGGTCCACCAGAATGGTCGGTACCCCCTCCTGGGCTATCTTGCGCAACACCTGCCCCAGGAGAGGGAATGGAGGAAACGCATATGGGAGCCGGAATTCCGTCCAGGCAATGGCTAGAGCGTCCGTGGCGACGGCCAGAGGATCTCTTGACAGAGAGACGAATCTTGGAAGCTTGTGATTGTGATGGGACGCAAACAGGTCCACGTCCGGCTGACCCCAGCGGCGACACAGGGCATTAAAGATCTTGTTGCCGAGGGACCATTCCCCCAGCCGAGATGTCCCCCTGCTTAGGGAGTCCGCCTCCTGGTTCTCCACCCCTGGGATGTAAACCGCTGAGATGCAGGGAACATTCTCCTCTGCCCAAGACAAAATCAGAGACACCTCCTTGAGGGCTCATTTGCTCCCGAAAGGGCCGAGAATGCTTCCTACGCTGAGGGAGCAACCATCCTTGGTCAAAACATCAAGACGTTCCCCAAAGAGACGTAGTCTCATGAACGGAAGCCCAGTGAGCGACATCTTAGTGGCAGCGTCAGCAGCTAAGCGGACAGCTGCGTCAGTGGGCTGCTGACGCTGCCGCTAAGATGTTGCTCACTGGGCTTCCCTTCACGGGACTACGTCTCTTTGGGGAACGTCTTGATGTTTTGACCAAGGATGGTCGGCTCCCTCAGCGTAGGAAGCATTCTCTGCCCTTTCGGGGGTCCTCCTCATTTCGTCCTTCCCGTGGGGGACTCGGAGCTGCCTTCGCTGGTAGCCGCAGAGACTCTTGGGGACGGGGTAGATCCCGTGGCTGCCCTGGTCTCTCCTGGGGTGCTAAGCCCAAGGCCCCTCAGGCATGAGGGGGCGCCCTCACCCATCCGGGTGGGGGGGGCGGCTTCGGCTCTTTGCTCACGTCTGGAGACAACGCGCCTCGGATCGGTAGATCCAGGAGGTGTTGTCCTCTGGTTACAAGATAGAGCTCACAGCTTGGCTGTCCCCAAGATTCCTCCGGCCCCAGATCTCCTAGAATCCCGTGACGGCGCAGGGCCTGAGGTTGGCCGTCCAACGTCTTCTGGCGTCCGGGTGGTTTGTCCTGTGCCCCTTCAGGAACGGGGTCGGGGGTTCTACTCCAACCTGTTCACGGTGCCCAAGAAGGACGGCTCCTTGAGACCCATCCTGGATCTAAAGGGTCTCAACAGATTTGTCAGGTTCAAACACTCCGCATGGAGATATTGCGGTCGGCGGTGAGCTCTCTTCGGCCGAGCGACTTTATGACCACTGTGGACATCAAGGATGCCTACCTGCACGTTCCTATCTTCTTTGGGCATCAGAAGTTCCTGAGGTTCGCTCTGGAGGATCGACACTACCAGTTTGTGGCCTTGCTGTTCGGTATCACTTCGGCCCCTCTGGTTTTCACCAAGGTGCTGGCGGGTGTCATGGCCCTCCTGAGGGGACAGGGCATTCGCATTCTTCCTTACCTGGACGACCTGTTGATTGCTGCTCAATCTCTTCATCAGGCCGACAGGGATACTCAGGTGGCTGTGTCCACCCTCAAGTACTTCGGTTGGGTGATCAATTAAGTCTTCGCTCACTTTGTCATTGGTGAGGTCCTTCCTGGGCATGACGCTGGATACTTCTCAGGTCAAGGTGTTTCTTCCTCAGCAGAAGGTGGAGGGCCTTCAGATGCAGACACGAGCTCTGCTGTTGTGTCCTCATCCCTCCATCCGTCTGGGGATGAAGTTGATGGGACTTATGGTGTCTTGCTTCGAGGCGATACCCTTCGCCCAGTTCCACATGAGACCTCTTCAGTTGAACCTCTTGAGCATTTGGTATTGGAAACAGGAATCCCTGGAGCAGGGTTTCGCTCTGTCCACTCTGGCGATACAGTCCCTCTCGTGGTGGTTGGACTCGAGGAATCTTCTAGTGGGCAGGTCCTTCTGCCTCCGTGCTGGGAGATTGTCGCCACGGACGCCAGGTTGACCGGTTGGGGAGGGTTTTGGCAATCGCTGAAGTTCCAGGGCCAGTGGGGCTCTCAGGAGGTCCACACGCCCATCAATCTCCTGGAGCTGAGAGCGATCAGGTTGGTTCTCTTTCAGTTGACTCCCCACCTACAGGGTCGTGCGGTTCAGGTCTGCTCGGACAATCAGACGGCTGTTGCTTACATCAATCATCAGGGCAGGACTCGGAGCAAGGAGGTGTCCCTGATATTGTCTTGGGCAGAGGAGAATGTTCCCTGCATCTCAGCGGTTTACATCCCAGGGGTGGAGAACCAGGAGGCGGACTCCCTAAGCAGGGGGACGTCTCGGCTGGGGGAATGGTCCCTCGGCAACAAGATCTTTAATGCCCTGTGTCGCAGCTAGGGTCAGCCGGACGTGGACCTGTTTGCGTCCCGTCACAATCACAAGCTTCCAAGATTCGTCTCTCTGTCAAGAGATCCGCTGGTCGCTCTAGCCATTCCCTGGACAGAATTCCGGCTCCTATATGCATTTCCTCCATTCCCTCTCCTGGGGCGGGTGTTGCGCAAGATAGCCCAGGAGGGGGTACCGACCATTCTGGTGGCCCCCCGCTGGCCAAGGAGGGTATGGTTCGCAGACGTCATTCAGATGGCGGTGGATCACTTCGTCCTGCCCGACGATCCGGGGCTTCTAACTCGGGGTCAGTTGCGCCACCCCTATTTACAAGTGCTGGCTTTGACGGCTTGGCTGCTGAAACCTCCATCCTGATGGATAAGGGACTGCCGGCTTCATTAGTCAGCACTATGATTCAGGCTCGAAAAAAATCCTCTTCCATGATTTATTACAGGGTCTGGCATGCTTACATTGCCTGGTGCGAGTCTAAATCTTTTCCTTCTCGCACTTTCTCCGTTTCCAGAATTTTTAAGTTTTTGCAACATGGTCTGGAGTCGGGCCTGCAACTGAGTACCCTCAAAGGCCAGGTTTCGGCCCTGGCAATTTTTTTTTTCCAAAGATCTTTCGCCAATCATAGGCTTGTCCAAAATCCTACCAATAGATACGCACAGCCCACTATTGTTATTGAAGAGTGGGGGTGCTGGACCCGTCTGTGCCCGTCCTGGACAACAAACCAACAAAGTTTGGGGGCGGCTTTGAAATCCCCCCACAGGCCCCCAGATAGTCCGCACTCTACCCACAAAAGCATACAACAAGCTATATATTAATATAAAATCTGAATTTATTTCTATATAAATTACTCATGGAAAACAATGAAACAAAAATTTACAAGACAAAGGACATATTAAAATACATTAACACATTAACCCAAATGGGGGAGTTCCTATACAAAGGCTTTCATTATATATATATATATATATATATATATATATATATGTATAGATAAATCCCTTCCTAATCTTAAAATTACAATCTAAATCATACAATGATATTGAATGCCAGTGGAAAAGGCAGTGGAAGGCAGGACGATACTGTTGTAACAGCCTGCCAATAACGGACACAAAACGTCTGATACAAAAACTGAGGTGCTAAGTGCAATATATTAACAAGAGGAGTGCTGTGCAAATATACAATGTATCTAAAGACATACTTTTCTTCATAGTGTCTTTATATATGTGTATCTGCCCATGGACGGACAGAAGCCACTGGCCTGAAGATACAAAATATCAATCTATTAGATAAGGAAGATAGTACATCACCATTTGTTCACATCTCTCGCCTGGAGTCCCCCATGTGCTGGCCTGCCGACGCGTTGCATGGATCTACCACTTCACCAGGGCGGTATGGCCTTGTGTTGTCGCTTCCTCCCCCCTCCTCTAAATACCCACGCTGCGCTCACGTGTGGCCGATGCCGCCCCCACACGCGCACCCCGCCCGGCAGTCAAAGGCTTGCCGTAAGGGTAAACGCCGGGGGCGGCGAGAGGCGCCCGCAGCACACAGCGCAGCTGCACCATAATGTCCCCATAGGCTTGTCAAGACTTTTTTCCAAGGAGTTACTCATGTATGTCCACCGCGTAAGCCTCTGCTGCCGGTGTGGGATTTGAACTTGGTCTGCTTCAGGAACGGCATCAGGATAAGGTGGTATTCCGTCTTAAGCTTGTATTCTTGCCTAAGGTTGTTTCTGCCTTTCATCTCAATGAGGACATTGTCTTGCCTTCCTTTATGTCCTGCGCCTTCTAATTCTAAGGAATGAAATCTTCATTCTCTGGATGTGGTCAGGGCGCTCAAATTCTATTTGACCGCCACTGCTTCTTTTCGGAAGTCGGATTCTCTGTTTGTCCTTCCTACTGGACCTAGGAAGGGTTTGCCTCCGGTCAAGTCCACTATCAGCAAGTGGATCCGACAGGCGGTGGGGCAAACATACGCAGCTAAGGGGAAGGAACCTCCTTTTCGTGTTTCGGCTCATTCCACTAGAGCTATTGGTGCTTCTTGGGATTTTCAGCACCAGGCGTCTGTTATACAAGTTTGTAAGACTGCTACTTGGTCGTCTGTTGATGTTAGGGCCTCAGCTGACGCTGTTTTGGTCGCAAGGTGCTTCAGGCGGTAGTGTCTTAAACTACCTGCTGTTGCTCACTGGGGATCCCACCCTTTTGTTCTTGGACACTGCTGTTGGATGTCCCAATTGTTAAGAATTGATATGAAGCAAGCCGTGCTGTACACAAGGAAAAATACAATTCTGTGATTACTCACCTGTAGAATTGTTTTTACTGTGTACAGCACGGCTTGCTTCATCCCTCCGTTGTTATCCTATTTTGCCTTTTTATGGTGATTTTATTGAGAGAGAGTTATCTTAGTGGGCTGTGTTTTTTGTTAACATGGTCTTGCCTCCCGGCTTCTTGTTTTACTGCTTTCAAACACTGGGGGTCTCTGGGTTATTCCTGCCCATTATATGGGCCGGGAGGAGCCACAAGTCTTTCTGCAGTCGACTGCGCCACCTTGTGGCGGATTACCCAATCGTTAAGAATTGATATGAAGCAAGCCATGCTGTACACAGTAAAAACAATTCTACAGCTGAGTAATCACAGAATTGTATTTTCTCTTCCCCCCCATTCAACAACTGTTTTCCATCCACACCACCCTTATCCCTCCCCCACCCAAAATACATCACATTAACCCTTTGCCACCCTCATCCAAGGTAAACAAATCTATTCCTCTACGTAGCAGAAACAGTTAAAAATCCGACCTCCCCAAGAGCTGCAGAAAGACCTATAGAATTGGTAGTAAGAGATTATTTGTTCCAGTACCCCCCTTTTATGAAACTGAACTGTGACCCCGTGCATTTGCTCATATTACTTGAGGATAAAAAGGCTCTGGCCTTGACCTGAGGCTCCCAGAACAGAGTTAGTACCCAACTAAACATTATGTTGGTGGGACCACCAGACGACAGCAGGCACCATCTTGGACTCAATTAAAGATTTAATGAAATCTGAGAAAAGTGCCCTCATAAGACACAATGAGATCTCCGGAAGACTGGTCATCAGAAGGGGCCTCAGCCTTGCTGCTCCTAGAAGGCAGTGGTCCCTAGTGGTGACCAAATTGAGAACAATGGTGAGGGTCCCAATCCAAGCAAAAGCAGCCACTGATGTACCCAAAACATTGTTTGGGTTCTGAGCCTGCTTTTATTCTTGGGCAAAACTAAGTCCAATCCAGGAATAATCTTGTTTACTATAGTGGTTGTTTAATAATGAGTGCCCATATGCAGTTACATATGTATGTTTTTATTTAGCTATAGCGTTTCTTTGACTCCTTTATAACCATGACCCTCTTTAGGTTTCTTTTGTATAATTTTTCTATTTGACAAGATTTTAAACTGACCGGTAATTTATCTGTAATCTACCTTGTTATGCAGGGATTTCTTTTTCTGTAATTTTCCACTTAATATTTTCAGTCAAAATATAATGAAACCAAATGCACCACTAACACAAAACCAACACTAAAGTTTGCTTCCTTTTCTGCAGCAGTCTGAAACTGGAAACGTACTAGTCTTGGCACACCCCCGCTGCTTCATACACAGTCCCTGGCATGACCCCTCTATAAAATAGAATTTTAGACACTGTGACTGTGGATGGCAGCTGATTTTTGTGTTGAGGGGGTTTGACAAGCATTCTGCATAATCTTTGGGGAGCTAAAGGGGGGATCTGTGCAGACATAGAGGTATGCTGCATATTTACAATATGTCGGGGTGGGGGCAGTCCGCGGCCACGCTGAGTGGGCAGCCAGAGGTGTGTGGCTGCAGAAGGTTCTAAAACTTATAGTAGACTAGAGTTTCTTTTTGTTTTTTTTTAAAGCCTTCCTCTATGAACATGATAGTGGCTGACAAGACAAGATTATAAAGTAAAACCAAAAGGTTACTATTTATCCTATTTATAGGCCACTAAGCTTGTTGCTTCTCAAACTAATTGGTCCTGATTACGCCATGTCTTAATCTCTGCTTTGCTGGCAACCTGTCATATACTGCACTACTCAGCAGACTGTATGGACAAACTAGGATGACTCAATGCTGCCACCCGCTGGTCACAACGCTGAAGACGGTTATATTACCATGTTAGAGTTTTCAGCATTTTTTGCTAATGCGTGAAATATAAGCCCTATCCCAAAAATAATCTCTAGTTACAAAACATAATCCCCCTGCCTTCGGCAGAGGGATGGGAGCGACTATCAAGGAGGGTGAGGACACATCAAGTCACACAGGTAAGCTCGTCTGCCACCAGGTCGGGCACATGGCCGAATCCCTCCGCTGCCAGCGAGCTCTGTGCGTGTACTATACTGGAGCTGCTATACTGCCGCCACCATCTTGACAGCTGGCAGGTAGCTAAAGGACATCTCCTGAAAATAAGCCCTAACACTTATTCTTGGAGCAAAAATTAATATAAGCCCTGTCTTATTTTCAGGAAAACATGGTAATTAGGCAGCCATGTGCTCAATGAAGCAAAAACTGACCAGATGTCTCTTTTGGTGGGAAAGACCCACTCAGAAATGATGTTTGACTGCTGCGGAAGACTGTCCTCCAATTCCTGCATGCTTGGTCAATTTACAACTGATGCCCTGCTCTGGCCTATTGCTAATGTATGGATTGGCTGAGCACCAACATCCTTTCTGGCCTAGAGATATCCAAGTTGTGCTTTGGTCCGGTTTAAGTGTATGTCAGAGGCGGGCGCACAAAAGGTATTGCACAGAATGCTGTGGATAGTTGTTCCTTACAGGCCAGCAGATAAGCTACACCCAAATCACACCCTTAAACCAGACCTTCAGCATCATTAATGAAAAGCCCAAACCTTTAAAAAACTATTCTTCAGCATCTAAAATTAATATTAATTAATATACTAGTTTTTAGTCACTTATTATTCTTTACCGACTGGGCTGCAACTGTGTCCAGGACTCTAGGATACGGGCGCCGCCATCTTGCTTCAGAAGAATCACATACTGAGCAGAAGAGAGCAGGGCAAAAGTACGGGTGGGGGGGGGGGGGGAATAGCTGTGCCAGAGCAGAGCCGGGGTCAGGAAAAGGACAGCAATCTCAGAATTCAGAGCAGCACAATCAGAAGACACCTCCTGTTTGCAGCCTGGCTATGGGCTGCCGTTTTGGATGTTTAAAGGCTCATAACATGCAGTAGATGCAGGTAGGATGATTTTTAATGTGGGCAATCTGTATGTACAGGGTGTGGAAACATATAAGACAGGCTCTTATTCAGGGTGAAGGTCCGCTTTAAGGCAAGTGGTCAGTTTAGTCAGAAATGAAGTATCCTGCTTCGATCCCCCAGTTGATCAGTTTAACTAACTTGTGTTCATGTTGCTCCAGGCTCTTTCATGCTTACACAGACTTTTGTTAAGTCAAGTCATGGTCTGTGAGTAAAAAAAAAAGAAAAACCCCAGCCCCTAACAAAATATGTTGCCTATATGCACCCAGCATTCAATTAAACTACCCCCAAAGATCACAAAATGATTATGCAGATTAAATACAGCCCTGCAACTGGGAATGTGTTTGGCTTTTATGGAATAGTGAGCAGATATATCCAAATCCACCTCATGTAGGTACAGAGCAGAACACGTCCACCTATCCCCCAGCAACCTATTAGCAAGAACAGCCAAACTCTGAACACATAAGCTGTGGATCACAGTGGTGAGAAAGGGTTTTTTTCATCTTGCAGCCCAAACTGGGCTTAGCATTACCGACAATTAAAAAGACAATATTAAAAAAAGAACGGACCTGTTCACCAAGATATCTCACCAATTGGGCCCAGCCCTGCACTGCTTCTGGTTTCCATGCAGAGCTGCAGAGAGACACATCGGTCACCTATTCCCTGCACAGCAATCTGCAAGCTGCATGGCTACCTCCACCATATACGCCATCTTTTTTTGTCATTAAAGTTGCCCAATCACCAGGATTTCGACTATCCTGGTGATTGGTCCCTGCCACAAGGGCATCCCAATGTAGGATTTTCCCCTTTGTGAGACCCCCCAGATTGCCAACCTTCATTCACCTTTCCCTGTTCCCACGGCGGGTGCTAGTCCAATCTGCACTTTATGAGGCACATAGTAATGCGCAGCATAAAGTCACTGATTTGACCTTTGGGATCAGGTAAGATTACCGACACCCCAGGGGGTTTCACACATAGGGGCAGGCTAGCCGGGAGTTCTGGAATCCTTCAGATTCCAGGCCAGCTGCTACAGGGGGCAATTGGTCCACTTTAGGTATATGAAAGCATACAAGACTACACAACACATCTGTGCACCACTGCAACTGCAGAAGAAGTGTACTTTATAATGCTAAAAAATGTTTCTCACTTCGCTGAGATGGGAAAGAGACACATTAACAGAACCATGTGCTAAAATCATTCAGCCTCAGCTACATTTTAATAGCATTTCAAAACCTTTCACTTACTATGTTACCTAGGGGGCATTACATTTTGGGATGCCCTGTAGTGTGCAATGCTACAAAAAGCCTGAGATCAGGCAAATACTCACCTAGTGCCTAACAACCTGATGGTCTTCCAGTCAGGGCTGCATTTAGCTTCTGCAGGAATCCAGAACTAGGTATTTGCCCAATCACAGGCTTTCTGATTCAAGAAGGTTAGATGTAATGGTTAATGGAAAATAAAAACCCTTTGTCAGGTAAATGAATAACACCTAAAAGAGGTACAAGTAGGGACATGGGTTCAAAAGATGAGCAGTCTGGGATATAAGCGATATGATTAAATGAAATATATTCATTATAATACCAGATCAGTAGTTGAGGCTGCCTGGCTGGAAGTGCTTACAATGCACAATATCTAATGACTTTCCACATCATTTTCAATTTATAATTAATACACTGTGATCATCCTTCCTTATTTAATTGCATATGTTGGAGAAGTGTGTCGAAAAGCGTATGTGTGGCTAGAACACATATATATGACTATAGTGACATCTAGTGGAAAGCAGCAGCATTTCAGCAAAGAAAAACAAAAAGGGACTAAAGTATGAGAATGGCAGATTAAGGCAACCCAAAAAAAAACTAAAATGCGACTATATGTGCAGACATTGTTTTTTCCTGGGTGTCAGTTCACCAGCCAAAGTTTAATTTAGCACCCTATGGGGGTAATATGTACATAAAAATTATATACCAGTCTCACTCTGTCCCAGAAAGACATAAAAAAAGAATATGAGATTCTGGAGCAAAGAAAAAAATGTGGTGGTAGAACAGATTCACTCCACCAAATGGTGGCTCCAGCAACCACCCAACAGTTCCCAATAGTGCAGCACCCCCTCCACAGACAATCAATCAAAAGTATATATATCTCAAGAATTCATCATCTCTATATTGGGCTTTACATTTAAAATTCACATACAACACATACATTAAAATACCCAAGGCTATTCATAACAGAGGGCATCCCATGTTGACCCGCAAAAATCTCCCAATCTGTGCAAAATCCATCACAGTATAAAAATATATATAACAATCATACATATAAAGTGCTATTTAGAGTTAAAGTGCTTTTTCTAACCTTGGGTTTTTCTAATCTTGGAAAAGCAGTCGGGGGCCTGTCTGCAGAACGCGTGGGGGCCCATTTCTCGGCTATTTCATTTGGGGGACACCGTGGGGACTCGCTACTTTTTAGGTGATGTTTTCCTATTGCATGGAACGGCCTGCTTCAAGAAGTCCTTACGTATGGGATATTCCGCCACAAGGTGGCGCAGTGTACTGCAGAAGAGTTGTGGCTTCTCCCGGCACCATATAAAAACAGGATCACCAATAGACCTCCCCAGTTTTTCCTCTGCAGTGATACTGCGAAGATAGAAGATGCCTCTCTATGTTGCTTAGGTGAGCGGGGCAACCAAGCCTGCAGCCCTGCAAGTCAATTTCCACCCTCTGTGCCTCCCAGCCTCGGCTGACGGATCGGGTGAGGGTAGAGGAGCACTAGGGTCAGGTGCTCAAGGAGCACTGCTCCAAGCTGCAGACCCTGTACCACAAAGGGTAGCCGGCCATAGGCTTTATGGTGTGCCCAATGAGGGATGTGGAGTTCCTGTCGTAGCTTCTGAGAGGGTGAGTGTTTTGGGGACTGTGTTCTGGTTATACCCCTTGTTTGGTTTCTGGGGTCCCCCCCCCCCTACCCTGGCCCGGCTCCTGCCGCTGCCTGCTCGCTCTCCTCTCCCCCCCTCCCCGGCGTATGTTCGGTGTTTTTAAGTGGAATTGTTAACGTTGTTTTCACCGCCGTCGCCGCTTTGTACTTCGCTCCACGGCGGGCGGCGAGGCGTTTTCTGAGTGTGATGGCGCCGGCGCGGTCACGTGAGCGCAGCTTTTGCGCTCATCGGGGGGGCGGGCCCGGGGGATGATGCGTATCGCGCCGCCCCCCCCCCCCCCCCCCCCGCGGCCCGCTCCTCGAGGTTCTTCTGCCGGCGCCATTTTGAGTCTGCTGTGCGTCCGGGGCCCCTCGTCCTTTCTGAGCTGCGGCAGTCATCGTTTACTGTGTCGCTTCCTCCCGTGGTCTGGCGGCTTGGTGATCCTTCTGTCTCCTTGGTCCGTGAGTCCCCTTTGGGGGTTTTGTTTCCTTGGGGCATGGGCTGCGGGGTGCTTATGTGCTTTTTACTTATGTCTTTCAGGCGGGACAACTGTGGGTTGTGGTTTCTCCCGGTTCTGCTCCTTACCCCCCATCATCTCCCCCTTACTGGCTCTTCTGGGGGCATCCCTTGGGGGGGCATCCTGGGTGGCTTTTTATTAGCCCTTACCCTGTGCTGGCCTATTGCACCTGTGTTAATCACCATATGGAGGCTTCTGGGGATAGCGTGCTCGGGGTTACTTCGGGGCAATCCCGGCTGTGTGCCATGTGCGGGGTATCCCCTTTGAGTGATAGTGCCGCGGTGTGTGTGCCGTGCACCCAAGGTATCATTGCAGCCCAGGCTGGGCTGAGCACTCCCTTCCCAGTTCTGCGCTCCCTTCGGCATCGCCTACCCCCCGCGCCTGCATTTAGCCCCCAGTGAGGGGGATATTAGCAGGGGGTCACAATCTGATCTGGCACTTCGTGTGGCCAGCATTGAAAGGCAGCTTGCCAGGCCTGGTCCAGGTAGGGCTTCTGGCAAGAAGCGGCACCTGGTTCCCACGCCCTCCCTCTTTGCTGAGGAGGTTGAGGAAATTGATGCCCTTGGTGGCTGTTACTCCCTAGAGGAGGGGGAGCTTTTCCAGGACTCTGACTCCTTTGCGGACCAGCAGGAGGGGTACGACAGTGACCCTGGGTCTGCGTCCGGGGAGGATTCATGGCTCCCCGATGACACTGATAGACTTCTGTCTGACATTTTTGAAACCTTGCACATTGCCCCCCCCCAAGGTGGCTAAGAGGAAGCAGGGTGAGCTCTTTCGTCCTGATAAACAACGGCTGGAGTTCCCTGAGCAGGGCCACTTCTCTAATATGGTGCTCAAGGAGTGGGAACGTCCAAATAGATTGCCTGCGGTGCCCAAAGGGTTGGATCAGAGGTATCCCTTTCCTGCTGACCTGGTCAAGCGATGGTCGTGTCCCCCTGAGGTGGACGCTCCCGTTCTAGGGCTGTCCAACATCTCAGTCATGCCTTCCCCTGACACTACTACACTGCGGGACAGCGCGGACCAGCGTATGGATCAGCTGGCCTGCCATGCTTTTACAAGAAAAAGCTCAAGCGTCTCACTGATTTGCGCTATGGCTGGTAGGAGGGAGGATTTTAGGGCCCTCTTGCTTTGCTCTGATTTTGTTGCCTTTGTCCTTACTGCCATGGATGATGCAGTCCGGCTGGGTGGTAGGGCCTCTGCCCTCTTGGTGGCTATGCACCGCTCTGTTTGGTTGCGTCAGTGGGCAGCTGACACTGCAGCTAAGAAGGCTTTCACTGGGCTCCCTTTTGCGGGGCTACGGCTCTTTGGGGAGCGTCTGGATGTTCTAGCCAAGGATGGTAGGTTACCTCAGCATAGGAAGCAGACTCGGCACTTTCGGGGGCCCTCCGCTTCGTTTCCCTCCTTTTGTGCTTCCAGAGGAGGTTGTGGCTCCCTCTTCTCGGGTAGCCGCAGAGATTCTTGGGGCTGTGGCAGATCCTGTGGTTGTCCCGGTCTCTCCTGGGGTTCCAAGCCCAAACCCCCTCCTAAGGCCCCTCAGGCATGAGGAGGCGCCCTCGCCCATACGGGTGGGGGGACGGCTTCGGCTCTTTGCTCACGTCTGGAGGCTCCGCGTCTCAGACCGGTGGATTCAGGAGGTGGTGTCCTCCGATTACAAGATAGAGTTTGCAGCCTGGCCACCCCCAAGATTCCTCAGATCCCGGATGTCTCAAAACCCTCTGTCAGCTCAGGGTTTGCACCTTGCAGTTCAACACCTGTTGGAGTCAGGAGTCATTTTCTTGGTGCCTTCCCAAGAACAGGGTCAGGGGTACACTTCCAATCGTTTCACGGTCCCCAAAAAGGAAGGGGCTTGAGGCCCATCCTGGACCTGAAGGGTCTCAACAAGTTTGTCAGGTTCAAGCACTTTCGCATGGAGACGCTATGCTCGGCTGTTAGTACCCTTCGCCCGGGCGACTTCATGACCACCGTGGACATCAAGGATGCCTATCTTCACGTGCCAATCTTTCCAGCTCATAAGAGATTCCTGAGGTTCGCTCTAGAGGATCAGCATTACCAGTTTGTGGCTTTACCGTTCGGTATCACCTCGGCACCTCGGGTGTTCACCAAGGTGCTGCCGGGCGTGATGGCTCTGTTGTGGAACCAGGGCATTCGCATCCTTCCTTACCTGGACGACATTCTGATTGCTGCTCAGTCTCTTCATCAGGCCGAGAAGGATACTCAGGTGGTGACCTCCACTCTCGAGTCCTTCGGCTGGGTGATCAACTTTCCCAAGTCTTTACTGTCACCGTCCTTGGTGAGATCCTTTCTGGGCATGACTCTGGATACCTCTCAGGTCAAGGTATTCCTGCCTCAGCAGAAAGTGGAGGGCCTTCAGGAGCAGGCACGGGCTCTGCTCTTGTGTCCCCATCCCTCCATCCGGCAGGGGATGCAGTTAGTGGGCCTGATGGTGTCATGCTTCGAGGCGGTCCCCTTTGATCAGTTTCACATGAGACCTCTTCAGTTGCACCTTTTGTCAGTTTGGGATCGGGATCCTGTGTCCCTGGATCAGGATTTTGCTCTGTCCCCCCTGGCCAGACAGTCTCTCTCGTGGTGGCTAGACTCAAGGAACCTTCTAGTGGGCAGGACCTTTCTGCCTCCGTGCTGGGAAGCTGTCACCACAGATGCCAGTCTGACCAGTTGGGGGGGCTTTTGGAAGTCTCTGAAGTTCCAGGGTCGGTGGGGCCCCCAGGAGGCCCATGCTCCCATCAATGTCCTGGAACTGAGGGCGATCAGGTTGGTTCTTTCTCAGCTGACCACGCACCTTCGGGGTCGGGCTGTTCAGATCCACTCGGACAACCAGACGGCGGTTGCCTACATCAATCATCAGGGAGGGACTCGGAGCAAGCGAGCCCTCAAGGAAGTGTCCCTGATACTGCCTTGGGCGGTAGAGAATGTCGTGGTCTACATTCCGGGGGTGGAGAACCAGGAGGCAGACTCCCTGAGCAGGGGGACGTCTCGGCTGGGGGAATGGTCCCTCAGCAACAAGGTATTTCACTCCCTATGTCACTGCTGGGGTCAGCCGGATGTGGACCTGTTTGTGTCCCGCCACAACCACAAGCTTCCAAGATTTGTCTCCCTGTCGCAGGATCCTCTGGCCTTCGCCACGGATGCACTAGCGATTCCTTGGATGGAGTTTCAGCTCCTCCCTTTCCTCTGCTGGGCAGGGTGCTGCACAAGATAGCCCAGGAAGGGGTACCAGCCATTCTGGTGGCCCCCTGTTGGCCAAGTAGGGTGTGGTTCGCAGATGTCGTGCAGTTGGCAGTAGATCGGTACGTTTTGCCCAAGGATCCAGATCTTCTCACTCAGGGACAGCTGCGCCATCCCAATTTACAAACGCTGGCTTTGACGGCTTGGCTGCTGAAACCTCCATTTTGACGGATAAGGGGTTGCCGGCCTCTGTTGTTGTTACCATGATTCGGGCTAGGAAGAAGTCCTCGTCCTTTATCTACTACAGGGTCTGGCATGCTTACATTGCCTGGTGTGAGTCCAAGTCTCTTCCTTGTCGGGTGTTTTCTATCCCCAGGATTCTGGAATTTTTACAACATGGTTTGGATTCGGGCCTTCAACTTAGTACCCTCAAGGCACAGGTGTCAGCTCTGGCAATTTTTTCCAAGGATCCTTTGCCAATCACCGGCTGGTTAAGACTTTTTTCCAGGGAGTTACTAATGTGCGTCCGCCACGTAAACCTATGCTACCGGTTTGGGACTTGAATCTGGTGTTGTCTGCTCTACAGGGTCCTCCCTTTGAGCCTATCCGTGGGGCGGCGTTACCCATTCTGACTCTTAAGGTGGCCTTTTTGGTGGCTATCACTTCAGTCAGGCAAGTCTCTGAGCTGGCGGCGCTTTCTATTAGACCTCCTTCTTTTGAGCGGCATCAGGATAAGGTGGTATTTAGGCTTAAGCTGGATTTCTTCCCCAAGGTTGTGTCTGCTTTTCATCTCAATCAGGACATTGTCTTACCTTCCTTGTGTCCTAACCATGCTAATTTCAAGGAACGGACCCTGCATTATCTGGATGTTGTCAGGTCTCTGAAATTTTATTTGGCTGCTACTGAGTCTTTCAGGAAATCTGATGCTCTTTTTGTTCTTCCTGCGGGACCTAGGAAGGGCTTGCCTCCGGCTAAATCTACTATCAGCAAGTGGATTCGCCAGGCGGTGGTTCAGGCCTATTCTGCTAAAGGGAAGGTTCCTCCTTTCCGGATTACTGCTCATTCCACTCGTGCTATTGGGGCTTCTTGGGCGTTTCAGCACCAAGCTTCTGTTGAACAAGTTTGTAAGGCCGCGACTTGGTCTTCTGTTCATACCTTTTCCAAGTTTTACAAGGTTGATGTTAAGGCCTCAGCTGATGCTGCTTTTGGCCGCAAGGTACTTCAGGCCGTAGTGGTTTGAACTGCCTGCTGCTACTTTTTGGGGATCCCACCCTACCTAACGGACACTGCTATTGGTTGTCCCGTACGCAAGGACTTCTTGAAGCAGGCAGTGCCATGCAATAGGAAAAATACAATTCTGTGAGTACTCACCTATAGAATTGTTTTTACTATGCATGGCACGGCCTGCTTCACCCCACCCTTGTTATCGTTATTCTTGGTTGCCTCTTTATGGTGATTGTTCCAAGTTAGTTGGGGTTGTTACCTTTTTACCTTTATTATCTCCCGGCTTCTTGTATAACTGCTTGTCAACACTGGAGAGGTCTATTGGTGATCCTGTTTTTATATGGTGCCGGGAGGAGCCACAACTCTTCTGCAGTACACTGCGCCACCTTGTGGCGGAATATCCCATACGTAAGGACTTCTTGAAGCAGGCCGTGCCATGCATAGTAAAAACAATTCTACAGGTGAGTACTCTTTTTTGGCATTTATAATCACTTTATTGTGACCTTTCTGCACTTGCTCTTGTTGCCATTTTTTCTGAGGGACTATAGCACTGAGAGTTTGAAAAATATTTACACATTTATGCACGTTAGCACTTTAACTCTAATAAGCACTTTATATGTATGATGTTATTATATATATATTTTTATACTGTGATGGATTTTTCACAGATTGGGAGATGTTTGCGGGTCAACATGGGATACCCTTTGTTATGAAGAGCCTTGGGTATTTTAATTTATGTGTTGTATGTGAATTTTAAATGTAAAGCCCAATAAAAAGATGATGAATTCTTGAGATATATACTTTTGATTGATTGTCTGTGGAGGGGGTGCTGCACTTTTGGGAACTTTTGGGTGGTTGCTGGAGCCACCATTTGGTGGTGTTAATATTAAACATTATAGTCTGTTCAGGCCTTTTATTCTAAACTCTATAATCTTGGGTGCTCCCCAACCCAGGGCTTGCAATCGATGGGGGGTGTCCCGATGCTGGACTATGTCCAGGAGACGGCCCTTCCGACCTTGCCTCCGACAGACAGTGACTTTCTGGAGGACCCATTCGACCTGGAGGAGGTGCGTCGGGCAATAGGGGGGGCCCCTGTGGGTTAAAGTCCGGGTCCTGACGGGTTTACCCCCAGATTCTACAAAACGCTTGGGGCTTCGCTTGCCCCCTTTCTGGTCAGGGTGTTTAACTCCATATCAGACGACCGTCCCTTCCCAAGACAGGCCCTAGAGGCGCACATCGCAGTCATATTAAAACCCGGTAGGGATGCTACCCTGCCTGGAAGTTATAGGGCGATTTCATTGATCAATGTGGATTTGAAAATTTACGCTAAAATTATTGCTCTTAGGATGCAACCTTTGCTCTCCACTCTGGTCAATCTGGATCAGGTGGGGTTTGTCTCGGGAAGGGAGGCGAGAGATAACACCATCAAGGCGATATCCCGAATTCACTATGCGCAGTCACGGGACATTCCGACTTGCTTACTAGCAGTCGATGCGGAGAAAGCATTCGACAGAGTGCATTGGGGATTCCTGAGGGCCACACTGAGCCAGATTGGTTTGGGCCCAGTTATGCTGGCCAGAATAATGGCTCTATATCGGGAACCTACTGCAAGGGTGAAGGTAAATGGCTCTCTGTCTGGTCCCTTTCCAGTTCGGAATGACACTCGCCAGGGATGCCCCTTGTCCCCGCTGCTCTACGTGCTGGTAATGGAACATCTTGCCAATGCGTTGAGGGATAACCCGTCTGTTCATGGGATTGTCTGCGGGGGGAGGGAACACAAGCTCTCTCTCTTCGCTGATGACCTGCTTATGTACGTGACTTCACCCCACATATCTATGCTCTCTATTTTGGCGGAGTTCAAGCGCTTTGGTGATCTGAGCAATTTCAAAGTGAATTTGTCTAAAACAGAGATCTTAAATGTCTCATTGAATGAACAGACCCGACTCCTCGTTCGGACCAACTTCCCCTTTAAGTGGCAGGGGGAGGCCATTAAATACTTGGGGGTTCAGTTGCCCTCTGATTTGGGGAAATTGTATAAGCTCAACTACGCTCCGCTCCTACATTCCACGGCTGCATGCCTTAACTCCTATAACAAGAAGCAATACTCGTGGTTGGGTCGCATTAATATTCTCAAAATGGACATCCTTCCCCGTTTTCTCTACATATTCCAGACAATCCCTTTAGCCCCGGAGCAGGGGTTTTTCCAATCTCTACAAAGGAGCTTCTTTAAATTCATTTGGGGCAAGGGGAAGCCCAGAATTGGGAGGGCCACACTCGTCAGATCTAAATTGAGAGGAGGGCTTGGGGTCCCGGACCTTAGGACTTACCATGCTGCCTCTGTATTGGTGCGTCTTTCGGACTGGTTCCATCACGGGGACAATAAAGGCTGGGTGGCTATCGAGAGGGCCATTTCCCCCCTTAGTCTGGTGGCCCTGCCCTGGGTGACTCCTCTGGACAGGCCTGGGCTCCGGGAGCTGCCTTATTTGGCGGGTCCGCTGTTGAAGGTTTGGGACGGATTTCTGAGGCGGGGGAAACTTTCGCTTAGACCGGGCCCCCTTACTCCGTTGTTTGACAACCCGGCCTTCCCTCCGGGGTTGAACTCTAGGTCCTTTCTTGTGTGGGAGGCCTCTCAGGATACTAGATTGGGGGATATAATGTCTGGGGCGGGTCTTCCCTCCCTTTCTGACCTAGGGGTTCGGGGTGGGCTTAGGAACATTTCCTGGTTTTTATATGCTCAGTTGGTTGCCTTTATCAAATCTCTCTTGCCAGCCTCGAACCTCTCTTGCACGTTAACACCCCTGGAGAGTGTTTTCAGGGACCCTTCCCCCCCTACACATGTAATTTCTGCCCTATATAAGATTCTTCGGGATGAGGAGGAGGGAGAGGGGATGCCACGGTTCTGCGGGAGATGGGAAGAAGATATGGGACAGGTGTTTGAGGCCGATGATTGGGAGAAATCCTTTGCGCTCACCCACAAACTGTCTGTGGCTTCTAGAGCCCAGGAACGGAACTACAAGATTCTGGCAAGATGGTATAGGTGCCCATCAGATCTTATGAAATTTGGAGGAGTGGACACTGGGGATTGTTGGAGGTGTACAGCGGCTCCTGGGACCATGTTACATATTTGGTGGGAGTGTCCGTTGGTGCGGGTCTTTTGGGAGAGGGTGTTAGGGATGTACGAGCACCTGACACTCGAAAAGCTCCCTCGCACACCACAGGTCGCCCTCTTGTCCATGCTCCCAGGGTCAGTGTCGACTAACAAGAAGGGGTTGCTGAGGCATTTACTTACGGCCGCTAGATCGGTGATCCCCAGACACTGGCGCACCACTGCTGTTCCGTCCATGCTGGAGTGGTATAGGGAGGTTGAGATCATCAAGAGGATGGAGGAGTTGGCACTGGAGGGGGGTACCCGGAGGTTTCTTAAGACTTGGAATCTTTGGGAGGTTTCTCGGGATTCTCCTGACTTCCGGGCGTTACTGGAGCGGGAGTGAGCTCAGGGAGGGGTTGGATAGAGGATGGTTTGGTCGGGGGATTGGTTCTGCTGGGGCCCCCGGGGGGGACGAAGCGTGGACGTGGTCATCCTTCCTCTGTTTGTTTCTCTTTGTCTGTCTGTTTTGTCTTCTTTCCTCTTGTCCCTTTTCCTTTTCTTCCCTCCTTCCCGGGGTTTTTTTTTTGTTCTTTTTTGTCTCTATATCTCCCCTTTCTCTCCTATAATCTATTTTCTCTCTATATAACCTCTCTAACTTTCAAGGTCGCGGGGGGATGGGGGCGGTCGCTATATACTGGCTATGCCGAAGGCTGGCATATGTGAGAGGAGAGTCTGGGTTGGCGGTAATCCCAGGGGTATGGTAGGGGTGGCGAGCTGTCCTGAGCCTGCGCACCTGTCGTGCCCCGCTCAGTGAATATTTAATGTGCCCGGCCTCCCTAGGCGGTCTGATGTGGTGATGTTGGTTGACTGCTGCCCCATCCTGGCTTCGCGATCCTCTGTGTTTGTTTATTACTGTTTATATGTATTGTTCTTAATTTCTTTGCAATATTCAATAAAGACATATTGAAACAAACATTATCGTCTGGGGTGCATTTTGTTAAAGTGGTAGAACAGATTACATATGAAAATGGAAAATGTATAAAATGATGTTAAAGAACCCAACAATTTGCCCAGCCGCATGTGCTCCGATCCTGAGGAACCTTCATTCTACTTTCTAGGTGGCGAATCCACTGCCTCATATTTAATTCTCCAGGGCTGTCTGAGTCCCACTCCTTGGGGCATCTTTTGTGAAACCCCCCAGGTCTCCCATTTCACTTTCCCAGTGCCCTTGCCACATCTCTGCGCCGCAGTTGCATCCCTGCGCACCTCTAGCTGTGCATGTACCCACACCAGGACTTTCTGTATGGGCGGCGCGGGTACACCCACAGTTAGTAACTGAGCACGGATGCAGCCGGTGTCACACTCAGCTCCGCTCAGCCTGCTTAGCCGCTAGCAGAGCCAAAGGGCGCTGCGGGAAATTGAGCAGGCCACGAAAGTCTTAAAGGAGCCACAGCACTCAACCCTGTTAGCTTGCAGACCAACCTAAATCTGTCTCTAAACTTGGTTAAAAACAGAGGCTTGGTCACACACATATGCAGAAGTATGCTTAAGCTGCACCACCAGCTCCAAGGTGCCTCTGTGGGGTGCAGTCCTAACTCTAATCTCTGAGGGCCCCATTTGGGACATACAATGCAATAGATAAATTGGGAGCAAGTTTACCTGAGGTCTACCTGAAATCTAGCAGGCCACTCAGCCAATCAGAGCATCCGGTTTTCGGCCACACCTGTTCCGTGGGAATGCCAGGAAGGTGAGATTTTGCAGCAAACTGAAAGGCTACACAGTGGGGCATCGCAAATAAGGATGCTATGTCTAAGAGGAACAATGATCGAGAGATTAAATTCCTCAGTGTTGTTCCTATTTAAGGCTTTGTCTTGCATATTACTAAGTTTTTTTCATGTAAGACTACCAGCCTTTGACCCTTTTATACCTAGCCATTTGCATTGGAAACGTCCTGCATGCTGCGTTTCTAAGGCACCGCAAGTGCAGCTCAATAGAAATCTATGGCAATGCAACGCAAAAGCGAAGTGGTGTAAAAGGAGCCTAAAGCAAAGAAACTTTAAAGTGGACCAACACCCAGTATTTTGACTATCCTGGGTTTTGGTCCACTTCTTCGGGCACCCCGACCGGGGGAGAGATTGTGAAACCCCCCGCTATGTGAAACCCCCCAGTTCGCCGATTCAACTCCCCTCACCATTCAAAAATGGGCGGCACGGGCACGCGCCCTGCTAGAGGGAAGCGCAGGGATGCGGCCCGCGCATGCGCTAAGTGGACCGGGATGCAGGTAAGGTTAGCGGGCGTCCTGGGGGTTTTTACACAGCAGGGCATCCTGGGCCGATCCAGCTGGGTGTTGGACCACTTTAAAAGTATAGCAAGTGTAATTTAAGAACCTGTTGGGGGGGGGGGGGGCTAAAAAGCAAGTACAGTAACAGGCCACACTTCTCAATGGAAAAGCATGTGTCGTTTTCAGATATTTACTACTATGTGTTCCTCTCTCACATAAAATCTCAGTAAAATATTGTTTATATATGTTTAAGGGGTATAAGGGGATACTTATTAAGTGCAGTGTGTGTATATATATATATATATATATATCTCCATAAGTGACTGGGACTGGGACTGGGAAAGTGAATGGGGCCCTGCCGTGGCTTAAACACTACCCCTTTATCTGATATTTTAACTAAGTTGGATAAAGTAGACAAATAAAACTCCTTTTTCTGTACATGAGAGCACTAATCTTTTAAATGAGGTTGAGGAGCAGCAATGATGGTGCCCCCTGACCTCATGGGCCCTGGTGTGGTTGCTACCTCTGCACCTAGTTACGCCCCTGTAGATATATATTATAATCACCACCTTTAACAGCATGTATTTGGCAGGAATCCTTCATTTCCAGGGACAGTGCCAGGTTTTTGAGATTTTTCTCTGGAAATATTTTGTCTCTGGAATTTCCCTGGTTTTTAGTACTGACCATATGTGACATGAAATCCTTTTTTTCTTGGCTTTTACATTATTTTCTTTGGAATGCTAGGCTTGTATTTGTCATAGAGCAGCATGCCAAAAAGGGAGCGTGTTTATTAATTACATTCCTAATAACTGGCTCTGTAGTTGTTTTTGGTGTGACGTTTTCGGTCACCATTGAAATGTCCTTGTGAACTGTTTTTAAATGGAATTTCATAACTCATCAAGTGTCACATTACATAATCCAAAACTATACCAAGAAACTATTTATACCTCTGAGTATAACTTTATGACAGACACCATAATGTCCATCCCCTAAACCCTGACACTCAGTAAACATCCCTTTATTTTCACAGCTATGGATTTTCCCAAGTGCATTGCAAGGAGACTTCTGTGATGGCAAATCCACAAGCTGCCATATCTTAACCCCCTTCACTTCCAGACCCACCGGGTATCTGCTTTGTAACCCTGATTTACTGACACCTGGTGACAGAATGTCCTAGAGGATCCTTTGGCCATCATGGAATGCACCATAGAAAAACTATAAGACTTTATCACTAACTGGCACATACATTTACTTTATCACTAACTGGCACATACATTTATGTATGATTAAATGTTAAATGTTAAATTTGGCTGCAACAAAACCTTTGTGTGCATTAGTAAAATAGACACCAGTCCTATGAGCATCTGCTGTTGAACTGTTGAACTCAGGATGGTGACCGTATTCTCTGAAGCATCATTTTTTTATTCCTCCCTTTTTACAAAGAGCACTGGCCGTTTGTTCCAGCTTAGTGAAACATTCATCAGTTTTGTGAAAAAGATCCTGGAAACAGCCATAACCCAGACCCAAGATTAGAGGGTTCTATTGGGAGTTGGATTATAGTCACTGTGTCCATACTGCATTGTTCACCTGATAATTAGCCCAAACACTAGATGGGGTTAACCCGACATGGGCGTTCCCCAGTTAGCACGTTTCTTTCATGGAAACATCCTCCACCAGCAACAAGCCTGTGTCCCATCCATGTAGCTCATGGTCATGCAAAGACTAACAAAGAGCATGGCTGGGGCAGAACTGGCACCTCTGGATGAGGGATATTGGGTGTCCATCTAAAGTGAAGGGCTTCTGGATGCTAGCTAATTGTTCCTAGTTTTTCTTCTCAGACTGGGCCTCTATTACTTTTATGCAGCTGGGCCATCCAGCATTGACCTCACCATGGTAAGGTGTCATTCATACCTAGTCCTTAAAGAAAAGGTCTACAGCTGTAAACCTTTCCTGCCAGCCCGAAACAGATAGTGCAGTTCCTCGTTTCACAAATGATCAGCGGTGTGATAGCGGTTGTAAGGTATGTGGATCCTCTAGTCCCCTTTTGGACTTGGCCAGACTTTGAGTCTCAGGAAAAGTCCTTTAACAGCTAGAAAACCAAATGAAGAATAAAAGGAGGCAAAAAACTAAGTTGTGCAGCTGCAAGTGTCCTCCACTGAAATACAGTTTCAGTTTCAGACTGAGGGCTTCTGAGTGTGGGGGGGAATTCATCCTTAATGGGAGAGGATTTATTCACTAATCCCTAGTTGTTCTAATGAGTGGGAATAACCCAAGCATAAAGCCTATGTTCTTAATTGAATGAGAGGCCAAAAACAATATTAACCTTATGACTCCACATTTGATCAAGGATTACAAGCCCTAAGTCCAAAGATGATTCCAGAATTATCTGTACTGTACCAGGCATCATCTGGATGGCCAGTCCAGAATGCGCATGAGCCTTAGAAGCGTGGAGCGAGGCAAGATATCCAGCAATCCACAAGGTTTTACACATACCAAATTGGGATGCCCCTGTTAAACCGACCAAAACCCAGGTGAGTGGTCCGCATTAAAGTTGCTCCCCCATATTATTGGCCTTTAACAAACCCTCCCTTGTCCCCATGGTCCATGCAAATTGGCACTGGAATTGTTTTTTTTTTCTAACAATATTCCTCCTTTGCCAAAGTCACTATTGGCGCTGGCATGGTGAATAGATCTGGTGCATGTCTAGATGGATTGGTCCAGATAAAAACCCCTGTCCCAGCTATTGCACTTGCATCAGTATGATGAGCGTCTGCTGTGGGGCACCCAGCAGCCTATAGCCAAATAGCACATTTACATGTGCTTATCCAGGCTCAGAAAGCATGGATGCTATATAAAGAGTAGAAGTCACTGCTACCAATTCGGAGGCAGCCGGGGAGCATTTAGGCAACTGAATACAGCACTTTTATTTTTAAAAATGTTATGTTAAGTGAGATACAGTGTTTTAGACTGGACTGCCACTTTCAGCTGGTACTTTGTCCACAAATCCCCTGGAGACACTATGACTGAAGTGGGGTTGTGACAAACCTGGAGCATTGGATGATCACCCAAGGATTTCTGGGCCGCTCTCTTGCCGGAGCACTCATTCTCAAAAACCAGGAGGTTTCTAACCATCAAACTGGCCAGGAACTGCTGCAGGATACAAAAGGTTGATACCCTTTTTTGTTTTCCATGACTTTACAGACACTTTGTCAAATTAATATTTAGGTAACAGGCACATGCAGGTAATATAAAGAGCCTGTCATATAGCTTTCATGCTGCTATTGTGGTCTGTTTGAGCCATACTTGTTGTATCCTTCAATTCCCCATGCCTGTGATCCAGCACTCACACCTATTTTATTCTAGAGGAGGGATTCCCAACCAGTGGTAAATGCGCGCACCTTTGGGGGATCATGAGGTGGTTTCATTTACTCAAACCTGATTTGCTCCGCAAAGTACAAAACTGCTCTAAAAGTGATGAAAATTATTTTTGTACACTTATGTGTTTTTCTACCACCAAAGGTAGTAGTTAAGATGACTAAAAAATAGCAGTACATACGTCATGATAATTCATCACCATATATCTAATCTCTATCTCGTTTCTCCATGCTTATGTGGGCCCTGAAGGGAGGGATTCTCAATGGGCCCTGAGGAACCTCATCACCCGCTGCCACTTATGGTCCCATCCTCAGTGCCTTCTCCGCTGCCTTCTCTATCGATTGTATTCAGTCCACTGTTTTTCAACCTGCGTATGTGTAACCCAGGGGTATGCAGAAAAAAAGAAAGGTTGGTATGGGTCTGGCATATTATTTAAACAGTAAAACATTATTCTTTCTTGCTTTGTGCTACAAGGCCCGTGACCTACTTTTTTGTTAACCTTAATAATTGGTTGTAACTGCTTGTTGCAGAGGGTACTTGGCATAAAAAGGTTGAAGACCACTGCTCTGGTCCTCGCTATATTCTCTGCTAATGCGGATAGGCCTCTGGTCCTTGTGGCCTTCTCCACTGCCACCAATCACCCCCCCAGTCTTTGCTGCCACTTATCACATATCCTTGCTGCCAATCGTCCTCTGATCCTAGCCGCTTAGTGCCATTGAGATAACAGTCATGACCACCAGTTGCGGGAACCATTTACTTTCAGAGCATACAGGAAGACATTTTCTGAAATTGCAAAGATGAGAGAGAAGTGCTGGGTTCACAAATGCTAATGGGGAATAGACCAATATGCTTTGTTTTCAGTGCTTTGAATTTACCCCAATCAAATCAAAAATGTGTTTAGGGTACAATGAGTAAGTGTTATTTAATAGTAATAGTAAAAACAATCAGTTTCCTCAGAAGTCAAACATGTCCTACAATGGTGATGATGGTTTGTACAAAGTTATAAGCACAGTAATGTGGACTATACTGATTTAAAGTGGATCAAAACCAAGAATAGTCAATATTTTTGACTATCCTGGGTTTTTGTCCTTTCCCCGGGGTGCTCTGCTGTGTAAAACCCCCAGATCGCCGCAGCCAGCTCACCTCTTCCCGGTCCCACGGCGTGTCTAATTGCAGCGACAGCCGCATCCTCCGCCTCCCTCTAACAGGTAGTGTGCCCACGCCAGCCATTTGTTTATTTGCGAGCACGCTCCCTGTAAGAGGGAGGCGGAGGATGCAGCCATCAGAGCCGCTGCTCTTAGACGCGCCGTGGGAACGGGAAAGGTGAGCTGGGTTCGGGCAATCTGGAGGGTTTTACACAGCGTGGAACCCCAGATCAGGGTGCTTCTGGGGAAAGGACCAAAGCCCAGGATAGTCAAAATCCTGGGTTTTGGTCCACTTTAAGGAAAGCTGCAACCAACATGGAATCAGACAGAGAACCCTTAAAAAGCTTCAATTCAAATATTAGTGGTTTCACCCTATTAATGGCCACGCTGTGTGACCCCTTGAGTAAAGGCTTTGTAGATAAGAACTTATGATGCGGAAATTATAAGTTATCAATATTAATTTGATAGATACAGATAAATGAATAGATCAATACTATAGATAGAAAGAAATGAATGAGTAGAGGAATGAGACAAATGAGTAGAAAGATATATACTGTAGATATAGAGATAGATACTGCCGATAAATTGACAGATGCATACATGATAGATATATACTCTAGATCAGGGATGTCAAACTCAATTTCACAGAGGGCCGCATCAGCATTCTGGTTGTATTCAAAGGGCTGGGTAATAACAGACAAAAACAGTCATACAAATGGGTACAGACAAAGATGCACATTGATAGATAGATAATCAAATATTACCAGGGCTCAAGCCTTTGTCTAAGTGCCAGTTATATACATGCAAATGGCAAGGCCTATAGTTTATAATTTTTCATCTATGATCACCATCTCCATGTTTGGAATTGTAACAAGATTCTTCTCGTGGGCTGCTAGGAATTCCAGTAACTCCTTCAGGATGCTGTGTGTCCCCCTCCACTATAGGCGATGCTGCTTTCCAGACTAGCTGGCATGCGCTGCAGTAATACTATATCTACCTGACGTACTGCAACTCAAGTGCTTTTTCCCATATAAGAATTTGAGGAAAATGTGATATGACCTTTCCCCTAACAAAAATACAAGAAGAAAACAACAGCTAGGGAATGGGTTTTGGAGACGCACTGTTCCTCCACCCATCCCCCTTGGTTTAGCACCTTCTTAGGGATTTGTCGCAAGAATTTCTGGCAGGGCTCGGGCTGAATTGGTGATTGTCAAGCAGGCAATTTAAAAGGGCAATCCCTCCTAGGAGCAGAGTGAAATAAGGACAGTGGCGTGTTAAACAGATTAGATGGAAGTGATTGACACGTTAATAGAAAAACAGCACATATTTTATGTCAGCTCATTTCATTCTGAAGGAAGGCTCTGACGCTTTTCCTTTTTCCAGAACCAGTCAGTTGGTAGCTGGGAAACCTGCACAGTTTATGACCATGACTATGAGGTCATCCACTAAAAAAAGAGACAGACTATTTCCAGATCAGAAGTGTACTTCGAATTTGCATTATATATATACAGGGGGATATTTATTACAAAATCCCTGTCTCTTGTTGAACGTACCACTACATTTTAACCCCCACGTGGGGAGAAGGGACGTATTTTTTTATTTCTTCATCATTAGAGAGCATCTAAATCTAAGTTGGAGAAAATTCCACACCTCAGAATCCATTCAGGTCTCATGGCTTAAAGGGCTACTGTGAACTTTTATAGGGGAAAAAAATCATAATAGTCCAAACATATACCACCACAACCCTGGCTCCTCACATGACACCATTCTTCTGCCATCTTCATTGCTTCTGCCGGCTTCAGCTCACCCAGACTGACCAAACTGAATTAAAGTGGACCAACACCCACGGGTGATCGGCCCGGGAATCTATAAGATTCCCAGGCCGATCACCTCCCTCCCCGCGGGACATCCGAGATCGGGATGTCCCGCGGGGTGAAACCCCCCCCAAACACCCCAAACTCCTTACCTTATCTAGACGTGCGCCCGCCCGCGCCGGCCGTCTGTGAATGGCCGGCGCGGGCACACTTTATTTAACCCCTTGAACCCTTTTTCTCCTCCGCGCACTGTCTGCATTTACCCTGGCACCCTTCCCTCCTCCACACATATTGTTTCCCCTGCTTTGGTATGCCCCCCCCCCCCCGGGGTACTCCGCTGTCACCCCCCAGATCGCCCTATCAAAATTTCCTATTCTTGATCCAACGGCGCATGCCTGGGCTCTCGTCTATTAAGAGCCGTTCGGCATGCATATTAATTGCTTGGCAAACATGCTCTATTTACATGCAGAGCCTAGCAATGGGGGTGAGGGCCACCCTTGTTTACATCAGCAAAAGGTGAGTGCTATGGCATTGCTGGGAGGTTCCACACAGCAGGGCATCACGATCTGGGAAGGACAGCGGCTGTTCTACTGGTTGGACCTGGAGTCTTTTAGAGTACTTCTTTTCTTTTAGACCAGGTCCAGCCGATCTGCTGCTTGTTCCTCTCGGGGTCTATCCATCAACAAGGTAAGAGATGATTTTGGTGTGCACTACATCACCATAACAGTGTTAGGTACACCTTACGACCAGGTTTTAGATGGGACCTCTTGGGAGAAACTCAGCTTTTCGCCGATCCTATGTCACATGTGCATGCCACGGCTGCATCCCCGCTCACTTCTATTTGTGCATAACCCCACCATCCAGGGACAGAATTAATCTGGGGGGGGGGGGGGTTCCCATTAACCCTAGTAGCATATCTCCCCAAATCCTTCTGAGGGTGCGTAAGGTACATGTTATTAAAAAAGTCCTGCAACTGCAATGGTTAGGGCGTTTCTAAACAAAAATAACAATAGGTAATACAAAAAACAAGCAAGCTGTACACACCTTGTGCTTTAATATGCAAGCCAAATATCTTGTGTTCTGAACCTGAGGTTTTGTGCAGTTTGTGGTTTTAGAACATGTTCTGCTCTGCTTATTTATAATATGTAGCTAATATATTGTAACAAAAGGAAACAAATGCATTTTACCATTGATTCCAATAAAGGATGCATATTTGTGCTAACCATTTCAAAAATGCAGATAAACCTCACAAAAGCATAAAAAGCGCAGAGATCAAACCAACCAGATATACCTGCTTCCATTCAGCACAAAAAAAGTTTTTTTTTAATGTATTCTAGTTTTGGATAAGGTGGAAATAGATCAGATTCCCTAACTGATTTCTATTGCTGGCTGTAACTCTCATTATTTTCTGTTTTTTGGTGGCAACCTGTGTCTACCTGGCTATAGAGTATATAGTACTATAGCTATATAGTAAGGTTCAGACAGTAGGTGTCTTCTGGCCTAAAGGAATCTTGTGAAATCATGTGCAGTTTAGCTTCTTGAGAAGGGTTTACTTACTTTATTAGACGCTTGGTTGTTCACAAACTGGTTAAGCAGTACAGTTGATACATGACACATCAGCTTCCCATTCTCACCTTCAGTTCTGTGTCCACCTTCAGTTCTGATGCGGCATACTTCCATGACTCCTGCATGTCTTTTAGCCTGGTAGGCCTTCTGCAGGTTACTTAGCAGAGGGGTTATGTTGGTGCTGGCTTTAGGTCTACTTTAACTTCTAACTGGTTGTCTTAAAGCCGACCTTGAGCATCATTTAATGAAAAGCCCAAACCCTGAAACAATGATTCCCCAGCATCTAAAATGAATATACTTAAAGTTTTTAATCACTTTTTATCCTTTTCCCTACTGGCCTGTAATTCTGTTAAGGACTCTAGGATACGGGTGCCGCCATCATGGCTCAGTAGCTTCACATACTGAGAAGAGAAGAGGGGTCAAAAGTGCAGGGGGCGGGGTTATAGTTGTGCTTTGCATAGACAGAGCAGAGCTGGGGTCAGGAAAAGGTCAGCAATCCCAGAAGCCAGAGTGGCACAGTCAGAAGACGCTTCCTGTTTGCAGGCAGCCTGTAAATCCATGGGCCGCCATCTTGAATGTTAAGGCTCAGAAAATGCAGTAGATGCAGGAAGGATAATTTTTAATGTGAGCAATCTGTATGTACAGGGTGGCTGTGTGTACAAGCTAGTTCTCTCTCTCCCTCTGGTCTGTAAGAGCTTCTTCCTTCTCTTGCCTAGGTATTCTCATGCCCTACCTAGGTCTTACGCTTCTAAATACCACTCTTATAATTCCTAATTTATTATTTCCCCAATAACAGTTTGAGTTCAGCACTCATCAATGTGGTCACGCATGCAGTTTGAACACACTTGAGCTTCTCCAGTGCTGAAAAAAAGGAATTGCTTTCCATAAGATTGGGAAGGTTTGCTTCCTAAACACTGATGATGGATAAGACAATCTAGTTAAACAATCTTACAATAAATAATGCAGTGTAAGAACATACCTATTGAAATCATTTTGAGTCAGGGGGTCTTGCATATTGTATCATATCCCACTGGGGTTTATCCTGATTAGTGTTTGCGGGGGGGGGGGGGGGCAGTGGGTTGAAAGTAATGAGGACCGTGCCATAACAGTGCCAGGGGAGGTCAAATAACTAAAAGCCAGTCTTTAGAGAGGCATGGGAGCTCAAAGCACTGGATAAATATACTTATGGAATGCATTATTTGTGAAGCAGTTAAGAAACAAGTAATAAGTTTGTGCCCAGACATGTGTCTGTGAAATCCACTTAGTCTAGAAGCTTCTGGTAAAACACAGGCTATGCCATGTCCTGCAAGCAGAACAATGTCATTATTCAATATCAATATTCATATCTGGGAGGAGATATGACGTTATATAAGTGGGAAACATCTAGAAGTATTTGGAAGTTTAAGTACTCATTGTTTCTGGAAAGGGGAGCTTTGAGACAGATAGGTCAGAGGCAGAAGGATGTGGAATTCCAGTTCACTTCACATGGATCAGAAATTGTGGCTTAGACCTTCTGTAGTATAAGAAGGATGCTGTTTCATTTGCTCTGCTTTCCATATAGTGCAGTCTCTCTTTCTCTTTATGTGTCCCTGTTTGTGGCATCTAAAGCTCACCCTGGTTTCCTTCCTTTGTGTCTTTAAGAGTGGTTCTGGTGTCAATTTCTGTGGAGTCATGCACAAACTCCTTTCTTCGTTGATACTCATCTATGAACCTGGTCTTTGCAAATACAAATGCAGATTGGAAGTAATGAGGACCCTAAGTCATAACAGTGCTACGGGAGGTCATATAACTAAAAAAAAACAGTCCTTAGAGAGGCATGCAAGCCTAAAGCACTGGTTACATATACTCATGGATCACATTATTTGTGAAGCAGTTAAGAAACAGTTAAAGAGAAACAACACATCCGATTTTCACTTTTCGAGATGTTGTTCCTCTTAGTGGGGGCATCCCAGATTTGTCCCCCCATCCACTCACCTTCCACCTCCCACTCTCACTCGGGGAGAACGAGCACACTGATTAGCTGAGCGGCCCACTCAGCCAATCAGAGCACTTGCTTTGCTAATGGCTAAGCAGTTGAGCGGCACTGAAGTGAGCCAATTGCGCCGCCGGCTGCATCCTCCTCTCACCTCCTAGCCATTGCGTGCCCATGCCGCCCATTAAGAAAGGCTGGTTGTGGGTGCGCGCACAACGAGGTGAGCCAGGATGCAGTCATGGTGCAATAACATGGCAAGGGCTTCAGGACAAGGTGAGTGAAATGGGGCTTCTGGGGGGTTTTACACAGTGGTTCCTTAGCCTGATGTTGAGTGCTAAGGAGTGGAACCCGAATGGCCTTGGAGTCTAATGTTCTTCTTTAATAGGTTTGTGCCCAGACATGTGTCTGTGAAATACACTTTAATCAGCATCTAGAAGCTTCTGGTAAAACACAGGCTATGCCATGTGCTGCAAACAGAACAGTGTAACAATATCATATTTCATATTCATATCTGGGAGGGGATAGAAAGTTATATAAGTTGGAAACATCTAGAAGTATCTTTAAGTATTTGGAAGTTTAAGTACTCATTGATTTTGGAAAGTGGAGCTTTGAGACAGGTAGGTCAGAGGTAGAAGGATGAGGTCACTACCATAAACTTACCATTTTTGGGGCCCTCAAAGTTGGACCGTATAACCAGTATGTGGGTGATGGACAAGGTAGAGGTTGTGGATTTGCATGTGACTTAATTACGGGTCACATGCTCTTGGAATATTTGATCCATAAAATATGTTGGTGATTGAGCCAATGCTCAGCAAAGTGGGACATTTGGGTGATTCCAGAGTTTTCAGGATCAGTGGGCCTCAAAATGGGACTGTCCCACTGAAAGTGAGACATCCGGTCAGTTTACACTACCAGGGATGGATGGGGCAGAAAGACAGAGAAAGGAAGTGTATGCACTGTGTACCTTACATTACCTTCTTCCAGCGTGTGAATGACTTTCTGTTGCAATGCTGGGGGCAGGGAGCAGGGGGATGACACGCAGGGAGACTCAGCTCTACAGGGCAGGGATGATCATAGATCAACACACAAGCAAGTGCAGGGCTGCAGTGCAGGGAGGTTAAGGGGTGGAGGAACTGCACCACCTATGAAAGAGCGTGCAGCTCAGCCTTGAAACAAGGGCCCAAAGCAATGTTAGTGGCAAAAAAGTTTAAGTTCTTTAACCACATTGTGCCAGATGTCAGTGAGGCCCCTGGCAGCTGCCCAGCCTTGCCGGGTGCCGACGCCAGCCCTGGGTGCCATAATCACACTGGTGGTGTGTGCAATGAGCTGGAGAACTTTGTGGATGCCGCGTGGAACCTTCTCTATTGATTCCCCAGATTAATGCTTCTAATAAAGTATTTGGAACGTTCTTAAAGCCTTATGTGGATTGTTTGTGTACTTACCCCAGTCTAGGACAACCCTACCCCACACATGTGCCTCATAATCTCATTTTGCCCAGAAGACAATCACTACCTAAATCTCACCACAAACTAGCGGGGTCGTGTTGGTAACAGCAGCATAATGCAGACTTATCAGTTTCATAGCTAAATAAATATTCATGAATTCCGGATATATTAAACTGAAAGGACATACAAATCTGAATATTGTCTCCAGGCCAATATTCTCCGAGGCCTTCATACCTTGCTCTCCTCAGGCCCGTTTTGTCTTGTACAGACGATTTTTATGCAGAAATAAAAAAAAGAATTGCAAAACTATGTCAGAGCTCAGACCAAAGCCGCGTGTCTGTGACTGACACAGGCTTCCTATAGCGGTCCCCAGGCTGTGTGTGCTGACTCAAAGCCCTGTCGCTTCACATCAGATAATCAGACATCAGTTGGCCTGCCTGGTAGCAGCAGATTCCTCATATTTAACACATGCAAACAGTGGCGGTAGCTATGGCTGTGCCTAAAGCAGGACAAAACGCAGGATTTTGACTACTAACCAGGTTTTGTTCCATACCTCTGGGGCATCCCAAATTGGGATGTCCTGCAGTGTGAAACCCCCCAGAACACACATATATAGAACTAACCTAACCTTTCCCCAGTCCTACGGTTCGTGTGCTGGCTCTATTCTAATCAGAGCTTTTTGCTGCGCATATGTAATGCTCAGCAAATGTCTCTATTTACATGCAAAGCTTCAGTAGTCAGGAGCGCAGCAGCCGCAATACCAGCAACGTGCACGCTCCCACCCCAGCCTACCTGAATAACTAAGGGTGAGCGCACACTCACAGCCTGGGGATACGGCTGCTGGATGTTTACAACCCCCTGGGGTGCCAGGAAGCAGGTGAATTCTGCAGCACACATGGGGAAGGGAAGGCCAGCAGCTAGCCCTAGAATCTTAAAAATTCCAGAGCAGGCCACAGCCACAGCCAGCCACAGTGGGTGGTGTTCCGTTTTAGGAAATAATCAATATTAATCTAAGTAAAATCAAAGAACCATAAATTCAATTATGGTTTACATAAAAATGACTCCATCACCGTTCTGCACTGAGAAAGCTCAGATAAAATGGCCATTGTACAGGAATTCAGGAAACATAGTAGTGTGTGTGTTCAGACTTCGCATACAGAGATGGGATTGCATTGGTGTTGTTGTCTATGTTTTGTATTGCTATATGTTAATTATTAGTAGCTGTTTTTTACACATTCGCTAGATCTTCATTAGAATTCTGTGAATGAACAAAGGGGGGTGGGAGCAGCTCAATCACTATTTATACAAAATTATCAACATTATTATTCAGGGCCTGGGAACTAATTTACCGGCCAGTTTAACCCTCTCATCAACTAAATATCAAGCAACAAACATGTCTAGCTGTGTGGAAAGACAGAGATTTGGTTGCATATATCTGCAGATGCATGTGGAAGCCACACTGCCCCGGCAAGGCACTCTGTGTTTAGTGTGGTCCCTACTCTTAATTCTGAGTCCCCAAAGTTGGGACATGCAATGCAGACAAATATCTGAGAGCTACTCACCTGGGAAGCAGCCAGCCTCCCTTTAGAACACTTCACAGGGAGAAATCCATATTGACTGAATTCCTCCCTGCTTGTGCTCATGGCAATTCAAATGAACAAAGGGGGGTGGGAGCAGCTCAATCACTATTTATACAAAATTATCAACATTATTATTCAGGGCCTGGGAACTAATTTACCGCCCAGTTTAACCCTCTCATCAATTCTGTGAATGTGCAGAGAGTGACACTGGTTATGGGTATCCAGTGAGTCGGTCATACGCCTTTAGAATTCTTTATCGCTGAGCAAGAAACGTAACAAATACATTACACCATCACTGTAATGTTCTTTCTACCTATGATGTAGCCTTCACTCAAAGCCCCTGTCCAGGAACATGCTAACTCACACAGTTTAAAATGAGTCACTTCAAAGCTTACCAAATCTTCTATTATTTGTAAATAGCTAATGTATTATAAATGAACCCGTTTTCTTTGCTTCAGTTTCTGGGTTGTGGCTGAGCTGGGAGGGGTGTGCTCTGCTGTGGTCAGAGACAGCTTGTGGAATCATTGTGACTTGTCACTCACACCAAGAGTCAGAGTACGTACCGATGGGACCAGGCAGAAGCTTAGTCAGACAAGCTGAGATTGGGGGTCAAAGAGGAAAGGTTCAAGATGAAACATCAAGCCGAGGTCGAAGCAGACAGAACGGAAATATAGTCGAGGGAGTCACAATGCAGGGGCGTAGCTAGGGGGGAGCAGGGGATGCCCCAGGTGCAGCAGGTCAGGGGGGCTGCCAAAGGGAGCCCCGAGCACAGGTGGGGGGCGCCATTGTGAATAATTGCCCCTGATGCCAGAAAGCCTAGCTACCCCTCTGCACAATGGGAAGACAATCCAAGAGGTCACAGGCTCAATGGCTGCAGGAAGACAAGACCAGAATGATACTGTTGCAGAATTATGCTTTTTAAGGTACAGTGCGCCTAAAGGTCTCTGCGCATGTGCATATTTGTGGCAACCAATAGCACAAGAGACTGATGCCAAATTCCAGAGAGAATCTTTAGTGGAACTTAATTGTCTGTGCGTCCTGCCTTGTATTCATATGTGCGTATGTGCACATCCTGCAAATAGGAACCCGATTCCTGACAAATCCAAACCAAATCTGTCCCACCTGCCTACCTTCTGTATGAAGCAGCAATGGAAGGGCACACTTACATTACCTGGGCCGCTAAGAAAGTATTTCTTTCCTAGTTCTCTATATTGTTTAGTTCAGCATGATTTTAATGAAAAGCCCAAACCCTTAAAAAATTATTCCCCAGCATCTAAAATTAATATATTCTAAGTTTTATATATACATTTTTAGTCACTTACCTATTATTCTTTCCCCCACCGGGCTGCAACTCTGTTCAGGACTCTAGGATACGGGGCTGTCCTTTTGACTCAGAAGCATCACATACTGAGGAAAGGAGAGTGGGATAAAGTAAAGGGGTCGGGGTTATAGCTGTGCTTTGCACAGACAGAGCAGAGCTGTGGACAGGGAAAGGACAGCAATCCCAGAATGCAGAGCGACACAGTCAGAAGACACTTCCTGTTTGCAGGATGCCTCATGCTCCATGAGCCGCCATCTTTGATGTTTAAAGGGTCATAACATGCAGTAGATGCATGCAATAACCTGTACAGGTTAGGGGAAACATATAAGATAGGCTCTTATTCAGGGTGAAGGTCCGCTGATTCAAGATGGCAGTGCCTGTATCCTAGAGTCCTGAACAGAGTTGCAGCCCAGTGGGGGAAAGAATAATAAGTAAGTGACTAAAAACTTAAAATATATTCATTTTAGATGCCGGGGAATAGTTTTTATAGGGTTTGGGCTTTTCATTAAATCATGCTGATAGTCCAGTTTAAATAGTTTCATGGTAAATGCCCCCCTGTAAAACTTTACTACATACATAACTATTCTTATATACTGTATACACAAATTGTGTGGTCACCAGGGATAACTTTGGTAAATACAGTGTAGTAAAGAAGCTAAAATTTGAAAGGGGCTTATTATACATTTATCATATTATTCAACATTTAATGTATTTATAGTTTATAGAAATCTCCTTTACAAGTAAGAACAGATAGCTAATATGATGTTTTTTTAATAAAAAGCTAGCCTGTGGGGTGCATTCCTTCTATTGAAATATGTGATGATGGTGCACTGAAGATCCTGAAAGTTATCTAAAGCTTAAAGACAATTTCTAGCCCCACAAAAAACGCTATGCTCACCTTAAAGCAGACCAAAACCCACTGAACTTGTGAAATATTTTTGGCCAAAGCCTCTGCCGATATTACCTTCTTAGCGTGTAGAAATAGATATTTTTGCTTTTTGAATTGTCCTGGAACACTTATTTTTTGCTGTCCCTCTCTGTAAGATGACAGGTTATCAGTCATTGCATAGGTGTGGCAATGACATCATTGCCACACACAACAAGGCAATGAATGAAGGAGGCGGAGCTTTACAGTTAAAACAGACAGCATTATCTGGGATTAGAGTGAAGCAGGAGCATTAAAAACCGGCAACAGGTACTGTTCATGGGGGGCAGCAATTCAGGGGATGCTAGTTAAAAATGTGGGCTTTAGTCTGCTTTAAGTCCCACGTAGACCATAGCTGTTAGTCTGCAGGGCTTACCTCCTTGTTAGCGCCCAGCGCCCACATCCAGCGCCGCCCTGCTGATCACCCGCGCTCCTCTCGCTCGTTGTGTGTCTCTTTCTGGGTCCCACAGATGCAGCTATGCCCCCACCATCAGATACGGTGAGCTGCCACTCCTCCCTTTATTTATTGCAGTGGAGGGGGGCTTGGGAGCTCACCGTGACTGATGTCGGGGGGTGTCACCACAGCTGAGGGGCCCAGGAAAAGACACATGACGAGCGAGAGGAGCGCGGGTTATCGGCAGGGCAGCAATGGATGTGGATCTAATGATGAGGTAAGCCCTACAGCCCTGGATTAGCAACTATAGCCTACGTGGGACTTAAGGGGAGCATAGCATTTTTTTTGGCCTGAAACTTTATATGGAAAAGAACCATTTAAAATCAATCTATGTTTCACATCACATAGATTTAAAGGGGATCAATTGTGAAAAATGTGCAAATACATGCTAGATGGCGAGAGAGGGGTCATTTATATACCTTGCATAAAAACATTACCACCAAGCTTGTTTTCTTCTACAGCAGAATAAGGTTTGTGTATGTGCAGGTGTGGCTGTGAGTCAACTTTCAGCTGATTACACTCTAATACCAGGATTCTGACTGGTATAAAATGTAACTCAACAGGCAGCTGTTGTCTGGTTACATTGTGAACAGCAGCCATGTGCCTGGCTATTACAATCGTAACATATCTGGGTGCTGACCAGCTTTTTCACTATATCCAGTCCAGGTCGTCCAAAAAGTAATGACAGTTGGGCCAGGTGGCGGACTACCCAACTGTCATTACTTCCGGGACGACCTGGACTGGATTTATTCAAAAACAATTCTACAGGTGAGTTTCACAGAATTGTATTTTTACAGGGACAATATAGGGAATGTCCGCTTTTTACAGTCTAACAGCAGAACTCTGGCCAGCTTGTTACATTGTACAGCTCAAGAAGAGAGACAACAGCCTGAGTTGTATTACTATGAACGTTGCTGCCATTCTACTTTTACAAAGAGGGACTGCTGGACTCTGTTTGTTACCTAAACTAGCCTGTGCTGGTATAAAGATTTACTAGTGCTGCAATTGTCCTGATGTATGTGCCCAGTGGCAGACTGGGGCCAAAAATCAGCCCTGGATTTTACCATCCCCTGGCCAGCCCGAGATATTCTTGCTGACGTCCCCCAACCATGATGCTGGGGCTATAGCATTAGAAACCAGGGTTCCCTGGTGTGTGGGTACAGTGGGGCTGAATGAATGAGGGTGTTAAAAGCAGCAGCCCAACTGGCCCCAAAACAGTGCGGCCCACCAGGCATTGTCCCAGGTCTCCCTATGGCCAGTCCACCCCTGTCTGTGCCTGCTTTTGTCCATCATGCAATGCTATTGGCAGATATTAGAGTAGATAACGACGCTGGCTCCAGTGACAGGCTGTCCTCCTCTGTAAATATTTGGTATAAGTAGACCAAAACCCTTGCAGCACATCCATAGAGTCTCAAAGACTGTAATGCAGCTGAAAGCCCTTTGCCTGCAAAATTTACTGGGGCTCCATGGCGCTTTAACAACCCGCACCCCATTCCTGCTTTCCTTTAACTGAGGTGCACTGTTGCTTCCCAGTCATTTATATAGGCTGAGGCCAGAAGCATTACTCAGACTAGAGGAAAACCTGGGATGTGGCCAGCGGCCATCACTGGCATTTTTTACATCAGGCAATCCGGTATCTCAGAAATGCTGGTGGGAGTGGACGGTGTATGATGGACACAGGGGGCAGTTAGTGGGTTACTTCTGTTTTAAATTGGGTTTACAAATAACCCCTCCTCCTAATGTCTAGCATGTACGTATTAATTTATAATAAATAATTTAATTAAAATATTGGACCATTTTCACAATAGATCCTTCTATTATTTGATTGTGCCACAATAGAATTGAAGTGTAAATGTATAGGAAAACTCTAAAAAGCAAAATGTATTGCATTTTCCTTGCAAGAAATAACTATGATCAATATATAGCACATCTAAAGCAGAGAAAGATCATGATGTGAGCGCAGGATAACGGCAGTCTGCAGCCATTTAGGGGTGAGGAAGTTCTGCTTCTTGGAACAGAGGATCAGGTCTCTTAGGCAATAAATAGCATGCATGAAATTCCTGATATCAGGAGGGAGTTCTTTGCCTGGATGTACAAAGGGTGAATTAATTTTATGGGTTATCATCACAGCCTCCTGTCTTTCTATCAAACCAAAGATTACACACAGCACATAAGGGAAACTGACCAGGGTAAATGGCACCTTAACCCAGAAAAAAAGGCCCCAAAGGCTAACATTTTATCATAAGAAAAATATGACGGTTGCCATTGCGGATGAGCTTAGTAAGTTTGATTGTGAACTAGATGTCATTCTGAGTATTTAGTAGACCACTGACCAGGGCAGTTTCTAGAGCTCAGTGTGGAAAAGAAAAAAAATCTGCCCCCTACTGACCCATCCTGTGTGCCATGCTGTGCCCACTTCCCTATGACTGAGCCTAATATGTGGGGATGATGGGCCTGGCATATGGCCTGCACCACTAACAGTGTCCCTGACTTATCTGCAGAAAGCAGGATGGGTAGGATAAAGGTGTCACCAATGGCCTTGGTTCCCAGGGTGATCAACCTGCTCGCCCTCCCCTAGAAACAGCAGATTATTTTTATTTTACAATATTACTGATTTCAGCCATATTGGTGAGTCTGTGTGACACTCCTTAGTGGTAAAGGTTTATAAGATTGTTTAGAAAACCTGAACTAACCTGACATATGCTGATGCTAAAAACCCTGGTGAGGCGACACCTTTTCTTCTTACACATGTCACAGCATGACACTACCATCAGCCATCCCACAAAACTGAGCACTGTCATATAAGAAGTTACCCAGCACCACAATTCTTTAATGTCAGCAGTTTAATATAGCTGCTGTATGCTGAGACCAGGGCCGGCGCCAGCACGGGCAAATCCGGGCAACTACCACTCAGGCTCACACTTGGTCATGGTATTATTATTAAACAATGGACCCAAGTACCGAATGCCGGGTGTTATTTGGTGCAGACCTGTTCACGGCTGGCCTCAGCAACAGGGGATGATCAGCAACAATGGAGAAGGTGTCATGGAATGGAGGGAAATTGAAGGAAGCTCGGAAGGTGGATAGAACCAAGTGATAACTAACAAAGACTGGAGAGCGATCAGCAGCAGGAGATTACCTATTTGTTGCAATTGGGCTAAAAGGTTACATCATGTGACTCACTACTTTGGGGCCCACTGAGACTGTCTCAGTCCACAAACCTGGAGCCGGCCCTGGCTGAGACAGTTAAAATACCCCCCCCCCCCCTCCATCTATCCTCACCTAACATAAACAAATAAAATGTTAGCTGTGCTGCATATTCATCAGCTACTGCCATTACTCAGCTAGCAGTGAGCAGGAGTGAACTTGGCTTGTAAACGACATTTAACAAACCTCTTCCGGCCGGCAGGGTCTTCTCCACTCACTCAGGTGGTTTATGTGGGTGCTGCTGGCTAGGAGGGCTCTTCTGTGTGTGGGTGGGCGAGGACATCCATGAGAGAGAGGCTGGTGAGGTCATTCCTGCAGCCTATAAAAGGCACAGCACAGCTCTGAGAGACCAGAATCCGTGAGGTGGGTCAAAGGGAGCACTTCTGTGTTTGGATGTGTTTCTGAGCCCACATACATTTTAGGGCCACAGTGACGTTTTTGGTTGAAACTAACAGTCTCCTTATTTACCTCACTGTGTGAGGGGTGTTAAGACTTTTTTTTTTGTGTTATTCACTGCGTGAAGCCTCCTGGAGCGCAAAGAAAGGGTTGGAGGATGCCCTCGGTAATTTTATTAAGAAGAGTTTTTGACGCCTGTGACCAGTTGAAGAAAGAAATATCCAGAAAATATTTAAAGAATCGGCACCATTTTATTCAGCAATAACAGGACTGTTATTTTCCACCAAGATCGCTTGGTCTAAGGATAAGTGAACTCTTCTCAGTTCCCCTCACTATTTACAGCATAGTTACAAATTTAGAGCATCATCTACCGTCAGTTAATTATATAGAGTTAATTTTACATTTTAAAAAGCCTGTGTTTTAAAGGTGTTCAAATAGCCATATATATTAAAGTAACCTAGGCACAAGTTTAACCTTTGTTGTCCCCCCCCAATACTTCAAAATTATGAAAATGCACTAGATTCTTTTACAGACATTTCCTTTCATTATTTTTTGGGGGGTTTTCAACAGTACAAGTTTGGAAAGCGTACAGTCAATATAACCATCCCACGCAGGGGAGGAAAAAGATTGCAATCTGTCGTACATAGAAATGTGCCTTAACCGTACCTGATTAACATACTACATAGAGCTTTTGATAAGGATAAAGCAAGTAAAATGCAACAAGTTTTAAACAGCAATCTGCCCTGACCTGTGATAAATCCTTAGTATTATAAGAGGAAAAAGGAGGAGAAGAGGGGAACCAGATTAGGGGGGTCAAGGTGGGGGGAAGAAGAGCATTAGGGATGGAGGGGAGGAAGGGAAGGGAGGAGGGACGAGGGGGGGAGGGAGGGGAAGGGTAGGTTGCTCCTGCGTTCCACCAGCTGCTCGTCTGGTTATTGGGTAACAATCCTTATAATACCTGTGGAGGTTCCCCAGGCCACGTAAACCTTATCCAGGGCTCCCATAGTGAAGTAAATTTATCATGGGAGTCGGTCAGGATGCTAGATAATCTCTCATTAGTGAGGAACCCGTTCATCTTGGCCGACACCTCTGAGATTGAGGTAAATTGTTTTTTCCAGGCTTTAGCTATAGTCTGCTTAGCCGCTAGCAGCAGGTATACAAAGAGTCTGTGTTGCTTGTTAGTCAGCTCCCGGGGCTTGCAGTGCAGGAGGGAAACCCATGGGTCTCTTCTCATACTGGTTTGGAAGACCTCATTGGCTATCCTGTACACCTGGCTCCAGAAGCGGGCCAACATGGGACAGGTCCACCATATGTGTAAGAAGTCCCCCTCCACGCTGCAGCCTCTAAAGCATCAGCTAGATTGCCCCGGAAACATCCAGCTCAGGCGGCCCGGCACTAGGTACCAGCGGAGCATTACCTTGTAAGCTGTTTCAACTGTCAGGAGGTTCACGGAACATTTGGAGGCATGTGACCATATCTCAGCCCACCCCCTCTCCCCCGGACAGGGACCTAGATCCTTCTCCCAGCCCCCCACATATCCATGAGAATCTGGTTTAATTTCATTTAGTGCCGAGTAGATTAAGGATATTGATCCCCTTTGGAAAGGATTGTTACTGCAAATTTCCTCGAAGGGGGTTCTAATCCAAAAGGAATGGCTCAGTTTTGTCAGGGGCAGAATCCAGTGCCTTAATTGGATGTAGCAGAAGTATTCCTTATGGGGGATATCATATTTTCCTTGTAAATCGTGCAAGGACCCAAGGCCCTCCCTTGTGAGCAAGTCTGATATTTTGTTTATACCCCTATTTTGCCACCATCTAAAGGCCATTCTGTTTTGTTCGCCTGGGGGAAGCAGAGTGAGGGGACATCAAGGAAGCAGAGTACCTGACCGAATCCCATACAGTGACAGAGTGTTTCATTAAGGGGCTCAGCGTTTTGGGTCTGAGTCTCGGGTCCATCCAGGGCAGGCTATCGATAGGTACCAGTGCACAATTGGGGAGTTCCAAAAATAAAAATTGGGGGATTAAGGGCAGAGTGCATGGGAACCAGCTGGGCGATCTGCGAAGCCTTGTAATATTTGAAGATGTCTGGCACCCCTAACCCTCCCTGAGCTCTTTGTGCTAGCATAGTGCGTTTGGAAACTCTTGGGCGCCGCCTGGACCATATGAACATCAGGATCCTCCTCTGCATCACCCGGAGCATGTATAATGGGATGTGGGCAACACTCTGAAAAAATAAATCAATTTCGGGAGTAATGATATCTTGACAGCGTTAATACGGCCTATCCAGGAAATTGGATTTGATTTCCAAGTTTCTAATAAGCGGGTTAGGGATTTGAATAGAGGGGGACAGTTAGCCTCGTACATATCTGTGTACTTGGCTGAGATGCGTACCCCCAGATATGGGAGTGGTTCCGCTGACCATCGAAAGGGTAAACTGGCCTTGATCTGGTCCACCACTTCCACCGGCAGGGACATGTTTAGCGCCCTCGATTTCTCGTTATTTATCGTCAAACCCGAGACCTGGGCAAACTGGTTTAAAATTTTGTACAGGTTTGACAGTGATGTGACCGGTTGGGAGATGGCGATCAGGGCATCGTCAGCGAAGAACATAGCTTTATGGTGTACACCCTCTACCTCTAATCCCTTAATATTAGAGGAGTTTCGTATTGCTATTCCCAACGGCTCCATGGCCAGGATAAAGAGGAGTGGGGATAAGGGGCATCCCTGCCGGGTTCCCCTTGAGATATTAAATGTTCCTGAGGTAAAACCCAGGTACCGCACTCTAGCTGCCGGGGATGTATAGAAAGCGCCAACCCACTCCAAGAACCGCTGACCGAACCCCCACTTACAAAGTACCCACAGGAGATAGTCCCAGGATAGGGAATCGAATGCCTTCTGTATGTCTAGTGAAAGCAGGAAGGCTGGGATGCCCCTGGAGTGGGCGTGGTGGACCTGATGCGCGACCCTCCTGACGTTATCTACGGCCTGCCGGGATGGGACGAATCCCACTTGATCCCCATGTATAAGTTCTGCCACGAACGTGTTCAATCGCAGCCGCCAGGACCTTGGCCAGTAGCTTCACATCAGTATTAATCAGGATATTGGCCTATAGTTCGGAATAAGCAAACTGTCCTTATCTGGTTTAGGATTCATGCAGATGTCAGCTAGTAGTGAACTAGGGCTGAGCAAGGTTTCTGCACATAGAGCGTTGAAGAGATTTGATAAGTGTGGCGCTAGAATGGGGGCAAACTTTCTATAGTACAGACCACTAAACCCATCCGGACCCGAAGTCTTGGAGGTTTTCAGGGATTTAATGGTGAGAAGCACCTCGTTGGGCGCGATAGGTGCCTCCATTCTGTCTATGTAGCGCCGGTCAATATTGGGTAGTTCAACGTGCTTAAAGAACTCCTCCAGCTTGGCCGTATTAGTGTTTACTGGGGCTGAGTAGAGGGTTGACAAGAAGCTCCTGAAGGCTGAAACTATTTTGTTTGGGTTTGCCGTGACTGCCCCCGTATCGAGCTTCAGTTTTATGGGCTGCCGCCTCTCGAGGTCAGTAGCCCTCAGCTTTCAGGCTAGCATTGTGTCCGGCTTATTGCCTCTCGCATAAAATTTTTGTTTCCACCATCTGAGCCTCTTCTCTGCTTGGTCATCCAGGATTATGTTAAGTTCAGTCTTCTACAGACATTTATTGCTTTAATCCAGTGGCTACATTTATTATCCACCAACTATTGTATTCAATACTTTGCCTAATATTCAACTAGTACATTCTAAATTGGTTCCATTTTTTTAAGTGAGGTGTGTTTTATTCCTTTATCAATTCTGCCCCTCAAACTGGCCATCTGGAAAACTGGGAAAACGCCCAGTGGGCCACACTGTCTCAGGGCCAGCTGAGCCACACGTCTATTATTTGACTTGTGCCCTAAATGTGCCAGCATGAACAACTAGTGGACACCCATATGCGTAGCTGGCTCATGGCACATTGGATTTGGAAACACAAAGCCAACACTAGCAAATGGTGGAAAAAAGTATGGGCCAGCATGGCAGGGAATATCCGCAGGTGATTTTTTGTCCCATTCCACCCCCTGACAGTGACGCTTTTGTCACCCATTCACTGAAGCACTGAGCCAGCTGCTGCAGTGATTAATGTCCATCGTGTTCTTACTAAAAGTTTACAAAGCCATCACTTAGAGATATGGATGGTGTACACAAAAACCCTGTCCACTCTATGCACTCTTAGACATTTCTTAAATTTAGTTTTTCTTAGTATACAGCCACATCACGCACGCAGTAGTTTGAAAAATACAGTATGTAAGAATGTATGTATGTAAGAATGTAAGCACACAAATACGGCGGGGGTGTTACAAAAAACTAAACGGCCAACCTTACCTTGCTCGGTATCTAGCACCATTCCTCCAGCATCTGAGGTCCTGGGAGCTGCCATCTTGGAGAGAATGTACAGAATGGCAGGTCTGTCAAACAATCCCATACAGTTGTGTGACTGTACTGGCCATTCACTGGCCAGGGCGGGGGTGGCTGCAGGGTTTACCTCCCAATTTGACCTTCTTACAGGGGGAGGGCGGGGTGGCTGCAGGGTTTACCTTCCAATTTGGCCTTCGTACAGGGGGAGGGTGGGGTGGCTGCAGGGTTTACCTCCCAATTTGGCCTTCATACACAGGGATGGCGGGGTGGCTGTAGGGTGAGTCATTTTAATCACCCAAATTGGGGAAACACATTTTTTCGGCATTTTAGCTAATGAGAAGCCAGCCATAGCCCCTCCTAGACCCCAATCCTCAGGCTGCTTCTCACACCAGGTTGTAGGCTTTATCTCCCAATTTGGCCTTCATACAGGGGGAGGGCAGGGTGGCTGCAGGGTTTACCTTCCAATTTGGCCTTTGTACAGAGGGAGGGTGGGGTGGCTGCAGGGTTTACCTCCCAATTTGGCCTTCATACACAAGGATGGCGGGGTGGCTGTAGGGTGAGTCATTTTAATCACCCAAATTGGGTATGGCACAGGGGGAGGGTGGGGTGGCTGCAGGGTTTACCGTCCAATTTGGCCTTCGTACAGGGGGAGGGTGGGGTGGCTTCAGGGTTACAAAAAGCTTGGAGTTCCTCTGAAAATTCAACACAAATAGTTACATTCATTTGTAGGGTCCTTCCCAAATTATCTCAACATGGAATTAATTAAATCCAACTGCCCCTTGGAGAAACACATTTTTTCGGCATTTTAGCTAATGAGAAGCCAGCCATAGCCCCTCCTAGACCCCAATCCTCAGGCTGCTTCTCACACCACACTATTGATGCTGTTTTTAAAGAAACATTAACATCAATTTTTAACATATCAAAGTGCAATATGTGAATTTAAAATTAATGGTTTGTTTACTGATACTGTTTATTTTTGTAAGTCTTTCCATTTATATTACTTCTGTTCTGTTCCTTTTCCCCTCCCTTTATCACCCCTTTCATTGCTATTGTCTGTTTATGACAAATGCATCTAAGCCTATCAAAAGAAGAATAGAGCTGTTATTACATCATTATATAGTCCAGATAAACCGTTCAGTATGCAGCAAGCAATAACTCAGGAATTGTATAAGTCTGTAAGGACAATAGTTTGCAGTTTATTTTTATTGCATAACACTGGCAACATAAATAACAAAACCGCCAAGGTTTATAAAAGAAATGTTTTCTTTGAATATTGAGTCTTAAAAATCTAAAACTTTATGATGGTAGTGTCCTTTTTAGATGGTCATAGTATAGTCATATCGATAAGGGACAGGAGAAAAGATCCCTTTTCTCCTGGCTTATACTGGCCCCACCAGGGGAGTACATAGCCCCAATGAGGCCCCACCAAGGGCCCTTATCATCAGCAGCACACCCCGACCCCCCCATGGACACGCGGGAGAAGCGACATCCAGTTGTGGAGCACATGGGGCCGACGTAGAGACAGTGGCTGCATCCAAAAGGGAAGACTAGGTTATTATGTGGTGCAGGTACATACTGCAGAGGCAGTGTAAACTGGGCCCCCTTGTTCCACAGGCCTGGGGGCATGTTTCTGCACTGCCCGTATAGTATGCATGCCCCTTGTCCCCGCCCTGAGAGAACAAGGAGGAATCTGACACGAAAGTTTATAATAAAGCCTAACTAAACTATCTAAAACTTAAGATTGAATATTTATGTAATGTATTATGTGGAGAAATGTGCAATAATATTGTTTGTATACACGAGTTTGCTACAGTAAAATTTGATGAACTGATTTAAAACCCTTTTTCATGTGGTAATTGTTTGAGGAGGTGGCTATCCTGATTTGCGAGGTCATCCCACTCCTGAATACAGTATAGTCTTAAAGTAGATCAAAACCCACCCTGAAGTCTATGAGACGCCGGGACAGGCTTACTCATGCCCTAACTGCATCTTGAATTGGATGCCCCACTGTGCAAAACCCTCCAGGGCACCCTATATTCTTACCTTTCCCCCGAGTCCACACATTCCCCAGATAAATCCAGATGCAGCCGCACTCTTACCCTTTATATTATGCGGGTGCACGGTTCGCGGAGACGCCGCAAATACCAGCCTGTATGTGAAGAACCAGCACTCCAAAAAAGTTCATAAAGAAGTTTGTATTGCTATAACATCAGCAAAGTACAGCAGTGGAAGTGAGTCGACGTTTCGGGGTGCGCTGGGGCCCCCTTCATCAGGACCCACCGCATGTACAAGAGAAGAACAGATCGCCATCACCATTTACAATAAATAGTAGCATAAACCAATCACATTGCCACAACTTTGAAATTTCGCGCCTGACGTCATAATGACGTCATGCGCGCTGTCATACCGTGTACAGTATTACCATCGTGAAAATCATGTCCCAGTCTGGGTCCAACAACATTATTATTATCAAGTTAAGATTGCAGAACTCACCTCCGCTCCCCGGGCGAGCCACGGATCCGTGTGCGCTAGACGCTGCCGTCCCGGTCGGCGGGGAGGTTGCTAAGCAACCTCCCTCACCGTCCCCTGATTGGGGGAAGCCGGGACTGACGTCACCTGCCCCCGGGAATCCCACCCGGTGACAGATGACGCGGCGCCCAGGTGCCTCTCCATTGGCTCCCGGGCGTCGCACACAGGCGCTCTATCCCCGGCCCTGTCACGTCCCGGCTCCGGGGCGGCAGACGGCCAGCACACACGCCGTCCGGGCCCCCCGCCTGCAGGATGGCAAAACAGTGGATCCACACAGAGTGAAAACATACACAATCAGGCAAAGGCATGGGATTGTATGCAGACAAGGTTCTAGATTATGGGGTACTATGGGGCCCATTGTTAACGGGGCCCTGTGTATTATGGATACCGAACTGTGGGATACTATGGGGCCAATCGTTAAAGGGGCCCTGTGTATTATAGGTACATAATGGATCCATCAGATTATGGAGTGCTATGGGGCCACTTGTTAAAGGGGCCCTGTGTATTGTGGATACATAACTGTGGAGTGCTATGGTACCATTGTTAAAGGGGCCCTATGTAATACAGACACATAATGTGTCCATGCCTATACGGGGACGTTATGTGTATGGTACCCCTTATCTCAGGGGCCATGGATATTCAAAGTATAGGACAGGTACTAATTGTCTCCTAGTCAGGGGATCCCTGATAAGTTCGGTCCATCTGTAGGGGCAGTTATTTAGGAAATTATACTATCCCCTATGTAGGGGAATAAACCCCTCATTATTTCAAACAGGTAGGGGCCCCCCTGTACAATCAGTCCAGGATTTGCCCCTAAAAAACAAAGAAACCAAAAGCAATAATCAAAGACCAATGGATAAAGGAGGTGGCATGGGAGGGGGAGGAAGGGGGGGCATGGGAGGGGGAGGAAGGAGGGGAAAACAATGGTACCATAGCACTCCACAGTTATGTATCCACAATACACAGGGCCCCTTTAACAAGTGGCCCCATAGCACTCCATAATCTGATGGATCCATTATGTACCTATAATACACAGGGCCCCTTTAACGATTGGCCCCATAGTATCCCACAGTTCGGTATCCATAATACACAGGGCCCCGTTAACAATGGGCCCCATAGTACCCCATAATCTAGAACCTTGTCTGCATACAATCCCATGCCTATGCCTGATTGTGTATGTTTTCACTCTGTGTGGATCCACTGTTTTGCCATCCTGCAGGCGGGGGGCCCGGACGGCGTGTGTGCTGGCCGTCTGCCGCCCCGGAGCCGGGACGTGACAGGCTATCTGCCTCTGGCCTGACAGGGCCGGGGATAGAGCGCCTGTGTGCGACGCCCGGGAGCCAATGGAGAGGCACCTGGGCGCCGCGTCATCTGTCACCGGGTGGGATTCCCGGGGGCAGGTGACGTCAGTCCCGGCTTCCCCCAATCAGGGGACGGTGAGGGAGGTTGCTTAGCAACCTCCCCGCCGACCGGGAGGGCAGCGTCTAGCGCACACGGATCCGTGGCTCGCCCGGGGAGCGGAGGTGAGTTCTGCAATCTTAACTTGATAATAATAATGTTGTTGGACCCAGACTGGGACATGATTTTCACGATGGTAATACTGTACACGGTATGACAGCGCGCATGACGTCATTATGACGTCAGGCGCGAAATTTCAAAGTTGTGGCAATGTGATTGGTTTATGCTACTATTTATTGTAAATGGTGATGGCGATCTGTTCTTCTCTTGTACATGCGGTGGGTCCTGATGAAGGGGGCCCTAGCGCACCCCGAAACGTCGACTCACTTCCACTGCTGTACTTTGCTGATGTTATAGCAATACAAACTTCTTTATGAACTTTTTTGGAGTGCTGGTTCTTCACATACAGTCCACACATTCCCCTTCTCGGATGTGCACGGCCCCGCCCTCCGCTACTGAATGGCTGTACGGGCTGCGCACAGCTGAAGGTAGGCAGCACCCCGCTCGTATGTGCGGCTAGCCGCACCAAGGGCTCAACGAGCTTGGCGTTCTGGGGGGTTTCAAACAGGGGGATATCCAAAACTGGGGTAGCGAAACTCCCGAGTTTTGGTCCACTTTAAAGTGGACCAACACCCAGGATTTTGACTATCCTGGGTGTTGGTCCACTTAGGTGGGGCACCCCGAAAACTCACCTCTCCCCGCTCCCACGTGACCTCGTCCGGCCAATGACAGCGCTCAGAGCCGCTCTGGTATGCGCGTCCAAAGCCGCTTGGACGCGCATACCAGAGCGCTGTCATTGGCTGTGTCTCTCGCTTCCCTCTAACAGGGAGCGCGCCTGCGCCGGCCATTCACAAAACGGCCGGCGCGGGAGCGCGCCCTGCTAGAGGGAAGCGAGAGACGCGGCCGCGTCTCGCGCATGCGCCGTTGGATCGCCGGTAGGGTAAGGATTGTGGGCCTCCTGGGGGGTTCCTCCCCGCGGGACATCCCGATTTCGGATGCCCCGCGGGGAGGGATCTGATCGGTCCGGGAATCTTATAGATTTCCGGGCCGATCCCCCCTGGGTGTTGGTCCACTTTAAAGAGGCATTCATATTTATTCATTCACATTCCTGGCTTTCCAGTGCTGGTCCTTTCCCTTTGCTGCGCGAAACCCCCCCCCCAGATCGCCGAGCACAACTCCCCTCTTCCCGGTCCTACGACACATGTGCCTCAGCTTGACCAATCAGCGCACTCGGAGCTGACGTCACGTCGCCTAAGTCTTCGTCTAAGGCCAGCGCGCTGGCGGCTGCATCCCCACCACTACATTCTAACAGGGAGCCTGTGAGGGATAGTGGGGATGCGGCTGCAGCAACAAGGTAAGTGTATGGGGCGACCTGGGGGGTTTCACACAGTGGGGCATCCTGATTTTGGATACCCCGGGGGGGAGGGAATTGATCTGCCTGGGAATCTTATAGTTTCCTGGGCCGATTGCGGTGGATTCTGGTCCACTTTAAAAGGTACCTTAAAGGGAATAAAAAAACCCAAAGGGAATAATAAGGCAGTAGGCAACTCACCTAGTTGTGCCCCATGTGATGCTCCTCCCTGTCCTCCAGTGCAGGAGCCAAAGCGGGGTTCCACAGTTTGTCCGTCCTTTCAATTTTATTTCTCTAGGACCATGAAAAAAAAGCGAGCACGGCAAAGTACAGTGGTCCTGTAGCTGTCTCTGACCACAGCCGAACATGCTTATAAAGCTGTCCTTCCCAACTCAGCCATGGCACAGAAATTAAAGTAAGGGAGGAAGGAAAGTGGCTTCACTTTAATTACATATAATCAGAGATTTTTTGATGCTTTGAAATGGCTCATTTTACTTAGTTCCCATGTGAGATAGAAGGGGAGGAAATTAGTGTTTGCCTGGACGGGGACTTTTGGGGCTCATTGAGATCTGCTCACAAATGGCAAATATCACGGTGAGGAGGGATTGAAAATCACCTGCCACCGAGCCTCTAACACTTCCAAGAGCCTGCAAGTGGCTTTTGCATGTGCACGCCCCAAAGATTGATCTTGCATATTGGTAGTTGAAGTTTGTAAAAGGGAGCAAATATGAAATATCAATATTTGCTGCACATTATTTTCTTAAACTTCTATTAGAGATCAATATTTCAAATACCAACACTCATATAAGCCAGAGGCGCTGCTAGGCTTTCTGGCACCTGGGGGATTCAATATGGTGTCCCCGACCTGAGCTAGGGCCCCCTTTGGCACCCCTGACCTGCTGCCCCCGGGGCACGTGCCCTCCCTACCCCCCCTAGCTACACCCCTGTATAACCTCAACAACCATCGACTTGATATACATCAGTGATTGTTAAAACCCTCCTTGTAACATCCAATGCTGTCCCAATATTCCCTCAAATGCAGTACGTTCAAATCTATGATGTGAGAAATGAGCCAACACACAAATGAAGGTGTAAAAAATGACAACAGGTTTAAAGACGAACATCAGACCTAAAATATAAAATGTCCCATTCCCCCCATCGGGCCCTACTTACCTTTTAGATGCCACCCACTGCCTGCTGCGTCGACATCCGGCAGATTTTGGGCCTGGTCCTCCTTTAGCCCCCCCCCCCCCCCCCACCGGCTTACTGTCTATAAATGACAGCATGGCTTTGCTCTTCAAAGTCCTGCACCACTCAGCAAAGTCACGCGGGAATTCGGGTGCTCTATTGCATGCCATTCATGGGCACTGCGCAGACGCAAGATCAGGAGCCCCACGCAGTGCCTAATGGGATGCAAGATGGCACTGCCCGTCGGGAGGTCGTCCAGGAATTCAAGGGACCCAGAATATGGATGCCCTTGCGAGATGAGTAAAAATTGCCCAAAACCGGACAGGGGGATACAGTTCGATGAGGCTTGGGGGAGGTTTTTACCTCCCCCGATGTTTGTCTTTAAATGCTAGCACAGCGAAAATCCTTAAACCAATCCTGTAAATTTCCCACACACAATTCCTCCAATATAAATGTTATCACTTTGTAACTAAGAAATACGAATTCAGGATGCCTATTTATTTCTAAAACACAGTCACAAGAAACAAAGGGGGGTGGCAGCCGCTCAGACCATTTTATAACTAACCTGGGAGGTGCACGTTAGCAGGGCAATTAGTACACACAAGTCTTAAAGGAGCCACAGCACTCAACCCTGTTAGCTTGCAGGCCAGCCTATAATCTGTCTCTAAACTTGGTTAAAAACAGAGGACTCGGTCACACACATCTGCAGAAGTATGCTTAAGCTGCACCACCAGCGCCAAAGTGCCTCTGTGGGGTGCAGTCCTAACTCTAATCTCTGAGAGCCCATCTGGGACATACAGTGCAATAGATAAATTGGGAGCAGGCTTACCTGAGGTTGCCCTAAACCTCTCAAGTGCAAGCCATGGGGTGGAAGGGTCAAAGACTTGTGTGTACTAATTGCCCTGCTAATGTGCACCTCCCAGGTTAGTTATAAAATGGTCTGAGCGGCTGCCACCCCCCTTTGTTTCTTTTGAATTTGTGCAAGCACATGGTGTGTGGGGTCTAGGCTGTACTGCACCACATGGCTTGCACTTGAGAGGTTTAGGGCAACCTCAGGTAAGCCTGCTCCCAATTTATCTATTGCATTATCTAAAAAAATCACCTCTACATGTGATGGGGAATTTTTACAAATGAGTTACATTATTTTTCCAATACGTTAACGATAATTTTCTGAGAGCTTGGAATTAACAGCACACTATGGGGTATGCTAAAGAATTTGCCTTTTTTTCTGCATACCCCATAGGGTGCTGTTTTCCCAAAATTGTCCTCACATCATTGGAAAATGATGTATCTCACCTGGAACAATGCCCCATCACAGGGGAGGTGTGGGTTTTTTTTTTTGAAATATTAGAACAGAAACATTTTTAGAATTTTTTTTATGCACACAAGCACACTCACATGTAAACATCAGTTCACACCCAAAATCTCACCCAAAAGTAAACTTGCTTTGCCAGATCTTTAGCATGACCCCAACTAATAGATCTATCCATCACTCCTTGCTGTAGGTGGAGCCATGCAAATCATCTTGCCCCCATCCAAGGCATTCAGAAAGCCACTGAGTGTGCAATGCCAAGGATTGGCTTAGAATGTACACAGCCAAACACCTTCCACTTGTGGACACGTTTTTTTTTTTTATCTAAGCCGTCGTGTGTGTAAAGCACCATAAAGCATGTGGAACCCATAAGTGAAAAGTGCTAAAAAACACTTAAAGTGGGCCAAAACCCAGGATTTTGACAATCCTGGGTTTTGGTCCTTTCCCCCTGTGTAAAACCCCCCAGGTTGCCCGAACAAACTCAACTCTTCCGGGTCCTACTGCGCATACGCGGGCGCTCGTCCAATCAGCGCACTTGGAGCCTCTGACGTCACGCCATCTAAGACTGCCTCTAAGGCCAGCGGCTCCAAATGCACTGGCATCATGCACCCTGCTACAGTGATAGCGGGATGTGGCCGCGGCTTGCGCATGCGCTGTTGGACCGGGAAGCAAGGTAAGTTAACGGGGCGACCTGGGGTTGTTTCACACAGGGAAGGGAATCGTTCGGCCCGGGAATCTTATAGATTCCCAGGTTTTGGTCCACTTTAAGGGCAATCAGCCTGATTCCTTCTCAAAGGAAAAAAAACAATCTCTTTCCCCAGAGGACAATCCCCCATGACAGGATTAGGCGCTACATACCCCTCAGCTCTGAAGAACCTTGGGGCTGATCTTGTCCTCAGGTACTAGCCAAAGCTTTCTCTGTAGAGTTCAAGCAAACTCCCTCAGCCTACCTTTCCCTGGCGGTTGCCTGACCAGGTACTAGGAACAACTTTGACCCCTGCTTTCTGAGGTGACTGGCCTCCTGGTACTAACAGTGTTCGCACCCACCTTTCCCTGCTGCCATCTGCACCAATTACTGTCCCAGTTTTTGGGCACTCAGGAAGTTACCATCCTCGTACTCATGGGAGCCTCAAGTGGGAGCACTGGGCAGAGGTCGGAAGCAAGTTCAAAAGAAACTTTCGACCCCTGGTCATTAGGAACAGCACCACTCCAGAGGTACAACAATGACACAATGGCTTCTATGCGCTGCCCAACCTTGGCCAGACACTGGTAGAACTGGTAGTAAGGCCCATTACTTAGAAAAAGGCAATACTAACCAATCATTATGGGTGGACTGGTGCAACATCCACCTAGGCCGGCTACCAACCTACTTCCACTGATGAACTTGCATTACTAAGATTACTACAGATAATACACTTGAGCTTCATCAGCACAATACTAGAAATATTTGGTTTTATGGGGAGTGAGACTTGGTGAGTACCAAAACACAGTCGCAAACCAGTATGTGGAGAGACCCATGTTAGGCTTAGTATAGGAGGCTAAAGGGACCAAAAACCCTTCACTCAAAAGTAAAGAAAAAAGCTTTCCTAAAATGGAAATGATTTACATATTTCTAGTTAAAATGAATGTTCATGTCTATGCAGCAGTACAAACACGTAGGGGCACTGGTGTCGGCACCCTAACAATGCAATGTGCATCTGCACAGAGACAACTTGGAATGCGCCTGTGCGAAGGTGCAACGCTCCCAAATGGGCGTTCACACACACAGTTCCGAAGATGGGTCCGCACGTTACCATCAAGAAGATGTCAAGAGCCGCTATTCAGTGCCAGTAATCATTCTACTCATTGCTACCTGGTCTTCAGCCTTCTGGGTTCGGAAACAGCATCTCTGCATCTGAAACTATAAATAAATAGGAATACCTGTCTTGTTAATCGACCCAGAACTGGACTTTGACTACCCTATTGGACAGGTTCGTAGCTAGGGGGGAGCGGGGGGGGGGGGGGCACATGCCCTGGGTGCAGCAGGTCAGGGGGGCGCCAACAGGAGGCCTGAGCACAGGTGGGGGGCGCCATTTCAAATGTTTGCCCCTGGTGCCAGAAAGACTAGCTACTCCTCTGCTATTGATTACCCTACTTGTTGCAAAGCAAAACCAGTCTTGCTTTCCCTTTAACAGCAAGACTTAAGCCCTTCAAACATCAGCCCCTTCTCCATGGCAGGACCCCCCACCGCTGAGGCTTCTTTTACCAACTCTTCATACACCAGTCCTCCTGTTCCTCAGCTCAGGGAACCCTGTGTCACCTTCAAGGAAACCCGGACTCGAGGTACAAGGGTTGTCTTCTCCTCGTTCAGGACCCCAAACAGGTAGGTGATACCATGCTCCACCATCCACAGTACCCTAATAGGTGCATGTGTTCAGTGTGACATTGATCAACCGATTTCCCTGTATGACTGACATTTGCACTGCAGGGGATCTGGGTTAGTGATGTGGGGGAGCGTTTTTCATTTTTGGCTGGCAGACTCTGCAGGGTTGCTTTAAATTATGATGTTTTTTTACTGTTCTTACTTAAGGAAGACCGACAGTCAAAGATAACTTAAACCAGACCAACACAACAAGCATTGCTCCTATGCATCCCTCCCCAGGGCAATTTAGATTGCTGCACATAAATATTATTTTACCTTTTTTTAACTCTTGCTGAGGTAAATATTATAAATAAAATGGTGGTGCATGCATTTGCAGGCGACCTGCATACAGGAAGTGCTGCTGGGCTTCCTGTTACTGTGCATTGTCAGTTATGTCAGTCGAATCCAGGCAGCAACATGGCTGAGATGCTACGAGAGGAAGCTCCAAAATGGCAGCTACCTTTCTGTTCCACCTGTGCCAGGCTGTTGGTCCGGTTTAAATATTCAGTTGCTACTGAATTAAATCTTTTGTCCACCAGTGACTATCCTGAAATCACCCTGACTGCCATACACTGACTTCTGGGATGAAACAAAATGTATCTATTACAAAGGGTATATTTTTTGCTGGATCATTGCTATGTTCCAGCCACAAGGTCTCTCCTTGTTTCAAGTTTAGAATTACGCAACAGTTCTTCTTGTGCAATGGACCTTGGTTACTTAACACGTAACCTTTGGATTTATCAAGAGTGGGTGGACTTGGCAGTGACAGTCGGGGAGGGTTATTTATGTGGTGCAGCCTAAATGGTTTGGACATTATATGAATCTCTTTCAGATTTTGACATTCACAGACACAGAGCTCAGAAATTAAGACACAATTCCAAATATTTGCAATAATTATGGAAGAGGTTGAATGACAACGTATGTTTCTCTTGCATGCTCTGGGCCAATGAGATAAGCATGGGTGGGCAAATCTGTCACAAAATCCAATGACATTTAAAATAAAGAGTCTTTTCCATCTTTAGAGGGTTTCTGATGATACTTTAGGTGTGCAGAAACTCTCTCTGATATGTCCATAGAGTTTTGATTTAGCTGTTGCAACTGCTGCTTTGGGAATATGACCTGTGACTCTGTGAGTCTTGCTGGCTCAGCACAGATCGGGCTCCCACACAGACGTGCTGGCTGCCAGCATAACTCTCCATAAACACAATATTTCACAGGTGCCCTGACCTCCTGAGGCCGGACCACTCTAGAAACACTGCTGTATTGTGCTCAGATTTCTAAGGGTTCAGTAAAGTGACTCTTAGGCCAGTATCAAAAACTTGATTTTATTTGAGCGGAAAGCATTTTCTTCACCTGGTTCTATTGCTCAGTTACATGGCAGGTACATTGCCATGTAGCATTTATTAGCTGCAGACATATATGTTTTTGCTCTGCAACTGGCGAGCGCGGGGATGACGTCCTTCCTGTGGGGGGGTATAAAGGACGAGTGTTTCCACATGGAAACACAGGGAAACGCTGTGCTTGGTTGGTGGCAGGACTGACCGGGACCTGGGAAATCAAAGGGGAGCTACAACTGGGACTATTATACAGGTGAGAGATCAGGCTGGGTTTATAATTGGGAAAGAGTTCAGGTATACTTGGTTTGATTATATTGTAATCGCATTATAGGATTGAACAATATCAGCTGCAAAATAATTGAATACGTGGGGAAACAAGAGGAGAATAGCTTCTTTGATGTTTTTTGAACCCACAGAGAAAAAGGTGAGAGGCCAGGTGGCCCATAGATAAGCATATAGCAGAATAGTAAATGAGATATTAAATGCAATATTATAAATATTTTTGGCAGGACAGACCCGGTCACCTCCTGGCCAGTTTGCCACAGCGGTCCCACAAAGTGTTTTAAAAGGGTAAGCTAGAAACCATACATATAGAGAGAAGATACCAAAATAATAGATGAAAATAATAATATTGGCGTGTAATCTTTTATAGACAATAGGGTTGATTCAGAGAGACAAAAAGACTTTTGTTTTTGTGTCGATCTGTGTTTTTTTTAATATCCCGCTCTCGCATGAGTGTACGAGCGATTCTATGCATGCATGCTGTAAAGTCTTCGTCCGTTTGTATGCCAGAGTACGAGAATGTCATTTTCCAGCGTTAGTTTTCCGTTTTCTTTTTTCATGTTACGTCGGCTTTAGTTTTTGCCCTTTTTCCATCGTCTCCTTCCACGAATCCTTTACATTTCCCGTTAGATTCTGTTTTCCTTTTTCAATAAATAATCGTCCAGACGAAAATCCTTACGATCTTACGCCTGTGCACTACAAACTTAACTCATTAAAGTGCTCGCCTACATATTTGCTTCACTCACTTCTGCTACAATGCTTAGCTAAATCACTTTGCGCTTTCCTTCTTCTTCCATTTATGACCCCTAAAACTCACCTAAATCACTTTGCGCTTTCCTTCTTCTTCCATTTATGACCCCTAAAACTCACCTAAATCACTTTGCGCTTTCCTTCTTCCATTTATGACCCCTAAAACTCACCTAAATCACTTCGCGGTTAGGTTCTTCTTCCATTTTTTTCACCCCTAAAACTTTCCCAAACCACTTCACGGTCATGTGAATCTTCATCTCGAAGTATTTCTCGGCTCATTCATTTTGTGTTAATGTATTTTGTAAATGAAATGACACTGAAACATATATATTTATATATATTTTTTTAATTCACAAATGCCATTTTTTGGTGGCTTTTTTTTTTTTTAAATAGTATTTATAAAAAGTTCTAAACTTTTTAATTTTTTTAATTTAAAAATACGACATTTAACATTTTTTAAACATTTAAAACATTTAACAATAAAAAACTATATACATGGCAATGGCAGGACCCAGAACATTAGTCTTCATCTGTGGTCCCGAACGATGTCCGAGTCACGCAGCTCCTGCATGTCGGCCACCAACTGAAGGACCCTTTCACTCATTGCTGCCACTCTGGCACGTGTGGTCCCTGTATAAAAAAGAAACAAACATTATTTGTTGGCAAATACAAGTTTCTCACCTGTGGATGTTTTTTATTTTTTTAGGTGGGAAGCTAACTAATGACGCCATATGTCATTATGCTAAGTAATTAATCTAAGGAAGTGGGCATATGTCATTATGCTAATGCCATTGACTATGGCTTTAGGTATCTTGGTGATCATGTCAATTACCACATAGTCAAAAGAATGACATTACAACTTACTTCGTTGGTGGCCGACGTGTGTGTCGGGGACCACCCTGGGTTCTGGGCCCTGCCACTGCTGGGAAGCTGAAGCTGTAGAGACATGTCAAATAGGGTCACTTCTAATGTCTTAGTCAACAGTAAGCAAATGACAATTTCAATGTGTGTGTGACATCACCCACCTTCTCCATGTGCCTCCTGGGCCTGATCTGCTGCAGACTCTTCCACAGATCCTTCACCCGGTACATTAACATCTAGAAAAAGAGATTAAGGGAATCAGCTTTGTTTTAAATAGCATGTATGGGTGTGTGCTTACCTGAAGAGTCACATACCAGAGGCTAACGGCTCCGTCTCTGGGTACGACTCTCTGCCCACGCCGTGACGCCCCTCCTCTGTAGAAAGGTCCAGGGACTGGTCAGAGGCCGCTACAGAGGAGGGGTAGGAACGTCGCCCTGGAGATCCACCACCTTCACTTTGTGCTGCAGAATCATGCAGCACTGGTCGGCCTGTGCGCCTCCGGGTGCGTCGGATTCGGTACTCCATTTCCAGCACTAGAAAAGAAAAGCATTTATAAATAAAGGCCTACCTTGTGAATTAGTTACATCTAGCATGCTATGTACTTACTTGGGAAATGGAGTCCGAAAAATCGCCGCACCCGAGGCATGTGTAGCCGTTTCAGGTCCGACCAATGCTGCATGATCTGCGTATGGGTGAAGGTGGTGTCTGTCTCATGCTGGATCCTGGAAACGATCTCCAGGGTGACGGTCCTCTTCTCAAAAGAGTTGAGCAGGTAGTCGTACCTGCGCTGAAGCATCGTCTCCTCCTCGGACACATTTGCCACCGGCACAGGTGGCAAGGCACTCTCCATATGCCACATCGACGCCTGCAAGTTTAGTGGCCACCCAGGCAAGGACCCCAAGTCCATTTCCAAGTCCAGTACATTCTTTATCCAGCCACCTGTCCAACATTTCTACCCAACACAGCCAGCCCAGAATGTCCCCCGAATTACCTGCAACCACAGATGAGCCCGAACATCAAGCAATAGGGCGGACATTACGCCGAGGCCAGTTGAGTGGCAGGTTTGGGGAGGCCCAAACTCTGGCATTGGCTAGTGGGCTGACCTTACATTATGATGAACTATATGGGCGAAAATCCAAAGCAACCAGCAAATTGCGCAAAGCAGAAATTTTAGAGGAGCTCACCAGACAGGTCAATGCAGTGGGGGAGGAGCTCAAAGATGTGGAGCAGATTCAACGCAAAATATCGGACCTTAAGTATGCAGCACGGAAGAGAAAATAAATGGCGCAGTTACAGGTACATATATGACTTGTGCATTTGTCTGCTTCTTGTATTGTCAACATTTTCCTACATTTGCCAAACTATATTTTTCAGCTTACAAACTGGCGGAGGCTTCCCCACTAAATTTAATTTAATTTAACAATTTACCAGAGCTGAGGAGATGGTGCTGGGGCTGATACATCCCTTGGCCTTAGAGGGCCAATCGGGGCAACGGGACACGGACATCCCTACAGGTTAGTAATGTTAGTGTGTATGTGAAATGTTTTAAACGTGTAAAATGAGGCTCACAGGCATATATGAACACATGCCCCTAGGGAGTGGCTTGTAGGGGAGGTTACAGTTTTAGCAGGGTATGTAATGTCTGTGGAATGTTCATTTTCTAATTTGCTAGGCCATACATGACCTTGGACAGTATTTATGGTCACTATTAAGGTCTAAATATTAGCAAAGGACTGCCTGTTATCATATCCAACACTTCCTTCTTTGTCTTTAGGCCACTTGGGTTTGAGCTGTGCTTTGGTCTCAAATACTTGATCTGGGGTCAGGGAAAGGTCTACATAGTAAGAATGCCCACCAGCATACTCCTAAGCAAAATGCTCTTTGCAAGCTGAGTGTGGGTCCCTAATGGCCCTTTAGGGATGCGTGAAGCCTCATAACATGCAGTACATGCATGTTTGTATTATTTAGGGTAACCAATGTGTATGTACAGGGTGACTCATACATAACAGATAATGACATTCATAGTGAAGGTCAACTTGGACCGTTGGGGGAGTTGCCATTCCTGCTTGCCCACGTGTTTTATAGAAGCATATGTAGTAATACAGATCCCCAATGCATATTTGGGTGTTTACGTGCCTTTTTTTTACATTACAGGCCAGCATCAACCCTCAGCTAGTGTGGAAGCCTCATCCAGTACGGTAAGTGTACGGTAAGTGTATTTTGCTGAATCTGTTGATGCATGTGAATGAACATGACTAATTGGCATAACAAATATATTTAGGGCCCAAACTGAACACACTGATGGAGGAAATCCAGGAGATGGAGGAGGATGCCACCTTGATGGGACCTTCACAACAGACCCCCCCTGGAACATAATCTGCAACTGTCCCAACATGTTTCTTCACCAAATCCTCTGCAGCAGAGTGAAGCTGGCCGCATGCTGCCAGGCCACTGTGGGCAGCATGCAGAGACTGAGCCTACATTCCCCGGTGGTAGGTCTGCTGCAGAGGATTTGGCAAGCACATCTGTGGCTGTTGGTCGGCCTAGACGTCCATCATCTGCAGGCGCTCCAACCCGGGGAATTGGGAGGCATAGTCAGCTACGTCGCCCAGTTTCCCAGGGAAGGCGCGTGCCGATCATGGAGTCAGCATGGCACCATGAGAGGCGTTTATTTTGCCAACTGACTGAAAGAACCACAGAGCAGCATCATGCACAATTAGAGACCATAAATAATACATTAAACACCATGCTGGACGAATTTAGGTCAGCCAACAACCACATGGCCACCTTATCTACTAATTTCACAGCCATGATTGAGGAAGTTCGAACTAGCAACACCCACATGGCCACCTTAACTAGTAATTTCAGTGCCATGCTGGATGAAGTTCGAACAAACAATAGACACATGTTGGAACAGTTGCAGATTATGAATGCCACACATGCCCAGGTGATGGGCCAGCTCCAAGGCCCACCACCAGGGTTTTATGAGCATCAACCATTTTAATAACTATTTGCCCTGTATCTGCTCCACATCTTTCCTCTACATCTCTACTGTATTGACCTGTCTGGTGAGCGCTACCAATATAGCCTTTTGGTATGGCTTTGCTTGTATGCTTTGGATTTTCGCCCATATAGCTCATTAGAGTGCTGAGATAGCCCACTAGCCAATACCTGTGCTCAAGCCTCACTGAACCTGCCACTCAAGTGGCGCTGCAGGCTTTGGCCTAATTACATGGCTTCTGGCTCATCCTGTTTGTAAGCATGATTGGGGGACATTCTGGGCTGGCAAACTACTACCTTGAACCCTGGCAGAGATTGTACTGGACTTAGATTTGGACTGGGGCTTCTTGTTTGGGTGGGTACACCAAAAAATAATAAAAGATTTAGACTGAAGAAATAGGGGGAACCCACCCTCCCCCAAAAAAGTGCCGGGCTAGAAATGAGTGGCACTACTCATAAACATACAAAATTAGGAAAAGTTTATTAATCTAAATGGTTAAACAATTATAACATACTAACACAATTTACATGAACACAATAGACATAACAAGACAAATATAAAAAAACATCAGGGGGGACCGGAGGTCTGCCAAATTCATCAAATAACCCTAAAAATCATCCTGAAACGAGGGCACCTAATAATCAGTCTAAAATATGTGCAAATCTGCAATCAATTGTGCAATTGTGCCAAACATATCAACACTATTTACAAAAGAAAATATCAAAAAACGCTCAAATAAGTCACAGGAGGACTAACCAGGGTGTGCAAGGCAAATAGAAATAATTCAAAAATATGATAACAAAGAAAAAGTTACAGTGCATATATACAGACCAACCGGGGTACCCCTGAGAGGATAAGGCGCCAACGCGTGTCGTAGTGACCACACACTACTTCATCAGGGCGGCAATGAGTGGGGCCCCACAGTAAGTCCCTTATAAAGCAATAGGCATGCCCGCCCCGCAAAAGGAAGGACCAATCACAGCCCGCAGGACACAAATCCCACCTCATCCCCCGCCTCCAGTGCGTCCCGTATGGCCAGTGCGCAACCTCACAGGTCTGTAGCATAATGACCGGCATGTTGATTGTAGTACAGCTGAGCCGGGACTCGCACGTGCGCACTCCGGCCGGAAGTGTGTCACGCGAGCCCCGCTCGCTGTTGCCAGGCAACACACAGCGCACTTGGCAGCAATAAAAACAAACAGAACTGGGGCGTCAGGAGGAACACCAACATGCCCCAGCTCCAAAAGGCCCGCCGGATGCACGGGAGGCAGAGTATGCAGCAAAACAAGTCCACCGCTAGAGGCCGAGGCGCACGTGAGTCACGGTCCCCATCTCCGTGACGTCACCAGCGCTCCGGCCGCCTGATACAATATAACAGCCCGAGAGTGACAGGGCAGTGAAAGCAGGAATAAATCAGCACCCATGGGGATGGTGGAAGGAGATGCTGCATGCCAGCAGGGGAGAGGGCGGCTTGCGGCGGGATTGCTGTGATAGATCCATAAAGGAGCGGACAATGTGAAAATAAATGCCTAACATGCTAATGTGCTGTGACAGAAACCTGTCAGCACTAGCCAGTGCAGGGATCACTGGGGGAACCACCTTCCTATCCTAATAAGACAATATTGTACAATTAACAACATATAACTGAATTAATCAACCATTTAATAATAAATAATCAATCTATATACATGAGATCACACAACAAAAAGTTAAATTAATACAATCAAACTGGTCCTATGTAATTAACAAAATTGATCTGCAACTATAATAGTAGATTAATAAAAAGTCATTCATAGTGGAGAAGGGTCATACATCACAACAGCAGCTATGGAAGCCAGCATCCAAAACATGCAGCATTTATTGTAGATGCTTAGGGTCAAGTCTCTTGGTCCAGACTTGCACCTGCAGATTGTATCCATCCAGAATATATCACAACGCAGAGGAGCCAAGGCTTCAGGTAAGTAGGGATCACCCAATCAACCACCACAGGCTTGTCTCAAATACTCATCCGAGACACTGGGGGACACGATGACCGAAGCTCCCTCCACCAAACCATCCTCCAGAGGGGAATCCAGTTGGGACATTGTCCCACATAGATGGATTTGAGGCAGCCAGAACTCATACAGTTGGGGCCCAATAAGAGGCATAGGAAACAAAAGGCTATGACCCGGGTACCACGGGGTGGAATCCTGGACCACAACATGTGTATTCCTAGAGGGTCATCCAAAAGAGGCTCTCCACAGCATTCTGATAGGGCATCCCATTCCACACGCGCCGATAGATGATGTCTGTTAGTGATTCCTCTGTTCTGTCACTTCACTTGTTGTGACAAAAATATCACCTCCACCTCAAGGCCTGTGCGATACCCCTATTCATATCTATAATAAAAAATATCAAAGTTAACAACCGTGAAAAGTGATAAAGTGAAAGTGAAACAAACCATTACAATACAAGCACAACATCACTCCACAAAGCCAAAAACACGTGCACTACCTATACGACAACACTGATGACTAACCACCAAAAACACCTAAAGTGGGTGCATGTGCCCCCATTTACACATCCAAGGAAAAGCAAGTGACCACCTATACCACAAAGTGTCACTGCACCTTAAGTGAACCACCTCATACCCCCAGGAACGGTGTGAAGGACACATCTTCATTTAGACCCACAGGATGTTGTGAATTAAGTAGGTAAATCCACCTTAGTTCTTGTTGAAGTAGTTTGCGTTTGAGGTCTCCCCCCCTAGGGCCCGTCACGACCCTTTCTATACCCATAACCCTAAGTAGTGTATAATCTGAATTATGGGCCCGCAAAAAGTGTCTGGCTACCGGGGTAATGGTCTTACCTTGTTCCACATGTTTCGTTGCCAGGCGTATGCTTGAAATATGAGCCTGTAGCCTGGCCTTCAGACTATTTCTAGTTTCCCCAACGTACAGTTTGGGGCACGAACACCAGAGGGCATAAATGACCCCCGTACTACGACAGTTAATGAACTGCCTAATGGAGAAAGTTTTACCAGTGGTTATGTTCCGTACCCACTTGTCCTTGATCATGTACTGGCACACGGAGCACCCACCACAGGGGAAATTTCCAGTGATGCCGTGCTCCGCAAGCCAGTTCGAGGATGGCCTGAAATGGCTGGGGCAAAGGATATCTCTCATATTAGGCGCACGTTGTGCCACCATCCTGGGACCCCCTGATATCCATCTAGCCAAGTCCGGGTCAGATTCCAAGATGTTCCAATGTGATTGCAATATGCGTCTAAGTCTACTCCAATCACGGTTGTATTTGGTGCAAAATCTGATTTCAGACTTACCCTGGCGCCTCTTCCTCGGAGTCAAGAGTGTATCTCTGGGTGTAGCCTCTGCACGTTCCCAAGCCCGTTTTATTACTTGTTTCGGGTAGCCCCTTTTCTCAAAACGAGCACTCAAGTCTCCAGCTTGTTGTTGGAAATTTACATCTTCAGAACAATTCCTTCGTACCCGTAAAAACTGACCAACCGGTATACCGTTCTTGAGGGCCGAGGTGTGAAAGCTATCATAGTGGAGGAGTTTATTGGTCGAGGTGGCCTTACGAAACAAATCAGTTTCGATCTTCCCATCCTCCCTCAACACAATGTTTAGATCTAGGAAAGTAACACTTGTCTTTGATTTATATGTAGTCAAATAAATGTTATACTCATTCACATACAAAATTAAAGGAGAAAATAATAATTACAGGCACAAAACAAACAGGCAACAAAAATTAGGCAGAATGTGTCTGAATCAAATTGGCCCGAACTGCTTGGCCAGAGGCACTAGGTGTGCCACGGTAGTGGTCTTCTGGGTCCTGGCTGGGTGGAGAGGGGGGCAGATCCAAATACCGGGGGACACGCTGCATGATGGCATAGTTATGTAAGACACGGCAGGCCAGTATGATGTCTATGACCTTTTTGGGGTCATACTGGAGTGCTCCCCCGGTATGTTCCAAACACCGGAAGCGTGTTTTTAAGAGGCCAAAGGCCGGTGTGCCCGATTGTAGGCGTCCTGTGCGGCATTCTGTGGCTGAAAGGACAGGCGTCAGCGGCCAGGGAATTAGTGGATAGCCGGAATCCCTTGAAAGAATAAGAAAATACTAACATAAATTACACATGACACAAAAATGTATTTAAAAAAAAGGGTTGTTCACCCTGAATAAGAGCCTATCTTATATGTTAGACCCACCCTGAACATACAGATTGTTTCTTTAGCAGAGCAGCCTAACACCATCTACTGCATGTTCTGACCCTTTAAACATCCAAAATGGCGGATGAGGGCAAATCAGGCAGACTGCTAACAGGAATTGGCTTAGACTGTGCTGCTCAGCATTCTTGGATCTCTTACCTTTTCAGGACACAAGATCTGCTTTGTGTGAGCCAAGCACAGCTCTAACCCGCCCCCTGCACTTTATCCCGCTCTCCTCTACTCAGTAAGTGTCATGCTTCTGAGCAAAGATGGCGCAGACCCTATCAAAGTCAATAACAGAATTGCAGCCGAGTGTTTGGAAGAATAATAAGTAATTTACTAGAAAGTATAAATATATTATTTACTAATTGTGGAAACTCATTTTGTAAGGGTTTGTGTTTTGCTAAAGATCATGGTTAAGGTCCGGTTTCACCTGTCATCAAGGGGTAAAAACAGCCATAGCTTCAGACATGGGTCAGAAACTATATTAATAGGCATACATTGAAAAGGGAATGATGTTAATTGCGTCAACTACCAAGGAATCATCCACCAGAGAATTCTCCAGACTCAAACCGACGGTACAATCCAGATCGTCGCAAGATGTATGCATCATGGGATGAGCCTGGAACCGAATATCCAGGGCCACCACTGCTTGGACATTCAGTGAGTGGTCCATTTTGCGGTTCCTGTGAAAGAAGAAAAAATAAATAAATTAGCAAGGCTAGGTAAATTACTCAAACAATAACTCCTAACATCCTGCAAAAAACATGTTGGCCAATACAAATAACACTAACTAAGTACCTAACTATTTTTTAGGCCTACAAAGGATATGTATGTTGGGTCAACTAAATATTAACTTTCACATGACAAATTAAGGTCCACATGCAAATGTTTGGCTTTGGGCTACATGAAAAACATTGATGACGCTAAATCCGGCCAAATATATCACATGAACAATTTACAAGGAGGGATTAACAGATATACAGTGTAAGCTAATTCACAGGGACTATTTACAAGGAGGGATTAACAGATATACAGTGTAAGCTATTTCACAGGGACTATTTACAAGGAGGGATTAAGAGATTTAGAATACCATTTATGTCAACTATATAAAAAATGACTGAACTTCCTATAGATGTACTCGTCGACTGCCGGCAACGTGGGTGCAATCAATGGCACCCATGACGTTGGGCATGTCGGCGATATTATAAAATGCCAGCTTAAGCGTGTTCCAGGCTACCATGTCGTCAGGAAAAAATATATATTTCTGACTAATGGTAGCCATGCCTTCCAAAAACTTGGATAGCGCACAGCTCAGCGTAGGCTGGGAGATCCCCATGGAGAGGGCACCCAGCCTCTGGAACGAGTTGTTCACCAAAAATTGCAGGCAGCCAAGCATCTTGGTCATACCTGAAATTGCTTGCCCCTTCCTTGTGGTGCGGGCTAACCACGGCCGCAGCTCACTATACAATTTATGGAGGGAAGAGCATTTAAGTCTGGTCAGCTCGAACAGCTCAACGTCATGCATGCCATCGATATGCATGCGTCGCCGGTGCAATCTGGTCTCGGCCCTGCTGACACATTCAATTCCCATTAGCTGGAGCTCGTGATGCTCCTCCACAAAGGCACACAACTGGTTCATTGCAAGGGTATCCAAGGTCAAAATGGTCCCGTAAGGGGATCGTAAATGAAATGGTTTTATAGGGTGGTGGTCCCTCGACAATCAGTTCTCTGAATGAGACGCAAGCCCATACCAATAATGTAAGTTATCTGAACGAACGCAAAATATCAGATTTTGATGGGAAAATGATCCGATTTGCTTTCGTTCTTCGAAAATGCATATACGCATTAGCCCGAACGTTCGTAAGAATGGAAAATGGAACGAAAAAAACAAATAAAATGACAAACACACACAAAAACTTTCACAGACAGCTACGAAAGTCCAGACGAATGGGCCTCTGAATCGAGCCTATTGTCTCCAGTTAGAGCTGTTTCATCTGCATTTTCTCCCAGAGGGGTAAGAAAAGCCACATAAAGTGCTTGATTCAATAAAGGTAGAAAAAAATTCTCATGGTAGTAAAAAATTCAATTCATGAGAAAAAAGCCTGAGAATGTCACTGTTACTGAATCACTAGATAATAAGACAATGACAGTCAATGGCAGCTTTTACTACAGTGTAGAAGGGAGTAAACAGTTCTCTACTTTTCTTAGGAGTAAAAAGTGCCATTGACTTTCATTGTTTTCCTATCAGGTGATTCAATAACAGTGAAATTCTCAGGCTTTTTTCTCATGAATTGAATATTTTACTACCATGAGAATTTTTCTCTACCTTTATTGAATCGAGGCCAAAGTCTCTACTACATTGAGGAAAATAATTTCTGCATATATTTTGAAATCTGTACATTTAAAGAGTCCTAGAAGGTAATACCATTGTTTCTAATAACCATATGCCTACATTTGAGATTATATTGAGTATAACCATGAATCGTACACACAGTACTAAAACTAAACAATTGTTTTTCTGTTCAGGTATTGAGAAAGCCGAGAGGCGAAACATGTCTACCTGTTCCATAGGAAGAGGGACAATAGTCCCTAAAAATAAGCAAATGAGAATTATATTGAAATGTATCAGGAACATTGAATATTTTGTGTGGAGAAGCACAACTATCCCCTCGATTCAAAGAGCAAAAGTTAATTGATTTCGTATCGAGAATCGTAAGTTTGGGTGGGTGTTAGTCATTTTTTCCTGTTTTTTTGGCCATTTCCGACTCGCACGAGCCTACGTACGAATGCGTATATGCTCTTACGATCAGCGGAAGTTCGTTCCTAAATTTTAGGATCAAAACGTAAAACTTAGGATCAAATCCTAAAACTTACGATCAAAACGTAAAACTTAGGTTAATTGGATGTGTTTAGGTGTGATTCAGAGAAACCTCTAAACGCGTTTTAAAAGAAAGCCACAGCCAACACCTTTTAGCAGCCGGATTGCTGTTCGTGAACAGGTTTTTTGGCTATGTGGAGGAGTCTGCGCGTCTTGAGCTCCAATGAACTGCATGTATCAGCATGGCCGAGGCCATAAATTGTATGGCAATGCATACCTGATTCATGTATGCCTTATAAAAGCATTTTAATGTGGACCTTAATTAGTCCTTTGCATGTAAACCTTTATTTTGCAAGATATTTGCGTTAATTAAAGAAACTTATGTCCTTTGTTATTTATTTTAAAATTGAGGTACTAGAATAATATTTTTAGATTGCATTTATTGGTGTAGTTGTTTACCTTTGCTTTGTTTAATTATTTAAGCACATCTTTGGTCAGATGCATCACACTTACTGAGGAGAGGAGAGCGGGATAAAGTGCAGGATGTGGGTTACTGTTGTATTTTGTACAGACACAGCAGAGCTGGGGGCATGGAAAGGTCAGAAATCAAAGAATCCAGAGCAACACAGTCACAAGGCCCTTTCTGTTTGCAGGCTGCCCGATAATACCTGAGCCGCCATCTTGGCTGTTTCTAGGCTCATAACATGCAGAAGTTGCTGGGTGTTTTTTAATATTTGTGAGCAATCTGTATGTAGAGGGTGTGGGTAACCACACTAAAAATTAAAAGTTGTACCATTTGAAGCATAAATATTAAAATTAAATCCACAAGTAAAAAATGCAAGTTAACTAAAAATTAAACAAAGTAAGATTTACTTATGCAAATGCATTCATTAATGGTTGGTTACTACAAAATGAATGAAATAAAGAAAATTAAAAGACCAAATATTTAGAATGCACTTTAATGAGGTAAGTTTGTAGTGCGGAGCCGCAAGATCAGAAGGATTTACGTCCAGACAAAAAAGGAAAAAGGGCAAAACCAATGTTGCAACCTGAGAAATGAAACGGAAAATTCAGGATGGAAACTGACATAGGTCTGATTCCCGAACTGCAATACGAACGGACGTATATTTTAGGATAGAAACGTATTTGCTTATTGAATCACTCGCAAGTTCATACGAACGCACGAGCGGACGTGAAAAATAGGATGATCGTGAGCCAAATCCAAGCTGTTACATGTTTCTTTGAATCAACCCCTATGTGTATGAAATTATTCATTCATGGACTATGTATGTTTTAAAGTGGACCTAAATAAAACAAGCACTGAGAAATTTTAAAACAAGCTTGATGAGGTCGAATGATTGGGTCATGGGAATGGGACCCAGCTTTAGGGCCCCAAAGGTTTTGGAAGTGTTGAAAAAGACCCAACTTTTGAACCAATCTAATAAACAATAAGCAAGAGAGGTCTCCCTTGGGGATCCTTATTAAAGGATCCTCTGTTTGGGTTTTTTAACATTTATTAGAAAATTATGGGAATTACACCCCAGCGAGACCCATGGGTAGCGCTACTGTGGCACAAAGCTTACCTACAAACAGAACAAACTTTTTACATTCATCATGATGACCACTAAACAGACCATTGCAAAAGTTTGGAAACCAACGGGTTCTTCATAAAGGTAAAGCTTACCAGCATACTAAACGATAAACATGACATTTTTCTGACTATTTGGGAACCCTGGATTAAATATGCTGCCCCCAATCTCTCTCCATTGGCATTGAACTGACACTGATCGGGAAACCAAAGGTGCAGGTCAGGGACCACCCCGCCCCTCCCCTTCCACACCTACCCCACCTCAAATCCTATTAGCACCCCCCCCATTAATTGTCTTCCAATATATTTGTGCAGAGTTAAAGGCTATGAAAGGGGCTGAGGGGAAATTCTTTGTAGAGCTCTCACCTTCCCTATTAGGTTATTGATATAATTCTGTCTTTTGATAAAGCCGGCGAGACACTGTACGCGTTGTCATTGTTGGCAACAATATTCTGTATGTACGCAAAGTTTTAACTTCTATCTTTGCCAGGAAATGTTGTAACATTTGTAACATTGAAAACTCAATAAAAAGATTAATACAGAAAAAAATAATAATATTTTATACTATTATGTATTTTTCTATAGCCTATCATATAATGGCATTTATATTTTAGAGGTGTTTAAAGTGGACCAAAACCCAGGATTTTGACTATCCTGGGTTTTGGTCCTTGCCCCCAGGGCACCCCGGGGCTGCCCCGCTGTGTGAAACCCCCCCGGTCGCCCCAACAAACTTACCTCTTCCCGGTCCTACGACGCATGCACGGCCACTCCTCCAATCAGTGCGCTCAGATCTACTTGAGCCCCTGTGTCCAGGAGCTCATCTAATACGAGAGTATACGAGCGTGCTGGCAGACACATCTCCCGCTTCCCTCTAACAGGGAGCGGGCCTGCGCCCGGCCATTCATAAATACCTGGTGCAGGCACGCGTCCTAGAGGGATAGCGGGGATGCGGTCCACTGCTTGCGCCGCTGGACTGGGAAAGAAGGTGAGTTTATGGGTGACCTTTGGGGTTTCACATCGCAGGGCATCCCGATTCCGGATGCCCTGGGGGGATCGAATCAAAGGGCCCAGGAATCTTATAGATTCCTGGTCTGATCTCTGTGGGTTTTGGTCCACTTTAAAGGGACTGTGCAATGACAATAACAAGGCAGCAAGCAGATCATCTGATGCCCGTTCCATGTGCCTCTCCTCCATTTCTTGCAGAACCAAGTAGAAGCTGTAGCAGGGCTCCAAAGTTTGCCTTGCTTTCAATTTTATTTCTCCAGGACCACACCAAAAAGTGGTCAAACTCTCCCTTGCTCTCAGCGTGAGTGATCACAGCACGTCGTAGAGATCCTTTAGCTGTCTCTGACCACAGCAGTATGCTCATGACTCGTATAGCTGCACCATGACACACCCTTTCCAGCTTAGCTACGACTGAGAAATTGAGGCAAAGGGAACAGTTTTGCCCAGAATACATAATTTCTTTACATTTACATTTCCTTTTGTAAGCAATTGTTGGATAAAGACCAACTCCTTCTCCATCACAGTGACTAGGGCATGCCACACTCCATACACTGCAACAGGGGGTATATCAAGCAATCCCCTGGCTCACTTCAATGGGGGAGGGGGTGTGGATGCCAGGGCCACCATCAGGGTAGGACAGACAGGATCCCTGTATGGGGCCCATTTGTCAGTCCTGAGCGAAGGACCTGCAGCAACACTCCCACATGGACACATGCACTTTCCAGGTGCTTCCTGTCCATCTAAGTGAATGGCATGTGCAGCCTGCTGCCATGCTCTTACCTGAGCCATCCTAAACAGTAGCACCTGCAGGTTAGGTTTCAATATATTTCATTTTCCATTTTACAAAATTAACAAGATTATTTCCAACCTCTCTGTAAGAACGATGACTACTGCAGTTGAACGACAGCTGCAGCGCCTTCATTCACCCCGCCCCTGCGCAATGCTAGAAAGAGGAAATCTCGAAAGAGTCACCTCCCCCCCCCTCCTCAGTGTGACTATGAGGCTTGGAAGCTTCATTTTTTTTTTAAATAAAACATGTGGGAACATAGGTAGAAGCAGAGCTATTTAAAATTGGCTGTGGTTATGTGTGTTTTTCATTTCATTATTTTTATTTAAAAAAAATTTAGTTTTAAAAAATGAAGTTCCCCTGTTAAAGGCTACAAGACAGCACACCAGGCATAAGGGCTGGGGTTCCTATGCCTCAGAGGCTCAAAAATCGACCTCTGACCATTCAGGACACCAGCCCCCCCCCCCCCCCCCCCAAGCCCTTCTGTGCAGGTCTGGTGCTCACCCAGGGGTAGACACAGTCCCGACCCCAATGATCACTAGGCTCTTCTATACCCCCTGACCATTGGGGGTCTGGGTAATGGGGCAGAGGTAAAGGCAAGTCATCTGCCACCCATCCTACCCTTTGAACTAGTATAGTGGTCTTACTAATTCAAGGTAGAAAAAGTATAATAAATACACGACACAAGTATGGTAAATATTTCACTATACTTACCTGTGCCATATTCATCCAGCACCGGGCAGCAGCTTCCTGCTGTCCAGCACCTCTGGGATCCCTTTTCGTCTCCTCTTCTGCCAACAGTAGCATTTACAATGGCTGCTTTGGCGGTATTTGGACTTTCTCACAGGCTAGCATCTTTCCAGGCTGCGATCACTCCCTGCCAGAGGGTTATTTATACCCCAGGGCGTGGCTTCCCTATGAATCTCATCTAGCCCCCTGTCAGATTATACTAGGGGGAATCCCAGGGAGGCCACATCCTTCGGCAAGCCACTAATTATACTTTATTACAGCTTCCAGGCCACGCCCACATGTTTGTTAAAAATTATTATACCTTAATTTCACCTCCATTACTTCTTTTATTTTAAAATAGAAAATGGTTTAAGACATTGCCAGGTGTGGCCTACACAATGGGATAATACCTGGCTATGCCTATCCAATCCCTTTAAGTGGTGGGCCTCTTAGCCAACAACCTTGAGGGAGTCTGAGACCCTACTCTACTATCCTATACACCCATAGGTTGAGTGTCCAGCACAGACTCTGTGTAAGGTTGTGGGGGGGTCATCTACATAGGGTTGCATTTTTGGGGAGTCTAGTAGATACTCTCTGTATTGAGGTCCAGCCAGAACTATCCTTGTATGATTAACTGGGGAGGGGGGGTGTTTGATATTTAGACTAGGGGCCCAAAAATGTATAATGGTAGCCCTGGTGGATACCACAGAACCCAGTCTCAGAAAAACTGGAGCAAGGCTATAGGAGAAAAGGGTAAATATGAATTGTGTGTTATATTTGCCTGGGCAGACCATTTAATACCATCAATACATGTTTTATTTTCTGGCCCAACCTTCATCACTTTCCTCCACAGATGTGAGTTACTTCTATTTACTGTGTGAAATGTAGGGAGGGTGTCATTCATGTACCATGAGAATAACCTTTTGCTTGCACTGAAACATTAGCATCTGAGCGATTGCTTTGCATGGTCCTCTACATCTAGGTGTTGTGACAGCAAGGAAGGAACAATAAGCTCAGTGTGCTGGATCCCGAGCAGTAAATCTGAGTTATGTAAAATGAGAGATGCTTATGGGAGCAGGACCTTCTATACATGGAAAGGCTGTTGCTATTTCGGGGAACAGCGGCGGAGCTGAGAAGGCTGCAATCATTTGGCAAGCCTTGCTGAGGTCACGGTGACGTCAAGTGAGCCAAAAGCTGCCAAGCCGAAATCCATCAATGCAACTGAAGAGGCACCCAGCCCTTAAAAGGGGTGATGGCACAAGATACGGAAGCAGAGAGAAGCCTACTGACATAGGGAAGGATTTTCAGAAATGTCATTAGAGCTGTGTAAAGATGATGTGATTGTTCAGCAAGTAGGAAGCGAGCCTTTTGATTGAATTGAATTGATACAGCTTCTATTTTTGGAGCTTTTGGAATGCATGCACTACATCACGGTGATCTATTAATAATTGCTTAGGAACGGCGTGTCACTGGTGCGTCGCTTGTGATGTAACATTATCTAGATGTTTCGGAGCTTTTCTGTGACATTCAGAATAACTGACATTTTTAAAGATAATCCTTCTCACAATCATAAACATTAGTTAAAGCTGCTGAAATACAGTACAAGTCATTTAAAATAAATGCAGGTATTTTTTTGCCCTAAAAGACGAACCTACACATAAAACGCACCTAGGATTTGGAGGAGGAAAATAAGAAAAAAATATTTAAAACCAAATGTTGTACTAAAACACCCCTTTACAGGCAGTGTGACATTCCCCCATTCCAATCTCCATGGACAATGTGGCATTCCCCCATCCCATTCCCCATATAGGCAATGTGGCATTCCCCCATCCCATTCCCCATATAGGCAATGTGGCATTCCCCCATCCCATTCCCCATATAGGCAATGTGGCATTCACCCATCCCATTCCCTATATAGGCAGTGTGGCATTCCCCCATCCCATTCCCCATATAGGCAATGTGGCATTCCCCCATCCCATTCCCCATATAGGCAATGTGGCATTCACCCATCCCATTCCCCATATAGGCAATATGGCATTCCCCCATCCCATTCCTATAGGCAGAGTGACATTCCCCCAATCACATAGGCAGTGTGGCATTCTCCCCTCCCATTCACCATAGGCAGTGTGGCATTCCCTCCCATCCCCATATTCAGTGTGGCATAACAACCTCCCATTCCCCATAGGCAGTATGGCATTGCCCCCTCCCATTCCCCATAGGCAGCGTGGCATTCCCCTTCCATTCCCCATAGGCAGTGTGGCATTTCTCCCTCCCACTCCCCATAGGCAGTGTGGCAGTGTGGCATTTCCCCATCCCATTTCCCATTAGGCAGTGTGGCACCCCCTTTCCATTTCCCATATAGGCAATGTGACATCCCCCATCCATAATTCCCCATTTAGACAGTGTGGCACCCCCCCCCCCCAGAATCACCTCCACCTCCCTGGACACAGAAGAAAAAAAATAGGTATACTTACACGAGCCTCACACCTGCGCCGCAGCCAGATGTAGCGGCAGTAGCGGACGGATGGGTGGACGGAGCAGCCCATCACTCAGCTTAACCTAATCCAGTGCAGCAACAGGAGACAGCTGTACAACTTACCCGAGACCAGCAATATGGCGGTTACCTTTACTTCCTGGCAAAATGCCCATGGTCAGGGTCTCAGAAAGATGGCTGCCCACATGAGTAAGGACACTGGCTGGGGCTTCCAATGTAGTGTCCTCACTCATGTGGAAGATCATCTTTCTGAAGCCCTGGCTGTTTTTGACAGAGGGAAGAACAACGATCAGAGCGCCGGGCTCAGGTACGTTGTACAGCTGCTTCCTGCTGCTGCATACTCTGCATGGGGCCCATTAATTCCAATAGGGTCTGGTGTGTTGGGTCAAGTTCAGTACCTGAACAGATCTTTTGTTCAAAGTTCAGCCAAGCTTGCCAAACGCGAACTTTTAGGTATTTGCGGAACACTAATTATGGTATCTATAGGTATAGGTGAACATCAATATGGGCATCGACAGGATACTGGCTCTCCCCACATGCTCTTGTGACCTTGGACCTCTCTTCTCATACCTTTGTATATTATTGGTTAAAACCAGGGGTCCCCGACCTTTCCTAACACAAGAGCCACATTCAAAAGCAAGAGGTGGTCGGGAGCCATGTAACCCTTACAGGATAGAAAAGTGTGTCAAAAAAACAATGTAACACGGTTACACAAAAGCATCAGACTTGACAGATATACACATCAACCCCTTATGCTGCCACAAAATACAATATGTGCCCCATTTCAGCAGACCCCCAGCCCTTAAATATAGCTTTAGGTAAACTGAGCCCCACTCCAGTACATATTTTGGGATGCCCCACAACCTGATAAGTCCTAGGAAGCCTGACTCTGCATTAGCACTAACAATACCTAGCCCTGGGCTCCATGTATGCCACAGCCTCAACAGTGTGACTTCCACAAATGTTCTGGTCTAGCAAAATAATTGACAAGCCACATTGAAAGGGTCCGCGAGCCACAGGTTGGGGACTCCTGGTTTAAACAAAAGGTATGCCCCCACACACAAAGGGAATATGCGAGTCTGCAATCACACAGGCAGCTGGCACAGCTGCCACACACATGCGGGCGCTGTGCTCGCCATTTCCCTTTGTTTTTCTGCCGAAATGGATGCCAGAAAAAGGGGAGGAGGAAAACTATTTTTTGGTAACTTTTTGATTTTCATGGGATCTGTTACTGGACACTGATTGATTTATCTTGTAGATCCGATCCTTATCAAGGGGCAGAATCTAATCCCTATTGCAGCACTAGTAAAAATATCAGGTATATCAAAGCCATTTTAAATAAATGTATTTGTGTTTACCAAGGCACTCATTGTTTCACTGTAGGCTATAGAATTTGATATTTACAATGACTTATGCTATTAAAGACTACAATGTATATATAGTAAAAAATCTGTTACATGGATATTGACTAACAACTAATTATGTATATAAAAGAAATTCTAATGAACACCGATTGAATAACAAAAAAATGTTGATTAACTCATGAAGGGTAGGTAAAAAAAAGAATAACTACCAGCTCTATAATCTTTCACTCTGATATTTAAATCCAGGTATCTCTCCTTTATTGATAAAAACAAACTTCAACACAGCTCTGATAGAACTGTATCATTTTTGCATATGGGGCACTCGAGGATAAATTGGGTAATTTCATCCTTATGTGCAATCTTATTTCTTATATGTATCCTTTATATATATGTTTACAAAACTGAGATAATTAATAGTATGCATCGTTACAGATAATCAGATTTCTTGGTGAAGTATAAAGTTATATACGAATTTACAATGACAACTAATACTGTGAATATGCGATTATGTCATATGTGAAGAAAAATACATTGTATGAAGAATGAAGATACTATAACAATATATCAATTTTAACAGACAAAGAATTCAAATAAATTTGTTTTTATACAATTTTTCTGTGTTGCGATAATATATTCACATTCATTGTGAGCCTTCTTAAATTTGTGCTGCTACTACCAACCCAGGTGGTCACATATATATATATATATATATATATATATATATATATATATATATATATATTTAGACTAAACAGCAAAAAAAGATTGGGCCCCACAGACCGGACAAAATCATATATAATATGCCCCTCTATCAGCCATCTGGCTTATTTCCTAGCCTGGAAATATATAAACCTGCTTTAAAAAAAGTAGTAATGAACAAAATCGGAAATAAGAACATGTAAATGTTCTGCATATAATAATAATAAGGAATTTTAGGGGGAATCAGAGTATAGAGAGAGAAGTAAAGAGAGGGGACGGTAGGGGAGGTGTTAGATGGGGTGTATTAAGGTGGGTCGCGGTCTCCTCTTTTATGGATTTGGTAATCTGATTCCCTCCCTTGTATGAGATTCATGGATCTGATATTCATAAGAATTGTTTTCCCTTATCTAGGAAGAGGCAAGATTTTTCGGTTACCATGATCTAGTTCAATTTCTGGTGGATCTGGATGTCCCCCCCCCCCTTCCAGGAGAAGACAACCACAATTTTTCCTGCTAGGCAGATATATGAATTCAGCATTTTGTGGACTTTAGTTAGTCCAACATTGGTTCACTTAGTAGGACATTCCTGATGGATTTTGGTATATTGATGTTAGTCAAGGATTTAGTCATGGCCAAGACCTGGGACTAAAAGGTCGACACCAAATCCGCCAGATGTGAAGGAACTCACCCCTCTTCTCCCAGTCATGAAAGCATAGGTCTGACATACCTGGAAATGTTTGTTACTCTCGTTGGGATCATATACCATCATAGGAACAGCTTATAATGCACTTTTTGAGGGAATAATAATTCCCCTCAACAGGTCCTTCCACGCCGCCAGGTCTATTTCTTCAGTTATATCTTTGGATTACCAAATATTGGCGACAAAAGTGGTTTCCTTAATATTACCGATATCCGAAATTGCTAGTGAGTGGGACAGAATGGGTTCAAGAATTGCTGGTCTGTCTTTCTGTGCGATACACATAAAGAGGTCAATCTGAGTATTTTACAGACAAACATGCAGCCCACACTGCCCTCAGTTGTAGCCCCAGGACCTGTAAGGAATTGGGGAGCAGAGCTTGCCTTGCAGTTCAAGTTAGCCCCTAGAGGGTAGTGTTTCTAAAATTTCTGAAGCAGAAATTGCACTGATGGACATCTCTGTAGAGGTGGGTGACAGACGGCCACCAGCACGCTCTGAGCCGCTGGCCTTAGACGCTGGTTTAGACCGCGTGACATCAGCGCATGCGTCGTAGGACCGGGAAGAGGTGAGTTGCGCTCACCGATCTGGGGGGTTTCTCATAGCGGAGCATCCCTGATCGGGGTCCTGAAAGGACCAAACCCCAAGATATTCAAAATCCTGGGCTTTGGTCCACTTTAAGTCAGATTTAAAGACTGCAGCAAACTATAGTTCAAAAATATTAATCTTGATAAAGTTCCCACAATATTAGTAACAGTTAGTTCATCTGGTTGCCTAGACCACTAGCTTTGTGCCAGAATGAAATCTAAATAGGTTCCTCCATAGGGCACAGCTAAAATACACAATTACACAATTATAGTTCAAAACCAGATAACTATAGGAAATGTAGATTAATTTAAGTCAGCACAGCAAAGGTTCTGACTCTAAATGTAGTTATCAAAACCAGCAGACCCACAGAGCCCATGGGCAAATTAGGGGTCAGAATGGCTATGGCAAATGGCCCAGCCCCAGTCATGTCAAATAAATGTCTGTAGGCAAGGGACTGGCTTGCCTCTCTTCCAGCAATAGAAAGAAAGTGGGGCAAAATGGCTTTTTAACACCTCCCTAGACCCCGGAGTACCTTCTGTTTTCTTTTAACATATATTTTTTATGTCCTATCTGTTCTAAAGGAGCTGTAACGCGAAATTGTGTAATATTGAAAATCCATATAGACATGTCAGCTAATGAGAAGAGGGCTAACTTATATATCCAAATTGAATAAAACTCCCACCAGTCTAGGGGTGACATGTTTGAATGTATCAGGGGTGACATAATATCCAGCCAGGTGTCACCCCTGATTTTCTCTTCCTTCCATTAAAATAAAGAAAAAACCCTGTCTGGATATTTCTTGATGTCAGATGTATAAGTGACTCCTCCTGCCATCCAGCATATTTATATGGATTTTTATCATTGGGCCATTTTTTTGAGATAGTGCTCCTTTAATTTGTAACCATAAGTACTTGCACTGCCTGTTGTGTGATCAAAACTAAAATGAAATCAGTGCCTTTCTATGTACTAAACCATAATTATTACATCAGGCAGGTCTGCAAGGTTTTCCATTGGTTATATGGGTCTTTAGCCTCTTAATATGTCACTTTTACCTTGCTCTTCTTGTTTGCTGGCCTTGAAAAAGGTCTGACCCCTCTCTTCCATCTTCAAATACATTTTCATTTAACTTCAGAGTATGATGCAGGATACAATGCAGTACAGCAAGCGGTTACCTCACCAACTTTAGCAATGTCCAGTGTGTGATAATTACAGCATATTGCAAGTCCTTGATATCACAGGTCCTCTTTCAGGGCATACAAGTCCAGGCTGTTAATCCACAGGTTCCAAGAACAGATAACACATAAAGTCCTTTGGCTGCAATTCAGCACTGTCAGTATTGGGAGCAGCAAGGCACGGGCTCCTCATCCCAGTCTCTCCATCTGCACACTGGAAGCCTCAGCAACTCCTTTTATATGGCTTCCTTCAATTAGTCTCATCACCTGGGAAGACCTGTGAGTAGGGGAGGACCCGGGATGTGGATTGGACCTCTGATATCCCAGCATGGATCGTGCCTACCTGAAAAACTCACGAGAAAATTTAGACCCCATCCACCACTTTTCCATACAAAGCAGATTTAATTTTCCCTTAATTTTTCAACAATTCTTCCTTTGAAGATGAAATTGTTTGTGAGTATTTTTATCCAATTACCTGGACATTAAGGGAAGTTTATACATGGTTTTTATTTTTTAATTTAACCTTCCATAGGATGTGGTTGGTCCACTTTAAAATGCTGACACTGCAAGGTGCTTTAAAACTGCTCAGCTTCTTTTCTTCTTCGATGGAAGCAGGCTCAGACTGGACCACAGGTTACCAGGAGAAAACCCCTGTGGGTCCCTGGAAAAGCCTGTAGCATGCCACATTGTACTTAAAGTATGCAGTAAATAGATATAACAGTTACAATAGCTGGTCCCGGACAGACAGCGTTAGCCTTACATTGAAAGGTGCCCTGTGCAAGACTACAGGATGGTGACCCCCCAGGACAAAACTGTGCCCTGCAATGCCCCCACACCCATAAAAATGATCTAAAAGATCTTTCTTTTGCACCTTTCTAAAGGTATATGTTCCAACACATGTATATAATCTGATATAATTTGATTTTATTTTGTGTTGCAAAATATGTGCTTTTTATTGTATGGCAAACTGTATTGGTTCTATGGGCCACTTAGGGGCGTAACTTGAGGGGGTGCAGGAGATCGGGGGGCATTATGGTCACTCACCCATATTATATATCATATTTGTGTTCACTTGGCATTATTAGAGCAGCCGTACTCACCTGGCGGCCTGGGGTCTGAATGCAGACCTCGATGCAATCATTTGCCTCTGTGTTGACGTGCTCAATACTGCCCCCTTTACTTGTTCGGCAATGTAGTGCTTAGTCTCCCTGCCAGTGTCATGCTCCCTGGAACCTAGCATTGCAATATGAAGTACATTGCAAGGTACAGACAAACTTAGTTTATCAGTCTCTTTGCCCCATCCAATCCTGCCCCCCAACACTTCCCCATCCATTCCCATCCCCCCAACTCTGCCCCATCCATCCCCAACCCAACCCCACAGCCCTGCCCCATCCATCCCCATCCCCCCAGCTCTGCCCCATCCATCCCCATCCCCCCAGCCCTGCCCCAACCCCACAGCCCTGCCCCATCCATCCTCATCCCCCCAGCTCTGCCCCATCCATCCCCATCCCCACAGCTCTGCCCCAACCCCACAGCCCTGCCCCATCCATCCCCATCCCCCCAGCTCTGCCCCATCCATCCCCATCCCCACAGCTCTGCCCCAACCCCACAGCCCTGCCCCATCCATCCCCATCCCCCCAGCTCTGCCCCATCCATCCCCATCCCCACAGCTCTGCCCCAACCCCACAGCCCTGCCCCATCCATACCCATCCCCCCAGCTCTGCCCCATCCATCCCCATCCCCACAGCTCTGCCCCAACCCCACAGCCCTGCCCCATCCATCCCCATCCCCCCAGCTCTGCCCCATCCATCCCCATCCCCCCAGCTCTGCCCCATCCATCCCCATCCCCACAGCTCTGCCCCAACCCCACAGCCCTGCCCCATCCATCCCCATCCCCCCAGCTCTGCCCCATCCATCCCCATCCCCCCAGCTCTGCCCCATCCATCCCCATCCCCCCAGCTCTGCCCCATCCATCCCCATCCCCACAGCTCTGCCCCAACCCCACAGCCCTGCCCCATCCATCCCCATCCCCCCAGCTCTGCCCCATCCATCCCCATCCCCCCAGCTCTGCCCCATCCATCCCCATCCCCACAGCCCTGCCCCATCCATCCCCATCCCCCCAGCTCTGCTCAATTATTCCTTTCCTAGTAAAGGTCCACTTAAAGACATCCAGTGAGAGGTGAAGGTCTGGGCAGGGTGCTGTCGCAGGGGGGTGGATAGTCACAAATCAGCGCACTGGGTAGGAGGGGCTATAGATTCCCCAGGCAAAACTGGGAAATGCTGCTTGCCCCCCCACCTAACAAAGCCTACTAGGCACTATTTTTGCCCATCCATCCCCTCTCCCATCTCTCTCCATCCCTCCCCCCTTCCCTTCATGTCCTCTCACAGGATGTCCATGAATGGACCTTTACAAGAAGTGTTTGGGTACCCCTGATTTAGAGGAAGAAAGCATCATTTGTCTCTGTAGTTTCAGTCTTTAGTAATCTAGCTGCAGCTAACCGATTTAAAAGGCAGAAAAACGCTTACTGTATGAGGCATGAAAAGGACTCCATGTAATGTTCGCACCAGGGCCACGTCAGATTTAGTTAAGCCACTGGTGCCTCTTATACATTGTCGGATGGTCCCCTTTCCACCTGAGGGAGGGAACCAGCATGAAAGCTGCTACATGCAAAAGAGGGGCCAGCATCCTTGGAAATGCAATTTTGTTGCCTTTATTTCACAATGGATGCCACATAATGACACAGTTGCTATACTTATAACATCCCTGATCTAATGCCCAAGTTAAAGGAGCACTATCACAAAATTGTGTAATATTACAAATCCATATCAACATGTCGGCTAATGAGAGAAGGGGTCACTTATACACTAGAACTGAATAAAACTCCCACCAAGCTTTTTTCTTCTCCTTGTAGAAAGAAAATCCAAGGGTGATTAGTCTATGAGGGGGTGACAGAGCCTGTCACCCGTGATTTCCTTTTTCTTCCATTAAAATAAAAAAAAAAACAAGCCTGGCAGGATATTTCCTGATGCCGGGTATATGCCGGGTGTATAAGTGACCTCTCCACTTGCCATTCAGCATATTTATACGGATTTTTATTATTATTACCATTTTTTGTGATGTGTAAAAGGCAGTGTGTGACTTTCCCTAAACAAAAACCCAGATTAGGGCATTGGCTGTACTTTTTCTTTCTATGTAGATAGTTAATCTACTTTATAAAGCAAGGTGAAGACCTTGTTGTAGGGTCACTTTAGAAAGAAATATATGTGAAATGTTTGGCAATGAGAGTGTTTTCGGAGTCCATGAAATCAGACTGAATGAGATTTATTTTATCTGTGTGTCAACAAGCCGGAAAAGAATGCCATTCCCACACACAGCTGAGCGGCATGACCCCAAGGGCAGCAAATAGTACATCTTCTTTTCCTGAGAGTTACACATGCACAATACAAAGAGATCTCAATGGAAGACTTTGTGACAATGATCCTCTGCCAAGTATATTCACTCTTGATAAGGATACAACTTGCTGCAGAGTCAGGTGTCCCCAGCTTGGCTTATATTTAGCTTGTATGCTGTGATCTGCTCCTGCAAGCGGCAATGTGTGAGTGTGACCTCTAATTTTAGTAAAGCAGTGATAGAGAGAAAAGCCAGGTGTAAACCTTGGCACAGTAGCTGATCTCATTATTGAACAGACTGTATGAACCAGAAATTAGATACACAATGGTTTGTTCCCAAGAAATCAAAGACACAAGAAAAGAGGGCCACTCCCTCCTCAGCTGCAGGGCCGGATCCAGGTTTATGTGGGACGGCATGGTCTCAGTAGTTTCAATAGATGGACAACTGAAATTTGGATGCCCCCTGAGGAACAGTCTATTTGGACCAAAACTCTAGTGTGGGGTGTTGGAGATTTCTGACGGAAGTGGGCAACATGACCCACATTTGGTGGGGATGTCCTGCGGTCAAAGCTCTGTGGGGACTTATACTCACCATTTACCAGCAAATATCTGGTATTAAGATAAACAACACGCCGCAGATGGCCCTGCTGTCACTTATCCCTGGCCCCCTGTCCGCTCTTAAGAAAGGAGTGTTACAACACTTCTTATCAGTTATGAAAGTAATTATCCCCAGACACTGGAAATCACGAGAAGTGCCCACATTGATGGAGTGGGCACAGGAGTTAGAATCAGTCCGCCGCATAGAGGAGCTGATCTCAGATATGAAAGGCACCAATGAGCAATTTCTGTTAACTTGGTCTGGGTGGATCATTTACCGAGACTCCTGACTTACTCCAATTGAACTAGGGTATAGGCATGTTCTATGCTCAGACACCTAGGCCCTGTCTCAATATGCCCTTTGTATTCTGGACAAATTTATCGCCGACAGTGGAACCTTCTAGGACTCTATTGTAACGTCCTTTCCACTTTGCCCCCTCTCCTCCCCTCTCCTCGATACCCGGCCCCCAGACAAGAGGCTTAAACTATATCTAATAAACCCAGCCCCGGTCTATACCCCAACACACACCTTCTTTCTACTCGCACTCCTAAATAGCTTACAGACGTCCCTCTCACTAAAAGCCATATTTGCGTATAGAGGGCATTATGTCTCCAGGGGCCCTGTTGAGGGGTCGGCGCTTTGGTGTAGGCCGTAAACTTGAATTATTGTAATTAATACGTATCTTCTAATACAAGTTTGCCATGTCTGTATACGGTTGTAAAAGAATGTTCCCTCTTATTGTGAATCTACTATCTGCACGATGTAATAGTTATGCCTCCCCCCCTTCTCTTCTGTACCCTTACCTTCCCTTTTTTTTTCTCTGAATATGTTTCGAAATCAATAAAAGCGGATTATACTAAAACTCTAGTGTGGGTCCTCTTTGAAGAGCACCAAACCCTTTTAAACCTGACCTGAGAGTCTAACCCTACACACGGACAGGGGGGACTGAGGAGACAGGGATGGATGGAGCAGGAAGACCAAGACAGGAAGTGTTTCTTGTACCTTACATTGCAGTACTTCCTGTTGCAATGCTGGGGCCAGGGAGCAGGATGATGACATCTCTGGGGGCGGGGCTTGCAGGGACACTCATCTCTAGGGGGTAGCGCTGATCATGGAAGCACACAAGTGGGGGGCATACTGTCAGGGCAGAGGTTCAGGGGTGGGGCCGCTGCACCCCCAATGAAAGAGCATGTAGCTTGACATTGCTATGAGGTTAGTGACAACCTGGCTCGCTAGAGGGAGGCGGCGCAGGGGCCCGATACCATGTTAGTGGCAGCGTGGGGGGGAACAAAAAACCACATTGTGCCAGCTATCACTGCGCCCCCCTCCCCCGGGAGCCGGAGGCCCCCAGCAGCTGATCTGGTTTAGGTCTGCTTTAAGTTTAACTTCAGTTTTGCCTTAGCAAAATAAGCGCGGTAGAGTAGCTTTGGCACATCTGTATTGATGGAAAGCAATGTATTATATCTTCCTCCACCCTCCCCTTAAAAGCACAAAGTGTTATTTCCTTTCGGTTTTATTTTTCTAAATTCTGGAGCGACCCTCCATCACCTTCCCCCCTGTCTAGCCAGTTTATGGCTTATGGCTGGCAGGTGCTTATAAAAAATTGTATGCAGAGAAGCTAAATATAAAACAAAAGCAGTAAAGGTATAATCTCCATCACAGATGAGGTCAGCATTAGTAATATTTGCAGTCTGAAGACATTCCTGGGACTGAATCACAAACAAGTGTCTGCATGAGTCATTTCTCCAGTCGTGGTCTCCGATTACTTTATTCTACACAGATACACTTCCGGTAACTATAGCTTTACTTATGCATACTGAAACATTTCCTGTATTTTATTGCAACCCTATGCTGTGCAATATACAAATGCCTGAGGTCTGCTCTTTTGACTATGGACATGTGCCAGCGAATGCCCCCTCACTCCATTATATGTACTATGCTGACTGTGATCCTCAACTGAGATCTAATGCTAAATCGGACCTTCAGCATCATTTAATGAAAAGCCCAAACCCCTAAAAACTATTCCCCAGCATCTAAAATGAATATATTTTACATTTTTAGTCACTCTCAGAAGCATCACATACTGAGGAAGAAGAGTATGTGCTGTCCTTTTCCTGACTCTAGCTCTGCTCTGTCACAGGGGCAAATGAGGGGGGGAAAGCACAGCTATAACCCCACCCCCCTGTGCCTTTGCCTCCCCATTTGCCCCTGTGACAGAGCAGAGCTGGGGTCAGGAGAAGGACAGCAATCCCAGAATGCAGAGCGGCACAGTCAGAAGACACTTCCTGTTTGCAGGCAGCCTGAGACTCTATGTGCCACCATCTTCGAGGTTTAAAGGCTCAGAAAATGCAGTAGATGCAGGTAAGATGATTTTTAACATGGGCAATCTGTATGTACAGGGTGGGGGTAAAATATGCTCTTATTCAGGGTGAAGGTGCGGTGTAAAGACAAATATTGCAGCAAACCTTTTGTAGCAGGATAGGTTCACCACATTGCTTCTTAGGTGACCAGTTTCTACATACACCACCCCTGATCCACAAGCAGCAATCACAGGTTTAAAGTGACCATTTGGGTTACCAGTTGGTTTAATGATTAACTGGAAAGGTTTATTGATACATCCTTATCAACCAGAACAATACCTACCCCTTGAAAGGAGGTTCTGTATCAATAAACCTTTCCAGCTGGGGTCAGGAAAAGGACAGCAATCCCACAATGCAGAGCAGCACAGTCAGAAGACACTTCCTGTCTGCAGGCAGCCTGAGACTCCATGGGTCGCCATCTTGTATGTTTAAAAGCTCAGAAAAGGCACTAAGTGCCGGTAGGATGATATTTAATGTTGGCAATCTGTATGTACAAGGTGAGGGAAACATACAAGATAGAGAGACTCTTATTTAGGGTGAAGGTCTGGTTTAAGGTAAGGTTTACGGGCATCCTGGGGGGTTATGTGTGGGGGGGTCTCCAGCATTCTGGATGCCCCCCAGTCAGATAGTTAGTGGCGCTGCAGCTACCAACACCCTCGTCACAGAGGGTGTTGGTCCACTTTAACAAAAGGACCACCAGATAGGCTTTAGACTGAGCATATCCTAGTTGTCTCCAGGCATCTCACAAATCCCCCAGGTCATAAAGAAATAATTAAAGGCTCCGCCCTCTGACTAAGACGTCGGTTTATTTTTGGTTAGTAAGCACCATGGAACTATTTTCTGTTTAACGGGTAAGTCCACTTTCGATGGAATTTATGAAAGGTTATAGTTTTTGTGCCAAAAGGATGTGCTCAAGGTGCTGAGCTGATCTAGTATTTTTTCCTGTGTGTTTTGTCTGTCTGCTATCTGTTTCTATTGGCAACATATACCAAGTCTGTACACCAAGAAGAGAGAAGTGAGTCCTGTACACACACAACACTGCTGCTATGGCCATGTCCAGCATCAGTGCTTTGTGCAACTATCTGCAATCTGTTGCTATTAGCAATGTACACAAAAGTCTGCACGTGATATACGTTGCCAATAACAACAGATTGCAGATAGTGAAAACTGCTTCCATACAGTTTTGTTGATGATTTATGTATCCTGTCTTACACCCATACCTGCAATTTTCTCACTAGTCTTTTTTGCATCAGATGTTACTTTAGGTCTATTAAGGAAGGAGAGCCTCTAACTCTGCCTGTCTTTCCTTCTCTCCGCAGCAGCACTATACTAGAACCAATATTTTTTGTGTGTGCAGTATTACTTTCTAGTTTATACTAGAACCAGGATAACAACATGATTAATGTTTTTTTTTTAATTGCAAACAGTGTTGAACTCTTAGTGCGTGCATGGTAGTTTCATTTAATTTGAAAATGTCATAAAACACTCTTTCAGTTTGGGGGAGTCTCCTGGCAATCAAAGGATGTCTAGCGAGACATATGTGGTACCCATGGGAGCAATGGGGCTTTACAGCAATGTTTTTTTTTTAAAGGTACATTTGTTATATTAAAAAATGTGACAACATTTAAAAATTATGATTTTCTTTAATTTTTCTTCATATATTTTACTCAAAAATATTACGAAAGCAGTGGACAAATTTCAAACAAGACATTTCATTCCCAAACTCTTCCAATATCTAGTTTTGCTGGAAATGCCTGCAGAAATAACAGGTAAATATATATAGCACAAAATGATGGGAAATGACCTGGTAACAGAGGGTGACAGAGGTTTTTTTTTATAAAAAATTAGATGGCTTATGTTGACCTTTGCTATTAATGATCGACATTACTAGTGTTAAAAAAAAAACATATTTTTGGCAATATAAGATGCACATGACCTGAAGATGCGAAGATGGAAGAATGGCGGGCAGGCAGGCAGGCAGAGGGCAACTGATCCCTGCACGTTGTCCCCGTTTCCCCTGCTTCGTGGACGTGCTATGTGCCAAGCGTCCACAGACCACACCCACCCACCGCACAGACCTGCGTGTTTGTATGTGTGTGTGTGTGCCACGCCTAGATGAGTTACCCCGCCGTCTCCCTGTTCTGCTCGTTGTTCCTCCATCTTCTGGCCTCTCGGTGGCTGCAGCAACCTGGCCAGCAGCGCGTGAACATTGGTTATGTGGGGTTTTTTTTGCTTGTTTGTTTGTTTTTATATTCACTCTATAAGATGCCCACACACACACACAGACACACACACACAGACACACACACACAGACACACACACACACACACACACACACACACACACACTTTTGGGGAATTAAAAGTGCGTCTTATGGGTCGATAAATATGGTGTGTGTGTGTGTATATATATATATATATATATATATATATATATATATATATGTGTGTGTGTGTGTGTGTATTACAAAAAAAACAATAAGTCGAACTGGACCTGGATTTTGACTATTTTTGTTTGCTGAACTGCACCGAATTTGCAAAATTCTGGTTAAATTTACCTGATTTGATTTACTTGACTGATCCAAATCCGAAACCCAACACTAGTTGGGATGCGTCACATGTCTATAGAAAGTGCTTGACGTGTGCTGCATCATACTAAGGCACACAGTTGTCAGCAAGTCCTGCAACAATATTGGATCCCTATTTCTTTGCAGTTTTGGGTGCAGTTTGGGTGCTCTGTAGCGCAAACAAACCACAAAATGTGGCCTCAGGAGTTCCTGGTCCTTCCTTTACTTTTCAGGGTGGGAAAGAGGCACAGTTGTAAAATTAGGCCACACTCCCTCATTGAGGGATGGAGATAGGTTGTAATTGTTACAACAATAGAAACACTTTGAATAGGCAAATTAATCATTTATTGATGCAGATCTGCATGTTACACCTCAAAGAGGCACACATGGGAACAATGAGGGAAAGGGGGACTCAAAAGAGGGACTGTCCCTCCAAATCAGGGACAGTTGGGAGGTATGCCTTCAGTACAGAGATTTGAAGATTGAGTTACATAGATGACATTCTAAAGATGTTTAGGCAATGACTATTTTTAAAAATCTACAGCTAAGAAACAATGACAAATGAGCTTCTGTGGTAACAGTGAAGGTAAAATAGCTGTGTGGATACTTTGTTGAGTGCTGAATAATCCTCTGGAAATCTGGTGACATCTGATTAGCAATGCCTCACACAGAAAGGGATCGAGCACCTAGCCTTCACTCACCATCTGTCTTTTTTTTTTTCATTTTTTACCAACCAGGATAAGATCAGCACAGTCTCGCACCTTGTTCATAGGATTTGTGTGAACTCTCCAGGGTGTGCTGGCTACCTGTGGCTTTATTGTTGCCAACCTCACCTGTCCTTGAAGCAGACTTTTCATCTTGACCTCTGAAATGACCCCTCAGATGTGGCCCATGGTGGTTACTGACCCCTGGCTCATTCACAATCTGACCATGGTTATGGCCTGACACTGACTATCCGCTACGTGTTATGTCAACTGTCTCTGGTCCTGTATGGAACATCACTAGTCATACTGTAGGTCTCAGATGCTAAACTATTTGCATGTAAATCTTGAAATGTAGTGCTTGAATAGCGCTCAGTTCAGAATGGGTTTGGCTACATTTTTATCCCAATTAGGGATGCAAGTCCAAATCCCATTAAAACGGACCTTTCTCCAACCCTCTACATACAGATTGCCCACATTTAAAATAATCCTACTTGCACCGATTGCATTTTTTAACATCCAAGCTGGAAACACATGGAGTTTCAGGCTGCCTGCAGACAGGAAGTGCCTTCTGACTGTGCCGCTCTGCATTCTGGAATTGCTGTTCTAATCCTGACCCTGGCTCTGCTCTGTCTGTGTAAAGTTTATTATGGATAAATTGTAAGGGCACCACTTATCAAGAAAAAAATAATTTCCCCTAGGCAGGTGCACCATGAATTCCAAACCCTCAAAAGTACAAAGAAAACAACAAACAACCTTCAGAATTCAAAAGAAACCTTTAAGGGCACGCCACCATATATATAAAAAAACTATCTTTTAATTCATATAAGAACACCAACTAAAAACCACATATACACAAAAGACAATTTAAAAACATATAAGCATCCTCCAGGTCTTATAATCAATCATTAAACATATATATAAATATAATCACTATAATAGTCAGCACTAGTGTGCAAATCAAATAATGCAGCTGACAACGGCTGCAATATATATATATATATATATATATATATATATGTATAATATTTTTTAGTATAATTCTTTTTTAGCACATGAGATTGCATATACATGTATATATTGTGGTAAATTGTATCAAAATGTCGGTTTCTTCCCTGCTTGGTTGTATAAAGCACAATCCGGCCCGGGTTTTCAGGACCCGGGTCCCTTCCCCAATTCCATAACGGGTTGTTACATGTTCTAAGGCCTCCACAAGTGTGCACGCTGATTACAGGGGAAGCCTATATAAGAAGAGAGCACACTGCCTTTCCTTGGTTGATGACCAGCCTGTTGGAGTGAGCCCAGGCTGAGCTGCACCGTGGTGAAGGATAGCACTGGACATTGAGCAGAGGGCTGATACGCCCTGTAAAGTGGACTGGAATTGATCAGCTTGCTGGAGTACCCAGCCCAGGACTATTTGGTTGGTGAAGTAACCCTTTTTGTTTTCTGCATTTATGCTGCAATCTTTGGACTATCTACTGAACTTTGCTGAATAAAAGCGTTTTGCGTTCAAATCCGTTGTCGTCACTGCTGATTGTTTGCCCGCTTACAATATATATATATATATTTTGCCGCCGAGTTCTGGTAAATACTGTTGGGGATGTAATACTTTGCAGCAGCTTCTGCTTGTCTTTCAAATGTGATTAGTGATTTTTGCTTGATGCAGTTTACAGCTGAAGTTATTACACTAGATGGCGCTGTGACCAATGCTCAACTGTAGAGTCTTTGTATTTTAATGCTTTGTTCTAATTCTGTGTTCAGTTGCTCTGTGGTACTTCCTTCGTTTTCTGTGTTTTAGCCACCATGTAAGGTGACATTCTCTTACTGTATTCATGTTCCAGTAAAGCCAGTTCCTGTTATACCACTATTGTGGATTATGACTCTGCTGCACCCAGCACTTATATTCTGCAAAAAATACTCACTTTCTACCCGGTTTCCCCTGTGGCTATGAAAATTGGCAAACAGAACCTGCAGAGGTGAAAGTGTTGAAGTGGCAACTCTGCTCCTTTGCGCGCCCAGCGAACCTGTTCTTTGGCTGCGGTGGGCACCCAGAAGAGAGTAAGCATTTAGCCCAGTCTTGGACTTAAGGTTTTGTTGATCAGGGAAAAAAAAAATACTAAGTTTTAAATCACTCAATCAACTGAGGTTGATTATAAATGTTGTTCGGTACCACTCAGTTTTGACTGTATTGTAGTTGTGTTAAATATAATGCTGTAATAATAATGTAAATAATAGTAAAAAGAAAAGAGACCAACATGATTGTATAGTTATTTATGTTAAGAATAAATTAAATGTACCTATATATTTAAGTCCAATTCATTTTCACCACCAGTGCTCAAATAATCTTTCGTCTTGGTGCAAAAATTCCATCACCGAGTAATGTAGAATAACATACCAGATCCCTTCAATAGTGAGGCTGTTATATAACCAAATCAGTTTGGTTCCACCTTAATAACACTCTTTCTTACTCCAAGGCATTCATGTAAACACTTCCAAGATTAATAAAATTAATGGAACTCAGTTTTAATAGATGTTCATGCATAAAAAAAGGAAGTAAAACCAGCAATAGTGTAATACTTTTGAAAACCGGGAAACATGGACAGCCTGGCCTTTTAAAATGCCGCTTACCAAATATACCAAATACCAAATAATACACTCATAAAAAGATGAAGGAAAGGTTGGGCTACACCTTACGCCCTCTATTGACAATTCCAATATAGAAAGCTCCACGCGGTACCATATAGATGGTCATTATCCTCCGTTCCTGCGACCGCGGGTCTGGGCAGTGTTTTTCAGAGATGAGAGTCACGTGATGCAAAGGCTCCATCCGACGCGTTTCGGCATTTAGACTTCATCAATGGGCTGCTCGGAGCACACAGCAGCTGACCTAAATCCCGTAGCTCAATCACGTGACAAGTTCTTTTTATCTCTACTTGCTATTACATCTAGCCACTAATTAAAAAGTGGGAGTAAGGGAAGTAAGGGGCTCTCAGCCTTTCCTTATTAACAATAATTATTATAATATATACAAATATTGCACAAAGCATTTCTTCTCTTAATAATAACTTGCTAATAAATAATTAATTTTAATAAATACTAAAATGTAATAAATCTAATAAAAACTCATATATGCAATAAAAAGCACATATATTATTTCTCAATAATCCCTACTATAATATCATTAAAATCAGCCTTCTCCTATAAAACAATGGAGGTTGAATTCTATAATTAATCCCAATGGTTGGAGGATCTACATTGTAAAAATCCATTTTGATTCCAACCATGACAATTCTCTAATAATATTACCACCCTTAAAACTTTTAACTATTTGATCAACCACCAACACACACTTCAGCCCTGTGGGATCACCATTATGTATTAGCGTAAAGTGTACCAGAACCCACGCCGATTGATTCCCTCCCCTCGGGGCATCCAAAATCAGGAATCCCCACTGTGTGAAACTCCCCAGATGGCCCATACACTTACCTTGTTTCCCGGTCCAACCGCGCATGCGCAAGCCACAGCTGCATCCCCGATATCCGTCTAGCAGGGCACCACGCTCCCTGTTAGAGGGAAGCAGGGGATGCAACGGCCAGCGCGCTCAGAGCCGCTGACCTTAGGCGAAGCCTTAGATGGCGTGACTTCAAATTCCTGGGTTTTAGTCCACTTTAAAATGAGAGGAAACACTATGCAGCTCATACGCTCTCCTTATATTATAGATGTGTTCCCTAATGCAGACCTTTAATGGTCTACTGCTCCGACCCACATTTTCATATATCATATTACCGCTAATTGGCCATTCTGTAAATATATGACGTATACAAGGAAAGGAATAAGGGTCGGAGGGTTCTGAGATCAAAAGAGACTAAAGAGTTGGTCACAGGAGCAGCATCTTGCATCCCGCAGCCATTTCTTATGACTAAGCCAATCCTTAAAGGAGAGGTGAGTGAATAATAATACAATAAGCATTTGAAGGTAATGGCCATCATATGTAAGGGAAATGCCTTCTCTAGACTGCAGCCATTCCAGAACAGAAGGCGCACAGAATTGTGGGATTCTCAGGGGTGCCTTGTTGCACTTTTGACATGGCTGCCCCCATAGAGCGGGCTGTGTCATCAATCTCCAGCTCTGTCTGCTGTCTCCCCCTCCTGCTTCTTCTAGGGCACTTGGAAGTGGGTGGAATTCTTTCTTGCTCACAGCAGGAAGAGGAAATGTTTCTCATTCCTCCATTATGCAATCATCCATCTAGCAGACAGCAGCAGTGTGGGGGGGGAAGCCTGCCCTAGGTAAGCATGGCGGCAGGAATGTCTGTGGAAGGAGGCCTCCCTCACACTGCCTCCTCTCAGGCTCTCCATGGAAATGAATACTGGTGAGGGCCAGCTTCTTGCTCAGGCCCGTCAGCCTCACCTCAAGTCAACACAGCGCAAAGTCCGGGATGCTCTCCCAGACGGGTCCAAAATATTTTTTTTTCCTCACATAATTTTTTCCTTTTCCCTGTTTTCAGTTACAGAGGAACAGCTCATCCCTGACTTCTTAGAAAGGAATGTCCTCATTCCAGAAACATGCGAGTCATTTCTTTGTAAGCGGGCGTGCAGGGTGTGAAGCTGTTTAAGGCTTAGCTCAGCTGCGGGGGCGTGCAGAGCGAATCAGGGCCCGTGAGGTCAGGGGGCCCCATCTCCTTATTTATTACATTTGTGTGCACATGGCATCATGTACAATAAAGGAGCAACATTTGTGGCGCTGATTCCTTACTAGCGCCAGGTAACAGCAGATGAGCGTCTGTACAGTGGCGCTAAGAGCGACCACTGATCGGCCGTGAGTCACTATTACAGAGCGCCTCAGTCGCTGTAGTAACATTGCCGGCATTGATGAATTTGATGTGTGAGTCACTATAACACCAGTACAGAGCTATATGGGGGCGAACGATAGTGACTGGTCTGTGTGAGCGACTCAAACCATATTCATCAAAAAAACAGCCTCACACAGCACCGGCACTCAAAATTGGGTCGCTGTAGCCCAGAGCGCCAGAAGCTGTGTGATTAAAGTCCGTTTTTGAACACATATCCACCAGTAACAAAGCAAAAACATATGGAATTATATTGTTATTACATTGTGACATTTAATACCAGACCTGTAATGACAATTCTGCATAAAAATATAAAAAATTATAAGAGGTCACACAATGATTTGATACAAAACAAAAAAAATATTAAAATAAAACCCTGTTTAAAGAGAAGAAAAATAACGTCCTTTGAAATGTATGGGAGAGCGACAGGAAGCGACAGGTAATACCAGGCGCTCTGAAAGCCAGAGCGCTGTCGAGATCTGCTGAGCCATCTGTGATGATGAATCGGTCGCTGAGGCCCTTATTTAACAAGGGATAGCGCCAGGTAGCGAATGGTGAGCGAACAGCAATGACGATCACCGCCACGAGAACGCCGGCTCCCCTCCGCAATCACACATTTATCAAGCCGATCCTGCTTAGCGACTGACAGAGCGCCAGATAGCGAATCATTCATCATTATTCCAGCCTCACCCCACGGCGCCAGCGAGCGACCTTGAACAGCGACAGGTATGACCTCTCGCTACCTGGCGCTCTCCAATGCATTTCAATGGAGCAATCTTTAAATATTCTTAATTAATTGCTATTTTTATTTATTTCTTTTTTTTTTAAATGTCAAAAATTCTGTTACCACTTCTGCAATGTTACATTTTTTTTTTTAAGGTAAAAAAAAAAAAAATTGTGCAGAATTGATATTACAGGTCTGATATTAATGTATTCATATTACAAAATGTTTTGAAAAACTTGTTTTTGTTTTTTTTTTTTTAAATATGGTTGTTTGGGGGTTAAAAAACTACTTTTAACCCATTGCCGCCAGCGCTCTGGGGTTTAAACAAGCATTTCACAGCGCAAGAATTTTTTGAGCGTGATTTGTTAATGAATATGGTGGGAGCCGGTCGCTATGGCCATTCGCTGTCATGCGCTCCCATACAGCGCGGAACCTGTCAAACAGCGACTCCTAACCCCGTATTCAACATTACCGCACAGCGAATACTAGCGTGCGCTGTGAAAATACCGCTACTGTCGCTCATCTGTCGCTACCTGGCGCTATTAATGAATCGGCCTCCCCGTGTCGCTGTAAAAGGCACTCACCAGAATCGCCTTCATAAATGTGGTATTGCGTACTGCTGCCGGCGTTCACCTGATGAATAAAGCCCAAAGAGGCTGATTTATTAATAGCGCCATGTAGCGACAGTTGAGCGACTGTAGCGGTATTTTCACAGCGCCCCCTAGTAGTCGCTGTGCTTGGCCGTTGTTCGGTTGTTGACAGCGACTCAGTCGGTGTGGCGTAATGTTGAATACAAGGTTACGAGTCGCTATTTGACAGGTTCCGCGATGTATGGGTGCGCATGATAGCGACTGGTCAGAGCTACCGGCTTCCACCATATTCATCAAAAAATCACGCTCAAAAAATTCAAGCGCTGTGAAATGCATGTTTAAACCCCAGAGCGCTGGAGGCGATGTGTTAAAAGTAGTTTTTTAACCCCCAAACCACCATATTTTTGGAAACCAAAAAAAAAAAGTATTTAAAATAATTTAGTAATATGAATACATTACTATCAGACCTGTAATATAAATTCTGTACAAATTTTTTTAATTTTTTTTTCCCTCACATTTAACAAAAAAAAAAAAAATTAATAACAATTAATTATTAATATTTAAAGATTGTTCCATTGAAATGCATTGGAGAGCGCCAGGTAGCGAGAGGTCATACCTGTCGCTGTTCAAGGTCGGACGCTGGCGCTGTGGGCTGAGGCTGGAATAATGATGAATGAGTGGCTATATGGCGCTATCTAAGTCGCTAAGCAGGATTGGCTTGATAAATGTTTGATTGTGGTGGGGAGCCGGCATTCTCGTGGCGGGGCCCGTCATTACCGGCCGCTCACCAGTCGCTACCTGTCGCTATTCCTTCATAAATAAGGGCCAAAGTCTCCTTTTACACCGTCAGCAGCGGCGGTGGTGAAGATGGGGGCAGATGTGGGGCCTGGCAGTGGAAGGTCCCAGTGTCAGGACGCATTGATAGAAGAGACCGTCCATGCATCACAAGGAGGCAGTGAGTATCTACTGCACCACAATGCAGCCCAGGTAAGGGCACATTCAGGGGCAACCGCACCAGGGCCCGGGAGGTTGGGGAGCCACATCATTGTTGCTCATCTATTATATTTATCAGATTTGTGCTCACTTGCCATCAATTGTTAAGTTTAAAAGACAGAAAATATTTACTGTATGAGTCTTGAAAGGGCCCCATTTGATGTTCACACCAGGGCCCCATCACATATAGTTCCGTCACTAGACATCTATGCTTGTGCTTGCAATGCATGCAGTGTCTCCTAAAAGTGCTGCAACACAAAACTCTACCACAATATGGAGAGAATTTATCATTTTCATCTGCTGCAATGTATTTCCTAAAGCAGACCTAATCCTTTGCTGCCATGGAGGGTGTTGGTCTGCAGGGGCACCTCTCACTACTCATAACACCCCCAATAAAAGAAAGCCTTTGAAGCTTTGCCCCACAAGCAGGGCTGGCGCCAGCACAGGGCATCTCTGGGCAATTGCCAGGGCCCCTGGCATCATCAGGGGCCCACTCAGGCTCACACTGGGCCATGGTATTATTTTACAGTGGACCAAAGTTCTGAATGCCGGGTGCTGTGTGCAGACCTGCTCATGGCTGGCCTCAGCAACAATAGAGATGACCAGCAACAATGGAGAAGGTGGCATGGAATGGAGAAGGTGGCATGGAATGGAGGGCAATTGCTGGAAGCTCAGATGGTGTCGAGAACCGGGTGACAGCTGACAAGGTCTGGAGGTCGATCAGCAGCAGGAGATGACCCATTTGTGGCAGCAGAGCTGAAAGGTGACATCATGTGACTCACTACTTTGGGGCCCATTAAGACTCTCTTGCACAAGGGCCCCCACAAACCTGGAGCCAGCCCTGCCCACAAGTGACCTGGCAACAACCGCACACAAGTGCAGGAGTCGTACTATTCCAGGTGACCATAAGGCAGAACTCCCAATGGGAAGGAGCCTTCCTCCTAAAGCAGACCTAAACCCATTTCTGGCAACTTTGTGCAGATTATTATTATTACCGCCATCATAGTCCGTGGCGCTGTACAAGGTAGAAATTACAGGTGGTAAGACAAGTAAAATATGTATAATACAACAATTACGGCAATGTATACAATACACACAATATTTTGACACAGTAGTACTTTAAGTGATATTTCAGGCAAAGGTTACACCATTGTGTCGGGCTACATTTGGTGCTGTCCTAAACTGTTTCCGTCTTTAAATTGAAGAAGAAATGACAGTTTAAAGTTTTACCTCATGATTTCTCTTCCAAAGCATGTGGGCGTGGCCCTGGGAGCTATGATGCTGCGTAATAATCAACATAATGGCAGTGACGGCACAGAGAGCAAGTTTGCTTGCTAGGAGGAGGCTGGGTGGGGACAAGGGAGGGATTAGCAGGATCAGAATGGCAGCTCTGAGAGCGCCATTCTAGCCATTTATACAGAAGTGAGCGTGGTCTGGACTAGATCCTCAAGCTAGTATTGGTGGCCAAGTGATTTTTATTTTTTCTTATAAAGTGGAACAAAACCCAGGCTTTTCCAGGTTTCGTTTAGCTTTGTGACCCCCCCCCCCCCAAATTGCCCCATCTGCTTACCTCCACCCTGGTCCCACTTGCTGTGATGATGTAATCCGGCAAGCGGCTCTGATTGGGATGAATAGGATGCATGGTTTCACAAAGCGGGGCATCCCCAGGGGAAGCCAGCGGCTGTCCTTAGAATCTTTTCCAGGCCGGTTGCTGCTGGGTTTTGTTCCACTTTTAAACTGGGAAGCCATGGGACCGCTTTTATTCACCACTTTAAATGTGTTTGTGAAACATGGGAAGAGACTCACTGGTCCTGCTAAACAATACCACTACTGAACTGATATGAATTCAAATGGAATTGTAAAGGCAGGGAAGGAAATCAAGGTAAATGTAACATTTCAGATGAACACCCATAATATAAGGTAATAGGAGGTGCCCTACCCCTCTGGCATTTAGTTACTCATCACCCATTCTCCTGTGTGAGGAGAATATATACAAAGTGAATCACTTCCCCTCTCCAATTCCTGTCTTTGGGTCTGAATGTCACAAGTAATTCATGACTGCCGGGAATTGTTAAGGAAACGTCTGAGACCACTTTGTGAGGGGAGCAGATCAGATGCATGGTCTGACCTGTGATGTTACACATAAATTACTCTGGGGTTTCATTTTTATTCCTAATATGCCAGGTTCCTTCTGGAGTCCAGGGGCAGGATGGGGTGGATTAGCGGGTACAGCCAAAAAGCTCACGTGAGTACAATAAAGCAGTACTAGACCTGAGAAAGTGGACACATCCTAGCAAGAAAAACATTATGAGCAGGCTACACAACTAGAGATGACAGCTATGATGACATCCTGGAAAGGTGAAGGCTCAATGCCAGACTATTATTGTTGTTATTTTGAATTTAGTAGGACAAGATATAAGCTATTTAGGATTCTGTTCATGAGACTGTGACCCTGCCATACAGTAAGTCAGGATCTGTGGCCTACAGCAATGACTCTTAGTTCTTAGTCAAATAACAAGCAATTTATTGAAAGCAAAGTCCAACAGGCAAAATCTCTTAACTTCAGAGTATAATGCAGGAACAATGCAGTACCCATAGAGGACCCGGGATGTGGATTGGATCTCTGATATCCCAGCATGGATCGTGTCTGCCTGAAAAACTCATGTGAAAAATAGACCCCATCCCCCATACACTTTCCATACACTTTACCACATATCCTCCCCCTCTTCTTCAGACCCGAGTTCTGGGAGTTCATTGACCATACAATACACCCTGCATAAATAATCGGCATTCCCCTTAGAGTTTACCTTACTATGGGGTCCAGTTTTAATATGGTGTATTATTAGGTGAGTACTGCCTGGAAGGTCCGAAAACTTACATCTGCTTTCCTGTAAGAACTCTCTCACCTACTGCTTCTGGTGTCCTGACAGGGCCTCACCTATTTTTACTGTGAACTTTGCCCTTGCCGTTCCCAGAATGGGGTCTCTTAATTGCTCAGTCCCAAAATTACCCTGAGCCACTTCTAGTTCCAAGACATGCTGATCAGGAAGGGAAGTCTCGTCATCTTCGCCTGCTAACACCTGTAATGGAAACCGGTCATCGCTGCACAACTCAGATGAACCCATATTTTCTTTAATGCATGCACAGCCCGCTTTGGTATTCATAAATGATAGGTATTCCGCCACCAGGTGGCGCAGCAGCACTGAAGAAAGCTGTGTCAGCTCCCGGCTCCCTATAAAAACAGGATTAACCAACAAGTTCCCAGTGTTGTCTCTGCAGTGACACTGCGAAGTTAGAAGATGGCTATCTCTCTTGCGCAGGTGAGCGGGGCAACCAAGCCTGCGGCCCTGCATGTCTATTTCCATCCGTTTCTGGACCCTCACTGCCTCCCAGCCTTGGCTGACAGATCGGGTGAAGGTAGAAGAGTCAAGTGCTCCTGGAGCGCAACTCCAAGCCGCAGACCCTTTGCCACAAAGAGTAGCCAGCCATAGGCTTTATGGTGAGCCTTCTTGGGATGAGGAGTTCCTGCCCTAGCTTCTGAGGGGGTGAGTTGTTGGGGACTGTGTCCCCTTATTTTCCTTTTGGGGTCCCTCCCCCTCCCTGGCCATGGCTGCTCGCCGCTGCCTCCTTGTCCTTCTCTTCTCCCTTGTTCGAGGGGGGAGTGGCGGTGGTAGCGGCGAGGAGTAATATCTGTGGTGTTTTGAAATTTTTTGTGTGTTTTTTGGTGTTTTTAGCTGCTACGCCGCTTTGTACTACTCTCCATGGCTGTGGGCGCTATAACCTGAAGTGAATTTGCCTTGTCATGGCGCCAGCTGAGTCACCTGAGCGCCGTTTTCGCGCTCTTCGGGGAGGGGCCGCTTGGTGATGCGTATTGCGTCGTCTCCCCGCGGCCCGCCCCTCGAGGTACCTCTGCTGGTGCCATTTTGAGAGAGATGTGCATCTGGATTTCTCCCTTCCTGGCTGCAGCGCTGCTTCCTCTGGTGTGTCGCCTATCCTGCGGTCTGGGCCTGTGTGACCCCGCTGTGTCTTTGGTCCGTGAGTCTCCCTTGGGTTTTTTTTTATTCAGAGTGCATATGCTGCGGGATACTTATATGTTTCTTTACTTATGTCTTTCAGGCGGGATACCATTGGGTTGTGGCATATCCCGGCTCCACTCCTTCCCTCCCCTCATCTCCCTTCACTATTTCTGGGGGTATCCCGTGGGAGGGCATCCCAGGGAGGCCTTTGTATAGCCTTTGCCCACTGCTGGCCTATTGCGCCTGTATTAATCACCATATGAAGGCTTCTGGGGATAGCGCGCTTGGGGGCCCTTCGGGGCAAGCACGGCTGTGTTCCATGTGTGGGGTGTCCCCTGTGAGTAACAGTGTCACGGTGTGCGTGCCGTGCGCTGAGAGTGTCCTTTCGCTCCAAGCTGGTTTGCCTGCTTTGCTTTCCAGCTCTGCGCATCCCTCGGCTTCACCTACTCCCCCACACCTGCAATTGGGTCCCAATGAGGGGGACGCTAGCAGGGAGTCTAGCTCTGATTTGGCTATGCAAGTGGCCAATCTTGAGAAACAACTTGCCAGGTCTGCTCCTAGGAAGGCTTCTGGTAAGAAGCGGCACCTGGATCCCAGATCCTCCCCTCTTCCTGAAATGTATGTGGGGATTGATGAATTTGGTGAATGTCACCCCCTTGAGATGGGGGAGCTTTCCCAGGATTCTGACTCCTCTGGGAGCAAACAGGAGGGTTGCGATAGTGACCCTGGTTCTTCGTCCGGAGAGGATTCATGGTACCCTGAGGACACTGATAATCTGCTGTCACATATTTTTGAAATTTTGCACATTGCTGCTCCCGGGGTTGCTAAGAGAAAGCAAGGGGAGCTTTTTCGCCCTGGTAAACAGCGTCTAGAGTTCCCTGAGCAGGAACACTTCACCTCCCTTGTGCTTAAGGAATGGGAACGTCCCAACAGACTGCCTGCTGTGTCCAAGGGGCTGGATAAAAGGTATCCCTTTCCTTCTGATCTTGTCAAAAGGTGGTCCTTTCCTCCTGAAGTGGACGCTCCTGTGCTAGGTTTGTCCAATACTTGTCGTGCCTTCCCCTGACACTACCACGCCGAGGGACAGTGAGGACAGGCGCATGGATCAGCTGGCTTGCCATGCCTTTACCTGTGTGGGGGCTGGTTTGCGCCGGGCCTGTGCTGCTGCCATCACTGCTATTGCACTTAAGAGGCTTCTCAAGCATCTACAGGATGGTGCTACTGCTGGTAGCGGGGTGGGGGGGGGGGGGGGAACATAGGACCCTATTACTTTGCTCTGATTTTGTGGTCTTTATCCTTACCGCTATGGATGATGTTGTGTGGCTGTACGGTAGGGCCTCTGCCCTTTTGGTGGCTATGCGCCATTCTGTCTGGTTGCGCCAATGGGCAGCTGACGCCAAGAAAGCTCTCACTGGTCTCCCCTTCGCGGGGCTGCGGCTTTTTTGGGAGCGTCTTGATGCAGGCATCCTCACCATTCCTGACCTGCACGTCAGTCTGATTGTGGCCAAGTCCCTTTCTCGGGTCGCGCAAGTCACTCAGCTGGTTATCTTTTTTTTAGAATCCATTGGCTGGGTAATCTGCCATTCCTAGTTTTATCTGTTCCCGTCCTGGATGCTGTTTTTTCTGAGTATCTCCCAGGTCAGGGTGTTCCTTCCTCAGTAATAGGGGAATGGTTTTTCAGATGCAGACTTAGGCTCTGCTATAGTGTCCTAACCCCTACATTGTCAAGGGATGCAGTTAGTGGGTCTGTTGATGTCCTGCTTCAGGTAATCCTCTTTGCTCTTTTCACATGAGTCCTCTTGTCAGTTTGGAATCGGGACCCTGCGTCCTTGGAGCAGGATTTTGACCTGTCTTCTCTGGCCAGATGGTCCTTCTGGTGGAGACTGAACTCCTGGTACCTCTGGGGGTTAGGTCCTCTCTGCCCCCATGTTGGGAGATGGTCTCCGCAGATGCCATTCTGCCGTTTGGGGGAGACTTCTGAAAAGCCCTAAGGTTCCAGGGACGGTGGGGCCCACTGGAGGCCCAGGTTCCCATCAACTCCCTGAAACTACGATCAGGTTGCTTCTTCTTCCTGTCCGCTCACCTTCAAGGTTAGACTGTTCTGTCCGCTCAGACGTCCAGTAGGCTGTTGCCTATTTCATTCGTCAGGGAGTTACTTGGGGCAAGTTAGCCTTCTAGGGATTCTCCCTGATTCTCTCTTGGACGGAACAGAATGTTCCCTGCATCTCAGCGGTCTACATTACAGGGGCGGAGAACTGGGAGGCGGACTTCCTGAGATAGGGGGCTGCCTCAGCTGGGGATATGGTCCCGCAACTAATGGGAGCTTCTATTCCTGTTTTACCGCTGGGACCATCTGGTCATGGAACGGTGGTTTCCCGCCATAATCATACATCTTCAGAATTTGTCTCTGGTTCAGGATCCTATAGTCGCAGCAAAATTTGGAAAGGTCCGCACTCCCTAAAATGTCCAATGCTTTATTTTTCAATTCCATAAAAACATCTCCATAATGATTAAGCAGCCTAAAATCAGTGTAAGACCTCGGAAGTTTAAAAAAATGCCACGCATACTTACGCGTTTCAGACGCAAAAAGGGTCCTTAGTCATAGATAAAAGGGTGGCAAATCAATAAGATTTAAATAGAAAAGTAAGTACTCACCCAAAGCCGCAGACAACACCGAGCACGTCCGTCCCCGCAGCCGCCGGAAGTCAGATGACGTCACAGATGACGCGCCAGGCCCGCGCCCCAATGAGGAGCTGGAGCTGGGAACCAATCAGAGAGGGAGAAAGCCTCTCGTCATGGAGTGGAAGGCCGGCCCGGCAGCATAAGGTTGCCAGGCAACGGCGACGCCAGACAAGCGTCAGCGGCGGGGAAAGAAGCAGCCCGGAGCTGCGGCTGAAGGCAGTGTTAAAACTACAGAATAAGCATGCCCTCACGTACTGATATAACGTTGACAATATAAATAGTAATTACAATTACAGGGAGGAAGCCCCTTATTAACAATGAACAATAACAAACAAACATGTGGTATAGGGGAAAGAAAGGCCCATGACGACATTATAGTGTATCAAAAAATGACATTAGCATATATAATAGTAATAGCTGAAAAAGAATACAGAGCTATACAGAAATATAAGAGATATGAAATAGGTAGAAAATATAAAATTAAAAAATGAAAGTAATAATAATCATAATAATAAATAATAACAGATTGGCTAGAGAGAGAGAAAAGACATTATAAATGATAGATAATAATAAAGAAGAAAGGGGATCACCCGAATCGAACTTTCAAGAAGTTCGCTCATCTCTAATTAAGACCCTGTGGGAAGCGTGTATTGAGAGTAAAGATCCAATATGCTTCCCTAGTTAGTAGTTTTTTCTGAATATCGCCACCCCTCTGTCCCAAATGAACTCGCTCAATGACATTCACTTTGATTAGAATGTCGCATCCTTGATGTTGTTGATTGTAATGTTTTGCGACATTGGAATTTTTTGTGGGGTCAAATTTGCCTATGCCCTGTAAATGCTCCGATCCGATACGCACTTTTAGTTTGCGTTTAGTGCATCCTACATATTGTTTATAACAATGCATGCACGTAACAAGGTAGATAACTAATTTTGAGTTGCAATTGAGCAGGGATTTCACAGGGAAACTCTTGCCCGTGACTGTAGAAGCAAACTTGTTGCCTCTATTTACAAATTTGCATAGGCCACAACGAATGGTACCGCACAGAAAAAATCCTGTGGTAGCCAGCCACGTGGAATTGCCAGAGCTTGACATCTGGAAAAAGCTGGGTGACAGGGAGTTGGCCAGGCTGGGGGACTTGCGACTCACCACACGGACCCCTTTATCTACCACTCCTTTAAGGAGGGGATCAGCCTTCAAAATAGGTAGATTATTCTTAATAATCCTACTAATTTGTTGGAACCTATGGTCTTCACTTTGGATACCTTGGCATTCCCTTGGACAGAGTTCGGGTTCTCTATGAGTTCCCTCTGTTCCTCTCCTGAGCAGGGTTATGGGCTCCATAACCCAAGAGCGGGTACCTGCCACCCTGGTGGCCTTTTTGACTGTTGAAAGCTTCCATCTTATGGTCTAGCAGTTGCTTGATTCTGTTGTTGATACCAGGATTGGGGCCAGGAGGAAGTCCTCGTGCCTCGCCTATTACAGGGTCTGGCATGCTTTCATTGACTGGTAGAACTCCAAGTCTTTTTCCTGTAGGCTGTTTTTTCTATTCCCAGGATTCTGGAATTCTTGCAACTTGGCTGAATTTGGACCTTCATCTCAAGTACAGTCTAGGGCCATGTTTGGAGCTCTGGAAAAGTTTTTCCAATGGGCCCTTGCCATTATCTGCTGGTGCATGGGTTTTTTTCCAGGGTGTTTTTTCATGTGCGTCCCCCAAGGTAGCCTTGCTATCTGTTTAGGATCTGAATCTGGGGCTACTGGTTATACAGGGGCCTCCTTTTGAGTCTATCCGTGAGGCCGCCTTGCCCCTTTGTTGACTCCTAGAGTAGCCCCCCTTTTTGTATGACTATCGCCTCTGTAAGGCGAGTTCTGAATTAGCGGTGTTTTTTTCATCAAAAATACTTATTTTGAGTGTCTTTAGAGTTAGGCGATGTTAGACTTAGGCCAGATTCATCTTATTCAGGGCATTGTCTTGCATTCATTGTGTTCCAATCTAGCTACTTCCATGGAGCAGGCTCTGCATTCTATGGATGTGGTCTGGTATGATGTTCTTTTTGGTGCTATGGAGACTTTTGGGAAGTCTAATTTTCTGTTTGTTTCACTTTGAGACTGGGAATGGTTTGCCTCCTGCTGGATCCACTGTTGGTAAGTGGATATGTCAGGTGATGGTTCCAACCTATTTTGCTAAGGGGTAGACTCCTCCCTTTAGGGTGACTGCTCTTTCCATGCGTGCTATTGGACTCTCTTGGAGCTTTGTCAGCACCAAGCTTCTGTGGAACAAGTTTGTAAGGCCGTTTTTTGGTCTTCTGTTCATACTTTTTTTTTACATGGTTGATATTTAGGCCTTAGCTGATGCTGCTTTGGGCCGCAAGGTTTTCAGGCGGTAGTGACTTGAACTACTGGCTGTTACTCATTGGGGATCCCGCCCTACTTTGGACACTGCTTTTGGATGTCCCATCAGTTATGAATACCAATGCGGGCCGTGCCATGCATTAAAGAAAAAAGCAATTCTGTGAGTACTCACCTGTAGAATTGTTTTTGTTCTTGCATGGCACGGCCCGCTTCGCCCCACCCTTGTTATAGTTGTTCTTGGTTGCCTCTTTCTGGTGATTGTTCCAAGTTAAATCTGGGTTTATTACTTTTTTACATTCTTACCTTTATTCTCTCCCGGCTTCTTGTCTCACTGCTCGTCTATGCTGGGAACTTGGTTGGTTGGTCCCGTTTTTATAAGGAGCCGGGAGCTGCCACAGCTTTCTGCAGTGCTGCTACGCTACCTGGTGGCGGAATACCCATCAGTTATGAATACCGAAGCGGCCGTACCATGCAAGAACAAAAACAATTCTACAGGTGAGTACTCACAGAATTGCTTTTTTCATTAGGCACCTCATGACAACTATTGTTTCCATAAGACATTTCACATGACTCATTAACAGGGAGGGGTACAGGTTCTGCCGGAGATTCTTAGCTGGCTGCAGAAGTGTTACCCCTTTCCCACAACTCCCAGAACAATGGGAAATCACAGCCTATTACTACTTCATGCATAAGGTCTTTTACTACCCTGACTTCCTAGGTCACAGTTCCAGATGAAGTCCCAAACTTAACCGTGGCCACAGGGTAATTTACAGTATCCTCGTGGATACAAAGCACTTTGACATGTTTGTTCAGCACATAGTTCCTAGCCACAAGACTGTCCCCAACCAAAGTAACCCGACTCCCCGAATCCAAGAGGGCCTTCACTGAGTAGTCATTTATTTTTATCACAGACATATGTGGCTCAGTCCCTGACCGTGGAAGGGCTGCACAACCAGGTTCTGCAAACAGGGACATTCGCCGTCTAGCGTCACACTCCATGGGCTCAGGGGAAAGAGGGCAATAAGCGGCTTTGTGTCCCCACTCACGGCACTTCCAGCACTGGGGAACACTGGACCTCCTTACCTGGGCGTCCTTTCTAGGACTAGGGGTCCTCTGAGGGTCAGGGTCAGTCTTTTGCTCTTGCTCAAAGTCTAGAGCCCTGCTCCCTCTCACACCCTTCCACACACCTCCAGCTGGATCTCTCTTACCCACAGATGTCACGGATTTGATGGTCCTGGAGGGTGCTGGTGCTGTAGTCGCTGTGTACCATTCCACCATCTTGACAAGATGCTCAGCAGTCCGAGGGTCTCCTTGTCCAACCCATCGCTGTAGCTCTGCCGGCAGGGTCCTGAAGTAATGGTCAACCAGAATCTTTTCCACAATCTGAGCTGGTGCACAGTTCTCTGGTTCCAGCCACTTTTGTACCAGATGAATCAGGTCATACATCTGCGACCGGGCAGGCTTGTCAATGGCGAAACTCCAACTGTGAATTCTCCTGGCACCAACTGCTGGCGTAACACCCAGATGAGCAAGGATCTCCATCTTTAATTTAACATAGTCCCAGACATCTTGCTCCCTGAGGTCATAATATGCATTTTACGGTTCTCCTGTCAGGAAGGGCGCAATCACATCTGCCCACTCTGCAACAGGCAGCTTCTCTCTCTCAGCCACTCTCTCGAATAAAGTGAGGTAGGCCTCGACATCATCGTCAGGAGTCATCTTTTGCAAGACCCGCTGAACGGCCCTCCCCGTACCACCAGTCTCAACTGGGCTTCTCTCCAGTTGGGAGGTCTTAGCCAGAACTTGGGAGACTTAGCCATAAGTCTCTCTGAGCGCAGCAGTCTGCTCCATTAACAAGCGGTTTGTTTCTTGCTGCTGCTCCATGGCCTGCACATGTTGGAGATTAGCTTGTATCAGCTGCTTTATCACCTCCTCCATTTGCGACTGGTGGGACATCTTTAAATGTCCACAATATTCAAATGCAGCGTTTTGTCATTCCGTTGCCCCTAGCAACAGTCAAATGCCCGCATCCTCCACCAATTGTCAGGATCTGGGGCCAACGGCAATGACTCTGAGGACAGTTCTTAGTCAAATAACAAGCAATTTATAGAAACCAAAGTCCAACAGGCAAAATCTCTTAACTTCAGAGTATAATGCAGGAACAATGCAGTACAGCAAGCGGTTACCTCACCAACTTTAGCAATGTCCAGTGTGTGATAATTACAGCATATTGTAATTCCTGGATATCACGGGTCCTCTTTCAAGGCATACAAGTCCAGGCTGTTAATCCACAGGTTCCAAGAACAGATAACACATAAAGTCCTTCAGATGCAATTCAGCACTGTCAGTATTGGGAGCAGCAAGGCACGGGCTCCTCATCCCAGTCTGTCCAACGCCACTCTGGAAGCCTCAGGAACTCCTTTTATATGGCTTCCTTCAATTAGTCTCATCACCTGGGAAGACCTGTGATTAGGGGAAAAACCCGTAGAGGACCCGGGATGTGGATTGGATCTTTGATATCCCGGCATGGATCGTGCCTGCCTGAAAAACTCATGGGAAAAATAGACCCCATTCATCACTTTTCCATACACTTTACCACAGTAGTCTTGCTGTGGCGAGTGTAGGTTAACTGTCACCCTGTGCAAGATTTCAGAATAATGCCCATCAGACATATATGCACAGACTTATAATGATAGAGACAGGTGGAGGGAAAGGTGAGAAGAATGATGGAGTCAAAGGGGAAATATTAAAGAGAAATATATGGGGGATGCAGGAGAGGGAAAGAGATTGGGGGGGGAACTAAAAACAATTAAGAAAAAATGTTGGAACAAGGAAAATAGAGATAGACAGAGAGAAGACAAAAGGGGTGGATAATACATGGGACATAAGGCTGAAGTAATGTGGAAACAACATAGAGATAAGTGGATAATATAAAGAAAAGTAGGAAACGCAATAAACAAAAAGAAAAGGAGAGAGGGTAAAAATACCATTTTGTGATTACTCACCTGTAAAATGGGTATTATAAGTATGTCACACACCCCGCTTCTAATATTCATGACATATGGGTTATAGCAAGTAGAGGGCGAACTTCTGCAGAGATGACAGGAAAAAAGAAGCCCCTCCCGGTCCATAAATACCTGGGACCTCCCACACATTACCCAGTATAGGAAAGCAGTAAGGGGACCAGGAAGAACCAAATCCAAAAATCTTAACAATAAAAGGTTCAGAATATAAAGGATCCAGAATACAAAAAGGGTGGGATGAAGCGGGGTGTGTGACATACTTATAATACCCATTTTACAGGTGAGTAATCACAAAATGGTATTATTCCAAGTATGTCACACACCCCGCTTCCAATATTCATGACATATGGGCCATCCAATAGCAGTGTCCAACATGGGCGGGGATCCCAAAAAAGGCAATAATGCACAAATTTAAACCACTGCAGCTTGCAGTACCTTGCGGCCAAAAACAGCATCCGCTGAGGCCCGCACATCAACCTTATAAAACTTGGAAAAAGTATGAACAGAAGACCAAGTAGCAGCCTTACCAACTTGTTCAACAGAGGCCTGGTGCTGAAAAGCCCAAGAAGCCCCAACAGCACGAGTAGAATGAGCAGTGATATGAAAAGAGGGAACCTTCCCCTTGGCAGAATAGGCCCCAACAATGGCCTGACGTATCCATTTGCTAATGGTAGACTTGGCGGGCGCCAAACCCTTCCTAGACCCGGAGGGCACCACGAACAAAGCGTCCGTGCGAAAGGAAGAAGTAGCCACCAAATAGTACTTCACACAATAAACCACATCCAAAGAATGCAAAACCCTCTCCTTGTCATTGCTAGGCTTAGGACACAAGGAAGGGAGAACTACATCCTGATTGAGGTGGAAGGCAGAAACCACCTTAGGAAGAAAATCTGGCTTAAAGCGAAAAACCACCTTGTCCTGGTGTCTCTCAAAGTAAGGGGCCTGAATGGACAGAGCCGCCAACTCAGAGAAACGCCGAACAGAGGTAATAGCCACCAAAAAGGCAACCTTTTGAGTGAGCACAGAAAGAGCAACATCCTGCACCGGCTCAAAAGGAGGCCCCTGGAGGGCCGACAGAACCAAATTCAAATCCCAAACGGGCACCAAAGGCTTTCTAGGGGGCCGCACATGAGTGACCCCCTGGAAAAAGGTCTTAACCAGAGGATGCAGAGCAAAAGAACTTTGAAAGAAGACCGCCAGGGCAGAGACCTGTCCTTTCAAGGTACTAAGCTGGAACCTCAGGTCCAGACCGTGTTGAAGAAACTCCAAGATCCTAGGAATCGAAAACACCCTGCAAGGCAAAGCCCTAGCCTCACACCAGTCAATATAGGACCTCCAAGTCCTGTAGTATATGTTAGAGGAAGATCTCTTCCTAGCTCTAACAAGAGTCTGAATCACAGTCTCAGACAAACCTTCCTCCCTTAAGATGGAGGTTTCAGCAGCCACGCCGTCAAAGCCAGCGTTTGTAAATTGGGGTAACGTAGTGGACCTTGAGAGATCAGATCCGGAAACAGGGGCAGCCTGTACTGATCTACCGCCAGCCTTACGATGTCTGCAAACCAAACCCGTCTTGGCCACCTTGGGGCCACCAGAATTGCTGGCGCACCCTCTAGAGCCAGCTTGCGCACCACCTTGGCAACCATGGAGAAGGGGGGGAACAGATACAGGAACCCCAGATCCCTCCAGGCAAGAGACATGGCATCCACTGCCAGGGCCAGAGGATCCTGAGACAGAGACACAAACTTTGGGAGCTTGTGATTGTGACGTGAGGCAAAAAGATCCACCTCCGGAAACCCCCACTTGTGACAGAGGGACCGGAATACCTTGTGGTTGAGAGACCATTCCCCTTGGCGAGAGGATCCCTTGCTCAGGGAGTCCGCCTCCGTGTTTTCCACTCCCGGAATGTACACTGCTGAGATGCATGGAACATTGCTCTCCGCACATGAAAGAATCAGAGAAACTTCCCTAAGGACACTCCTGCTGCGAGTCCCTCCTTGGTGATTGATGTAAGCTACCGCAGTTCGATTGTCTGATCGAACCTGAACCAGTAAGCCCCGTAGGTGATGCGTCAAGCATGACAGAGCCAACCGAATAGCTCTCAGCTCCAAGACATTGATGGGGGTGTGAGCCTCCTGAGGACCCCACAGCCCCTTGAACTGATGTGTCTTCCAAAAACCTCCCCAGCCCGACAGGCTGGCATCCATGGTAACGGTCTCCCAACAAGGGGTCAGAAAAGATCTGCCCCTCATCAGATTGCTTGGTTCCAGCCACCACTGAAGGGACTGCCGAACCCGGGGAGACATCAGGAATGACTGATCCAATGACTGGGGACATCTGTCCCAGGCCAACAATAGATGAAGCTGGAGCGACCTCAAGTGGAACTGAGCAAAGGGAACTGCCTCGAAGGAAGCCACCATCAATCCCACCAGTCTCATTCCTAACCGGATAGAAGGACAAGGTTTGGACAGGAGAAGACTTATCAGATCCTGAACCATCTGCACCTTGGACTAAGGTAGGAACACCCTGGTCCGAATGGTATCCAGATTCATGCCCAGAAACGAGATCTCCCTTGAGGGGGACAGAGAAGACTTGGGATAGTTGATCACCCAGCCGAACCTCTCCAGCGTCGTCACCACCAACCTGGTGTCCAGCTCCGCCTGACTGAGAGAGGATGCCGAAATGAGGAGATCATCCAAATACGGCACAATGCGAATGCCCTGGGGCTCTGAGAAGGGCCATTATGCCCGCCAGCACCTTGGTGAACACCCTTGGTGCCGAAGTCAACCGAAAAGGGAGGGCCACAAACTGAAAAAGCTGATCTCCAATCACAAACCTGAGAAATCTCTGTTGTGCTGGGAAGATTGGTAAATGAAGGTAAGCATCCTTGATGACGATCCTATGGACGTCATGAAATCCCCCTGATGAAGGGAATTGATGGCTGAGCGCAGAGTCTCCATGCGGAACTTCTTGGTTCTGATGAACCTGTTCAGAAGCTTCAGATCCAGAATGGGTCTTATGGATCCATCCTTTTTGGGCACCGTGAAGAGGTTGGAATAGTAGCCCCGGCCTCTCTCTGAGAAAGGCACCGGGCATATGACTTCCATGTCCAGAAGAGTTTGTACTACCAACAGGAGCCCCTGCGCAGCCCAGGGATCCGAGGGCACCTGAGATCTGAGGAATCTGTGAGGAGGCCGGTACTCAAACTCCAGTTTGTACCCGGAAGAGACCACTTCCAAGATCCATTGGTCTGTGACCTCCTGGACTCAAACCTGGAAAAAGTGTTGCAGCTGTCCCTCCACCCGCAAGGGTGAGGGCGCCCCCTCATTGCTGAGCTGGCTTGGCAGCGGGCTTGGGCTTGGAACCCCAGGCAGGTCCAGGACGAGCACGTCGTCTGCCTCTGTTCCAGGAATCACCTCTGAAGGTAAAGTAGGCAGCTCCTCTGCCTGCTCTGGCACTGCGAAAGGAGGGATTAAAGGAGCCTGCCCCCCGAAAGGAGCAACGCTGCTTCTTACGTTGTGGTAACTTCCCCCTTTTGCCACCGAATCCAACTTATCTCCAAACAGCCGCATAACCAGGAAGGGTAGCCCTGTAAGTGATTTCTTAGCCGCAATGTCAGCCGCCCATTGGCGCAACCAGACCGATCGACGAATAGCCACTAGCAATGCCGAGGTTCTACTACACATGCATATTGTGTCATCCAAGGCGGATAGAACAAAAGACATGAACAATTCGCACCGCTTAAGGGCTGCAAATTCATCACTGGCCGGGTTAAGCTGGGAACCACTCAACAGGTCCCTAACCACAGACCTGGTAGCCACAGCCGTGAGCACAGACGCACAAACAGGCCGCAAGGCTGAACCCACACAAGCGAAGGCATGGCAGGCCATTTGGTCAATGCGCTTGTCCTCACCATCTTTTAGAGTGGTGGCGTCTGGAGAATGTACAACAGAGGTGTTAGACAATCCCAGAACGGGCGCATCGACCTCGGGAGGGGATGACCAGTGCTTAACCGCATCCATCGGAAAGGGATACTTCCTATCCCATCCCTGAGGAACACCGGGGAGCCAGCTAGGTCTCTCCCATTCCTTAAGAATCATGCTTTCAAAATGATTCTGATTTGGAAACTCCAAGCGAGGCTTAGAAGTCCTAAAGCATTCCCCTTTCAGCGGAGGGGACTCCGCTGGAGGAGAAATATCCAGCACCTCAAATAAATGGGCCAGGACCCTGGGGGTATCAACGGCATCCCCCCTGCGCCTGCCCAGTATCAGCATCAAAAAACTGCTGATCCTCAGCATCAGATTCAGCAAACAATTCCCCCTCCTCAAGCGGGGAATAATCAGACCAGTCAAGGGAATCATAGTCATCAAAATACAGAACCGGCGCGGCCGGAGACAGATGTCTTCTCTTAGCTGGGGCCTTTCTGGCCGCAGAGCTAGAAATCAATTTCTCGATGTTGGCCAATCTAGCACACACATCAGATTGCGACTCCCCGCCAATGACAGTGTCACTTGGGGTGCGGATAAGGCGGGGTGGGGTAGGAGATGAGGCCGGTGGCAAGGACCCAGACGCCTGGGACCCCGACTGCCGCGTTATGGCCTGTTGAGCACATGGTATGCAAATCAGTACATTATCCCCCGTAAGGGATACCCCACAACCCACACACTGCTGGGATTGCCCCGAAGGGAGCCCAAGCCCGATATCCTGGGAAGCCTCCATATGGTGATTTTAAGGTAGTCGCAATGACCCGAGGGAATTACGCTGCTTGAGCAACCCGGGATGCCCCTTTAAGTCCCTAGTGGGAGGATTTATAGGACCCCAAATTTATCTGTAAGGGACCCTTGAACCGGGAGAACCCCCTTTTAATATAATTGATAGGGAGTCCTCCTGAAAGACATAATGTGAAGGGATAAATATAACATATGGAAGGACATGTTGGCAGGCTGCCCCAACGCGCTAGAAGGAACACGCAGCGCACATATACAGAAAAAAGAGGGGCCCAACAGGGTACTCACGGAAGATAAATGGCGTCCTGCGAGCCAGGAGCTCATGAGAGAGAAGGAGAAGAAGGGTGAGCCAGCGTGGACCGCACCGCGCCTGGCCCCGCCCCCATCTGAAAGACGCAGATCCCAGCAAATAGCTGTGCTCCGCAATGGCACCATAAGCAAAGGGGGCGGGCCGCGCCGAGCACCCGGCCCCACCCCCTTTCCAAGAAACCTGAGGGGAAGAAGCTCCCCATGTAAAAAAAAGGCCTCCACATGCGGCCAAAAGCACACACACCCCACGCGACGAGTGAAGAAGCACGCACATACCCGCACACACACATGCTAAAAGAAGTATTGGAGAGAAGGAAAAGCACCCCCCCCCCCCCCAAGTAGAGGGGAACAGGGAGACCCGGAAGGGGGGGAATCCCGCACTACAGGGTGGAAGGGATAAACCGGGACAGGGCATCCCAAACCAGGATCACCAAACCTGGATACCGCCTACCCCTATTCCATATGTCATGGAATATTGGAAGCGGGGTGTTTGACATACTTGGAATAAGAGGGACACAAGGAAATGGAGGGAATGTGAAAAGATGTTGTAGCATCTACAATAACTGTATCTATATCGATAGATATGACATGCCACATAATCTCTCATACTTCCTACCAACGCAATAATAAATACCACTGAGTGTAGAAGTGGTCCACCAGAGAAAAGGAGAATCCCCTGGTGGGCCCCAGGCACTGATCCAAGGCCTCCATCAGGACAGTACAAAGGATCTAAAGTAATTTTCTATTTATTAAGTAATTTATGTTTGCTATTTTTCTAATAAACATTACTTTTATATTTTGCAACAGTGTGAAATAAAATTATTTTGCATGATTTATTTATGTCTAAACGGTAGTTCCCAAGAAGTAATAGTTTACTGGCAGTCAGTGGCTGGAAATCAGAATGCCCACTCTGTGGGCAAGTATTTATTAATGTTGCTGGAATATTCCTCTGTTTTGTTCCAGTGCAGTTCACCATATATTTTTTGGACTAGTTCTATTCGCTCTATTGCGAATACTATGAATGCTAAGACTACCAAACATCCGAGGAACATTGTGTTAACTTTCAAATCAGAGATCCCCTTTAACAAAATAAGGTATTTTTGGAATAAACAAATAATACCCTTTAATGGTACTGTACATTATACTTATTGGCCTTTTTAGTGAAGCATATCAGCGACAACAGTTACCCAATACCAATGGAGCCTTCTGTTTCATTGACCTGTAGCCTAGCAATCCAAAAGTTCTTGTCTAGTACATTGACAATATTGACAATATTTGTATTGACTGTCTCTGAACTACTCCTGTGTGTCTGATGTAAACCTTTCAGCGATTTGCATATAGTTGCTACTGTGTTTTACTGAATTATTTGAATAAATATTATTTGTGCAACCTAGGCTATTTTAAAGTCCCTGTCCAGTCTAAGAATTATTAACACTCACCTTTCATCTTCATTTAGGCAACTGGGGCCTTCATAATTCTACAGATTTTGTCCACTGAGAGCCTCCTCAATCCCAGTGAGATCATGCTCTGAGGTTGGCCACTGGAGCTCCCATAATCCCAGTGAGGTAATTCTCTGAAGCTGGCCACTGCGGCTCCCCCAATCCCAATTGAGGTAATTCTCTGATGCTGCCCACTGGGGCTCCCCCAATCCCATTGAGGTCGTTCTCTGACATTGGCCACTGGGGCTCCCCCAGTCCCAGTGAGGTCATTCTCTGATGCTGTCCACTGGGGCTCTCCCAATCCCGGTGGAGTCATTCTCTGATGCTGGCCACTGGGGCTCCCCCAATCCCAGTGAGGTCATTCTCTGATGCTGTCCACTGGGGCTCTCCTAATCCTGGAGGAGTCATTCACTGATGCTGGCCACTGGGGCTCTCCCAATCCCAGTGAGGTCATTCCCTGATGCTGGCCACTGCGGCTACCCCAATCCCAGTGAGGTCATTCTCTGATGCTGGCCACTGCAGCTCCCTCAATCCCAATGAGGTAATTCTCTGATGCTGGCCAATGCGGCTCCCCCAATCCCAGTGAGGTCATTCTTTGATGCTGGCCACTGGGGCTCCCCCAATCCCGGTGGAGTCATTCTCTGATGCTGGCCACTGGGGCTCTCCCAATCCCAGTGAGGTAATTCTCTAAATCTGGCCACTGGGGCTCTCCCAATCCCAGTGAGGTAATTCTCTGATGCTGGCCAATGCGGCTCCCCCAATCCCAGTGAGGTCATTCTTTGATGCTGGCCACTGGGGCTTCCCCAATCCCAGTGAGGTCATTCTCTGATGCTGGCCACTGCAGCTCCCTCAATCCCAATGAGGTAATTCTCTGATGCTGGCCAATGCGGCTCCCCCAATCCCAGTGAGGTCATTCTTTGATGCTGGCCACTGGGGCTTCCCCAATCCCAGTGAGGTCATTCTCTGATGCTGGCCACTGGGGCTCTCCCATTCCCAGTGAGGTAATTCTCTGATGCTGGCCACTGGGGCTCCCCCAATCCCGGTGGAGTCATTCTCTGATGCTGGCCACTGGGGCTCTCCCAATCCCAGTGAGGTCATTCTCTGATGCTGGCCACTGGGGCTCTCCCATTCCCAGTGAGGTCATTCTCTGATGCTGGCCACTGGGGCTCTCCCAATCCCAGTGAGGTCATTTTCTGATGCTGGCCACTGGGGCTCTCCCAATCCCAGTGAGGTAATTCTCTGATGCTGACCACTGGGGCTTCCCCAATCCCAGTGAGGTCATTCTCTGATGCTGGCCACTGGGGCTCTCCCATTCCCAGTGAGTTCATTCTCTGATGCTGGCCACTGGGGCTCCCCCAATCCCGGTGGAGTCATTCTCTGATGCTGGCCACTGGGGCTCTCCCAATCCCAGTGAGGTAATTCTCTAAATCTGGCCACTGGGGCTCTCCCAATCCCAGTGAGGTCATTCTCTGATGCTGGCCACTGGGGCTCTCCCAATCCCAGTGAGGTCATTCTCTGCTGCTGGCCACTGGGGCTCTCCCAATCCCAGTGAGGTCATTTTCTGATGCTGGCCACTGGGGCTCTCCCAATCCCAGTGAGGTCATTTTCTGATGCTGGCCACTGGGGCTCCCCCAATCCCAGTGAGGTCATTTTCTGATGCTGGCCACTGGGGCTCTCCCAATCCCAGTCAGGTCATTCTCTAATGCTGGCCACTGGGGCTCTCCCAATCCCAGTGAGGTCATTCTCTAAATCTGGCCACTGGGGCTCCCCCAATTCCAGTGAGGTCATTCTCTGATGCTGGCCATTGCGGCTCCCCCAATCCCAGTGAGGTCATTCTTTGATGCTGGCCACTGGAGCTTCCCCAATCCCAGTGAGGTCATTCTCTGATGCTGGCCACTGGGGCTCTCCCATTCCCAGTGAAGTCATCCTCTGATGCTGGCCCCTGGGGCTCCCCCAATCCCAGTGAGGTCATTCTCTGATGCTGGCCACTGGGGCTCTCCCAATCCCAGTGAGGTCATTCTCTGATGCTGGCCACTGGGGCTCTCCCAATCCCAGTGAGGTCATTTTCTGATGCTGGCCACTGTGGCTCTCCCAATCCCAGTGAGGTCATTTTCTAATGCTGGCCACTGGGGCTCTCCCAATCCCAGTGAGGTAATTCTCTGATGATGGCCATTGCGGCTGCCCCAATCCCAGTGAGGTCATTCTTTGATGCTGGCCACTGGGGCTCTCCCAATCCCAGTGAGGTCATTCTCTGATGCTGGCCCCTGGGGCTCTCCCATTCCCAGTGAAGTCATTCTCTGATGCTGGCCCCTGGGGCTCCCCCAATCCCAGTGAGGTCATTCTCTGATGCTGGCCACTGGGACTCTCCCAATCCCAGTGAGGTCATTCTCTGATGCTGGCCACTGGGGCTCTCCCATTCCCAGTGAAGTCATTCTCTGATGCTGGCCCCTGGGGCTTCATCAATCCCAGTGAGGTCATTCTCTGATGCTGGCCACTGGGGCTCTCCCATTCCCAGTGAAGTCATTCTCTGATGCTGGCCCCTGGGGCTCTCCCAATCCCAGTGAGGTCATTCTCTGATGCTGGCCACTGGGACTCTCCCAATCCCAGTGAGGTCATTCTCTGATGCTGGCCACTGGGGCTCTCCCAATCCCAGTGAGGTCATTCTCTGATGCTGGCCACTGGGGCTCTCCCAATCCCAGTGAGGTCATTTTCTGATGCTGGCCACTGGGGCTCTCCCAATCCCAGTGAGGTCATTTTCTGATGCTGGCCACTGGGGCTCTCCCAATCCCAGTGAGGTCATTTTCTGATGCTGGCCACTGGGGCTCTCCCAATCCCAGTGAGGTCATTCTCTGATGCTGGCCACTGGGGTTCCCCCAATCTCAGTGAGGTCATTCTCTGACATTGGCCACTAGGGCTCCCAAAATCCCATTGAGGTTAATCTCTTATGCTGGTCATTAGCTCTCCTCTGCTGCTGCTGTTGCCACAATGTTGCAAATAGATAGTTGCATGTTGTAGTATAAATATTTCTCTTCACTAGAATTAAACAGACCCTAAAGTTTCTTTAAAAGCATCCCCCAGTACCAGGGGCGGGCTGGCCATAGGGCATACCGGGCAAAATCCCGGTAGGCCGGTGCCAGCGAAGGCCAGTGGAAAAGATGCTGGAGGGTTTGGGGTGGCCGGCCTGCCGCCGCCGCTGCCGCCGCTCGCACGCACACATACGGGCTTACCAGCACTTGCTGAGCGCTCTGGACGGTGAGTGTCAATGGCCGGCGTCCATTGTTTTCATTGGACGCCGGCCACATGGGGCACGCCCACCGACCAACACGCAACACCCATGAAGTGCCGGTAAGTGCGCGTGTGTGTGTGTCTGTGAGAGAGCGGCGTCAGGGGGCCAGGCTGACCCTCTGGTGGTGCAGTCCCCGGGCTGCTGGTGCTGTGCTGTCAGTGGCAGGGCTGAATGCCTGGCAGGGGGGAGAAGCCGGATACACAGCGGAACTCGCAGGTGGGTGATGTGAGGGGGACGCAGGGGGTATGACGAGGGGGGCAGCTTGGGCCCGGGGTTCCCTCCATGCTGCCCTCGTGTCATCTGTAAACCACTGCAGCACCCTTACTTGTCTGACCCACACAGATGCTGCAGTACTACAAGTCCCAGCACGCCTTGTTTATCCTCTGTAAAGACAAGGCATACTGGGAATTGTAGTTCTACAGCATCTGGGTGATCCCTACTTTACAGTCTGACTGTGGAATCTTTGTGGTGGCCATCTTGCACAGACAGGACAAGCAAAGGCTCCAACATTTAAAGCGGAACCCCAGCCAGAGCTGATCAGTTTGAATTAGGTCCACTTAGATGTGGGCAGGGTTACAACCCTTTATCTGTCTTTGACTCCTCTGGGGAGATCTAGGGGCTCATGTACTATCATGATCACTCTATGGGGTGAGCTTGTCATCCTGGTTGGGCAGTATTCTCTAAAGGTTGCCCCTCTACACACAATAAAGTACGCACCTGACTGGTTGTTGAGGTGGAGAGGTTTTCCAGGGTGAGGTGCATTAATAAAAATAACAGGCCCTATGGGGTGCCCATTAAAACATAAAAAAAGTTCTCTAGGGTGGAGTAAGAGCCCTCTCCACAAGGTCATCCCAAAACAGGATTGCCGCAAATCCCAACTTATTCCCTGACACCCATGATACATGTCCGGCATCCATAGCACCCCTTAATCTTATACGTGCACCCACACCACCCTCTCAGCCAGAGGTAACGGCCAGCAGAAGGTGCCCGGTGATCTGGTAGATTGCCAGACATTAAAAGACACAGCAATGTATTATGATTAGGGGAGAGCACCCTCACATCTCGTGGGAGCGATGAAAGATTTGTGGTGATCCAATGTGGTTTCACACAGACGAGTCCAATTTCAGAGCTCACTATTAGGAATTTAGCAGGACATGCCCCCACTGGCTGTACTGAGGGATGCCCCCACTGACTATAGTGAGGGATGCCCCTATGTGGCTGTACTGAGGGATGCCCCTATGTGGCTGTACTGAGGGATGCCCCTATGTGGCTGTACTGAGGGATGCCCCTATGTGGCTGTACTGAGGGATGCCCCTATGTGGCTGTACTGAGGGATGCCCCCACTGCCTTTAATGAGGGATGCCCCTAAATAACTAATGTAGGGATGCCACTCAATGGCTTTAATGAGGGATGCCCCTCACTGCCCGTAATGGAAGATGCGGCATTGTGCCTCTGTGGGATGCCCCTCACTCGCTTTAATGACGGATACCGATCACTGTCTATAATGGGGGATTCAGTGCACTGTCTGTAATGGGGGGGATTTTAGTACCATTTGGTTCATAATATTTTCTCTTATTTTTGTCCTTATAGCCCTGTGTGCGTCTTATGAAACAAAAATAGGGTGTATATATAGTGACATTAAGATACTATTACTGGGCCAAGAACAGTGCAGCAGGGCCGGTGTGGCCCAAAAAGTTTTTTAGCCCCAGTTCACCCCTGCCCAGTACCCTCCCATGCTGCTGAGGCAGAATGGTGGGTTAAAAAAATCTCTCACCTGGTCCCTACATCCAGTCTACCAGTTGCTTCCATTGGAGGCTTTAGAGAGGGGCATCCCCCTGCTATGTACACCACTGGCCCATTAACTTTACTGGGGGCCAGGAGCATGCAAGGAGCAAGGCAGCCCCCCAAAAGAAGTGCCAGTGAAACACTCTAAAGCCGAGACCAGGTGAGTTCACTTTTTCATTTATCCCCCCCATCCTGCCTTAGTGCCAGGGGAGGGGCCAGGGAGGTACTAAAGTCATCATTTTGCAGTTGGCTCTGTGCATGCAAACTGGCATCAGCCAAGTTCAGATTCATCCATCACACTGCTTGAGCAAGGGTGAGCCATCATTTCAGCCAATTCTTCTCTTATGCACCGGTAATTTGTTATGGGCAACATGTTTCCATACTCCTTGTGACAGCATTGAGGACTAGCAGAACTAAAAGTGAGGAATTGTGCGATTGTAAAGATGGGCATGCCACGCATGGGCCAATAGGGTTCATGGGGTGGGCCAACACATCTACTACACTTTGAGAAGTCCATCTGAAAATTAGGAAATTAGGAAAAATCATAAAATTAGGGCAGTCATGACCCAGTGGCAAGGAAGCGGCTTTGTGACTGGAGGATTGCAGGTTAATTAAGGGCTTTTGAGTGCCCAAAACGTGTCACTGGGTCCCCGCAGTGGGACACTATGTAGATCTGGATGTTCATATGATTTTTGTTTATGCTGGGAGCGTACTTGTGGCTTTTTGGGCTATTTTTACCTAGATCTATTAAAAGTTATATATTTTATTACAAGGAGAAGCTGGATACTGCCCTACTGCTTGCTACTACTTGAGAAGACTACACCAGGGGGATCATTTCCGAGCTTCATAAGTGGACTGGGTGAGCTGGTTGGTTTTGTGTTTCTACTTCTATTCCCGACCGAGACTTGACTGAAGTGCTCTTGAGCAAGGCACCTAAATACCCAACTTTCCCCCCATAAGGGTAGCCCACCGGTCTGCACATGTTTACATTCAATGTACAGATGGGTTAAATGTGTAGGAAAAAGCCCTTTGTGTGTGCAGCATATGTATGCCCACCTAATGTACCCAATTACCCACTGGTAGAACTGTGAATTCAAAGCTGTGGAGTGATGGGTATCCTGCCTAGTTTTCAGGCTTTGTTTGTGGTTTTACTTAGATTGTGGTTGCCTGTGGTCTGCTTGAAACAATGCATTCTAGCAGGGGTTCCCCACAGGCGGTACTAGTACCACTGGTGGTACTCAATATTCTCTCAGGTGGTACTTGACAAGATTGTAGATTTACCTTACCCAAACCTGATCTGCTGCCAGCTAAACTTCACACAAAAGTTATTTTCACTATAAAAACTGCCCAATTTGTGTGTGATTCATTCACTTTAACTATCTGTTTTGTGTGTTTTGATTAAGGTTTAAGGTGACTGACAATTCTCACACTGCACTAGGGGTATAATTATAGGGGGGTGCACCGGGGCCCAGAAGGTCAAAGTAGCCTTATCATTGTTGCTCCTCCACCTTATTTATCATATTTGGGCCCCCCCCCACACACACACACACACACACACACACCCCTGACTATAAGACACTATGGGCTCGATTCAGAGCCTGGTGATAAAACTACCATTCATTTTTATTGTCTACCAGGTGTAAATTTTCACCTGGCTCTGAATCAGACCCAAGGTAGACAAGGTAGACCCCTATATGATGCCAATATATAAAATGAGTTTATTTTATTGTAGTAACAACCTAGAAACACTGTACATGGGCATACGTTTATACAGCTTGTCCTAAGAAATTGACTGCGTCAGATACTGAAAGCATAAAGCAGCAGATATATATCACCCAGTATGGCTGCCAAACAGAAAAAAAAAGTTCAGCTGCGAGCTGCGAGGATCTAGACTAGGAAGGCTGCCAGCATGAACAGATAGATATACAACTGCTCATCAGACTGCCCAGAAAGAATGTGTTAAGTCATCTTGCATGCGGCTGGATATGCCCAGTCATTGGGTTCAAGCTAGTTTCATGCATCCACCTCCCTGCATTGTGATTGGTCCTTGGAATCAGACATTTGATTCTGGTTCATTGTGCAAATGTGTTTCCAGCTGTAACAGGATCAGACAGTCTATTGTGGTCACAGTGTTAATGCTTTGTAATACTTTCAGCGTGAACATACATTGACCAAACTCTTGATGGACATGACTGACAGCACATAATAGGAGGAGATATTTACATTGTGATGTGCAGTGATGTCAGGGTCAGCACATAATGCCCACTTTATTTAAAGCGCATCTGTGGGCTAAGGGTTAAAGGTAAAAATATGAGCTGATCTCCAGGGGTCCACTGTTAAAGGCTACATACCGAGGCCATGACTCCAGTGACATCTGTGCGCTAAGGGCTAAAAGTAATAATATCTTACTTTAGCCCCAGTGTAGGGTTCCACCGTGAAAAAAAGTTCTTAGATGCTGTGTTATAGGTTATGTAGGCCATGGCCCAAACTTTCATAGACTCCAGCTACAGGCTGAACATTCCCGCAGGTCCATCCTAAGGCTTGAAGGCATGGTTCATCCACTCCTTTCTTATCAAATCAGACCTCCATCCTCTACTTGAGTGTCCTGGGCCACAATGCAGTGTGGAAATATAAGGGCTAATGCATGAAGGCCAAATTTGCATTAAAGCTATTAAGCAAAGCAGCACATGGAGCTCAATGTCCATCAATGTGGAGGTGACACCATAAACCATGGCTTAGTAAATAACCTATAACATACCTGTAAACACTTCTCATAGCTATGTTTATGTGTCTGAAAATGACAACTGAAACTTATAATAGAACAGGGTTTGAGATTTATGTGTCTTAAATGTTTTGTAAGCAGGCCCAATGCCGGCCCGTTCACCGTTAGGCTGATCAACCCTGTCACTTTCTGATGACATCCGTCACTTTCTGATGACATTTGTCACTTTCTGAAAAAGTGGGGAGGTGCAGAGGTACCTGAGCCCTGCGATTCATTGGTCGGCAGTCGACTTTTTTTCTGCAGTCAAAATGTCTACAGCTGGGGCTTCAGAAAGATGGCCGCCCCATGAGTGAGGGCACTTTACATTGTAAACTGCTGCCAGTGTCCTCACGAATGGGGGGGCCTAACAGGGAAGGATTGCGGGGCTCAGGTAAGTTGTACAGTCGCTTGCTGCTGCACACTCTAGGTTAAGCTGGTTAAAGCGGCCCTTCACTCTGAATAAGAGTCTATCTTATATGTTTCCCACACCCTGTACATACAGATTGTCCACATTAAAAATCATCCTACCTGCATCTACTGCATGTTATGAGCCTTTAAACATCCAAGATGGCGGCTTATGGAAGCCGCCATCTTATCAGGCAGCCTGCAAACAGGAAGTGCCTCCTGACTGTGCTGCTCTGCATTCTGGGACTTCTTACCTTTACCTGACCCCAGCTCTGCTCTGTCTGAGCAAAGCACAGCTATAACCCACCCCCTGTACCTTATCCCACTCTCCTCTCCTCAGTAAGTGTGATGCTTCTGAGTCAAGACGGCGGCGCCCGTATCCTAAATTCCTGAACAGAGTTGCAGCCCAGTGGGGGAAAGAATAATAAGTTAGTGACTAAAAACGTAAAATATATTAATTTTAGATGCTGGGGAACCGTTTTTTAAGACTTTGGGCTTTTCATTAAATCACGCTGAAGGTCCGGTTTAATGGGCTCAGCAGACCATCAACTTCTAGCTGAAGTCTGTGTTCGGGTTTAACTCGCAAAGTTAGGTAATAGTATGATAATTAGTATGCAAATGATATTTTTGTCTGATTTTCCTAAATGGTCAATGCAAATGAAAGTCTTATTTTACTTTCAAGTCATCAACAGTGCATCAAATTTCATTGCACTTCCCAATTATAACAATATTTTACACAAATTAAAATAATCAAAATGCAGTGTTCCAAAATATGCAAAACAGAGTCTTGATGCATGTTAAAGGTTGTAGAGAACTAAAAATAGTGATTTGTTGAATTTGCAGCATAAACAGGTCACATTTACTGAAATCAAAATCTATCTCAATCAAAAAATAACAGGCTTTTGCTTAAGAATACTCCATGGTTTCTAAATAGGGTTAAGGTCATTGGAGGGTGATGGCCACAACATGAGTCTCTCCTTTTATGCCAATAGCAGCCAATGACTCAGGTATTCTTTGCAGCTTGAGATGGTGCATTGTCATGTATGAAAATGAGTGTACTATGGAATTCTCAGTTGTTCTTTTTGTCCCATTGAACAAAGTGGCAAGTCAGAAACTCTGTATACTTTGCTTATTCCATTTTCACACCTTCAGGTACCAGCTCTCTCCATCCACTCTGCCACCTCCATGCTGATGTTGCAGCATTGGTAGGACATGGTGGCTGTTCACCAACCATCCACTACTTCATCTATCAGGATCATCCATGGTTGCATTGGTCTTTATATATGCCTGGCCCACTGCAACTGTTTCTACTTATGAGCACCGGTTAGGGGTGGCCAATTAGTAGGTTTATGAACACCTGAAAGTCTCTAGAAGATCCCACACCGTCAGTGGGAGCTACTTGGTAGCAGGCTCCGGCGGGTCTGAGGCCTAGGGTGGACTCAGGCAGGCTGGTATGCAGGTGCGCATACCGGCAGTAGCACTTTCAGGTTAGTGCAGTGCCTGTCCCTCCAGGAAGTAGTGGAAGGGGCTCCGACACTCGGGGCAATGGCGGCAATGGCTGGGATTTGGGAAGCAGCGGCTACAGTGGCTCAGAATGACCAAGGCTGTCTGGAGCTGCATGGGAGGAGGTGACACTACTCATCTGGATGGGGTCTTCTTTCTGACTTCTGAACATAAAGCAATTAAACCTGGGGATGAGATGCAAGAAATTTCGAGTTGAATCAAACTTTACCATCAAGGATATCCTGTGTTAGGGATGTTTGGATGGCGTCCATAGATCTCGAGGATGCCTATCTGCATGCTCCTATTTTTCCGGCTCACAGAAGATTTCTGAGGTTATCATTGGCAGTACAGAGCAATGCCCTTTGGACTATCTCAGATCTTTACCAAGAATTCTTGCAGAATCAACGGCATATGTGAGGTTGAATCAGAAAGGCATTGTGGCATCACTGGACTATCTTCTTCTCTTTGCACCCTCCTTTCCACTGTGGGATGGGTCATATAAACAAGGAAAAGTCGAATCTGTCTCCCCAGACTTCCTGCATTTATCTAGGGTATTTGATTAACATCTCCCTAGAAAGAACCTTTCTTCCTCAGCCAAAAATCAAAAGGATCGTCTCAATGTTCTCTTGCGACAGATTCTGGTACTTTTGGGACTCATGACTTCGGCCCTCCCAGCAGTCATTTGGGCCCTCCCCAATTACATTTCTGACACTCAAGGTGACTTTTATATTAACCATGAATTCAGCCAGAAGGATTAGTGATATGCAGGCCTTGTCTATCAAGGAGCCATATCTTAGAATTTTTCCAGATCATCTCACATCAGACCTGATCCACTTTAGCTACCAGAAATTTCTTTAGCATTCCACGGGTCTCAGGAGGTCTGTCTTCCAGGTCTCAAGCCAGAGGACCTTAGGGATCGAGAAAGGATGCATCTGTTGAATGCCAAAATCATTATCTTAACATATTTTAATTGCACTTCAGAATGGAGGAGATCCGACCATTTGTTGCTTTCATTTGTAAGAAAGAATAGAGGGTTGCAAGCCTCTAAAGCAGACCTGGACATTGTAAGGCCCCGGGGCCACATACGGCCCTTTGATTGGCTCTGACCGGCCCGCGACCAGCATTCCCTGTAAGGTGTGCGGCCGCACGCTGCCGACGTCCTCGCCGCTCAGTCCTGCCCACTGTCTGTGCAGTCTTGCCAGAAAAGATAGTGCCAGGTTTGAACAGCACTTTTGCCCCTGTGTAGTGAGTCTAATGTAGCGGGGGCGTGTGTGGATTATAGCCTGCTCTCCTATTGGACAGCTCCCTCCTGCAGGTTTGGCTGTGGGCGGAGTTTCTCTTTCCGCCCTTGGCCTGTACTGTGTGGCGTGTGTACGTCGCTGCGGAGCTGACGCCGGAGATCGAGGTTCTCCAGCCACTTGTCTGCCTCATGTCGCAGGCTGCTGGCGCTTGTAGTCCACATCAATTGTGTTACATGATGTACACAGCGCCTCATGGTGCACTGGCTCTCGTAGTCCATTTCTGGCCAGACCAATGCCTTTGGGAGGGCGGGGGGACCATGCTGCAAGGGAAGGGTTTCACACAGCCTTTTATCCAAGGCCGGGCACTGGTCTCCCCCGCTCTTAAAGTGGATATGAACCCAGAGCAGCCACTGGTCTTCCACCTGGGCATCACAGATCGGGGCTTTGTTCCGCTTTAAGGGAGGGAGTCTGCCATTTTTCATGTTGCTACTGAGTAAAAAGGGTTCCACACAGTGGGGCATCCCGATCTGGGATTTCCAGGGGGAAGACCAGTGGCCGCTCTGGGTTTTGTTCTGCTTTATGTGAGGGAATCCGCAATTTTTTACATTGCTACTGAGTAAAAAGTGTGAACAGCACTGTGTTACTTTAATAATAATGTAAAGAAGAGTGGTTATTCCATCCTAACCTGATTTGGTCATGATGTTTTAAAGCAGACCAAAACCCATGTAACCCAGCCCTTTGGAGTGTGAAGGAATCCAGGGCATCAGGGTTACAGGCATCATGCCTCTGGGCCATCCCAATTTGGGATGCCCTGCTGTGTGAGACAAAAATGTGGTGTATTTAATAAATTACATTTTTTGTAATGCAACCTCACTTTTTCATTGTTTAACTATAACATATACGCGTACCAAAACAATGCGATTTACTGTTATTTATAAAGAAATACAATTATATTATGCAGAATTGAGTTCAGCATTTTGGCCTGGCCCTCCACAATATTTTTCCTAGTTTCTCATGCGGCCCCATGGAAAAAATAATTGCCCTCCCCTGCTCTAAAGCCTCCATGGCCAGGTTGATTAGGGAAGCCATTCAGTTAGCCTTTGAGGGTTCCGATACACGGGCCCCAAAATACCTGTGGGCACACTTTACTAGGGCGGTTTCTGCTTCTTGGAATAATTGGTCAGGAGTTTCTCTGGAGGAGATTTGCAGAGCAGCTACTTTGGCTTCCCCACATACATTTTTGAGGCACTTCAGAGAGGATCTTTCTTCTGACAAGAAATAGGAATTCAGCAGATTAATTCTACAGGTTATTTCTTTACCCTGAGGTAGGATGGTATTTTCTATTATTTGCTTATCCTCGGCTGGTCGTCCTGGAGGACATTTGGGTAAAACCCCAATTAGCTTACTGGTGATAGCAGTAAGTTCTACATTCCGCCCAGGCTAAGTATTTAGTTTTTTTGCGATAGATTTGCTTAGACATGTTCTTCTGGGATTCTTGGTTAAAATACTGTGGTCTGGGAGGAAGGGGCAGGATATTTTACGATGTCCAGTTTGTGTTTCTCTTTTAGGTGGGAGGAGCTACTCTGCGAACTGTCTTGAGGGACCACCGGAAATGCCATTACAGGTAAGCTAATTGGGGTTTACCGCACCTGAATTTGTGAGAAAGGACTTTCAACAGGCCTCCATGTAAAAGCAGAATGGTAAAAAAAAACATTTTTTCTTCCTTGCAGTAGAAAAACAAACTTGGTGGCAGCCCATAAGTGATTTCTTCTTTTGGCCATCTAACGTATTTTGTAGATTTTGGATATTAGACTGTGTTTAGAAAACATGCGTTATACCCTTTTCTTTTACAGTTATGTCACATTCTTTACCTATTTTTGAGGTTGACAGTGAGGAGCACACAAAGAAAGTCAAATTTGGAATCTGTGGAGCAAACACAAAAAAACACAATAAAATATGGTGCTGAATTAACCCTATTGTGGTACTTTGTCAGCCTGTGGGGGCCCAAATATAGGTCTAATTGCTGGCTTCTTTAAGTTAATAAAAATGTTATAGTTAGTGTCAGACTGGGTTGCCTGGGTCCCATCACACTTTATATGCAAATATTGCTGGCTCACATTCAGGGCCCATGTAATGAAAGACTATGCCAAATTGTATTGTCTCTGTGGGTGCACCTGGGATGCCACAAATAAGCTAGAAGGACTAGATTTTGGTGACACCTGGAGACTTCCTGGTGACTGTGTGGGCCAGTCCGAAACTGGGAATAGGTTAAAACTTAGCTATCTATCTATATGATAACATACATAGCTGATGTTATTATATTATCATTATTAATTATGTTTATTTATATAGCGTCATCATCTTCCGGAGCGTTTTACAAGGTATGATTACTGACAATGTAAAGCATATAGGCCTCGATTCAATAAAGGTAGAAAAAAATTCTCATGGTAGTAAAAAATTCAATTCATGAGAAAAAAGCCTGAGAATGTTGCTGTTACTGAATCACTAGATAAAAATACAATGAAAGTCAATGGCAGCTTTTACTACAGTGTAGAAAGGAGTAAACAGCTCTCTACTTTTCTTAGTAGTAAAAAAGTGCCATTGACTTTCATTGTTTTCTTAGCTGGTGATTCAGAAACAGTAACATTCTCAGGCTTTTTTCTCATGAATTGAATTTTTTACTACCATGAGAATTTTTTTCTACCTTTATTGAATCGAGGCCATAGTACAAGGAACGTTACAAACTAGATGCTACGAGGTTTAAACCAAGTGTTGTGAGCACAGGAGGAAAGAGAGCCCTGCCCTTGCGAGCTTACAGTCTTAAGGATGTTCACAATAATTATTCACAAACATGTTTTGCTGCCCTCCCAATGTGTCCAGGGAGAGAAGATCACAATGCCTGTTACATCTGACTCATAATACAGTGTGCATTATATGCATTTATTGTCATATTTCTGTTATATATGATGCTTTGACTCCAGTGGTCACGAAGGTCTTTGAAAGGTTACTAATGTCATTCCTCAAGGATGCTACTGGTTCTCAATGGGATCCACTACAGTTTGCATACAAAGCAAACAGATCAGCAGAGGATGTGGTCAACTTGGTGATCATGTGCACATTAGATCATGTTAGTCAACCCAGGGCATATGCCAGAATGCTATTTGTGGATTTCTCATCAATCCCCAAATACTTCACGGAAACCTGCTATTTTTGGGCATTCCATTAATTATATCTGACTGGATTATTAGCTTTCTGACTGGTAGGTCTCAGAGAGTCAAATTGGGCCCCTTTGTTTCTTCGACCAAATCTCAAACATGGGAACTCCAAAGGAATGTGTTCTCTTCTCACTAAATATCAATAACTTCACCTCCTCAGATCCTTTAGTCAAGATCGTCAAGAACCTTAGTAGGCCTTAACAATGAGTCTACCTACTGGACCCAAGTCAAATCCCTTGAATCTTGGTGCAAGGCAAACAATCTAATTCTGAATACCCAGAAAACGGTCTAACTCATAATTGACTTCGGGCGATCACACAAAATGCACCATCCCATTTTGATTGCTGAGGAGGAAGTCAAAATTGTTGCCAGTGCAAAATTCCTGGGCACCTAGATCTCGCAGGACTTGAAGTGGAGCAAGCAAGCTACCATCATCTTAAAGAAAGCCCAACAGAAGTTATACTTCCTGAGGCAAATGAAAAGATACGGCATCTTAAAAACCTTCTACAATGCTGCCATAGGTTCGATCTTGACCGGTGGGGCTGCAGCCAAGGACAAACATAGGCTGAAGAGGACAACCAGAACTGCCGAGTGAATAATTGGATCCCCCTTACCATCTCTGGAAGAGCAATTCATCAACGAAATCTACTCAAGGGCCAAGAAACCCAGGGCATTCCTTCTTCAGGCTCTTACGCTCTGGTTGCAGATTCATGGCTCATTCGACTAAAACCTCCAGACAAAAAACATTTTTTTCTTTTGGCCGTTAAGACTCTAACAAAACCAGTGTGAGGGGTTCTTAGTCTCTATCCAGACATGTATTGCTGCTAATTCTGTTATTCTATACAATTTAACCTGCACAAAACCTTAAACCTCAATTCCTGTTACTACTATGTTGTTGTATGTAATTGTTAATAGCTCTCCTGATGTATCTCCTTGCCAAAAAGCATTTCTTGTTTGTATCCTGTACTTACTTGGTGGAATAAATATCCAAGTACTGTATGCTCTATTATTAAACCGAACCTTCAGCATGATTGTTAGGGCAAGCGCTGCATGCCCATCTAGCAGCACTTCACTTACCTCCATGGCTGCATCCAGCCGTCATCCATTTTGCAGCACTTCCCTCATGGCTGTTCCTAGCTGTCTCCCTTCCCCCAATGCTTCCTTCTCACATGCTCAGGTGCGCGCACGTCTCTGTCCACTAGAGGGCGAGCGCACTAGATTCCTGAGATTTAAAGGGCCTGTACAGCACTGATTGGTGCCTGGTCATCCAATCCTGCATCCACTTCTCCTATTTAAAGAGGCACTTCCTTCCTTCAGTGCCGGATCTTGGTCTCTCCATGCTTGTTGAAAGTCAGACATTCTTGGATTGCTCACCCGTGTACCGACCTCTGCCTGTCCCCGACTCTGAACCTTTGCTGCCTGCCCCGACCTCTGCCTGTACTTACTACGCCTTTTGTCTGCCACTTGTGTACCTCGCTGAACCTCGGCTGACTGTGGGACTGGGCCGCTGTTGGGGGGTAGCGACCTGGGGGTCACTCGCCGCACAAGACCAACCTGCCTTGCGGTGGGCTCTGGTGAATACCGGTGGCCCCTTAGACTCCGCTCGCCTGACACGGTACCCGCCATCGGTCCCACAGTTAAAGCGGATCCACACCCGAGTCCACTCCACCCGGTCCGTGACAATGATTTAATGAAAAGCCCAAACTTAAAAAACTATACCCCAGCATCTAAAATTAACATATTTTAAGTTTTTAGTCACTTTTTATTCTTTTCCCCACTGGGCTGCAACTCTGTTCAGGACTCTAGGATACAGCCGCCGCCATTTTGACTCAGAAGCATCACATACTGAGGAGAGGAGAGCAGTATAAAGTACAGGGGGCGGGGTTATAGCTGTGCTTTGCACACACAGAGCAGAGCTGGGGTCAGGAAAAGGACATCAATCCCAGAATGCAGAGCGACACAACATCAGAAGACACTTCCTGGTTGCAGGCTGCCTGATGTTCCATGAGCCACCATCTTGGATGTTTAAAGGCTAATAAAATGCAGTAGATGCAGGTAGGATGATTTTTAATGCGAGCAATCTGTATGTACAGGGTGTGGGAAACATACAAGATACAAGACTCTTATTCAGGGTGAAGGTCCGCTTTAAACAATAATAATGATGTATTTGGTCACTTAAATGTATTCACCCTCATCATGGGAATGAGATCCCTCATTCCAAAATAGAGTACTTCATTTATGATTTTAGGTCAGATCAAAAAAGAAATATGCAACTGACCAAAAATGAGTTTACAAATGGCAAAATGGCTTGGCAGACGGTAAAACGTCTAATCAAATGAGTCATACAATACAGACAGGCCTGCTGTAGGTCAGATGTCAAGTGAGAACTGTCTGCGTTAGCATCAGCTCCCTTATCAATGTAACCCTAGGGAGGGTGTTGCTACTGCCTTTGACAAGCTAGAAAGGAGCTTTGTGCCCCACACCTCCTAGTAGAGTGTTACAGTTGTGTCCCAGCCCCTATCTCTGTTGGAATACCTGGAACCAACATGTTGATACCTGCACAATATTTTCAGCTTGAAACCCTGGGTTTAGCCATATGTGGTAGGGTGGGTGATCCCATATGTCTGCCAGCAGATAGTGGAATTTGCCAATCATAGCAGTGAACCGGCTGTCATTGGCCCCAGGCTTCCTTTCACCCTTAGTGCAGAGGGTCATTCCAGATCCGATGCTCAGGGTGGGAGAGGACCTCTAGTCAATTTTGATAGTGTCTGTTACAACTGATGTATAATTGTTTATAATGGTCAAATACGAGATTATACTGGGCTATTAGTCAATTTTTTTTCATAAAAAAGAATGCTAATGTGCTCTGCATCTATAAAAAACAGGTGTGGACACAATGATATATTATGTATATATACATTCTGCTTTGGGAAATCTTTCCTGTGCATTCTTTGTTTTGCACATGATACAGACACACAATGATGTATAGTTTTTGCCATTGGTTGTCAACCCTGAGGATATATTACCTCCATATGTTTGATAAACCATCCACCCTATTGTGCTCTGTTTTGTCAAACTTCTCTGCATAAAGGAAGGTGATTCATTGTGAAACCAGCTACAAGGAGATTATCTTCCTGTGATACTGGGCCCCTCCAATGCAGCTGTTTTCCCAGGTACAAACAAGAACAGCCACAGCAACAATGTTGTGTGTCTGTGTAATGCTTCTCCCTGTCGCATTTGCCCTCTTTGCAAATATCAACTGAGATCATGAAAGAAAACTTCTGCTGTTTGGTTTGCAGACACAAGACCTAATACTTCTGCTCTTATTCAGGTAATACATCAATTTCTGCCAACCAAAGCACAGGAACTGTAAGAAAGCATTTATATACAGTGTACAGTGCCTTAAAATGGTATTTAAACCCCATAAACATAAAAGGGGCTGAAAACATGATTCAGCAGCTCACCTTGTACTGCACTCTCCCTTCTTGTAACACCTAGAAGCAGAAATTACTTCTGCCACTCCCCCTAATTCCCCTAGCAGCAGACCACCAATCATAGGGCTTGACAGGTGGTCTATAACTCTGCCCCCTGTGGCTGCCTGTGTATTGCAACATTGCGATTAGGTGACAAAGTATTCCGATATAAACATGCTGCCTTCTATTGTACTGCAAAAATGCATGAAAATAAATGCTCCACTTTGAAAGTTTTTTTTTTTTTTATAAAGGGAACATTACGAGCTTTAGGGCTTATGATGTCTATGTAATTGCCTGGACAATCCCTAGAAATGTATTTTATTGAAATTTTATGTGGTAGAGCAACACAAAGTAGCAAGTATCTGTGTGTTATAATCGTAAAGAAAACAATATATGCTTGTCCTAAATAAAAGATTGAAAATAAAAACTGAAAGGTGTGGCACCTGTTTCTGGGTCTTGTCTGGGAAGGGAGGGGTGTGTCATGTTGCAGGTTTATGAATCTTGAGCATGCTCTGCAGTTGTCAGAGGCAGCTGTGTGACCACTGTGGCTTGGTGCACTCACTCATGCTGAGAGCAACAAGGCTGCTGTTAGACCACTTTTTTGTAGGGTCCTGGACAAATAAAATTGAAAGGAGGGCAAACTATGGCTTCTACCCTGCACTGCAGGGAATGGAGGGAGGCACAAGGGACAGGCATCAAGTGAGCTGCGTCCTGCCTTATTATTGTCGTTGTACAGTCCCTTCAAAGCAAGAGTGTCAAACTCACCCCTGAAGGGGCAGCAACAGGCCAGGTTTTATGGATCTCCACATAGTTAGCTCTGTATGACAACTAAACACTTTATCTGTGCGCCTGTGTGGAGATACGCAAAACCTGGCTTGTCGCTGGCAATTCAGGGGGGAATTGGACACCTTTAAAGGAACAAGTTCCAAAAGCACCAAGGCAATTATTGCAGGATTCAAAAAGATCCCTTCCAACAACTCATAGGTCAGGAGATACAATCAACTTGTTAAACCAATAGGGACGAATGGATTGTAAAGGTTTCCTTACTACGAGCAACCTATGGCCCCCCAGCAATGGAAATGGGTACAACCCCATACACAGGATTGGGGCACTGGTGCTTTGGGGGAAAAAAAAAAAAATATATATATATATATATATATGTGTAGACCCACAAAGAAATATATATATATATATATAAATATATATATATATATACACACACATATGTGTGTAGACCCTCGGACAATTGTCTCCACCCAACCCCCTGTACCTTGTCCCCACTGTTCCCCATCAATCAAACAACCCCAGTATACGGCCTCCCTTCAATGCTATAGCCTCAGAGCCATGGCTGTAGGAGGGCATACCAACCCTGCCACGGTATCTGCCCCTACTATACTGACGCTTCCATACCATTGCTTTGGTCATACCCCCCCCCCCCCCCTTCCCCGATTAGATATGATTTTTCTTGAAATCTGTAGTGGGCTAGTGCTGCCTGAACCTAACAATAGAGGTCATGCTAAATTGCTAATTATTTAATATTTGACTCTGCATGCATATTTGGGGGTGAACTACAACCAGCATCTTGGTGAAATTTTTAACTTTAACACACAAAAAGGGCAATTCCTTTATTTTGTTGTTTCAGTAAAGGGCTCGTCTGAACTAAAACAACAACAAACGTTCCTTTTTTTTCCCCCCGTGGCAGTTTCAGCCTATTCCATTTCAAGTGCAAGCAATTAGGTGGATAAGACTACCCCCCCCCCACCCCTCCAATGCCCCGGAATCCATCATAATGCATGAATCACTAGGGTCTATAAAGTGCAATGGAAGTGGCGTATCAGACACAATCCTATAATAATATATATAATATATATAAAAGGAACCCGTGTGAGTACCAAGGTACTGCAGGACTCAATCTCAGGGAATGCTACATTTTTAGTCCATATTTTGCTTTTAAAGGGGGACCAACCCCTTTATTACGTTTCAGCAACTATTTTTGTAGCATTACATTACATGTATCGTTTAAAATAGGGATCTTAAGCTTTTGGCAGAGGTTATTTGGTCAGTACTTGGTGTTATTTATTATAATGCCATTAATTATTTCTGAAAAGTGTATTTAGAACAACCAAGAATTTAAATATAGAGAATGAAAGATGACTTCATAATGTTGTCATTCACAATTCCTGTCACAGCGAAATGAGTCAGCTCTCGCCTATAAATAATGTATTTCTGAAATAAAGGAAGAACAACATGCATCGGTAGAGTAGCCATGAAAATGGAGAGCATCGAGATTCATACACTCCCTCCTGAAGATCCTACAACCATGCTAGGCCATTAATGGAGAGGTACTAGGCTCCTGGAGACATGGTAGCTGCAACACTGGGGGTCTTATCCCAGAGGCACCAGGTTTTTTTCACATTCAGAATCTGTTTTTAATGGACAGGAATGTTTTGGGCGCAGGAGAAGATCAGGCTCTAGCTGCTTTTGTGGGGGGTAAGTGGGGTTTATTAGAGGGCGGTGTTTTTTGTCCTGGGAGGGGGCACCACCTGCTCACCTTTGCCAGATTTATTCTCTAGGATGGGTGTCCATTGAATGACGCATGTATATTTTGCCCTGGAGGGCTCATCCACGAGTCCCTGTCTGGACACGATGTGGAACCCATGACCAACATAAGTTATATAGTATACGATTGTATAATAAGACAAGGAACTGCAAGTACCTTCATTCCAGATCCAGCTAAAAGGTCACTATCTTGAAGACCAGTGGGGGGCTGGGGCAAAATATCAGCCCAGGATTTTACCAGCACCTAGCCTGCCCATGACCAGCCAGTGGCATCTCTGCTGCTTCCTGGCCAGTCAACCAGCGTGCTCCAAAACTGAGGCTATATAATTAGGGTGAGGACATGGGTTGGGGTTGCTTGGGTGAGGGGATAGAGTGGTGAAGGGGATGGGGGGCTGGGATTGGATGGGAATGTTAGTAAAGGTAGCAGCTCAGACTGCCTCAAAGCAGTGCAGCCTACTGGGCATTTGCTTGGGTCTCCCTATGGCCAGTCCGCCCCTGCTGTAGATATACCAAGAGGTCACTGTCCAAACAGTATGGTAATACAGGATTCAGGTGACATTACATTTTGTGCCCCCCCCCCCCTTTTATTTTTCTCTGCACAGACACCATGATAAAATAAGACCTGCAAGATTAGAAAATGGTGTAAACACCATAGTAAACATCAAAGAAGAAAGTGAAAGTACTGACCCTTTCCTTAAAGCAGATGTTCAGTATTATAGCCATTTTACTGTCTCTGGAGTTTTAAAGGCTGAGGACAATTGAAGGAGATTGGACAGCTTTGAAGTGAACAACACAGGAATTTTACTCTCCTAGGTGTTGTTCCTCTCTTGCAGGGTGATTTGGGATGCCCCACTGTGTGAAATCCCCCAGAAAAGTCACCTTGCGGCGATCCCACTGCACATGTATGGGTCACTGGCCAAACAACCCAAGCGCTCTATTCATAGCTTCCTTAGCCAATCTGGTGTCAAATCTGCCGTCAGTTTGGCTAGGAAAGCTAAATAAAGCACACAATGGAGAGCATAAATAAGCCACGCCCCTAAAGCATGCCCCCGTCGTGTCTGTCACCCTGCAAACTAATCTCTGAGGTTGGCGTCTTTGAAGTTATCCAAAAGCACTGTCAGTGCAATCTGCTATTTATACTTTATTAAGCCTGTCACTGTAATTCTTCCATTGCCATCCTTCTGCCATTGCACAAGGCGCACATCCCAAAGGCTGGCCTCAGTTAGGACTCAATACTTGGATAGTTCAGTGGTGTTGTTAATGGCGTCCAAACTGAACAAGGGTGAGTTATAAGTGGTGTGACACAAGGTTCTGTCCTGGGCCCCATTATTTTAAGTGACATAGGAGAAGGCTTGGTAGGAAAAGTTTGCCTGTTTAGGGCAGGCAAATAGGTTGGACACTCCTGGAGGTGTCTGCAACATGGAAAATGATTTAGCTTTACTGGATAGATGGTCAAAACTGTGGAAACTAGAGTTTAATGTCTCTAAATGTAAAAACATGCACTTGGGTAGAAGGAATCCCTGCTCTGAGTACCGTATGGGCAGCACTGTGTTAGCCAGGACCTCGGAGGAGAGAGATTTAGGGGTACTGATTACTGAAAGCTGCAAGATGAGTGGACAGTGTAGCCAGGCAGTGGGAAAAGCAAGCAGGATGCTCGGCTGCATAGCTCGAGGCATCACCAGTAGGAAGAGGGAGGTTGTGATGCCGCTGTATAGAGCCCTGGTAAGGCCACAGCTACCGTGTTTCCCCGAAAATAAGACCTACTCCGAAAATAAGACCTACTGTGATTTTAGCATGAAGGCTAAATATAAGACCTCCCCCGAAAATAAGACCTCCCCCCGCAGCAAGAGTCCTCAGTCAGCTGCGGCCGGCTCTCTCTGATGACGAGTGACGCCCCTGACGTTGCACATAGGGGGACGTCACTGGGGGACGTCACTCGTCATCAAAGCGGCCGCCACCAAAGTGAAAGCTGCTGTCTGCTGCTCGCTCTCTGACAGTAAGTTAGTGAGTAGTGGCAGCAGACTGTGAAGAAGAAAAAAATAATAATTTCTATGGGGGAAATGCCAGGTGAAGTGAGGGGAGGGGGGGATGGAAACTAGAGAATTCCCTGGATTCTCTAGACTCTACCCCCACCTCCCCCACCTTCACCCACTGATGATGAGAAGGGGGGGTTGTATGTTTTGGATTCCCCACATATGCCACTACCGGTAGTACAGGAGAAGGGGGGTAAATTGGGACAGGAGGATCGGGGGGGGAGGTAACATGAAATTTTGACAGGAGTCATATTTTGTCTGGTTATGCTGGTTTGTGATGGCAACTACTACTGTTTAACAGTTAATAAATTTCCTTTTTTTGTGAATGCATGTGAATTCTTCTTCATGGAAAAATGTAAGACATCCCCTGAAAATAAGACCTAGTGCATCTTTGGGAGCAAAAATTAATATAAGACACTGTCTTATTTTCGGGGAAACAGGGTACAATACTGTGTGCAGTTCTGGAGACCTTACCTGCAAAAAGACATTATTCAAATAGAACGTGTCCAAAGGCGGGCAACGAAAATGGTGGAAGGACTTAAACTTAAAACTTCAGACTTAAAGAACTTAATTTGTACAGTCTGGAGGAAAGAAGGGAGAGGGGGGACATGATTGAGACCTTTAACTATGTGAACGGATTCAATAAGGTTCAGGAGGGAAGTGTTTTTAAGAAGAAACGGGCAGGCTGATTCATCATTAGCGGCAGGTAGCGACAGATGAGCGTCTGTAGCAGCATTTTCAGAGCGCCCGCTAGTAGTCGCAGTGCTCAGCCGTGGGTCGCTACTTTATAGCGACTCAGTCGCTGTACAGTAATGTTGAATACATTGTGAGGAGTCGCTATTTGACCAGTACAGCGCTGTATGGGAGCGCATGTTAGCGACTGCTCATAGCGACCGACTCACACCATATTCAGGAAAAAAACAGCCTCCCAAATCTCTGGCGCTGAAAAATACTTGTTTGAAGCCCAGAGCGCAGGAGGCGGTGTGTTTAAAGTCTGTTTTCAAGCATCTATCAACTAGTAACAAAGCGAAAACATATGGAATTACATTGTAACAACATTGTAACATGAACACTTTAATGCCAGACCTGTAATGTCATTTCTGAAGAAATATTTAACAAATGTGAAAAAAACTGCCTTTTCAGTGCCAGAAGAGGTCACAGCATTATTTGTGATTTTTGGGAAAATTAAAAAAAAAAAAAAAAAAAAAAAACATTTAAAGAGAAGAAAAGGTTCGTCCATTGAAATGTATGGGGGAGCGCCAGGTAGCGAGAGGTCATACCTGGCGCTGTGCAAGGCTGAACGCCGGCGCTGTTCGCAGAGGCTTTGAAAATGAATCAGACGCTACATGCCGCTATCCCAGTCGCTAAACAGATTCTGCTTGATAAATGTGGAATTGCTGCCATGTCCGGCGTAGACCAGTCGCTATCTGTCGCTACCTCTCATTAACCAGGCGCTACCCAACGCTATCCTTTCTTAAATAACCCCCTTAATGATAGAACAAGGTGTCACAACCTGAAGCTAGTCGGAGGGAAGATCAGGAGCAATGTTAGAAAATATAATTTTACAGAAAGAGTAGTAGATGCTTGGAACAAACATCCAGCAGAGGTAGTTGAAAAATCATCAGTAAGTGAATGTAAACATGCCTGGGATAAGCACACATCTATCCTAAGATAAAGAGTACATACAGTATACACATAAGGGCAGACTAGATGGACCGTATGGTCTCCTTCTGCCGTCAACCTTCTTTGTTTTTATGTTTCTATGTTTGGTATAGGCAGAAACACTATACATTCAGATTCATTATAGCATAAACTGAAGGGGATGCTGACAACCACTGTGTGCTGCAGCTTCCAGTACCCTGCTAGAGGAAGAGTTATCCCTGCTGTGCTCAGTGCTGCATTTTATCAGCGTGGGATCACAGAAAAGGTAAGTGTGCTGATCATGCTGGGGGATTGCTAATAACATTACAGGCCATTCCTAATCAGGATGTCCACTAAGAACCATGCAAACCAGGCCAAAAGTTTAATTAGGTTTGGTCTGATTTAACTCTTATATGTCTCTGAACTGCCTAAAGAGGAACAAAACACTGGATTTTCACATTCCCGTGTGTATCGTTCCTTGGCACGGAGCACGCTCAGCCGAAACTGAGCAGAGCCAAGTGCCCTGCCAGCCACATCCCATGCTCCGTTTCTAGGTGTGGGCATGTCTGTGCCACCCATTCAGAATGGCCTGACGTGGGTGCGTGCACAGCTAGAGGTGAGCAGGGATGCAGCAGTGGCACCGAGACGGCGAGAGCTTTGGGAGCAGGTGAGTGAAACAGCTGATCTGGGGGGGTAATAGACCCACATTCGGCATGCCCCAGGTAATAGGACTCGGCTGCCCTCGATTCTTTTAGATTCCAGGGCTTCCGAAGTTCCTTTTTAGTTGTTCTTCATTTCTTTCAGCCCATTCACATACAACATAATAGATGTAAAAGTATTTAAAGGTCAGCATGAGTCAGTTTGCAGGACAGTGCGCTGTGATGATTAACAAATATTCAAAAGATTCAAGACGTCACGCAGGGCTGGAGACAATGATATTTAGTTGGCTCGGCTTTCTGGGAGTTGCTAGTTTAGCTTTTGGCTTACAGGTCGAAGGCCTTAAATATTCTGAATGAACAAACACAGCTCAAATGTTACTAACCACCAAACCTTTAAAAGTGTAAATGCATGATGCTCATCTGTTAGGTTAATTTAGAGGCTTGACCCGGATGTAAGTGAAAATGTTATTTATATGCACAGATACGCAGTCACCTAGTGTTGCCCAGTTAATGAAGGTCTTTCTTGTCCCAGTTTTGGGGCACAGTGCTGGAAATACATTATAATAACTGGCAAATGCATCCAGACTCTTGGAAGATTTCATGCTTTATAATCATCAGCAAAATAGCACTCAGTGTGGGATGGGAAAAGTTCTGCCCTCTCCTCATCCATCCGCTACTGCTACTGCCCCATAATAGTATGTGCCACGTTGTGCCTCTGCCTTAGCAGCAGACAGTGCCCCCTCCTCATGACTGAGCCCAATATGGGGGGATAAGGGGTCTGTCTTAAGGCCTGCTCCACTAATAGCCCTGACTCATCTGCAGAAACAGGATGACTGGGAAAAAAGCTTCCCTAAATGGCTTGGCACCCAGGCCGATTGCCCTGTCCACCCTCCTCCAGAAATAGCCCTGGCACAAATCACCATTTTGGCCAAAGCTCTGTCATGGGGTGCCAAGTGGCTGCATCCCTGGTCCCTCCAAAAAGTTCCCAATCAATCTCAGCAGTTTCCTGTTGTTCCCCAAATGAATCTTATGCCACCTGGCTCATCCTAAAGGGCAACTCTGAGCTATAATTCTGAGCTTGAATAAAATTCTCATTTTTGGTCTTATACCCCCATCTAGTGACCGAAGTGGGAATAGCAATACATTTTATATTTTACTGGACAATCCCCACATAGATCCCTTTTTCAAGCTCACAGATCTGTGAACGTGGTCTTTTGATGCTACCATAGGATGAGCGGGACAAAAGTTGGTTTTTTTTGGTCTTAGATGGGATTATCCCTTCAAGTAACAGTAAGATAATGAAAACATACACTCAAACACGAGAGATTCAGAGATCTCCCATCCCTCCTACTTCTATCCTCCACTGCTACCCCTTCCCACTTCTGCTCACCTTACCTATTCCCACCTCAGCCCTTCCCTCTTCTTCCCTGCTTCACCTCTGCCCCATTCTTCCCGCCTCACCATTGCCCCCTTCTTCCCCACCTCACCTCTGCCCCCTTCTTCCTGCTTCACCTCTGCCCCTTCTTCCCCACCTCACCTCTGCCCCCTTCTTCCCCGCCTGACCTCTGCCCCCTTCTTCCCCACCTCACCTCTGCCCCCTTCTTCCCACCTCACCTCTGCCCCCTTCTTCGCCGCCTCACCTCTGCCCCCTTCTTCGCCGCCTCACCTCTGCCCCCTTCTTCCCCGCCTCACCTCTGCCCCCTTCTTCCCCACCTCAACTCTGCCCCCTTCTTCCCGCCTCACCTCTGCCCCCTTCTTCCCCGCCTCACCTCTGCCCCCTTCTTCCCCACCTCACCTCTTCCCCCTTCTTCCCGCCTCACCTCTTCCCCCTTCTTCCCGCCACACCTCTGCCCCTTCTTCCCGCCTCACCTCTGCCTCCTTCTTCCCACCTCACCTCTGCCCGCTTCTTCCCCACCTCACCTCTTCCCCCTTCTTCCCGCCTCACCTCTTCCCCCTTCTTCCCGCCACACCTCTGCCCCTTCTTCCCGCCTCACCTCTGCCTCCTTCTTCCCACCTCACCTCTGCCCGCTTCTTCCCGCCGCACCTCTGCCCCCTTCTTCCCTACCCTACCTCTGCCCCCTTCTTCCCGCCTCACCTCTGCCCCCTTCTTCCCCACCTCACCTCTGCCCCCTTCTTCCCCACCTCACCTCTGCCCCCTTCTTCCCTCCTCTCCTCTGCCCCCTTCTTCCCGCCTCACCTCTGCCCCCTTTTTCCCGCCTGACCTCTGCCCCCTTCTTCCCCACCTCACCTCTGCCCCCTTCTTCCCGCCTGACCTCTGCCCCCTTCTTCCCCACCTCACCTCTGCCCCCTTCTTCCCTCCTGACCTCTGCCCCCTTCTTCCCGCCTAACCTCTGCCCCCTTCTTCCCCACCTCACCTCTGCCCGCTTCTTCCCGCCTCACCTCTGCCCCCTTCTTCCCCACCTCACCTCTGCCCCCTTCTTCCCGCCTCACCTCTGCCCCCTTCTTCCCCACCTCACCTCTGCCCCCTTCTTCCCTCCTCTCCTCTGCCCCCTTCTTCCCGCCTGACCTCTGCCCCCTTCTTCCCGCCTGACCTCTGCCCCCTTCTTCCCACCTGACCTCTGCCCCCTTCTTCCCCACCTCACCTCTGCCCCCTTCTTCCCGCCTGACCTCTGCCCCCTTCTTCCCGCCTAACCTCTGCCCCCTTCTTCCCCACCTCACCTCTGCCCTCTTCTTTCCCGCCTGACCTCTGCCCCCTTCTTCCCGCCTGACCTCTGCCCCCTTCTTCCCTGCCTCACCTCTGCCCCCTTCTTTCCACCTAACTTCTGCCCCCTTCTTTCCCGCCTCACCCCTGCCCTCTTCTTCCCCGCCTCACCTCTGCCCTCTTCTTCCAGCCTGACCTCTGCCCCCTTCTTCCCGCCTGAACTCTGCCCCTCCTTCCCCGCCTCACCTCTGCCCACTTCTTCCCGCCTCACCTCTGCCCTCTTCTTCCCCGCCTCACCTCTGCCCTCTTCTTCCCGCCTCACCTCTGCCCTCTTCTTCCCCGCCTCACCTCTGCCCCCTTCTTCCCACCTCACTTCTGCCCCCTCCTTTACTGCCTCACCTCTGCCCTCCTCTTCCCCGCCTCACCTCTGCCCCCTTCTTCCCCGCCTCACCTCTGCCCTCTTCTTCCCCGCCTCACCTCTGCCCCCTTCTTCCCCGCCTCACCTCTGCCCCCTTCTTCCCCGCCTCACCTCTGCCCTCCTCTTCCCCGCTTCACCTCTGCCCCCTTCTTCCCCGCCTCACCTCTGCCCCCTTCTTCTCACCTCACCTCTGCCCCCTTCTTTCCCGCCTCACCCCTGCCCTCTTCTTCCCACCTCACCTCTGCCCCCTTCTTTCCCGCCTCACCCCTGCCCTCTTCTTCCCACCTCACCTCTGCCCCCTTCTTTCCCGCCTCACCCCTGCCCTCTTCTTCCCTCCTCACCTCTGCCCCCTTCTTCCCACCTCACCTCTGCCCCCTTCTTCCCCGCCTCACCTCTGCCCCCTTCTTCCCACCTCACCTCTGCCCCCTTCTTTCCCGCCTCACCCCTGCCCTCTTCTTCCCCACCTCACCTCTGCCCCCTTCTTCCCGCCTTACCTTTGCCCTCTTCTTCCCACCTGACCTCTGCCCCCTCCTTCCCCGCCTCACCTCTGCCCACTTCTTACCGCCTCACCTCTGTCCTCTTTTTCCCACCTCACCCCTGCCCCCTTCTTCCCGCCTCACCTCTGCCCCCTTCTTCCCCGCCCCATCCCTGCCCCTGTCTTTCCGGCCTCACCTCTGCCCCCTTCCTCCCGCCCCATCCCTGCCCCTTTCTTTCCGGCCTCACCTCTGCCCCCTTCTTCCCGCCTCACCTCTGCCCCCTTCTTCCCGCCTCACCTCTGCCCTCTTCTTCCAGCCTGACCTCTGCCCCCTTCTTCCCGCCTGAACTCTGCCCCTCCTTCCCCGCCTCACCTCTGCCCACTTCTTCCCGCCTCACCTCTGCCCTCTTCTTCCCGCCTCACCTCTGCCCTCTTCTTCCCCGCCTCACCTCTGCCCCCTTCTTCCCACCTCACTTCTGTCCCCTCCTTTACCGCCTCACCTCTGCCCTCCTCTTCCCCGCTTCACCTCTGCCCCCTTCTTCCCCGCCTCACCTCTGCCCTCTTCTTCCCCGCCTCACCTCTGCCCCCTTCTTCCCCGCCTCACCTCTGCCCCCTTCTTCCCACCTCACTTCTGCCCCCTCCTTTACCGCCTCACCTCTGCCCTCTTCTTCCCCGCTTCACCTCTGCCCCCTTCTTCCCCGCCTCACCTCTGCCCCCTTCTTCTCACCTCACCTCTGCCCCCTTCTTTCCCGCCTCACCCCTGCCCTCTTCCTCCCACCTCACCTCTGCCCCCTTCTTTCCCGCCTCACCCCTGCCCTCTTCTTCCCACCTCACCTCTGCCCCCTTCTTTCCCGCCTCACCCCTGCCCTCTTCTTCCCACCTCACCTCTGCCCCCTTCTTCCCACCTCACCTCTGCCCCCTTCTTCCCGCCTTACCTTTGCCCTCTTCTTCCCGCCTGACCTCTGCCCCCTCCTTCCCCGCCTCACCTCTGCCCACTTCTTACCGCCTCACCTCTGTCCTCTTTTTCCCACCTCACCCCTGCCCCCTTCTTCCCGCGTCACCTCTGCCCCCTTCTTCCCCGCCCCATCCCTGCCCCTGTCTTTCCGGCCTCACCTCTGCCCCCTTCCTCCCGCCCCATCCCTGCCCCTTTCTTTCCGGCCTCACCTCTGCCCCCTTCTTCCCGCCTCACCTCTGCCCCCTTCCTCCCGCCCCATCCCTGCCCCCTTCTTCCCGCCTGACCTCTGCCCCATTCTTCCCTGCCTCACCTCTGCCCCCTTCTTCCTACCTCACCTCTGCCCCCTTCTTTCCCGCCTCACCCCTGCCCTCTTCTTCCCCACCTCACCTCTGCCCCCTTCTTCCCGCCTTACCTTTGCCCTCTTCTTCCCGCCTGACCTCTGCCCCCTCCTTCCCTGCCTCACCTCTGCCCACTTATTCCCGCCTCACCTCTGCCCTCTTCTTCCCCGCCTCACCTCTGCCCCCTTCTTCCCCGCCTCACCTCTGCCCCCTTCTTCCCACCTCACCTCTGCCCCCTTCTTCCCCGCCTCACCTCTGCCCCCTTTTTCCTGCCTCACCTCTGCCCCCTTCTTCCCCGCCTCACCTCTGCCCCCTTTTTCCTGCCTCACCTCTGCCCCCTTCTTCCCACCTCACCCCTGCCCCCTTCTTCCCGCCTCACCTCTGCCCCCTTCTTCCCGCCTCACCTCGGCCCCTGTCTTCCCAGTCTCACCTCTGCTCACCTCTGAAAATACATAAAAACATATACAATACTTTATACTTACAGCTTTCCTGTTGTAAAATGCATTTTCGCTGCTTATGTTTTATTGTGAAAAGAAAAACAATTAGACAATATTGCTCTTAGGCCCCAAAAATAGTTGTGCACCCCGCCATAGACTATGGCAGCAAATTTACATTTTATGCTCACTTCACTATTTGTTCACTTCTCTATTTGTTTAAATGCATTATAGAGGATCAACATTCAAACATACATACAAATAAAATTGTGTACTTTTAGGTAGAGCAGCATAAGAGTCATTCAGCACCAATGTGACTGAAGTACCAGAGCGACAGCTTGCACAAGGCACAATTATAAATCACACACAGTCTGGGAACATTTGAATCTATTCATTCCAGATCAGGCTGCAGAAATGAACCCATGCCAAGCTGTGCACTGACTGAGGTGGGATTGGGACAAAGTATCTTGTGACCGGACCAAAAGGATCTGTAGTTCCTATTTGTACCCAGTCTCACTGTTTATTTGATCACATTATCCATGAGCAGGTGTATGACAATGCATAGTAGTCATATTAGTCATATTATCATTTAATGCAATCTTAATCTTACATATGAGCTACTAAAACACATATTAGTAGATTTGCCATTTTCCTTACCTCTCAGATTTTCAAGGTGGGGATGATGGACCTTATGGCACAATATCTCTACATAAAAAACAGTCTTTGGTCACAATCAGGTATATTTACCATATAACAAGATTAATAAGCATTTGAAGCAGACCTACAGTATAACCCCCGTCCTAAGGCATTGGAAAGCATTGAAACACCCTGTGAAGCTCTAAACCAAAATACACACCCTTCCACTTTCCAGCAGTTGTGGAGGTCACTACTCCACCAGTGGCTAATAGGGCTCCCCAGACATGTGAAGCACAGCATATGTATGCCCAGCAAAGCACTGCTAGTCACATGCCATGGAAGCGCAAGGACCTGTAAAGTAATGCCTTGTTTCTGAGCATTTTAGCGAACCTCCAGACAGTCCTCATGCCAATTCAGGATGCCCATGGGATGTTGGGTGCAGTTGGGACTGGACTTCATCATTAAGGAAAACTTACATTCTCTCTGGAAACTCTTTAAGGGTCTCAATCGGAAGGGTCCCTAAGAAGAATGGCACTGTGTAAGGCTCTAGGGATGCCCTAGAGCAACGATACTAAACTGGCGGACCAGGGTCCAAATGTGGACCTCGGCACCAGATTTCCGGACCCCTGCCTTGACAGCCCCATGTTCAGTGCTGCCCCCTTGATTGGCGATGTAGTGCTTAGTCTCACTGCGACTGTCATGGCTCCCTGGCACCAGGCATTGCAATATAAAAGTACTGCATGGGTGGGAAGTGGCATTGCAAGGTACACACAATCTTTGCTTCTCTGGCTCTTTGCCCCATCCAATTCTTTTTCCCCATCCCAGTTCAGCCCCATCCATCCCATCACCATCCATTCCTGTCCTCTCAGCTCTGCCTCATCCAGTCCAGTCTCTCTGCCCCATCTATTCCTGGCTGCGGATTGGCCCATCCAATCCGCAGCCTCCCAGCTTTGCCTGTAAGTTCTTTGGGGCCCAATAGGATTTTTAGACTGGGGTGGCTGGGAAAGCAGTCATTTTCAGTTTTTCTTGGGGAATCTATAGCCCCTCCCCCAGTGTGCTGATCTTTAACTATCCAACCCCCCCCCCCCCCCATGACAGCTCTCCTCCCAGACCTTCACCTCTCATCGGATGCCTTTAAATGGACCTTTACAAGAAGTGGTTGAGTACCCCTGCCCTAGAGTAATTCACATAAAGAGGCAGACCAAGTCCAGGCAGGGCTGTTTCTAGGGGAGGGCGAGCAGGGCAATCACCGGGGGCGCAAAAGCCATTTTGCCTTCATCCCAGCCATCCTGCAGGTGGGTCAGGGGCACTGTTAGTGGTGCAGGTCATAAGACAGACCCCATATGCCCCCAACGTCTCTCCCCAATCGGAGAGACGTTATTAAGGATCATTTTTCTAATATTTTATTGTTTTATTTTTTATTTTCGTATTATCTTATCATATTAATATTTCTTTCTGGAACCATAAACCGAGAAAACCATAAACCAGTGTGAATACAGCCAATGTTTCAAAATACTATTCACTGGAAGATATTGAAAAATAAGCAAGATTTTGCAATATTATTTTAAAAAAATGGATATATTTTTGTATAGTTGATCTACCTGTAAAGGAATTGTATAAAGCATATGGCTACGTGTTGCACACAACTGGTCGGAGCACTTGTACAGCAATACCTCCGCAGGTTCACTAGCACGGCATGTTTGCTGCTCAGATATAACAAGCTTTGGTATCAGATGACAGCCTCAGTATATTGTTTGCACTGCAATCTATGTCAAGAATAATCAGGTTAGCTGCCACAAAACCATTTTCCTCCAAGCACTTAAGCCATGATAAAGGGAACCCGATAAAAAACAGCAAAGAGAAAAATATTTTAATCATGTATTGTATATATAATGTGAAAGAATATATTACATATTTGCCCCACCCTGTTGGGGCCAAGATTATTAGCTCTGCAAAAAAAGCTGAAATCACTGCTCTGCTTCACTGTGCAGATCCTGGTTTCTCTCTATAGAACGCATTCTCCATGGCCATGTAAATATTGCTAGAAGGTATTTCTAGTTTCATGGCCAGTCCTTGTGATGTACAACTTTGAAAAACACCATTCCTTTCTCTCTCCCAGGAGGTGCCCATGGAGACCATTCCCGTTCTATGCCTTCCTTCCAACAGTCCCAGATTTACCCCCACAATCATGGTGGCTTATTTATGTGCTGGGCCCCTGTGTATATGCACTCAGTTTTGGGACTGGGGTGAGAAGACGATGTTGACTCCTGTGGGAATGTGTGGGGCAAATGCCTGACCACTGGACAATCCACTGAACAGGGCTTCTATCTGGAACCCTTGAAAAGGTTTTATAACTTTTATCTGGGACTGTTGGAAGGTATACTGTATCACTGATTTCTGGAAGCATCTGAGTTTGTTTCTGGAACTACTAGAGGTTATTGAGCTTGTAACGGACATATAACAAACCTCTTCTGGGAGGGTTCTGGAAAACTCTTCTGTATGTGTGTGTGTGGGCGGGGCCAGCCATGAGAGAGAGGCTGGTGAGGTAATTCCAGCAGGTTATAAAAGACACAGCACAGCTCTGAGGGAGCAGAGTCCATGAGGTGGGTCAAAGGGAGCACTGCTGTGTCTGTATGTGTTTCTGAGCCCACATAAATTATAGGGCCACCGTGAAGTTTTTGGTTGAAACTAACCCTCTCCTTATTTACCTCACTGCTGAACTGTGTGAGGGGTGTAAAGACTTATTTTTTTTGTGTGTGTTATTCACTGTGTGAAGCCTCCCGCGGAGCTTAAAGAAAGGGACTCAGCGCGGTTGGAGGACGCCCTTGTTTATTTTATTTAGGAGAGTTTTTGAGGCCATGACCGCTTGAAGAAAGCAATATCCAGAAAATATTTTTAAAATAATAATAAAGAATAAAGAAACAGCATCATTTTAGTCAGCAATAACAGGACTGTTATTTTCCACCAAGATCGTTGGTCGATGGTCTAAGGATAAGTGAACTTTTCTCAGTTCTCCTCGCTATTTATAGCACAGTTACAAATTTAGAGCATCATCTATCTGAAGTTTATTATATAGAGTTAATCTTACAATTTAAATAGATTGTGTATGTATTGATAGATTGTTTGAATTACACAGAGCATACAGTGTGGCTTAAAGTTATCCAAATAGCCATATATGATAAAGTGACCTAGACACAAGTTTATCCTTTGTTTGAGATATTCTCCCCCCCATATTCTTCAAGTAGAAATTATACTAGATTCTTCTACAGTCATTTATTGCCTTAATCCAGTGGCCATATACACCAACTATTGTGTTCAATGCTTTGCCTAATATTCAACCGTTAAATTCTAAATTGGTTCTTATTTATCTGGTGTGGTGTGTTTTATTCCATTATACAAACTACCCCACACTACAAGCTTGTATTTGATAAGGTTGGAGGGTATTAACCATGGATCTGGGGCTGCTGGAAGCTAGAACTTGTATATGGGACGGTTAGGGGGCACTTCAGTGGGAGGTGTATGTGTTTCTTTTTTTTTTTACTAAAGCCTTTGCCCAATATTCATAACACAAACTGAATGCAGTCGTCATATTGCTCCCTGGCTGAGCAGCCCCACCCCCAGTGATGTTATATTCAACTACAGTACACACAGCTCAGCAATGAGGAGCACTTCAACCTAACTGCCATTATGTGACAGTTTATTTGTACCTGAATTAATTAGCATATTGCTGCCATTCACCATCATGCTGCTTCTTGTTATTCCTTTTATCAATATTGGGCGAAGGCATTAGTAAAAAAAAAAAAACACTAGCTGTTCTGGGGCACTGTGCAGAAATTGTTGTCCAGCTCACCAGGAGCCGGATACATGGTGGAGGTTGTCAGGGACTTGATTAACGGTGGAGGATGTCAGGGGCTGGATACACGGTGGAGGAAGTCAGCAACTGTTTACATAGTTGAGAATGTCAGGGACTGGATACATGGTGGAAGATGTCAGGGACTGGATACATGGTGGAGGAAGTCAGGGACTGGATACATGGTGGAAGATGTCAGGGACTGGATACATGGTGGAGGAAGTCTGGATACATGGTGGAAGATGTCAGGGACTGGATACATGGTGGAGGAAGTCAGGGACTGGATACATGGTGGAGGAAGTCAGAGACTGGATACATGGTGGAAGATGTCAGGGACTGGATACATGGTGGAGGAAGTCAGGGACTGGATACATGGTGGAAGATGTCAGGGACTGGATACATGGTGGAGGAAGTCAGGGACTGGATACATGGTGGAGGAAGTCAGGGACTGGATACATGGTGGAGGAAGTCAGAGACTGGATACATGGTGGAAGATGTCAGGGACTGGATACATGGTGGAAGATGTCAGGGACTGGATACATGGTGGAAGATGTCAGGGACTGGATACATGGTGGAGGAAGTCAGGGACTGGATACATGGTGGAAGATGTCAGGGACTGGATACATGGTGGAGGATGTCTGGATACATGGTGGAAGATGTCAGGGACTGGATACATGGTGGAGGAAGTCAGAGACTGGATACATGGTGGAAGATGTCAGGGACTGGATACATGGTGGAGGAAGTCAGGGACTGGATACATGGTGGAGGAAGTCAGGGACTGGATAAATAATGAAGGATGTCAGGTACTGGATACATGGTGGAGAATGTCAAGGACTGGATACATAATGGAGGATACCAGGGGCTGCATACCTGGGAAAGGATGTTCGGGGTAGGATATCTTGGGAAGGATGTCAGGGACTGGATACATAGTGGAGGATGTCAGGGACCGGATACATGGTGGAGGTTGTCAGGGACTTGATTAATGGTGGAGGATGTCAGGGACCGGATACATGGTGGAGGTTGTCAGGGACTTGAGTAACGGTGGACGATGTCAGGGGCTGGATACACAGTGGTGGAAGTTGGGAACTGTTTACATGGGGGAGAATGTCAGGGACTGGATACAAGGTGGAGGATGTCAGGGACTGGATAAATGGTGGAGGATGTCAGGGACTGGATACATAATATCTACTGAATATGACTGAATGTGTGTTATTGATACAGTATTTTAGACTCATATTCTAAGCAAAACAAAACAAATGCTACACTCACCTTTGTATTTCAACAATTTTATTGAGTTTTCAATAAAGCAAAACAGAATTCTGAATATAACATTAGAATATGCATTGTATGAATTGCAGAAAAGGTAACAGAAATGTAAATATAAGCTTTTCTCACTGATAATCAACTAAACAAAATATTAATAATATTTTTTCAATAGATTAGCATAGTATTAATCGTAAAACAAAACAAAACATATCTAGCTATCAGTCACATTAAAATCAAAATATGAGATGCCATAACTTATAACCAAAAAATATATAAATGAATAGTACTAACAAGAATAGTACTATTCTTGTTAGTACTTCTCCCCCCCCCAAGGATTCCAGACTTCAGACCAAGGACTCAAAATCTCCCTAAATTGCGACTCTTTATTAAGTAAAATACGACTCAGCTTCTTGTTGACCATTATATAATTTAATTTATCAATAAACATTTGAAGGTTTGAAGTATAAGATTTCCATGACCTGGCAATTGGCTGCCAAACAAGCATAGAAAATAAATGGATTGGGAAATCTGAAAATCCCACAACTGGTTTATTTAATAAGACAACCAATGGTAATTTTTCTACCCATTTCCTCATAACCTTGCTTCTAATACCAATTGCTTGGTTTCAAAACATTACCATCTTTCCACCATATATGAAACATATCACCCACCCGTCTACAATTTCTGAAACATAAAGAAGATATATTAGGGTATATATTTGTCAACCTACTGGGGACCATATACCAGTTAGTATATACCTTCAAGTTGGATTCTAACAGCGAAGTTGTAAGGGAACCTTTAGAACTATGGACCGCCCATTTAAGCCAATCTTCAAAGATTGCTTTAAATCTCCTTCCCACTTTATCATATAATCAAGTTTGCCGTCTTAATCTGTGAATTATTTATATAAGGTAGAAATACCACCTTTCCCTCCAGGAAGGCATAATTTCTCAAAAATAGTAATATTAACTCTATCCCCTTCTTTAATTATCCTAGAATTTAAAATGTGCCCTATTTGTCTATATGTGTATTCTTCTTTTGTCTCTAAAAATTGCCATACTCTGTAATCCACTTGGAGTCATAAAGTCTGCAATTCTATAGAGGCCTTCTTTGTCCACCATTTTAAACATGCTATATTCCCCCCAGGCTCAAAGTCAGGAATTTCCCCTAGGCGGGCTACCGGTGTATGTTTGGAAATCAGGTTGTGTTTTTTGCTAATAGTATCCCAAAGAGCCAATCCATTAGACAATACAGGACATAACATAGCTGGCCTTTTTACCTTAGCTATCCACATGAGAGAATCAGTGGAAAACAAATCACATGGTTTCTGTTCTATCGTTACCCAACTGGGCTTTTCTCCAAGTTAAGCTAACTGAGCAGCAACATAATAACTATAAAAATTTGAAATACCAAAGCCCCCCTTATGTTTTGCTATACTGTATATAAAATTCTCTGATTTATTCTTCTACTTTTGCCTGCCCAAATAAATCTCAACACTTTAGATTGAAATCTCTTTAAATCTGCATTCAGTATAGCAATAGGAAGTGTTCTGAACAAATATAACAGTCTAGGTAACACATTAATTTTAATTGCCCTAATGCGTCCCAACTTAGACAGCTTTAGACCAGAGCAGGAGTTTATGTCACTTCCTAATTTGTGAAATAATTAATTGTTAATGTTTTATATAATAAATGAAAATGAGGGGTTAGTTTTCCCAAATGAGATTAAAGGGTTGTTTTAAATTGAACCTCTTTGTCAAAATATTTTGAAACTTAGTCTCAAAACCTTGTCTTCCCAAAACATAAAACATATAATTCCAAGTCAATGCATCAAATGCTTTATGTAAATCTAATGAAAGAACCATAGCCCTTCTTGCTCCTCCTTGATCCCAATTAGTTTGAACTGCAGAAATCAAATGAATTACTCTTCTGGACTGATCCAAGGTTTGCCTTCCTGGTATAAAACCCAACTGATCAAGATGAATATACTGAGCCAGAAAGGAGTTAAGCCTTAATGACAATATTTTAGTAAGAAGCTTAAAGTCAGTATTTTTATTACAGTTTTTTTTATCACAATCGCCTGGATTGTTTCGTGGCTTTGGGAGGACACTAATGTGTGCTTTATTTAAATCTCCTAATCTCACTTCATCGGTCCTTAAGCAAGATGAGGTGATAGAATTTGTAGGAATGTTTTATAATAAAGGTTAGTAAAACCATCAGGTCCAGGAGCCTTAGAGACCTCCAATTGCTTTATTGCCATCTTGATCTCCACCTCTTCTGTAGCTCTTTCTAAAATATCCTTATGAACTCCCCTTAAGATAATCTCAATTTAGGAAAGGTTGTAAATTTGCTTCCTGGGGTTAATCCCCTTGCCAAAAGTGACCCTATTTTATCTTCTTGGTGAACAAACTTATGTTTAATCCATATTAAATATTTTTTAGCCTTAGTAGTAAGAATCAGGTTTAACTCCAGTCTAGCCTGGCTAATTTTAAGATCCATGTGTGGATTTGATTCATAATTTTTATATTGTTTATTTAATAATGCTTCCTTTTAAGTGCTACAAAGCTTTTCCTTTTCTTTCTGCTTGCTAATTTTATCAGAACCCCTCTGATACATACCTTATGGGCTGCCCAGTTTAATGAAGGATAGTTCGTGCATGCGCCTCCTGCACTCAGATTTAATCCCCAACAGGCGATCGCTGTCACTTCTTTAAATGAACGATTTATGTCCTGCGCCCTTAACACAGCGCCGCCGCCATCTTCACCTCACGCCCCTCAATACCCAATGGATCACCCCCCGTCCCATCATCAAAGGAACTATGGCACGCCTCCCCTACATTCACAGCAATGGAGGCGGGTGTGCCATAGTAACTGTGAATATGGCGCGGGGCGGTCTGGAATCCTCTGAATGGAAGTGAACCATAGCAGCGGCTGTGCGCGTGGTACCTGACTTGGATCGGACGTTCCAAGGAAGTGACAGTGCGGCAGAATAGCAGTGATCGCATGCGGGGTATAAAAGGTGAGTGTAGCATTTGGTGTTTTTTTGCCTACAAATCAAATCTATGACTTGGGGTCCCACTTTTAAATTTGCAAAAAAACATATTATGTCTTAAACTGTCCCTGTACATGTAAATATCCCTTTCCTACCTCCCAGGACAAGTGAAAAATGTGTAGAATGAGTCAGGTTGATGCTTGTGCTTCAGTCTACACCAGGCCCTTACTGGATATTACATGTGCTGCAATATTTCACTGGATATGAGCCAATTACTCACATTCTGATGAAGGACACTTTAACAGACCTACTTTTTCAGGTCCATAGATGTGTCCATAGATGCCATAATGTAACATTTATTTGTACAGATCTATACATCAAAACTTGAATGAGGACAAGTAGGGGCAGCAATGGACATGGATTTAAAGCTGACCAAAACCCAGGATAGTCAATAGTTTTGACTATCCTGGGTTTTGGTCCTTTCCCAGGGGGTGCCCCCCTGTGTGAAACCTCCCTGGACGCCATGCCCAACTCACCGCATCCTCTGCCTCCCTCTAATAGGGAGTTCATGGCCTGCGCAGGCACGTTCCCTGTTAGAGGGAAGCAGAGAATGCGGCTGTCAGAGCTGCTGCACTTAGACGCGCCGTGGGACTGGGAAAAGGTGAGCTGGGCTCGGTGTCCTGGGGGTTTCACACAGCGGGGCACCCCCAATCAGGGTGCCCTCGGGAAAAGGATAGTCAAAATCCTGGGTTTTGGTCCACTTTAAAAGAGTGACAGCTTAACATAACATTAGGTTAATTTTGGATAGCAACAACATTGTGACCAATGTTGTTACTATCAAAAATTAACATAGAGATTTGTTAAGCTGTCACAATTTTAATCAGAACAAAAACAGGGAATTTTACTTTTCCAGATTTTGTTTTGTACTTTTCCGGATTTTGCATGACGTTGTCATAGCAGGCGACTGTCATTGGATGATACGCTGTTAGAGTGTGGCGAGGTGAGGTTTTTGGGGGTTCCTTGGGGAGTTTCACACAACGGGGCATCCCAATTCAGGGAATCTTTAAAATTCAAGGCCGGCTGCAGGGGGGTTTTGTTCCGCTTTAAGAGTTCCAAAATTTCCCCTGGAAAAATGGTCAGCTTATGTATGGGGTAACATGTAACAACATGAAGCAAATGTAACTAAACATATATATTTATGTATGTAAATCATTACCTAAAGTGCAAGTATGTAAATGAAACCATTAAATGACAGTCAGGCTGATATAAATAGCGTGGCTGGCATAACATTTGGCCATTCTGCGCTCCGCCCTTGTTTACTTGCAGCAATACTGTGGCAGGATGAATGCTGGCTGTGAGGCTGGCATGATTCATGGCTGAGCTCTGGAATGAGAGGAAACCCCCATTCATATTTTGTAGAATCTAAAGTCTGGCTCTTTTGAATGGGACACAGTGTGAGAACCCTCCCAGTGCTGTGCCTGTCATATCCTGCCGCAGCACGCAGTTCTCCATGACGCATCCTTTACGTGTTCGGCCACACTGATCATTTGTGCTGACGTCAGAACCTGCGGACCTGCTTTACAAGCTCTGGGCACATTGATTGAAATTATTTCTGATAGATTGGCTCAGGCAGCAAAGTCAAGCAAGCGGCAGTGATACAAATGAAAAATGTTGTTTAAAGCCAAAACCAAAAAAAAACTGTGGTCACCTCTAGTCACCCCACCCTCCAGAGACCAGCAAATTACCTTCAGGTCTCTAGAGAGTCCAGCATGACAAACATGCCTGTGAAGGTCCCCATTCATCCAGACCATGTCATATCTGTAGTAATAAAGCAAGGCAACTGTGCTGCTGTGTTATATTGCTAGTCATCTGGATGACTAGCAAAACATTTAAAAAAATGTACCAGTTTTCCTGATTTATTGCTATAGTCCAGCTGGGGCTGGTTTTAGAAAAAGTGGGGCACCAAGTTGTAAAATATTATACCAACCCTATGTCCAGTTCCTATACAGTCCCTGCTTTTCTCCTCTATGTACCCATTAACCAGTCATTTTAAAGAGTACCAAAAGCCAGCCCTGGCATCTAAAAGACATTCCTCTTATACTGGGCATCCTGATTTGGGATATCGTGTGAAACCCTAGCACTTTCTGGGCCCCCCAGGTGTTGACATCATTGTGCGGAAGGGGTCTACGTTTTTTTTTATGACTTTAACAGGACTCCTTGAAACTAAGTAAACATCCTTATATAATGCTCATGTTCCATTTTTTCAATAGAGGCTTTACTTAAAGCAGCCCTCCAGTCGGTAAAAGAAAGTTTAGTATATTGCTCCCCTAAACCCCCTTCTCTGATGATCAGTGGTGTAAAGCTGTTTGAGAGAACGACATGCAGATTTTGTATAATAGCTTGCGAATTTGGCACTCCTGAAACTACATGGGAGTGGCCATCTTGCTAAACAGCTCGCAGTCCTGCTTACATGTGAGAATGAGGGGGGAGCTGTGCCAACAGCAGCCCACACCAAAATGAGAGAGAGCTATGCCTCTGAAACACCGGGAAGCATGTCTATCATGCCACACACACAATGAATAAACAGCTGCTGGAGGAATTCTGTGTGTGTGTGTGAGAGGGAAGTTGTTACATTTGGCCCTCCCCCTGGGGCACCCTGATTTGGGATGCCCCACTGTGTGAAACCCTGCTGTTCAACGAGCAAACTCACTACTGCTCAGTGCAATGGCGCATGTGCGGCCTCTCATACATGAGCTATTTTGTCCACGCATTAATGTGAGACTAAAGAAGCTGAACAGAATCCCAGCCACACACTTCGGCTGTGTGCGACCACGCACAGCCATTCAGTTGTGGCAAGTGTGGCCGCACGCAGCTAAAAATTTATGCAAGTAATGCCTTCGCCGGCCATGCTTGCGCCGTGGGCTTGTCAGACAGGTAAAGATATCGAGCAACTTGGTGGGTTTCACAGAGCAGGGAATCCCAGTTCAGGATGCCCCAGGCAGAGAAACTCAGCAGGCCCTGGAGTCTATGAAACTTTGGTCTATGAGACTTTTTTGTTTTTGGTCCAAATTAATCTAGTTTGTGGGACTTATTTGGGAAGTGCTTCACTCCTTGCATTGCATTTTCGACTTCACATCATAAATTTGTAATGGCATCATATTTGGTTTCATTGGATTGGATTTATGAGGGTTGAATTATTTGGGGTGCTAGTTTACCTGGTATTTTGGTCCTTGCCCCGGAGGCACCCCAGTGCTGGATGCCCCACTGTGTGAAGCCCCCCCAGATCGCCCATCACCTTTCCACGATCCTATGGCACATGTGTGGCCTGTTGTCCAATCAGCATGCTTGACTGCGCTGACGTCAAATCGCCTTAGACTCGTCTAAGACCCATCTCCAGCGAGAGGCCAGCCGAGCAGAGACTAGCGCAGCTGAGTGCGCTGGTGGCTGCATCCCTGCCACCCTCTAACAGGGAGCAGCATGTCCATTCACAAATGTCTGGTGGGGGGGGGGTGTGCACTCTGCTATAGGTATAGCAGGCAGCGGCCGCTGTTCACACATGCGCCGTTGGATCGGGGAGAGGGTGAGTTTTCTGGGCGACGTGGGAGTTTTTGCAAAGCAGGGAATCCTAAATCGGGGTGCCATGGGGGAGGGAGTAAGCCTGTCCTGGAGTTTCATAGACTCCAGGGTGAGTTTTGGTTCATTTTAATTTTCTTGGCTTTGCATAGTAGTTTTATACAGTGAACAAGGATATCATCAATGTAGTGAAGGTACATAACTCATAAGTTTGATGGTGCATGTTGATAAGTATGCTCCCTCCAAATTTGCATACCACAAAGCCACCGACGTTCCCATTCGCTGTAGGTAGAGGTCATGTTCATATAAAAAGTAATTGTATGTCAGTGTGAAGTTGTGCGACAGGTTCTGTTGTTTTTCACCTGACAAGCAGCTCTTCCATCATCTCTGTGGGGAATGTTCATGTGTAAAGATTCCACGTCCATAGTCAGCCAGAATGGTTCCATCAGGTAGTGTGCCTATGGCACTAGGTTTATTTAAAGTGGACCAAAACCCAGGATTTTGATTATCCTGGGTTTTGGTTCTTGCCCCCGGGACACCCCCGCTGTGTGAAACCCCTCAGATCACCCAATCTCACTCACCCACCGGTTCTATGGCGCATGCACAGCCTCTCGTCCAGTCAGCACGCCCCGAGCACGCTGGCGGCCGCAACCCCTGCTACCCTTTAACAGGGAGTGTGCCTGCAGCAGGCATTCACGAATCACAAATGCCTGGCACAGACACGCTCCCTGCTAAAGGGATAGCGAGGTTACAGCCGCTGTTCGCGGACGCACCATTGGACCGGGAAAGAAGGTGCGTTTCCGGGGGACCTCTGGGGTTTTACAAAGCGGGGCATCCAAAGCGGGAGCGAGTATGCCTGCCTGGGATTCTCACAGACTCCAGGGTGGGTTTTGGTCCACTTTAAATGTCAGCAGTTATTTTTAGAATATACGGTACAATACAACCGAAGGAATTGACACTGCAATTAAAGGGACTGACGACGCAAATAAAAGGGCACTCCTTTTGCCCCTGCGCCTGATTGATGCGACAGCGATCAGCAACTCACCTAGTTGCTGGATTGCATCCTGCACTGTCCGGGTCACAAACTCCTGTCATAGGCACTTCCATCACACCCCCACCATCCGTCAGTCAATGGGGAACTGCCACGCCCTCTCCATTCATTGCAATGGAGGGTGTGTGCTGACATTCCCACTCTATCGTGGTGAATAGAGAGGGCTTGGCGGTGCCCCTGTGACTAATGGCGGGGACGAGAACCTGATACGGTGTCCCGTCCAGAGTGGTATTCAATTTAGCAATCAAGTGAGTTGCTAATCACCGGAGTAGGACCGGTCAGCTTTGAGATACAATGTTGTTTTTTGTATTTGGGTGGTTAATCCATTTAAAGAGATATTCCAGGCAATAGATTAAATTGTCCTGCTTTCTGCTGTGCCTCAGCTGCCTGGGAGGAGCTGCAGCTTTCATTCATCCTTCATTAATCCTGCTTTATATTGCTTAATAAGCAGTAGTAAACTCTCTCCCTTCTGCCATCTCTCCTCAGCAGTGGCAGGTCTTATCCAAGCAGGCGTCGGTGAGAGGAGGAGGTGGGGCGGCAGGCGTTGATGGAGAAAGGAGGAGGTTCCCCCGCTCCCCCCACTGCATGAGTTAGGGGCAGGAGGAGGAAGGGGCCATGCAGAGCGGCGGTGTAGGTCTCCCCACTGCTGGCCAGTGGGGAGGGTAGCTGTGTACCCCGCTCGATGGGGATGGCATCATCCGCCAGGGGCAAGATTCATGACTTGCCTCCGGCGGATGCTGACATCCCTGCTGAATGTGTGTGGCTTCCCCCCACTGCTGCTGGGGGGGGGGTGTTAAGCTGGAGGAGGCGGAGGGGGGGACGGGGGGAGCCAGGGACCAGCAATTCTGTCCGGCTCTGCTGAGCTGATTGGAGGAACAGGATATAAGGGAGTATGGCATAAGCTGAACCTGTAAACCCCGATATCTCGGCCATTTCTTCTTCAAGTTCAAAATGGAAAACAGTTTAGACAGTGCCAAATGGTATAACAATTACATTTGCCTGCACTTGTAGCACTTTAATATAACACATTGCCTTGAATGTCCCTTTAATGGTGCTGTACAATGTTAAAGTATAAGTGCTGTGCCTACATACACCATGGGGTCGATTCACAGCCAGGTGAGAATTCTTACTTCTTTTTTAGAAGAGAAACCTGCCATTCACTTTCATTATCTACCAGGTATAAATTTTCACCTGGCTCTGAATTAGCCCCAAGGTAAACAATGATAGTGAATGGTAATATTCTCTCCTAAAAAAGAAGTGTGACTTCTCACCTTGCTCTGCATCGACTCCTATGTTGGCAAAATGTTGTAGACATTCCTAATAGGTTTGTGATTGTATTTATTGGATTCTTTTGTATAACCAGGTAGTTAGACCTAAGCCTATGATTAGCATGAGCAGTGGCAAGTTCTGGCTGGAGTGCTGACATGGAACAATGGCGTTACGTGACAAATCAAGTTTCGCCATCTGGCAAAATTCCGTGTGAATCTGGGATTGGCAGATGCCCGGGGAGCACTATTAGTGTGTATGCAAAGTGGCAGCTATGAAATGATGAAAGAGCGGATCTCCAAACACCCCATGGGCATCCAGATTTGTGATGCCCTTTCCAAAAGCCCAGTGGTAAGCCTAAAAGACCCTACTTGCTGTGTCCTTTCTTCAGCACTGTGCACATATCCCAAAAACCCTATTGGTTGTTGCAGGTGTGACTACCAACCAGGCAGGAATGAGATTGCCCTATGGGACATTTTGTGAACTGGCATCCCAAATCAGGATGCATAGGGGTGGAGAATAAAACAGCCCCGTGGGGCATTTTGGCTTGGGTCAGTTTTATTCCAATGAATTCAAAGCTCAATGGCAAATTCCACTTCAAAATAGCAACCTTTTAAAAATTAACCTTGGATGCATGTACTGATGTGGACCTAATTGCTGTTCTCCTGATCTGAAGTAATTTCGATGTATGCAGTAGTGGACTAGGACCACAATAAGCTTAGGATAGGGGAAGCCCAGCAAATAACTGGTCCTGGCCAGTCCCCCACCAGCCCATGAGCTGCTTAAGCCCGCCCCCAAGGTGCTTCTCAGCTTGTTAATGAGTGCATTCCACAGCTGAAGCTATATCATTGCAGATTGCGGGCAGGGGTGGACAGAAGCAGTAGCAGAAGCTCTAGTGAGGGGGGCTTTCTACTGGGGCAACATCCAGCTCAAGTGGCCCAAGAGCAAGGAGGCCCATTGAAGGTCAGTCTGCTCCTGAATGTGTGTAAGGGAGAAGAGGATTTGTATTGACCTCCCCATATGAACATAGTGCAAAGCCAGGAATAAACCTCACTCTTGCCCTCACCCTGTGGGCCAGAATTTACCCAAGGATGGCTGAGATCAGGGAAACAGCATGGGGCAGGGGCTTTAATTCACAATGATATATGAGAAAAAAGAAACATTTGCTCCCAGCCTCATGGGAACAGTGTGGGGAGAGCTATTTTTGTTCTCAGTATGAAAACGCAATTGTGCATAATGTAAGTAATAAAATAGTTAAGATAGTGTGGTATGGATAAACCTAAGGTCCGATTTCAGGGACAATTTTTATGATGACTTCCTCCCCTTTTCCTGGTTGGGACCTGATCCTGCACCATCTGTATCAGTACTGTATCTGTACAGTCTGGCACCTCTCCCACTGTTAGGGTTACAGCCAGCAGCCTGGATTAGAATGGAATCAAAAGAACAAATGATTGAAACAACTTCTCAAACTGGGGGGGGGGGGGGGGGGGCACTAACTTTTTCTTGGTGCTTGGTGTAAGAACTGAATTCTTGCCTGGCTGTCATGCTTGTGATAATATAGCCACTGCCCTATGCTCTCTTGCTGTGCATTAGATTCCCTGTGATCCCTGTGTATCCTCAGTATCCTTTTATATGTGCAGTTGGCCTTGTAATGCATCAAGACAGTGCACCTAGTTCTTCAGCCAAGCCGTGCTCTGATTGGCCAGTGGCAAGATAAAACCTCTACTCCCAGCATGCATTGCCTGTAATAGCTGTTTGCTAGGGTGCATGTCAAAAATGTTTTTTCTTACCTATCTCAATCTTGCCTGCTTTTAGTTATGCCCTCAGCTTGACCCTTTGACCTCTGCTTCCATCTTAGTCCTTGGGCACGGCATTTAGATCTGACCCCCCTGCTTGACCTTTAGCACGACCGTGACCATTCTCCCGTCTCATCCTCAGATACTGCACAGCTCTCTGACCTTCGGGCTCAGCTATCCAGTTCTGTGTCCATCCTCAATTATCCACTCCTTGCTGGATCATCTGCCCAGTGCTACAGCATATTGCCCTTGAGCCTTGGGGGTTCACCTGTATCTCCTGCAGGCAACTGTGTTTGGTGAGGCCTTACCAGAATACCAGAGAGAGGGGGCTTGTCTATAGGAAGAAGCAGCAATGGAGTTTGGAGGTTGCAATTTGACCGTCAGCAGGGTTGCCAAGCCAGATAAGATTGTCTGAAAAGGTGAGTAGTGAGGGCACTTTTTAAGGTTTGTGGAATGGTATATTCCACCTTATTGCCTGCACCCTCAAATACCTGGGGGGTACAGAAAAGCCTGGTGCCCATTTGGGCTGGTAGCCTTTAGGGTCAGAGGCTGGCTGCTCTGGCTCCAAGCCCTGGTCTACCAGCCCACATAGCTGATGCCTGGGCCGGTTTTGCTGGACAGGGGGGAACCACATGCAATTGTTTTTAATTGAATGTAATTTTTAAAGATTACATTAGACCTGTTGACGAATTCCTCTCAAAACATCCTATCCCTCTGATGTTACTCTTTAAGGGTTTAACCTTGTGGTACAGATAGCTGTATTTTATTTAAAAATCTTATATGGTGCTCTTTTCAGTTCGGGGGGTCTCCTGTGCAGGAACAGGTATCTACCAATACTTACGTAGTACTGTTGTAATTGGGAGGAATAAAAAGAAAGAATGAATTGAAGGAAGGAAGGAAAAGAAAGTAAAACATTTTTCTTACATCAGGATGCTCTTAAAAAAAATACACCAGAGGAGCTCTGGAATAAAGTTAGAAAAAAATGCATAGAAAGAGGAACAAATAGAAAAAAATATATAGACAGTATGAATAAATCATAAGAAAGGGATAGAAAGAATGAATAAACAAAAAGAAAAAGAAAGAAAAAAAATAAAGAAATTAAAATAGAAGATATGTTTTCCCATCAGGGTGTCCTTAAAGGAGGTGTATTACAAAATTATGTAATATTTAAAATCCATATAAACACATCGATTAATGAGAGGAGGGGCCACTTATAAACCCGAACTAAATAAAACTCCTGCCAAGCTTGTGGTTTTCTTCTTGCAGTAGGAATAATATCCAGCGGTGACAGGTTTCAGTGTATCACCCACTGATTTTCTCTTCCTTCCATACAAAGAAAGAAACAAGCCTGGCTGGATATTTCTTGATGTGGGGTATATAAGTGACCCCTCCTCCAGCCAAACAGTCACAGAGGGAGTGAGGCGACAGGCAAAGTTCATGGGGTGTGCAAGGGGTTGATCGAGGCATTCAAGATGCCCCCCAAGCAGACCAGAACCGTTTTTTGTACAATGGGTGTTGGTCTAGTTTAAAGCAGACTAACACCTGTGCAGCGCGGGTGTTGGTGTCTGCTGCTACCGTATATGACAGGCTGGGGGGCATCCAGAACACTGGAGCCCTCCCACACATAATCCCCCAGAACGCCTGTAAATCTTACCTATTCCCCCGCCCCCCCCCCCAGGAATCTAGCGCAGCAATGTTCTGCCCCCGTGGCGCTGGTGGCCAATCGCTGCACTAGATAGGGGCAGAGAACCGAGGGAAAGGTAAGATTTCTGAGTGTTCTGGTGGGTTATGTACACGTCATTTAGAATAGAAAAAAGGGAACGAAAGAAAAATTGGTTTTCACAGGGATCCCCTTTAAAAACACCAGTGGAGGAACCCTAGGGATGCCAAGAAAGAGAAATCATCATGCCATGTAGCACATGACCGCCATGTGAGGTGGGCCCTCTCAAGGTGTAGGTGCCCCAGCAGCTGCCCGGGTAAGCCCAGTGTTGTTGCCAGTGTAATCCACACAGACAGAAGCTTCCAAAACAGAGGACGGTGCATTTTATTATCCAGGCCGCCTGCACACTCTCAGAATACAGCATTAAAGTACAATTACAAATACAATTCCACACTCTAGCACACACATAGTCATCTTTACCAGAGGGGTGCTCTGGGTGACAGCCACCCCACATTGAGCGGACACCCTGTCCCTATAACCTTCACAGTGTAGGCCATATAGGGAGTTACTCCTGGCAAAGGCAATGGGTTTCCAGCATGTATCTCAGCAAGGGAGGGTACAGGGAAGCCTCTCCACCACAGCATCAGGACCCAAACGTTTCTCACACATTGGGAGGAGGGGTCTCTCCCTCACAACGGTCAATGCAGAGCGAGGGTCCGCCACGCCTTACCGGAGTCTAGGTGCTGCTTCCCGGTCTCATGATTTCCAAGAATCCCTTCCCTCCATAGGGGCACGTCACGTGCAAGCCTGGGCCCTCCTGGGTTCCGTTCCACCAGGGCTTTCGTATCACCAGCGTAGATCACTGCTCAGCGCTCCTTAGCGCAATTCTGCTGCGCCACAACCCCGATTTCCCACCCCCTTACTCCTGACCCCGCCTCTCTGTACCCCTTAAACCGGACCTTCACCATGATTTATTGAAAAGCCCAAACCCTTATAAAACAATTCCCCAGCATCTAAAATTAATATATTTTAAGTTTTTAGTCACTTACTTATTATTCTTGCCTCAGATGCATCACACTTACTGAGGAGAGTGGGATAAAGTACAGGGGGCGGGTTATAGCTGTGCTTTTCTCAGGCAGAGCAGACCTGGGGTTAGGAAAAGGTCAGCAATCCCAGAATGTAGAGCAGCACAGTCAGAAGGCACTTCCTGTTTGCAGGCTGCCTGATGTTCCATGAGCCGCCATCTTGGATGTTTAAAGGCTCATAACATCCAGTAGATGCAGGTAGGATAATTTTTAATGTGAGCAACCTGTATGTACAGGGTGTGGGAAACATATAAGATAGACTCTTATTCAGAGTGAAGGACCGCTTTAAGGAGACTCTGCACCCCTACTCAGGCCTAAAAGTAAGGCTTCATCCCTTATTAAAGGGACATTCCACCTTCTTCTCTATGGTTATAAGATAGGAATGCCTGGGTTGGACACTAGACCACTATCCCAGTAACTAAGTGCTGTTTCCTTTCCTTTCAGGCACCTGCATCCCTCATCTTTCCCCACTCCTAGGAGAGAAAATCCCAGAGGACCCCGCTGACCCTACACCCCCCACGTTGGCCCTTCCCCTTCTGCACTGAATGTGTGTGTGTATTTTATTTAGCTACACTGGCCAGGGCAGGCTTTAGGATAGAATGTGCCCTGTGCGAGACTTAGCTCCATGCTTCCTCACTAATAATACACATGGTTGCCAACAGCAACTTGGGTTCTCTTGCACATGACCAAGCATCAAGCCTGATGCCAGACAGAGGTATTCACTTGCGTTTCCTAGACATTGGCTGCCGGTTCACTGCCCCATATACCCACCCATGTGGGGTGGTCATCTGGTAGCCGGAGGTGAGGCAATATAGTGTGGCAGCTCCTCCAGTATCCTGCATGATGCTAGGGGCAAGTGGACCAGCAGTCATTTTTGATTGGTCGAGCGATCGGGAGGGCTGGCAGTGGTAAAATAGGCAGTCAGAGAGATGATTGGCAGGTTTGGGTGTTGAGCTGATGGGTGTGGACCAAAACCCATGGCGATTGGCTCGGGAATCTATAAGATTCCCAGGACGATCGATTCCCTCCCCCTGGGGCATCCAAAATCGGGATGCCCTGCTGTGTGAAACCCCCCAGGTCACCCCATACATTTACCTTCTTTTCCGGTCCAACGGTACATGAGCATCTACACTATCCCTCTAGCAGAGTGCGTGCCCGCACCAGGCATTTGTGAATGGCCGGCGCGGGCACGCTCCCTGTTAGAGGGAAGCGGGGGATGCGTCCCTCAGCGCACTCAGAGCCACTCGCCTTAGATGTGCTAATGTGAGCAGATCCAAGCGTATTGATTGGACAAGTGGCCGCGCATGCCCTGTAGGACCGAGAAGAGGTGAGTTGCTTTCGTCGACCTTTCATTTTCACACAGCGGGCACCCCGGATCAGGGGGCAAGGACCAAAACCTAGGATAGTAATTGGTTTTGGTCTTTTCCCCAGGGGCACCCGCTGTGTGAAACCCCCCAGATCACCAAATCTATCTCACTTCTTCCCGGTCCTACGGCGCATGCACGGCCGCTCGTCCAATCAGTGCGCTCGGAGCTGGCAGCCGCATCCCCCACTTCCTCTAACAGGGAGCGTGCCCGCACCAGCCATTCACAAATCCCTGGCACGGGCACGCACCCTGCTAGAGGGATAGCGGGATACGGCAGCTGCTCACACGTTGGACCAGGAAGCAAGGGATGTGTATAGGTGACCTGGGGGGGGGGATTCACACAGCGGGGTGATTTTGGTTGCCTGGGGGGGAGGGAATCAATTGATTCCTGAGCCAAACGTGCTCAGCAACCAGGGGGATCGGCCTGGGAATCTATAAGATTCCTAGGCCGATCCAATCCCTCCCTGTGGGGCATCCAAAATCGGGATGCCCCAGAACGCCCGCTAACCTTACCTGAATCCCAGTCCAATGGCACATGCGCGGGCCGCATCTTGCACTTCTCTCCAGCAGGACGCGTGCCCATGCCGGCCATTTGTGAATTTGGGAAAGGGGGACAATTGTTAAATGAAGCCACGCACCCTTAATGAGGAATGACTAGGACAGCTTTACTCAACTGGTGGACCGGGATCCGAATCCGGACGCTGGCACCAGATTTCCGGACCCCTGGCCTGACAGCCCTGCCCTCAGTTACTTCTGTGTTTCCGTGCTCAGAGCTGCCCACTTGATCGGCGATGCAGTGCTTAGTCTCTCTGCCAGTGTCATGGCTCCCTGGAACCTAGCATTGCAATATGAAGTACTGCACGGGCATTGCAAGGTGCACACAAACTTTGTTTCTCAGTCTCTTTGCCCCATCTAAAAAAAGATAGAGAAAAAAAGCTCCCACTGCTCAATAGGGTTTTTGGGGTGGGGGGGGGGCAAACTGACCTTTGTTTAGTTTTTCCTAGGGAATCTGTAGCCCCTCCCCCAGTGTGATGATTTCTAACTATCCACCCACCCCACCCCTCCACCCGGACCTTCACCTCTCATCAAATGCCTTTAAAGTGGACCAACACCCAGGATTTTCACTCTCCTGGGTTTTGGTCCACTTCCGCGGGGCATCCCGATCGGGGGTGCCCCGCTGCGTGAAACCCCGCAGATCGCCCTAAAAAACTCACCTCACCCCGCTCCTACGTGAGCGCTCGTCCAATCAGAGCGCTCAGAGCTGCTGTGGTATGTACGGACAAGCGACGGACAACCACAGCGGCTCAGAGCACGCTGGAGGGCGCATATCGCGCTTCCCTCTAACAGGGAGCGCGCCCGCCATGTACAAACGGCCAGCGCGGGTGCGCGCCCTGCTAGAGAGAAGCGTGAGATGCGGCCGCGGCTCGCACATGCGCCGTTGGAACGGGGATAAAGGTTTCTGGGCGTCCTGCAGGGTTTCACACGGTGGGACATCCCGATTTCGGATGCCCCGCAGGGAGGGACCTGATCTTATAGATTCCCGGGCTGGTCCCCCCTGGGTGTTGGTCCACTTTAAATGGACCTTTATAAGTAGCGGTTGAGTACCCCTGGACTAGGAGATGGGATGTAACAGTTACAACAATATAAACACTTTGATCAATCATTAATTGATGCATATCTACATGTTACAGCTTAGAGGGCCAGTCCTTCCAAATGATGGACAGTTGGAAGCTATGGAAGGTGCTGGCATGATCCATGATGAGCCCCTGGAACTAAATTAGGAGGTGACGGTATAGTGTGGGGATATTTTGCAGCTGAGCTGATAGGGAGGGGCACCAGGCCATTCTGCAGCTATTGTAGCCCATTCCCCGGCACTGAGTCATGTAACGCCTTAGAATAAGCACCATGACAAAGCTTTAGCTCAGCACTAGCCGTTATATATATACACACATATATATAGAGAGAGAGAGAGATAGCTAGCCCCCTCCTAGTGCTGAGCTGTAACTAAAGCTGCGCTTCCGGCTCCCCTCTTCATGGCGGCTGCGTTTGTCATTCTCGCTGCCTCAGCTGTACAACCCAGCAGCTAAAAATGCCAACTCACAGGAACGCGGGGCTCTCTGGGAGTCACGCTGAACTACATGTCCCATCATGCACCGCGCCCAGAGCAGAGCTTCAATAGAAGCCCCGCCTTACTTGGCAACAAACGCTTAGCACTGGCAGACACAGGGGGCGAGGACTTCCTAGAAGGCGACGCGTTCACAGTACGAGCTAGCGCGTCAATCATTCAGAAAAGGGGCGGGGCGCAGAGAAACGAAGCGGGTGGTCCCGAGGGCGTGGCCACACCCAGCACTTTGTGAATTCATTATTCAGAAGGGCGTGACAGGCTGCCGCTGATTGGGTGCTGCTGGCCGGAGTTACTTTGCGTCATCACGTTACCAGCTGATCGGAGTTTGGAGCCGGCTTGCTGGGAGTTGCGGGGAGACGGGACAGGTCAGCTGGAGGGAGCGGTCACCGGCAGCAGTAGCAGCGGCTGTACGTGGGGTGTGCGGGCTGCCAGGCCGGGGGTGTGAGGTGCCCGATACAGCGGCCATTTCTGGAGGCTGTGACACCCGCTCTGCCCAGGCTGGGTGATACAGGAGGTGAGCGGAGGAGGGGGTGCCGCAGTGTCAGGGTGGGGCACCCGAGGAGTACGGGGTCGTGGAGAGGTGGGGTGTCACCCTGATCATTGCGGCCACAGCGAGTGCTGCTGGGGTGACAGGTGGGGGTAAGGGGTCTCACTTAATAGGGGAGGGGGCCCTGGTACAGATCAGGGGGAGACGGCTGATGGGCGTATCAGGCAAGGGTCTCTGGCCCGGGGGGGCGGGGGTGCTGGCGGCTGTAGATGGTAGGGGCCCTGCTGTAGGGTGCTCGGGATTGTAGCATGGGGGGGGGGGGGGAGGGTTATGGGTGCAGTAGGTAAGGGATCCCTGGTGCTGGGGACTGTAGCGGGTGATGGGCGTAGTCAGTAAAGGGAGCCCTGATGCTGGGCAGGCTTGGGTGATGGAATGGGCTCTAATACTGAATGCTGGGTGCGGGCTATGGGCGTAGTAAGTAAAGGGAGTCCTGATAATGGGTGGGTGCTGTGAACTGTAGGGGGTGTCTGGTGCTAGAGGCTTGGGGGATCCCTGATACTGGGTGGGTGCTGGGGGACTGTAGGGGATCCCTGATACTGGGTGGGTGCTGGGGGACTGTAGGGGATCCCTGATACTGGGTGGGTGCTGGGGGACTGTAGGGGATCCCTGATACTGGGTGGGTGCTGGGGGACTGTAGGGGATCCCTGATACTGGGTGGGTGCTGGGGGACTGTAGGGGATCCCTGATACTGGGTGGGTGCTGGGGGACTGTAGGGGATCCCTGATACTGGGTGGGTGCTGGGGGACTGTAGGGGATCCCTGATACTGGGTGGGTGCTGGGGGACTGTAGGGGATCCCTGATACTGGGTGGGTGCTGGGGGACTGTAGGGGATCCCTGATTCTGGGTGGGTGCTGGGGGACTGTAGGGGATCCCTGATACTGGGTGGGTGCTGGGGGACTGTAGGGGATCCCTGATACTGGGTGGGTGCTGGGGGACTGTAGGGGATCCCTGATACTGGGTGGGTGCTGGGGGACTGTAGGGGATCCCTGATACTGGGTGGGTGCTGGGGGACTGTAGGGGATCCCTGATTCTGGGTGGGTGCTGGGGGACTGTAGGGGATCTCTGATACTGGGTGGGTGCTGGGGGACTGTAGGGGATCTTTGGTGCTAGAGACTTGGGGGAACCCTGATGCTGGATGGGTGCCGGGGGTTGTAGGGGATCCTGTATGCTGGGTGGGTGCTGGGGACTGTAGGGGATCCCTGGTGCTGAGTTAGGTGGGATGGAAGTAGGCAGGGTGGGTTCTGCTGCCTGATGGGTGTGATAGGGGGACTCTGGTGATGATGGGTGGGGGGCTGGCGCCCTTGGGGTTGATGGCTGTTTCAGGCAGGGGCTTGCACGCAGAATGGGTGGGAGCTGATGGGTGTGATAGGGGTCTCTGGTGCTGATGGGGGGGGGCTGGCGCCGTTGGGTGCAGACAGGGCCCCCCCTGGGGTTGATGGCTGTTGCAGGCAGAATGGGTGGGAGCTGATGGGTGTGATAGGGGGACTCTGGTGCTGATGGGTGGGGGGTCTTGCACGCAGAATGGGTGGGAGCTGATGGGTGTGATAGGGGGACTCTGGTGCTGATGGGTGGGGGGCTGGAGCCGTTGGGTGCAGACAGGGCCCCCCCCCTGGGGTTGATGGCTGTTGCAGGCAGAATGGGTGGGAGCTGATGGGTGCAGAGGACAGACTGAAGGTGGAATAACTGGGGTAGGGGAGGTTGGAGGGCTCCCCAGGCCGGGTGTGTATTGCGGGTGGGGTGTCGCCGCTCGGGCCCTGGCTAGCGAATAGGGGGGTCAGCATGGGAGATCTTGCAGGTGGATCACCCGGCTGTGGGAGGGGCCTGGCCACACCCCATCAGAGGAGCCGACAGAAGAAGATTGCGCTGCCACGGTGCTAGCGGTAAGTGTGTCGGGTCACCCTGTCTCTCCTGTGCAGCGTCATGGTGGCCCCTCTCTAGGGCGCCCTTTCCTGTATCATATGTCGCCGCCCGCCGCACACATCTGATTCACTCTTATGCAACCCGCAGTACCGCCTGTGAGCGATGGGGGCGCTGCAGAGCCTGGCTGTGGGTCATGCCCTGCAGGGGAAACTGTATTGGGCGAGGGCTGGGAGGGGGCGCCTTTCCCAGGAGATAGCGCCTATCAGCCAGGCCTTGACTTTACTGTAACTAGCAGGGGGACCCTGAACTTCTCCCAATGGGTGCAGGGGGCCCAGCTAGGCTTTGTGCTCGCATTATGATGTAGATTGTCTGGTGTTATAAACTGCCTCTTGCTGATTGATTCGTGTGTGTAACCTATGGGGCCCTTGTATATGGTGCTTGGGGCATTCCTTTTATATGGTGGAAGAGATCAGATCTGGGTGTGTATGGGTGTCACTGAATAGAGCTGTTTAGGTCAGCTTTGATGTTCTCCTTACCACTGTACGACCAAATGCATGTTTTTCCCTGGTGTAAATGAAACCTGTAGCTCTCCATAGATGTGATTGCCCCATCAGATGATTGTATGGCAGTGGCTTGTATAGATCTCATAGAAAAGACATGGCCATAGACGATCAGGGCTTATTGCATTCATGGGCGTTTCCTTGGTTTGCAGCATGGAGTTTCTTTCTGAAAAAAAGTTTTTTGGGTAATTTTTATTTGAAATTTAAATCTCAAATAAGACTAACATTAAGAAGGACCTATACACTTGCCTGCCACTAACTCCCCAGGAGCGATTCAGGGTGGCTCCCTTTGCGCTAGGCATTTATCTATTAGGCGGTGCCTCTGTGTCCTGAACCCCAATGAAGGTCTGCGGGCTATCGGAGACTAAAGTTCTGAGGTTTCCCAAAATGGTCTCTGGGAGAACCGGTTGCTGGTTCCATTAAATAGAAGTACATTTAAAGTGGACCAAAACTTTTCCTAGCAGTGTCTTGTAGCACTAACCTAACATGCCATCGATGAGCCCTGTATCGCAGAGATATCTGCCTTTTTCTATTTAGGCCGCCATTTAATGGGGGACAGGAATAAGCTGTGCACATATGCGACAGCCACACCTCCTATAATAGGAGACATGCTATATTACAGTGCGCAGCTATTTCCAGTCCTCCATTGTACCAGAGTTGATGCCTGATTTTCTAAAGATTTATACTATGGGCATCCCAATTCAGGATCCCCAAGGGCAATAATTAGAGGAGTATCACTTAGAAATTGCTCTTTCCCAAATTTGGTTACTCATTCCTGTTTGAAACCCTGATGGAAGGCCTGTATTTTTACCTTGCCCGTGATCCCACAGTGCATGTGCGTCCTTGTCCACCGATCGCCTTTCTATGGCGTGCAATGAGCAGCCCCCTACCTTGTACTGTGTGTAGCGACACCAGCCATTCACATGGGTCTGGTGGTGGGGGATTCGCATCAGCCAGAGAGGGGGGTTTGATGATTCTGGGAATTTCACACAAATTTGGGATGCCCTGCAGTGTGGACCTCTATACACAAAGAATATAGTGTAATAAAGCCTCTGGGATCCATTACTGATCAAACACAGCAATGTGCATTTTTACTAGAGATCAGAAACAGAAACTTCAGCTGAGACTTTTATTATAGTTGTTGATACGTTCGGGAAGTTTCAATCCACTTCTAGAGATAATGAAGCCAGTTAGTGGTCATTGCATCGTCTTGTCTTTGGTAACCATACATGATGCTCAGCCAACAGAGACACCATGCACTGCGCTATCTTTTGATCCCAATGATGCCCATGGATTTCCTGTTATATAAATTATTATGGGCACCTATTGTTTCATCGTCCTCTGCTACCACAAAGCTCAGCAATGTCGGGGGATGCTTTATGCTAGTGTTAACTTCCTGATCTGCTGCAACAAATGTGATAATTTGCACAGCAATAAAGTTTGTGTCCTCCTTGAAATTGCTATTTGAAGTGGTCTCTCATATTACAGAGCTTTTGGAGAAGGCTTTAAAGTTCTCCAACCAGGCTGTAGCCTGTATGATAATCTTTAGATTTGCCTGCCCAGAACAAAAATATCCAGGCTTGGCCATGGGGCATCCTGATTTTCCAGGTCCACCCACCCCATTTTAAGAGCTCAGGAAGCAGCTGCACACTGCAGTGTTGGAGCAGAGCCCACACCCATTGGGTGGAATTCTGCTAGGGAAAGGTTAGTATCTCTCTAATGTAGGACTTACGGATAAGCCACAGACAAATGCAGGACGATAGAGCAGGGAGCCAGCCAAATACATGTGAGTGGAGGGAACGCTGGGTAAAAAGAGAAGGTTTATAGTAAGTCTCAAGAATATCAGTCAAAATTGAGCTTTAAACCAGTGTTCTCCAGTGACTCCATATTGGACATTATGATTTTGTGAATGAAAATAAAAAATAATCCCTAAAGGCATATGATTGCATAGAAAGTTTATAAACTGTAGTCCTCCCTGAGAAAGTCAGTTGGGTGAAATGAGTCTGACTCGAATAACACACTAACCTAATGCCACAATCTATATTCTGTGTAATTTATTATGTGGCTCAATGTGCAATAATATTTTTAGTATATGTAATGTTTGATATAGTTAAAAACATTTTACAGGAAACCTTTTTGAAGTGGTATATGGTTGTAGGATGTTATTGCCTTGGTTAGTGAGACACATGTGGGTTATCCCACTTTTCAACACAACAGGGCTTACGGATGGTGTGAGGGGCAGGTTAGTGTTGACCAGGACCCTCCATAACAGTTGTCAAGACGGGTTTGTGTCCGTTCAGTGTTGTGCTTCTGATGCCTTGCCCTATCTGGGGAATCCTAAAATGGCGTCGTTTCACATAGCTGTTACCTCATGTATGGTCAGCTCTGCGCATGCTATTATTTTTGTGTTTTCAATAGGGTGCCATGATTCCTATGGGCTCTGGTGTAATGATTTATTGTATCCCCAGGGGAACATACTTCAGCACCGATGTGCACATTTCCAATGAGAATTGCAAACAAACATGGCTGCTCGTCGCATGCGAGAATGTTGGTCACACTTGAATCGGCATCTTTTAGTCAGATTTGTATTTACCGTATATATCGACAACCTCTTCCTCAGCACTTTACATAGAATCGTTCACCTCATTCCCTGCTGGGTCACAATTATTCAGCAAAATGGCTGCCTTGTTGGAGGCTAGGCCTGTCTGGTCATAGGTAAATACCTATGTGACTGGGATTAGTACACGAGTGCTGGTGACTCAGCTCCAGCAATGCTTTGAGGCAACAGTCTCCCAGACAAAGATGTCGGGAATCATTTTTATTAGGGCGTCGGTTTCCAGAGCCATAAATCTGGAGTTGTTTGAAATGGTTTATAATCATAGAGGGGGCTGGAGACATGTCTAAGAGAAGCTCTCCATTTATTCTAGGTCTAAGATGACCATGGTGACCCACAGAATAAAGCGGATCAGGTGTGGCTCTGTCTGAGGTGGCAGGTAACATGGTGACCACCTTGACACATAATGGAAAATGGAGGAGGACTTATCCCAGGTAGGACAATGGTTAGGGAGTCGAGCTTTGGATTTGTGTGCTTGGATACAATTAGTCAGACAGCACAAGATATATCTGTATTTTGCCCTAATGCTGCAGATGTCTAGGAAGACTCTGGCTGCTTCTGTGCATGCTGCAGTTTCCAGTTCCCCATCCGAGAGACAGCAGAGAGGGATTGATGGTTTGGGGGGGTGGGGGGAGTGTGAGGCACAGGAACCCAACTATCTTGCTTTTTATAAAATCAAGGGCTCGTTACTCATCTGCATTCTTAATGCAGAGCTGCCCCACCCTTTGCTCTCTGATACCATTTTTTTTTTGCCCCACAGTGCTTGCTTAAAGGTCAAGTTCTGTCTGCTGCAGATACCAACATGGTAGGGATTTAATAGGTGGACCTATTTCTATATGCTCGCCATACCCAGATTAGCACCATGTGATCATTTTCCAATAAGTGGAGGGGGCCCTCAACCATTTTTCCTCATTTGCCACATGGAATAACCAGGAATGCACCATTGTACATTTCTGGGGGATAACTGCTGAATTCTAAACTGGTAGCCAGCCTGTCCTGGATTATCAGCTCATTGCTGCTGTTCTGATGGTATGTGTGGCTTTTTTCCCATCATGCAATGCTGCATACAGAGATTAGAGCCTTTTAGCTCCCTTTCTGACCTTTGAGGCAGATATGGGTACCCCCCACATGTGCAGTGGTATGTTCCCTGCTAGCCGTTTAGCCATAGTCTTCTCCAATGTTTTAGGTCGTTTTGTTGTCTTGGTTGAGTTTTGTGAGATATATAACCTATATAACTCTTCTTGGCCTCTGGCTTGTTTATGCAGCGTTTTACATTTCTGACTATTTGTGCTACAGTTCCCCTTAAATGTTTAACGGATTTCTTTGCTAAATTTGAATGCTGAGAACCTAGAGGCCTTCACGTTGCTCGACACAGTGCAACAGTCGATAAAGTAAATCATTTTTATATGATGATAAATAATCGGATGTGTTGCCCTGGGGGGTTTGGCTGTGTGTATATAGGTGCCGTACCCTGAATTCGGGTTCATGTACATTTTATCCGTGGCGCGGATTTACCGAATGCAGTGGAAAAACCCGGCTGACGGAGACGTTGTTAGGTGATGAGCGGCCTGTCAGATGCGACTCATTGGCTTTATTAAACAGGGAGCAGCCTTTCCCGGGATCAGCGTGCTGTCAATTAACAACCCGGTAAACTGCGCAATGGTGTCGTGTTAATAAAAATCTACTTTTTCATGGAGCTGGGCTGCTGCCTTTACTCACATAAAAGTATAGGTTACATGCAGATACATTGATGGTAGTTGTGTCTCTAGCGCTCGTCCATCTTCAACCTGAATGTAGCAATCTGCAGGGTGTGCCTTTCTGCCACTAATATGGACTAACAGCCTCTTACTCCTTCACACACGGGTTCAGCAAAGGATATCTGTGGGCGGATATTAAAATCTTAAATGTAATATTTCAACGTCTTACTTTAGATGACCTCAATCTATTTAGAAATCTGCCCTACTCCAGCACTAAGCCCAGTTTGGGCACTAACCTAAGACCTGATCACAATGACCCTTTGTAGATCATGGCAAAGACCAACCCTGCTGCTTTGATAGCTGCCATGGAGCTCGTGTGATGACGTTAAGTTGTTCAACCTCTGCAGCCGCAGTGTTTTGCTCACAACCTGATCGGAGATGGTTCAGGTATTTTTTTATACCCACCCCATTCAGTCAGAAAATAACTGCCAATTGGCATCCATTTGTAAACCTAGTCGTTTTTACTCACCAGTTCATTCTCTTGCTGAGCCCACTTTCTGTGGTGGCTGTAATTCCCATCTAAGAATTTAGTTGTCGGTCCATACTTGTTGGGCCAGTAAGGGTGCTGGTCTGCAGGTACACTATACTAACCTACCCTCGGTCATGCCATTAGAGAGCCTATGGCTGCATACGTGTACCGCAACTGATCCTCCTTATGTATTACTGCAGTGTGCTGCTGTTTCCTGGTCTCCTATTCCTGCAGGAGAGTTGGCAAATCTACAGCTTACACAGGGGATTTTTAAATTTTTTTTATTATACTCCCAGATCCAAAAGAACCTAGCCCACGTTCTACCTCCAATGCTTTTGCCTCACGTCTGCCCCATTTTTTCACTATTATCTGCTCCTGCAAAGCTGAAGTACCTGCAGGTTGACCATATCTAGCCCTGCTCCCTGCAATGCTATAGCTTCAGCCATTAAGGACACTTGGGTTTAGTGGGGATACCTTGGGTTGGTCATGGGCTGCCTGGGAGGGTAAAATCCTGATTGGGTTGGGATTGGGCATTAGAGATGTCCTTTTAAGACCGTATTTACCCGAAAATAAGACTGGTGTCCAATAAATAGTTGCTATGGCTTATTTTCAGGGGATGTCTTATAGCCGGCTGGTAAGATGGTGGCTGCAGTACAGTGCATGCGCAGAGCTGGCTGGCAGCGGGGGGGGATTCGGCCATGTGCCCGGCATGGCAGCAGGTTGGGGTAGAGCCAGCAAGATCAGACATGTCACTCCCGACAGACAAGCTTACCTGTATGATAGATGTGTCCTGACCTCCCTTTACAGCCACTTATATCCGTCTGCTGAAGCCCGGCAGCTGGATTATGAATTGTAACCTTTCCATATTAGCAGCTTCTTGCCCCCATTTGCTGGTTAGCTGCATAGGCAGTTCATGTTGCTTCACACGACCATATGTAAGGCATGTCTGAGTCTCATTCTTCTCTGTGAGTTGCTGGTTAGTGTTTCTTCCCTTTTTTGTCTGTATAGTTGCTGACATGTTTTTGTCCCTCACCTGATACCATTGTTTGCTTGGATTGAGATTGCCCCTAGCTCTCTCTGTTAGAAGAGCAGTTTCCTCAGAGATGCTGCTGTCTCTTCCAGTATTGCTACACAGCTGGTTGGCTGCCATGTCGGACCTGCTTTATGCTTCCGTTTTCACCTCCTGTTTCTTGTCTTTTACACCTGAGGCTACAGGACTTTGAGCCCTTGAAGTCCACACATCTTTTGTCTGGGTAGGGTATAGTGACCCTTTAAAGCAAACCCTTTCTTTCCAACCTTCCTCCTGGCCCCCCCACCAGTACCTGGAGGCAACCTTTCTCTGTGGTGGTTCGATTTTCATATAAACTGACATGTTTAACCACTATGGCAAGCCCACCCGGCAAATCTGGCCGATTGCAAGCAGGTGCAGTGTCCCCGTCTGCTGGCCACATCCCAAGGCTCCATGTAGACTGTGGAGCACTCCCTCCATAAATGGCGGGGCGCAGGAGCCACAGGGAAGCCAGGGATGTAGCCACTGGCTAAGACATGGTCATCGGGGCCATGGTTAAACTGGACCAAAACCCACGGAGATCTAAGATTCCTGTGCTGATTGATTTCCTCCTCCTGCCCCCCCCCCCCCCCGGGGCATCCAGAATTGAGATGCCCCGTGAACCCCCCCCCCAGGTCGCCCATAAACTTGCCTCTTTACCAGTCTAACAGCACATGCGCGAGCAGCGGCTGCATCCCAGCTATCCCTCTAGCAGAGCGCGTGCCCACACCAGGGATTTGTGAGTGGTCAGCACGGCTACGCTCCCTGTTAGAGGTTAGTGGGGGATGTGACCATCAGAGCGTGCTGATTGGATGAGCAGCCACGCATGCGTCGAAGACCTAGGAAGCGGTGAGGTTGTTCGTGCAACCTGGGGGGTTTCACAAAGCGGGGCACCCCCCATCGAGGTGCAAGGACCAAAACCCAGGATAGTCAAAATCCTGGGTTTTGGTCCACTTTAAAGGTGTGTTTATTTACCGGCAACCCTGAGGGTTTAATGCAGCTGGGGCATCCTTATTTTTGGATGCTCTGGGGGCAGGCTAGCAGCTGGCCCTGGAACCTTTTTTTGCCCATTAAACCACTATAGAGACATTCCAGGCAATCTCATTGCTGGCTGCGAGGAGCTGCATCTTTCATTCAACCTGCTTTATATTTCTTAATAAGCCCTAATGAACTCTCCCCCTTCTGCTGGGTCTCCTCAGTAAACGTTGCTCAGAAGTAAAAAGCACCGAGTCAGACTTTGTATAATGAGTCGGCAGAAGGGGGCGAGTTCAATAGGGTTGCTGAGGAAATGTGCCGTACTGGTGAATGAAAGAAGCAGCCCCTGACAGGCCATCAAGAGGCAAGTGGAAATCTTATTTACCCCCTTGTCTGGAATGTCCCTTCCCTGATTTTTGTAATTGAAATGAACTGTTGCAATTGTCGGGGATGCTGTTAGCTGGTAAAACCTAATCAATCAGCAACAGTCACACCCTTGGATGACCTTTGACCTGACTTAAGCATCCACTACTCAGATTTCGCTATTGCTGTGTATATGGATCTATGGATCCAGCCTCCGCGCTTCATAACCTGGGACCATGGAGGGGGGGGGGGTGGCCGCCAAGGGTTTTATTGACACCCACCCCCCTCCCAGCCAGCTCATGGCTTTCTTGCTGCTGAGCCCCACCTCTGTTTCGAAGCCAGTCAATGTGTATACTCCATGCCTGTCACTTTTGTGTTGCATGGACAAATCATCGGCACTGGTGGATAAACAATACTGAGGATAGTGGGGTGTGAATGGGTGCGCCACCCGCAGACATGAAATGGACCAACACCCAGGATTTTGACTATCCTGGGTCTTGGTCCACTTCTGCGGGTCACCCCGATCGTGGGTGCCCCGCTGTGTGAAACCCCCCAGAAAGCCCCGAAAACTCACCTCACCCCGCTCCCACGTGACTCGCTCGTCCAATCGCCACCGACGGACAAGGAGAGGCAGCGCCGGACAAGCTGAGCGTGGGCCGCCGCCTCCCGCGCGTCCCTCTAGCAGGGCGCGCACCCGCAGTTTGTGAATGGCCGGCGCGGGTGCGCGCCCTGCTAGAGAGACGCGCGGGAGGCAGCGGCGGCCCATGCATGTGCCGCTGGAACGAGGATCAGGTAGGATTTTCGGGGATCTGGGGGGGTTTCACACACCGGGGAGCAGTCAGGGAGCTGATCGGTCCAGGAATCTTATAGATTCCCGGGCCGATCAGGGGAGGGTGTTGGTCCACTTTAAGGCTTAACATTGCAGGAGCAGGACATGGGTTGGGGGGTACACTGTGGTGTGGGTGAATTCCAGTGCAGGCTTTCGGGGCTACACCCAGCCAAAAGCAGTGCAGACCACCAGGAATTCTTCCTGTGTTCCTGATGACCAGCCTCCCTCAAAGTTCACATGTCTTCTGTTTGCTAGACTTTAGTTGTGATACACTCATAGTTCAAGTTCTATTATTTTGGTCTGGTTGCGGTGGCATACATGTTCCAGGCCAGGTTTGGGTCCAATATACATAATAAACATGAAATAGGACAGATTTTTTATTTGCGGGGGGGTCAGGATAACTTCATCCCCAAAGATGTGTAAAGCTCATTTTGAGAAGATTTGTGAGAACTACTTTCCCGGTAAATGGTAGAAGGAGATTGAATTGTTAAACAGTTGTCAGAGGGTTTTGGATTGTCTTTCAGGTTCTGAATCCAAAAATGCAGGTTTGTGGAAAGTGTCCTGATCCGCTCTAGTCTGTGATCACTTGTGTGAGTTCAATGACTGTGCAAAGTTTAGGTCTCCTGTCCAGTCGGCTGTCTGTAGACTGTCGCCTGTTCTATTGGCGCATGTTTTCTGTGTCACAGGTCTTTGCACTTGGGCACTGCATTTCCTGTTGGCACCTATTGCACAACTTGCTGTAATATAGAGTCATAGCTTCCAAATTTTCAGGGTGGGAAAGAGGGGCAATTGTTAAATTAGGCCACGCCCCCTCCATGAGGAATGAATAGGAGACAGGCTGTAACAGTTACAACAATATAAACACTTTGAGGTGTAACATGCAGATCTGCATCAATAAATGAATCATTTGCCTATTCAAAGAGGGACAAATGAGAACAAACAGGGACAGGGGGACATGGACTCAGAGGGAGAGTCCCTCCAAATAAGGGACACTTGGGAGGTATGTAAAGTATTTGCCCGCTGTGGTTAAAACTGTCATGTCTACAGTTTAAAGTGGACCAACACCCAGGGGTGATCGGGTAATCTATAAGATTCCCGGGCCGATCACCTCCCTCACTGCGGGGCATCCGAGATCGGGATGTCCCGTGGGGTGAACCCCCCCCCCCCAAAAGCCCCAAAAAAGAGGGACGCGCGGGAGGCAGCGGCTTATCCGTTTTTTGGGGGGGGGTTTCACACAGTGAAAATCCTGGGTGTTGGTCCACTTTAAAGCTGACAAACATTAAAATATGACCTAAACCAGACCAACACAACAAACTGTGTTCATATGCCCCCTCCCCAGCGCAATTTATATTGCTGCACATAAGAATTCATTCACCATTTTCTAACTCCTGCGGTAGTAAATTTTAGAAACAAAATGGTGACTTATGCAAACAGGAAGTGCTGCTGGGCTTCCTGTTACAGTGCATTGTGTTACGTCAGTTGAATCCAGGCAGCAGCATGGCTGAGATGCTGGGAGAGAGAGCACCAAAATGGCCGCTACCTTTCTTTTCCAACTGTGCCAGGCTGTTGGTCCGGTTTAAATGTCTGTGCGTGTTAGTGTCCCTATAGCTAGTGAAGCATGGCGGCAAGGCAGCTGGCAGCAATTTTTACATGAAAGTTGGCAAATGCATTCATGACTTATAGACAGGCATCCTAGAGATTTCAGGTACGCCATACCACCCAAAAAATATAACGCACAACTGCACTGTTAGAATTATCGGGGTCAAGTGCACCTCAACCATTTCATTCGCTGTATATTCTAGTCAAGAAAATGGTTGCGTGCCCTGAAGACACGTCAGCAAATCCTTGTCATGTACTGTAGTCTGTAACATATTTCAGTATATACTATTGTGCTAACACTGACCCTAGAAAATTACCCAAATGATAAATCTGGAGCCAGGGCTACATAATGTGCCCGAATCCAGGAAAAACTATTCCCATCACTGATACTGAAGCCTGTATTTTGTGTAGTGCGTGGTGCGGCTGGCAGTGGTGTCACCCAAGCACTGTGATGTGAGGTGCTGTCATGTAACTGATCTCTGCCTGAGGAGGAAGGCCACCCACTTGCAATGTTCAGGAGAACTGTCAGTTTAACTATTAAAGTGCTGCTTACTCTATGAAGTGGATCTTAACCCTTCCTTGCAATTATCTGCCAGGGTGGGAACCACTCACTGGGACACTAAACTTTATTAGAGATTTTCCTAGCGGAGCTGCATCCGGAATAGTTAATAGCTATAAATGTGTGGAATCCATAGATGATGCAATAGGAGACATAGTTCAGTGAAGTGTGCTGCTTTTTCCGGCCCCCATTACCAGGGGCTTAATGCCAGATTTAGCTTTAAAGTGGACCAACACCCAGGGGTGATGATCTATAAGATTCCCGGGCCGATCACCTCCCTCACCGCGGGGCATCCGAGATCGGGATGTCCCGCGGGGTGAAACCCCCCCAAAAGCCCCAAAAAAACTCACCTTATCGGCGACGGATCAGCCGCCGCCGCCTCCCGTGCGCCCCTCTAGCAGTGCCCGCGCCGGCCCTGTAAGAGGGACGCGCGGGAGGCGGCGGCTGCGGCTTGTCCGTTGCCGAAAAGGTAAGTTTTTTTTTTTTTTTTTTTTTTGTTTTTTTTTGTTTTTTTTTTTTTGTTTTTTTTGGGGGGGTTTCACACAGCGGGGCATCCTGATCTCGGATGCCCCGCTGAAGTGGACCAACACCCAGGATAGTGAAAATCCTGGGTGTTCCACTTTAAGGGAGGACTATCGCAAGAAAAATAGCCCAATGATAAAAACCCGTATAAATATGCTGGATGGCGGGAGGAAGGGTCCACTTATACACCTGACATCAAGTAATATCCTGCCAGGCTTGTTTCTTTTATGAAAGAGGAAATCAAGGGGGGCAGGTCTGGCACCCCTAGGTTTTTTTCCCTGCCAGGAGAAGAAACACTTGTGGTTTTATTTAGTTGGGGTGTTTAGGTGACACCTCCTCACATTAGCCAACGTGTTTATATGGATTTTTAATATTACACAATTTCACGAGGAGAAAGCAGATTCCCCCATCCCTAGGGCATACCTCCCTGTGTAAAGTCATGGGCAAGCGCTTTATTCACCTAACTAGCCGATTTGATGTCGGATTGGCTTACTTAAAGTCAATGATTGGCTGGGAGCCTGCGCAAGTGCATTGGGAGTGCTCGATGGATGCTTATAGTATTAGTATAGAAGACAAACAATATCTTGGATAGTGAAAATCATGGGTGGTGTTACTCTTTAACTGTCAAGTTTTACCATTAACATGTATAAGGTGACAAAAAACATTACATTGCTACCCAGAGAGATCAGATATAACCAATGGGATATCACTAAAGGCAAAAGCTGTGTCTGTTATAAAATGAGGTTCCTGTGTCCGTGACCTACTTCTAGTCCTGTTGTACTAGCTCTCGACAGCTAGAAAAGTTATGCAGTTCAGAGGTTATAAATGTCCCCATCCTAAAATGTAAGGCTCTAGATCAGGGATGCACAACCTTTTTTTTTGGTGTACAGGCTGCATTGTCTTATTCCATTTCAAGAGGCCACCATAAAATATAAGCGGCAAATGGTTTGCTACAGGCAAGCTTTAAACTAAAGACAATACATATGTTATGTATATGCCAAGGTGAACAGAGGTGCAGGGGGAGGTGAAGCGAGAACAGGTGAGCAGGGCTGGGGAGAGGTATAAAGGGGTGAGGAAAATGGAGGCTAGGTGGGGAGAAGGGACTTAGAGGTACAAACAAATGGGGTGAGTGAGAAGATGTAAGCAGAGGTGAGCAGAGAAGAGCTGGGCCGAATAAATCCATGGACTACATAGTTGTCTCTAGAAACCCCCAACAGAAGCCGGTAACACTTGTCACCCACCTCTCCAGATAAATGAATTGGGGCCTCACTTCCTTTGAGAATTGGTGAGCAGCTGCCCTCCAGTTGCTTGCACTGCAGGCAAGGCAAGCTAAGCTCTCCAGCTCTTTAGAGGTACTGGGGGCAGGTTCTGACTGGCCCACAGGGTTACCAGGAAAAAGCCATTTGAGGGCCTTCATTACCAAACCTGAACTATGTATAGCTTAGGTGTGGCATCCAATACAGTCTGGCATAATGTTTCTGTGCATTGATACTTGCATGTAAATGTGTGGTGGGTCCCCAGAGTCGCTTCTACTGGTGGGCCGCAGGCATCCCAGTCCTACACAGCTGGGGGCAGTGTGAGCCGCATGCAGCCCCAGGGCATCCCTGCTGTAGAGAATGGTACCATGGGCAGAAAAATGAGCAGAAGCCCTGGCATAAGTCTAGTTGGATTAGCAGACTAGAAGCTCCTAAAATGAGAATGAAGATACGAAACCTCTGAGTATCCTTTAATATACAGGTGAACTGGTCAGTACAGACCTAGAATACAGCACGGAAGGGTATTGCATATCTGCTATGAAATACAATGTACCTGTGCTAACCTACAGTGTCGCAAGAGAAAAGCCCTCAGGTGGAGTATCTAGGGTAACATTGGTTTTGGACAGAGAACCAGGAAGGACGGGTGGACATGGGCTGTGCCAATTTCTCTCAATTCATGTAAAGTCTTTCTTAGAGCTTTACTAAAGGATTTAATTGGACCTGTGACTGTAGGCTTTTTTATTTGTCTCCAGGTTATTCCGATGCCCCTCCAGTTCAATACCTCTAGGAGGCCAGCGTTAGGCATGGAGCTCTCTATGATAAGGGAAATACCTCCCTGTTAAGAGGGAGCTACACTAGGAGAAAGGTAAGCATCTCACTGATGCCATGAGAAATACCTCCTAGCATCAGTGAGATGCTAATCATCTGATTGGCTAAGGCATGGGTCACAGGTTTAACCCATTCTGCTGACATTCAACTTCAGTTTGGAACAATCAGTCTTGTGTTCCAGTAGCAAGGGTTAATTGCTGGGTTCTCGGCTGGATTGGTCATTAGGCTGTTTGTACTTGGCTCAAGCTGCTAAGGAGTTCACCTGTTACATTGAAAGAATTGGGGGAACTTGTAGTCTGTTTCCTGAGTCCCAGGAATATGCGAATCATGGAAATGGCATACTGATAAGTAAATCACAGGTCTGGGAGCATATTCCTAATACAAATGTTTATTTTACATTCTAAAAGAGTAAAATTATAAGGCAGAACACCAAAAACCTGACAAAAAATTGAGTTTTCCTTTTAAAGCTGAACAAAACCCACCAGTGGCCAGCCTGGAATCTAAACCATTCCCGGGCCTGACTTTGGCTTTTCCCTATTCAGGATGCCCTGCTGTGTGTACCCTCCCCCTTTCCCCAGTCCAATGGCGCATGCGCGGCTCTGATTGTTTAATATGGGGGGTGAGAGCGGCCGCGTCCTTGGGCTGTGCGCACGCTCCTGCCCTAGCCATTCAGATAGGCTGAGGTGTGGGGCAGCAGGGGGCCGCTCTCGCCACTGGGCCTCTCTGATTGGATGGGAAAAAAGAATGCGCGGATGGCTGGTGTTTCACACAGTGGGGCATCCCAAGGACAGGGAAAATCCTAGGTTTTGTTCCGCTTTAGCACAACTTTTTAAAGCAGACCTTCACCCTGAATAAGAGCCTATATTGTATGTTTCCCACACCCTGTTCATACAGATTGCTCACATTAAAAATCATCCTACCTGCATCTGCCGCATGTTAGGAGTCTTTAAACATCCAAGATGGTGGCTCATGGAGCATCAGGCTGCCTGCAAACAGGAAGTGTTTTCTGACTGTGCTGCTCTGCAATCTGGGATTGCTGTCCTTTCCCTAACCCTAGCTCTGCTCTGTCTGTGCAAAGCACAGCTATAACACCGCCCCCTGTGCTTTAACCCCCTCTCCTCTCCGCAGTATGTGAGTCAAGATGGCGGTGCCCATATCCAGGGTTGCAGCCCAGTGGGGGAAAGAATAAGTGACTAAAAACTTGCTGGGGAATAGTTTAAGGGTTTGGGCTTTTCATTAAATGATGCTGAAGGTCCGGTATAATGGGAATGGGGTGCTCGTAATCCCTTTGTGCCAGATTAGATCCTGTAATCCCCAGGAGGCCATGTTCATGCAGTTGCTAAGGTGCCAAGTGAAGGAGGCCTCTGGCCATGCTCTTACCTGTTGTCTATGTAAGGAAAAGGCAGCGCAAATAAGCGCTTTCCACAATGTCATTAGTGATGTAACACCAGGCCGGCTGATCGCTCTAATCCTGTGACTGTGACTCACCCTATGACGTCCACATAGCTAAGCTTTGCATGGTAACAAATTGGGTCAGGGGTGAACGCAGCCTTGGAAATTCCTCGCCATGACACCAGCAGCCGCAGCTTCTGCACAATCCTTTCCCTTATTTGTCACCAGAGGATGAGCACCATTCTGAATGAGGAATGTCCAGGGGAAACGCAGTGTGGATTAAAAGGAATAATAATCAAATTAAATGTAAAAGTCAATCATTCAATTCAATATAGCAAGATATATTTTCTTTTCATAGATGCAAGTCAAGATGTCCTGGGATTAATGCGGACCTTCACCCTGAATAAGAGTCTATCTTATATGTTTCCCCCACCCTGTACATACAGATTGCTCACATTAAAAATCATCCTACCTGCATGTTATGAGGCTTTAAACATCCAAGATGGCGGGTCATGGAGCATCAGGCAGTCTGCAAACAGGAAGTGTCTTCTGACTGTGCCGCTCTGCATTCTGGGATTGCTGTCCTTTCCCTGTCCCCAGCTCTGCTCTGTCCAAGCAAAGCACAGCTATAACCCCCCCTGTACTTTATCCTGCTTTCAGCTCCTCACTGTGTGGGATGCTACTGAGGCAAGATTGTGGCGTCCGTATCCTAGAGTCCTGAACTGCAGCCCAGTGGGGGAAAGAATAAGAAGTAATATTTATTTTAGATGCTGGGGAATATTTTTTTTAAGGGCTTGGGCTTTTCATTAAATCATGCTAAAGGTCCGGTTTAAAAGGATACACTGGCTATATCAGAGAAACATTACTAGTCCCATAATGTAACCCTAGAGTCCTGAAAGTCCCCCGTCCACCCGACAGTTAAAGAGCAACTCCATTCGAGACTGATTAGATTTCCTCTTGGCATCTCATGGCTGTGACATGCTGATTTTAGCCCACCCTGCACTTTAAAGTGGACCAAAACCCACCCTGAGGTCTGAGTCTCCAGTGCAGGGTTACTACCTCCGTCCGGAGCATTCCGAACTGGGATGCCCCTCCTGAGTTGCCCGCAAAGCTTACCTTTTCCCTGTGCGCAAGGTGCATGAGCATACGGTGCTCCCTTCTCGGCTGTGTGCGGCCCCACCCGCTGCAACTGTGCATGGCTGTTCCAAAGAGAGCGAGTGATGCCGTGCGCAACTCGCAAGTGCTGCTAGGATTACATTCGGCAGCTTTAGCCGCCCAAAGGTTCGAGGAGAGGTAAGTTAGCTCAGCGAATGGTGGGGTTTCACACAGTGGAGCACCCCAAGGAGGAAGGGCCAAAACCCGGGGTAGTGAAAATCCGGTCCTTCTTCTTTGAGCCTCGCCTCCTCCCTCATGTTTCCTGTAGCCCTAGTATCTAAAGCGGGGTGCCACACTTCTGGGGTCTGGCTGGGGGTGTACCGTGGTATACCAAGTTTAGGCAAGGGGCCGATGGAGAATGGCTTGCTCATTTGGGCATCGTACATCACACATGCCCACCTATATGCCGCCACACGGAGGGCTGCAGTGGAGCGATTGAGGTGGTGGGCTGTCGGCCTGGTCACTGTCACCCACACACCTTCAATTGAGGGCTTTATGCTGCTCTCCACTGTGGACCCCATGAGGGAGCGCGTGCCCCACCAAACTTATTGCCACCACTAAGGGAGGTGGTTTGGTAGCTACTTTGAGGTTGAGGGTCTGTCCTGGGCAAAATATTTCAGAATGTTGGTCGACATCTGTATTCATACATTTGAATGATCTTTTGCATTTGTTAATAACCGGCCCTTTGAAGGCAATCGTAATACTGGTGTGGCTATCAGTGCAATTGAGTTTGACACCTTTGATTTAATGGCTATAATTGGGGTGGTTTTAGCCCTTATACCAAAGAGGCACAAATCCTGATTTTCAAATGCCCGGGGGTAAGCTAGCAGCTAACAATGGCCCGGGGGCAAGCAGGCATTGCTTGCAAAAAACAGGATTTGGACAAGGCCGGGTTTTGGTACTCATCCCTATCTGGGATGTCCAGCTGTGTGAGACCCCCCAGATCTCTCAGAAAAGCTCGCCTTTCCCCGGTCCTATGTGCATGCTCAGACGCACAGCCAGTTAACAGTCTCCGCCTCTGGCATTGCCATGTGCTGCTGGCTTTCACTCCAGCACATGCCTACTGGTCACCCAAATACCATTGAAAATGGATTTAACCTTTGCTTCTGTGCTTTGGCCCTCACCTTCATAGCAGTCCCACCTATTTACAGTTTTCACATAAAAGGGCCCTAAGATACTGGGGTCCTTAGACACTTGGTGGGGGGGGTGTTAACTAAATAAAACTTCTGGTCCTAGAATTTGCATTTCTGGTGGAGCTTGCACAGAATGGAGTACCATGCTCTGTCCATTCAAGTTAATAGGCCGTGCGCACCAAGCGCGCGGGGGGGGCAGCTCTGTGTGCTTTGAAGAAGATGATCGTGGATATAATCACAGATGTACCAAAGAAAGGTGGTTTTGGTAACCCCCTGTCCTGCCTTGGTGCCAGGGGGGGGGGGGGGTAATGGCCCTCATATGTGGTCTGGACATCCACTTGGCTGCTGCAGTGTTTCCATCATCCACATGGCTCTGGTCTGATACTCACAAGTATTTCTAACCAACCTAGTTTCTAAAGCTGACCTAAACACTATCTCACATCAGACTGAGGTCCAGGTCTGGAAGGACTCTAACCCACCCATGAGTCCTGAATTCAGGAAATTTTCTATACTCTGCTCATGGTGTGCTAAGAGGGGGCAGGAACCATACTTACCCCCTGCTCCTCTAGAAATAGGAGTATGTGTCTATTGCAGGGTGTGATGACATAAGGGGGTGGGTTCGCTTTTTTTTTTTTTTTTGTCCCTATGCCGGAGTGCACTTCTTGATTTTGATCAGAGGGCGTCAGGATTTCATCCTTTTTATTAGTAAAGGTTAACTTCTCAAGGCCAGAGCTGGAAGAACATTGCATTGCCCCACCCCAGTTGCCAAAAAATGAATCCTAATGAGCAGGAAGGAAAATTGCACCCTGGAGAACGAGGATGGCGCATTTATGTTCTGCAATCAAAAAAAATAAAGTGCCCTTGAAATAATTTGTTGGCTGTGGGATCCGATGACACAAATGATAAATGTTCAGAAGCAATGTGGACTTGGAAAAATCCTGAAGCCAAGGAGTCCGGTGCTTAAGGTTGCCACTTTGCTGGCCACTATTTTTTGCTGGTGCCGGTTTTTTTTTTTTTTTACTTGTAATTGAGGATGGGAAAAGTCTACCCACAATTAAAATTACCAGAAAAAAAAAAAAAAAAAAAGATATCGGCACCACCAGGCCAGTAAAGTAAAAAAAAAAACCTGGCCAGGTGGCAACCCTAAGTGCGATTCTTCTGATGTGGCCACTTTCCGGCAAAGGGTGTGTATCTCTTTACTGGACGCCATAGCAGCGGGGAAATGGGTTAAAAGTTGGGAGGGAGATGGTCCCTGGAAAAGATTAGAGAGAGGTGGAGCTGCTGGCTGGGAACAAAGTGTATACGACACGGAGGGGCCGAGGGGCCGTCAGCCGGGTTGGAATTTCCATCATATGCACTAGGCATGCCTGGAATTCCTGGTATCCCAGCCCCTGTCCGAGCTGTGCGCTGAGCTGGAAATCTGGTTGGAGCTTGTGATCAGCACTTTAGCAGATGTGTCCCGGTAAGAAGGTGTCAGGCGAAATATTAGCAAGTGTTTTCTCTGTGAGCGGGTTGCAGGATATTCAGGATGAGGCCTTCCCCATGTGTCATTACCTTGGCACCTAATTCCTGTTGCTGGGGATATATTAGGCTTTATTCTGAGGCTATAGTTTATGCAGGCTTATATGTATTGATTTACCTGTTATATAGATGTGTATATATATAATTGGCTAATGCTTGACACAGATTTCAGTTCTACTTGCCCCATCCTGTAATGTAATATCTAATACAGCACGGCTCTTTCCTCTTATCGTTTAATTCAGACTCCCTCGCTGATTGCAGTAAGCAGCGCGCTCCCACACTGGCATCAATAAATGCCTCAGATCTGAGTTGCTTTTCAGAGGGAAATGAAGGGGGATCGTAGAAGACGGATTTCTCCATCTTCTGCTAAATCTGATTTCGGTTGCCACAATTTTTTTTTTTTTTTAATGAATTTTCCTGTGTCTTTGGGATGCCCCTGCACATATGAAATAAAACTCACCTTTCACCAATCCTTTGGCTGTAATCCAATCTTCCAATCTGAGCCATTTGCCATTCATATTAATGCTCGGGCCGCCTTGGTGTTTTGTAATCAGGAGTGAGATCGGGCACATCCTCGGCCGCGCTCCTGCCCCCAGCCTCTGAATGGCTAGGCACCGGAGCGCACTTCAGCCAGGGATGCCGCCGCCGCCGATTTTCATTGGTGGGGGAGCCACCGGAAAAGGCGAGTTTTTCAGGTACTGGGGGGGTTGAAGGCCAGTGGCTTGCCCTGGAATCCTTTAGATTCCAGAGCCGGTTGTGCTGAGTTTTGTTCAGCTTCAAAGAAGCTGTATTGGGAAAAAATAGTCTAATAATCAATATTAACTTAAATATGCTAGAGTGTAAAACAAGAGGGGCTTTTACAAATTTAATGTACAGTCCCCTGATCCAGCCTGTGCTGCAGTAAACCCTGTTATTATTCTGATCTGTAGATGCTTTTGTCTATCATACAATGCTTTGGGCAAAGTGGTTAGTGTTGTGGCTCCCCACATGCTGGTTTAGGAGACCAGATGATCAGTTCTCTCCTGTAAAAGTACAATTGAAAACGTTTCACCCTTGGACATCATTCCTGCCTATAGAAGGAAACTATAAGCTTGGTAGGGTTTTTTTTTTTTTTTTTCTTGCTGACATTTTGGTTAACCCCTCCCTTCACTATCCATCATGTTTAGTTGGCTTTTTAATATTAGCAACTTTGCCATAGAGCTCCTCTAAAAATGTCATCCTGCATGAGCCGTTCAGTTACAGCTCACAATGCCACATACATAGACTGATGCAGGAGATGGCGCAGGCCAGGTGGGTATAATCGGTGACTGGTCAGTTATGGGCATCCCAAATGTCACTTGTGGGTTATTTCAGTGTCCCTGTGGAGCGGGAAAGGAAGGGTTTAGGTTTGATGCTTACTTTGCCATAAAGCAATGAGATGAGTCTTTGTATGTGTTCATTGCATTGTGTTACATAACGGCCTGATTGCTGAGCACTGTGTCTGTTTCCCTCACAGGCGGTGGCGCGCTCCTCTTCCTCTGGCTCACCAGCAGCAGTTCTTCAGTGGCAAGCTTTATGTTGCTGCTCTGTGCTAAAGCTGCCAGTTGAAGAACTGTTGAAGTTGGCTATTGTTCACCTTGAAGGCGGCTGCTGGAAGAACAACAAACAAGATAAGGACAACACGTTCCCATATGTCTTTTGTGCTTTTTATGTAAGTTCTCCGGGTCGGGTTCTTTATCGTAGGGTCACTCTTCTGAGTCCCCATTTTGGACTTTATTTGATGCTGGCAAATGCGGCCTATAATGCTGCCCTTGATTTATGAAGACTCCATACTTGGTGCTTTTTGCTGTAAGCAACAATTGCAGGAATCCAGTCTGAACTGCCTATGTTTTTACAAGTAAATATGTGTATATTACACAATGTACTCATGGAACAAAGACTCTCCTTTTCCATCCCGCCTTAACCCACAGCTGTCCTCATCCATCACTCTCGCATCACTATTCAACCTCTCCTACATCTTCCCTTCACTATTCCAACATGTGGTCATAACCCAATACTCCCAAAAAATCCTCTCTAGTCCCGTCTGCCCTCACCAGTTATCAACCTCACTGATTTTTTCATCCAAGCTTCTGGAACAACATGTTCAATAAGAATTGGCACGCTATATCTCAAACTCCTTACTAGATCCTCTTCTATCTGGATCCTGCTCCAACCACTCTACTGAAACAGACATCCACAAAGTAACTAACGATCTATTAACAGCCAAATCTAAAGGCCTCTTCCATATCCCCCTTGACCTATCCTCTGCTTTCGACACTTTTGACTTTCCTCTTCTGCTCCACGTTCTGGCATCCCCAGGAATTCAAGACCATGCTCTTACCTTTTCTGAATTCCCACTTCAAATGGTTTCTTCTCCCCGCCCTGTCTGTTGATGTACTGAAAGGTTCTGTTCTTGGATCCCTTCTCTTCAGTCTACATCTATGGTCTGAGACAACAAATCTCTCTTCCTTCATATCCTGTGCTCCTAACTGTCTACAGCTATCTCTTCAATCATGTCATCTCACTCCCTCAAACGAAACATGGACAAGACTGAGTTTGTCATCTTCCCACCATTCACGCCAACTATCTGTCAACAATTTCACTGCTAGTCCCCCTCTCACAAGGTCTTGATTTTTCTACTGGACTCCTCTAGCTCACGCCTCAGGTTCAGTCACTAACTAGCTCCTGTCTGCAACTCGGATATCTCACACATCCACCCCTGCCTCTCGCCTAATATCACCAAAATTCTAGTGCAATCCCTGATCATATCCCAACTAGACTACTGCACCACTCTCCTTTTGTGGTCTCTAACAAACAGAGCTTAGAATAGATTGGAGGGGCGCCAGTCTGCTTCCCGACTCTTGTTTCTCTACTGCTGCTTCTCTGCCTTGGCCCCTCCACCGGCTGCCAGTTTCTGAAAATTCAATTTAAAATACTAACCTTCACTTACAAGTGACTCTGCAAGCAGACTCCGACCTATATCTCCTCCCTTTTCAACAAATATCAACTCGGATTCCATTTCACCTCTGTCTAGGACCTCCTCTTGTCCTCCACCCTAATCGCCTCCTCCCACTACCACGATCAGGACTTCACCCATTATTCTGGAATGCCTTATCCTATACAATTCACCACTTCCCAAGCCTTTAAGAATGCCCTCAAAGCCCACCAATTCAGACGAGCCTATCATGTCAATGACTTTCAAACTGACAGCCTGGACCACTTCTGCTTACTTTCCATTATACTAAGTATATATTACTTGTGACCTACCTTTTGTCTCTACCTCTTAACCTTTAGATTGTAAGCCCGCAAGGGCAGGGCTCTCTCTCCTAGTAGATAATAGATGTATTATACTGAAGTAGAAGTTCTATACTGAAGTTCTAATATACTGTAGTAGATGTATTTGTGCTTTTCTGTCATGTTGTTTAACCCTGTTTGTAATTCCGCCTTGTACAGTGCCATGGAAGATGATAGCGCTATATTAATAAACGATAATAATCCTAAAACACTTATTTCGGCCTTTATTCTTTTCAGTATTGGACAATGTTGTCCCAATCCCAGCAGCACTTACCCACACTCCTATTAATAGATATCGGGCAGTGCTATAGAGGACTTGCATCAAGTTTTGAATCCACAAAAACCCAAGACCCGGTATGGAGAAACTCCTTGTGCAAGCACTTTAGAGCATAGCTACACTCGCTATAAGTGAGCCCTGCATTAGGCAGACTTTTCCTAGCGTTGCACCATCTAATGGAGGGGCAGGAAATGGCTGCATACACAGGTATGACTACTGTACCTCCTCCAACAGAATGCATGCATTACTACAGTGCAGCTATTTCCTGTCCACATCATGTAGAGCTACGTAAGAGAAATGTAAATGGGTAAGTCGGTCTCATACACCAATTTGCAATGGGAGCGGTTAGGTGTGCTTCAAGGGGGATGAAAGTGATCATATTTCTAGGAGTTATCTGGACCAGTACCAAGTTGGAGCTATGTTGATCATCACTGTGTAATTGCTAATGTAAGAATATTGGCACATAGTTGGAGGGTTGGGTTTAAAAAGGTGAACATTTAAATGTATTCCAGGCACAAAGCTCGATTTCCATTAGTCAAAAATATTTTTAATTTTAATATTTTTTACTATTTTTTATGTGCGTAAATGGCAAACTATTTCTCTATGAATAGATCTGGTCATTCTTTACATACATTACACAACTTGGGGTACAGGATAAAGCATACATTATTGATTGATAGGTCTGTCTGTCGTGTTGCTTAATGCATGGGGCCTTTTTGAAAGGTGGAAAACAAATGGATGTGGCCTGTGTCATCTGATAACCAGACAGCTTGTGCCGGCCTCTCCATAGAGCTGCTTGGGCTGCGGCTGAAGATAAGGATTTGGATAAGGCAGCTAGAATGGTGGTGGTTAGTTCAGAGCAAGGCCGTGTTCATCTGATGACTCATGAAGACTCGGTGCAGCGGAATTCTCCAGCCCTGTGTTCAGCCACTTATCACTTTCATGTAATCCTCAGACCTGCAAGCGAGATAATCTCATCATTTCTAGAGATTTATGCACATCATTCTATATGTTATTGGTGAATTTACACACAAGTCTGAGTTCTTCCTTATTGGACTGTGCTACCTTATTAAACTTTGGCCAGTATAAATTACATTGGGGGAACCTTGACCCCTGCCACTCATGTGCTGGAGGCTATACATTAACTTTTTCAGACGATCCGTACACACGGGCAATATTTAGTGAGATTTGTACTATGGTTGCCATTCACTTCCATCCTGCTGCTAAAACGCAGGTTGGAGATGGGGACATGCTTTCCCTGGTGGCAGCATTTGCTGCCAATGGAAAGTGTCATTGATATTCTTTCCTCCAACACTGCTCAGCCCTTCTGTTATAGGCCCACACTGATATGTTACAGGGGTCTTGTGGACCCTTCTAACTAAAAAACCTGCAGTGCTTCAGGCCTAAAGGCAGAGTAACCCAACCACCCTAGAGGACATTAAACCTCTCTGTAAGCCAATTCTGGATCTGTCTTCTTTTTTCAGCTGTCACTATAGGGCAATTCGAAACCCTCCCGGAAAACTTTGTGCTATATAGCGTCCAGTTTCAAATCAAAAATTGCCAAATTGGTGGTGCAGTTGCCGCACTGTGTGTATAGACATTTCATAGTTCCCTCTTCAGACAGGGCTCAGGTAATCAAATCAAAAGGTTTTTATTTCACGTACATATGTTATTCAGTAGTATGGCATGTAGTGAAATGCTTTGAGACTGGCCAAGAAATATAGAAGCATTAGATGTATAATATATATACACAAATATAAACTCTTCACCAGAGTCTCTACTCAAAACTCTAGGTGTTACGGTTATTAAGGAGTCAAATGGCCTATGAGAAGAAACTCATCATGCTTTAAAGGGCCAGTCGAGTCTAAATAACTCTTGTCCTTCATGGGAGTAGCCATGATGGGATTACCTGTGACCACATTTTTTCTATTGAGATGTATGAGACTGCATCTACAGTAATCTCATCATGGCTGCTCTAATGAACCACCAGTTTAGACCAGGCTGTTCCTTTAAGAGCACAATAGTGCTTCCCTGATCGCGACAAGAAGAATAGCCTATGCTTAGGGTGGTTGAGGTCACCCGCTTTTCTTTTTTCTGGCCTTAATATAACAATGTTCTGTGTAGAGTGATTGAAGGTACGTAAGTTTCCAACCAGTGATGCATTCTGCAGTCCTCCCCACCCTACATAGAGCCAGTCTGTCTTGTCTGGAGCAGTTTTCTAACCAGGATATCATATTGCCTGTCAGAATAGTTTCCACAGTGCAAATATAGAAGTTTTCCAGCACTTAAGCAGGCATTTTAAAGGTTCTTGGCTGCCTCAGGTGGGACAATTGTTGGTGTGCTTTCTTGGTTATGCTATTGGTTTAGTTGTTTTTGATTAGTCTGATCGCCACCGAATCAGCTGCACATTTGATGATGGTGGTTGAGCTTCTGGTGCCTACAGAGTCCTATGTGTACAAGGAATAAAGTAGTGGGCTCAACACAGATCCCTGTGGTGCTCCTATGTTGAGAATAATGGTGGATGAGAGATATTTACCTACTTTCACTGACTCTGATCTTCCTGTTAGACAGCTTTAGACCAACTGGCATAGGAAGGAATCTAGTCCCACAATGAGTTTGGATGGGTGTTAAATATCGAACTGTACTCAACAAATATCAATTTAACAATTTCCTGTCCTGCAGTCCAGGTGTGACATTGTGTATAGGTTTGTAGCATCATCGTTGGAAACGATACTCATGGTATGTTAATCGGAGTCAGGGTAGTGAAGTGATACGATCTCTGATCTTGCCAAAGCATTTCATCGCTACAGATGTCCGTTTTTCTAGTTGAGAGTTTGAAGATACTGGTACACTGGCGTAAATTGATTGCCACAGGCTCTCGGGACCTGGCCTTCTTAGTGTTTAGTCATCTAAAGGTTTCCTTCATGTCCAGAGAGTGTAAAATACACTCTTCAGCACAAGCAGGCAAGTTAAACCAAGATACAATGTACCAAATAATAAAGCAATGTTATAAAATAACTAAGAAAAAAACAGATATTAAATAGGAACATTGGGGGAGGTTAAAACATCCCCCCCCCCCAAGCCTCACTGATCTGCTGCCCCTCCTCCGTTCTTTCCTTTGGGAAGTATTTACTCACATCGCCAAGGCATCCATATTCTGGGTCCCTCGATTTCCAGGCAGTTCCTATGGGCAGCTCCATCTTGCATCCCATAAGGCACTGCGCACACAAAATCCTGCAATCAGTACAGATCTTTGAAGACTAACAGAAGCCGACTTGGAGGGCAGCCATTGGGCCCTAAAGCAGCAGGCAGCAGCGACATCCAAAAGGTAAGTAGGGGCCAATGGGGGGGAAATCGGCCCATTTTATTTTCAGTCCGATGTTCCTCTTTAAGAACAAACGTCTGGACCCTTTTGCAATGGCAGCCTGTCTGGTGCCATTTTGGAAAGGTAAAATAGCATTAGTTAGGGGTTTATTTAAGAAGCTCTAGTGGCATGTAGTGCCAGATGAACGTCAGGTCCCAGTGCAAAAGTTGTAGTTACCAAGTCAAATATCCAGAGCACCTCTGATAGTGCCAGGTGGTGTCCCATCTATCATTTTTTGGGTTATTATTATTGACTTTATTTTTTGTCCCACTGGATCTCTGGGCTGTTCAGAAATGTTTTTGAGGGGCCCCTTGTGCCCAAACACAGGCCAGGAGCAAGCAACATCTCGGTTCTGGCTCTCCAGTGCTCAAGTGCTGCCTGCACATTTTTAGTTTTTATTAAATAAGGCTTCCATACTTCCAGCCCAAGGGTTCACATCTACAGTTTTATGTTTACTTTCTAGCTTTGAGTCCAGTTACCTATGCAGGTGCTTTACTTTAATATGAGCTGCCAAATCTTAAAAGGAACCATCTGCATTTTAGTACATCCTTTTATTAATTCCTGTTTTATTGGTACAATAATATAAATATGCTGGAAAACAAGAGGAGGGGTCACATACAACCGACATAAAAAAAGTGACCGCAAGCAGCCTATCAGCACAGCCAGCGGATGAGTCTATCAGTGCTGGCCACTATGCCGATAGGCTGTGCCGCCATGGCCACAGAAGAGGCCCGGAAGAGAGAGTATCCAGGTGCCTGGTTTCTTGTTTTAATGGCAGCGATTCACAGCAGGGCTGCCCGCTAATTAGTACTGAGGAACTATGGTCATTTTTGACTATAGTTTGGTTTTAAGGCTAAATTCAGACCTAAGCAGTTGGTGTTCAGGAAGGGAATCCAAACAGATGTGAAGATTGTCAATCTGGAGCAGAAACAGCAACTGCTTTGGTGTGAATCCAACCTGACACGTCCTTTCCCGAGTCAAACTTTTGCTAAAATTGCTATTTGCCGTTGCAATTCTTCTGATGTATGTAGATGTGTTTACCCATAATGCAACTGGGCAGACAGAGTATATAAGCGACTTCTCTCACTATCTTGCAGATTTATACTGATTTTAGCGTTTCTTTAGATTGCAGCTCTATAGCATAGCGTTGGCCAGCGGTTCTCAAACTTTTTATGCCAAGTCCCCCAAAAAGGGTGGGGGATCGATGACTAATGTTTTCGAAAAAAAGTAGGTTACTTGCCTTGAAGTGCTATTTAAAGCAAGAAATAATAATGTTTTACTGTTAAAAAAATATACCAGACCTGTGACTCTGTTGGTGCGTCCTTGAACATTGCTGAGTACCCCCTGTGAACACGTACCGCAGGTTGAGAAACAGTGGCTTAGGCTCTATTTACTACCCCTCTGTATTTGAATCCATAAATCATGAGGTCTCTGCTCCAACCAGGCATAAAGCCCTATTTTGGTGTATTAAAAAGAGGACTCATGTACTCTGTGTCTAACCCTAGTACTTCAGCCATTAGGGTCCCTGCCACACTTACTGTAATTGATGTATTAGTTAGCCAATAACTGCTAACTAATGCAAACACACAGGAACACGGAAATGGTAAATGTGTGCTGCCCAATCTCAAGCATGCAGAGAGGGGGGAGATGGATCTTCTGGTGTATGTAACCCCTCCACAAGCAGAGATACCTCCGTTTGTAGCTAGCAGGTTAGAAGGCTAACATCACATTTTGCCGCCTGAGCAACTTTAATGAGAACTTATAGCCAAATTTGTGACAGCTGGAAAACGCATGGATGGGGGACTGCAGAGCTGCCTTGCTGACCTGTTGCACTTTGCCTGAAAGTGGAAGGCCCTCAAGGAACTTACTGCTCTCATGAAGTGAGCATTGACCTCCAAAAGGAGGGGTAGTTACCCTGGAAGAGTATTCCACAACCATGCACATCCACCTGCTGATTTCGGATTAAGCTGACAGACCTCCCACTGGTCACAAAAAAGACTAACTTTAGCCATCGGTTCAAAAAAGGCCCACAGCAAGACCTTTATGCTGAAGTGTGGGAGAGGTAGGTTAGAGAAGAATTGTCTAAATGAAGGATCTAACCAAGCCTTAATGTAGGCATTGCCCTAAGACCCTTGGGATTGGATAAAGCAGTTGGATCCCCAGTAGGGCAGGCATCAGCACTAGGCATTGCCCCTGCACCTTGCGAGGGCCCACCTCATTCCCTCCACCCTGGTCAGCCCCTCTGCAGGATGTAGGGCTGTGCAGTAACCAGGACTAAGGACTGTCAGGCCATTTGGAGAGCCTTTATTTCTTTCAGTCCTTTTATTCTTTCTTTCCTTCAATTCTTTTTTCTTTCTCTCTTTCAATCTATTCTTTGTTTCCTTCTTTTCATTCCTTTTCTTTTTTTTCCTTCTATTATTTTTGTCAGTAATTATGTTTTCTTTCTTTCCTTCTATTTTCTTTCTGCAATTATTTTCTTTCCTTCTATTATTTTTTCTGTCTTTCCTTCTTTTTCTTCTTTGAGTCCTTCTATTCTTCCTTTCTTTCCATCCATGTCTTTTTTTTCTCCCAATTATTTTCTCTTTCTTGTTTTTTTTCTGTCATTCCTTTTATTCTCTTTGTTTCTGTGATTTATTCTATGCTTTTGTTCTTTATTTCGTTGCATTTATTTTTTAGGTGTCTTTATTTTTTTTCATATATTCTTTTTTCTTGTCATTCCTTTCCTGCTTTTTCTGTCGTTCCTTCTATTCTTTTGTTCTTAATTTCTTGCTCTCATTCCTTCTACTTTTTTTCATTTCTATTCTTTGGCAATATTCCCCATACATGCAACTTTATCACAATTTATGGAGTGCCATACCACACTGCAAGGGGCCTATCGAGACTCTATCTCCCAAGGGCCCGCATAAACCTGGAGCCGCCCTAATCCCCAGTCCCAGCAACGTATTCTGGATTTTGGAATTCTGGATTTTTGTGCAGTTTTAGGTCAAATTTGCTCTGAAATGAACCAGTTTTTTTATATTTATATAAGGAAGAAGTGTCTCATGTAATCAATCACAAATCATATCAAACTAAAGAAGCCTAAAACTGGGAGGAAATCGGGTTGTGCATAAATGTGAATGTTATGCACTAACCTTCATAAAAATACCACTACGATGTAGCAGAATATACATTTACCCTGAAAAAAAAAGAATTCTATAAAGGTAAGCTACATCACAATATATTCAGAATATATATATATATATATATATATATATATATATATTCCTTAATTTGATATGTAAAGACTATTAAGTTCTGTACAACAGCAGAAGACACAGTTTTGGGGAGATTTTAATTCGCAGTTTCAGACTATGTCAACGACATTCAGCTGCTTAGACACTGATCACTTCTAATAAAAAAACAAGTCAGTCATCACAGTAGCCATAATACTATGTGATAGCTCGAGAGCAGGAGTTGAAGATCTTGCAGTAAAAATGCCATAACTGTTCTGTAAAGTGGTGAGATATAGAAGTGTGCTTTTTTTCATAGACCCTCATTCCCTATCTTCTGTAGCCCTTTATCAACAAAAGGGGGACAGAGCTGGGGTTGTAAAGTCCTCCACCAGCAAGGCAATAGTGGGGTTTTTATAGTCCTCTACTATTAGAGGCAAAGGTTTGCATAGTCCTTTGCTAGGGAAAAACAAGAAAGCTACGGGGATGTTTAGTCCTCTACCAGAAGAAGCAAGACAGGGGTGTGGTTGTATATTCCTGTATCAATAGATACAGAAGCAAGGGTGAAGGGGTTGATTTGAGTTAAGGTGACTTTCTAAAGGCTGCTGCAGTATGGCCAACATTTATAATCTATAAGATTCTCGGGCCGATCCAATTCCTCCCCACGGGGCATCCAAAATCGTGATGCCCCGCTGTGTGAACCCCCCCCCCCGCAAACCTTACCTGAATCCCGGTCCAGCGGTGCATGTGCAAGCCGCATCTAGCGCTTCTCTCTAGCAGGACGCGTGCCCGCGACAGCCATTTGTGAATAGCTGGCCACTGAGCTTTGACGTGCATAGCTCAGCATCTCCGAGCGCGCTGATTGGACGAGCGGCCGTGCATGCGCCGTAGCTGCGGGGTGAGGTGAGTTGAATCGGGCCGATCGGGGTGCCCCGGGGAAGTAGACCAAAACCCAGGATAGTCAAAATCCTGGGTGTTGGTCCACTTTAAGAGCTTCAAGGCAGCCCAAGGGAGAGACACGAGACAGAATGATAATCCAAATCATCAGCATCCTGTCAGGTTATTCCCATTCACTGCTGAGATTGAAGGGATAATCTGTAATTCTGGCTAAATCCAACTTCTGCCATTTTGAACTTTAGGAATCTTTGCATTTGAAATAGTAAAATCCTATACAATCTGTTTTGCTTGGGTGTAATTTTGCTAACTATTCACAAGTATATTTACAGCCCTTAAATGTATAAGGTAAATGTAAAGGTAATTTAAATGCTCAAATATATGTATATCCCTAAAATTTCACCACGCTGTCTAATAAGTTAATTTGTCAGTAACGCCAATGAAAAGCTAGATGATGCACTTTAAAGAGTTATTTTATACTTTGCTTGCAAAGAAATGTGCAAATATAAAAACGTTCCAATAACTGTTAAAACACAGAAAGCCTAACAGGGCAAAAGCATTTAACAAAACACATTACTCATCTGTTTAATCTGGTCCAGTCAGAAATCAGCAGGCCTCATCCAATCTCAAACAAGATGGCTGCTGTATTGAAGTTCACAAAGCAGGTCTCTCTATCCCAAAGCAAATCTCATTATCGTCCATCTGTGTCCGTCTCCACTCAAAAACAATACTCTGTGTGTGTCCTTCAGCTGCCCTGAGCGAATCTCCTCTGTCTATTACCAGCCCCCTGTTTTTTTTAGTGCAGGTGATATCTGATTGGCCCAGACAAAACTATCACAGGTGATTTTATGTTGGCCAACACACATGAAACTAAGCTCAGGTCAGCTACCAAGCCAGTCTTCAGAACAAAGGAAGGTTTCCCACCTTGCTGCATATTAATTAAGGAACCATCTATGCTGGCCAAACAAAACGGGTTATCCTTTATACAGTGTAATATTTGATTGAATACGATTTTTACAATTTCAACAAAATGTATAAAAAATCATAGCTTTACACAATCCAACAAAAACTTCCCAGACCACCAGACCACAGGCAAGGCCTTATCTAAGCTAAAGCTAGTCCATGTCACCATTAAATGCATATCTACTTACAACACCTCCTTCTTAGTGATAGTTTTTCCGGATTGAATGGCTTCAGCCACTTGTGAAACAATGGGGTCAAAGTTCATACTTGATACTGCAACTACAACATCATTTCTAAAAAAAAGAAAACATAAAAAAGAACAAATAATGCTCAAACAACATGCAAAGTTAAAACAAGGTTGTCACTAACATTCATCAGGTTATAACAACATGTTTTTTGAAGGGCTCAAATGATAAAGACTGTAGTATAGGATCTTCCATACCTGGTGGTCCCCCATTACCCTAAGTGGGATGCCGCAATAGAGGGTAGGAGGACCTATGTCCCCCTGAACAAAACAAACTGATGGGAAAGCTGCTAAATTCACATCCACCAGCATTAGAAGACCTGGCGAACCATTGGTAAGGATGCTGGCCTGGTAGGGGCAAGGGCAAAGGCGGGAGTAGTGTTACATTTAATTTAATTTTAAAAAAATGTCTTTTTTTTACTACTTGTGAACTGGTAAGAAGTACTAGTTCAAAGTGTAGGGGGGCTCGCAAGCCACCTGCCCTCACATACCAGTGGGTGACTTACCCAGCACCATTACCTACCCTCCCAATGGCCAGAGTGGTGCAGACAAGTCCAGTGCCCCTCAGCATGGGCTTGGTGCTATTCCAGTGGTGCTCCCACACACCTAAAGGAGCTCTGGGCCAGTGCAAAGGGCATAGGGGTTGGTAAGTACAAGGTCCAGGAGCCGGCAGTTCATCCCTTGAACCCTGGCTTCCCGACCCCTATGCTTGTCATACTGGGCTGGTACGCTTTAAGGGGGGGGGGGCACATTTTTTTGGGGACCAAAATCAAGAACTTTGACTATCCTGGGGTTTGGCCCTTGCTCCCAGGGCACCCTGATCCAAGATGCCCTGCTGTGTGAAACCCTCCAGGGCACCCAGTCTAGCTCACCTCAACCCGGTCCTACAGTGCATGCATGGCTTCTCATTCAATCAGCACGCTCAGATCCGCTCACGTTAATTTGTCTAAGCGGTGGCTAGCCGAGCGGACCCAACCACGCCAGGGGCCGCATCCCTGTTGCCCGCTCCGGTCATTCACAAATGCCTGACTCGGGCCCACGTCCTGCTAAAGGTATAGCAGGCTGTGGCTGCTGTTCATGCATCCAGCAGTGGATTGGGGAAGAAGGTGAGTTTACCCGGGTGACTCGGGGGGGGGGGGGATTTCACACAGCAGGGAGGGAATCAATAAGTCTATAAGATTCCAGGACCGACGGACGTGGGTTTTGGTGCAGACCAAAAATCAAAAAAAGTTCAGTAAATTTCACCCCTAAAGCCTCACTCTGGTAATCGGTGACATAAACTCTTTGAGAGGGCTTAACTCCATGCAGATGTTATGGAATAGCAAGCAGACTCAATGCTGCATAACTGCATGGCAGTGGCCATCTTTCCACATACATGAGTTCATGAGTTCTAGTGGAAAGCCATCAGTTGTGGTGACTCATTGCTCTGCTGCACAGCTGAAAGAATTGTATCATTTTAGAAGATACATATTGTTTACATTTTCTTAATAGTCTGCGGTAAATCCAGAGTCTGCAGTGAACAGTGATAAAGATACATTGTTACATCTTTCCCTTCACACACACAATCTCTCTAGCAGCTGGTTATTCAGTGTGTGTGTTTATTTTACATAATACACAAGCTGCCTGTGTTTCTGAGGCATTTATTTTTTTCAGTTTGGCGAGGGCTGCTGCTGGCATAGCTCTCCCCTCATGCTTATGTGTGTGATAAGATGGCTGTTCCCATGCAGTTCTGCAGCAAAGAATCGACCTGTTATTCTAGAAACATCTGCTTAGAGTAAAGCCATGTCAATAGTTTTTGCCAGAGGGGCTTTAGGGGAGCAATTTACTAAACTTTCTTTTTATTTACTAAGGTAAAAGGTAAAAGGATCCCATTACCCAGTATCTACCTGGATCCCATCGTCTTCCCAATCTAAAAAATTGACCCTCTTTCAAAACTATGGCCTGTCTGGCTTCAACTCAGTCACACTATTTTACAAATGACTATCAATTTCCTATAAATACCATAATGTGAAAGTGCAGACCATGCTGAATATTTTTGTGCAGTCGATCTGCTGGATTCTACAGAATTGTAGAAAGCTGCTTAATAGCTTAAGATTAGAAATCTACAGATAAACTAAGGCTAGTTATCAGGCAGTACACAGGCCAACTCAGATTCCATCCCAAGATTGGAAGAAAGGGAGACATTCTCCATTTAGTTGGATGAGATAAACCAGTGGTTGGATATAAAGTATCATTTAAAAAAATGTTGGTAAACAGAATTCTTAATATTACAGGTGTAAATGCAAGTAGAATGATTTTATAAATGAGAGAGTTAGAGGATACATATCTCAGGCACAAACCATGTACAGAAAGGGGCACAACCTGAAGCTAGGCGGAGGGAAGATCAGGAGCAATGTTAGAAAATATTATTTTACAGAAAGAGTAGTAGATCTTTGGAACAAACGTCCAGCAGAGGTTGTTTAAAAATCAACGGTAAGTGAATTTAAACATGAGAGGGATAAGCACACATCTATCCTAAGATAGAGAGTACATACAGTTACATAGGGGCAGGCTAGATGGACCGTATGGTCTCCTTCTTCCGTCATCCTTTTATGTTTCTATAGTGGGGAGCTACTTCTTAGCTCTTTCCTCTGTCTGTGCAATATGCGGCATCAGAGCTTAGAAAGAAGCCAGAATGCTTCTCATGTTCTTTACATGTTGGGCACCAAATCAGGGGTCTGTGGTAAAGCCAGATGTAGAGATACAATAGGAGTGAATATAAAGGAGGCAGCCACTTGCACTGTGCATGTTACTAATTAGGCTGCTGATTGACGGGTCAGCCACTTTGTGGATCTATCTCTATAGTGGGAACATCCATGTGCTTACTTTAAATAAAAAGCCAGAAACTTTAGTTCCTCTGTTGATCCTTTCATCACAATATCTGAACATCCTTCGCTATATCCTGTTAAAAAAAAAGTCCAAAAAGTAATTTTATTAACATTTAAAAGGTGGATTCAGCACTGCATGCATTTAATGAGAAAAACAAAATTTTGCCCCTCTCGCCTGATTCAGCAGACACTTTTTTGGTATATTTTTTTTGTAAGAATTCAAAGTGGACCAACACCGAGAGGTGATCGGCCCGGAAATCTATAAGATTCCCGGGCCGATCACCTCCCACCCCGCGGGGCATCCGAGATCGGGATGTCCCGCGGGGTGAAACCCCCCAAAAAACCCCCAAACACCTTACCTGATCTTCGGCGGCGGCCGGCCGCCGCCGCCTCCCTCGCGCCCCTGTAGGCGTGCTCGCGCCCCGCGCCGGCCGTCTGCGAATGGCCGGCGGGGGCGCGCGCGCGCGCCGAAAGTGACGCGAGGGAGGCGGCGGCGGCGGCGGCAGCCGCTTGGACGTTCCTGATCCCCGCCTGGACGTTGGCGGGGATTGGACCGTCCAGTCACGTGGGAGCGGGGACAGGTAAGATTTTGGGGCTTTCTGGGGGGTTTCACACAGCGGGGCACCCCCGATCGGGGTGCCCCACCGAAGTGGACCAAAACCCAGGATAGTCAAAATCCTGGGTGTTGGTCCACTTTAAGTTTGAATTAATTGTAACTGTGAATGTTGAGCAAGGAAAGCTGGCTTCAGTAATCCCTAATCCCTTTTTATTGCTGTAGTAATAGAAATATTGAAATGTGTGTGCAATTGCAGATATTGGCCACTAGATGTCCCTCTTTACTATGAAATGGACATCCAGGATGTTTACGTACCCCAACACAACAATGGTGCCTTCTTCTAGAGCAGTGGTACTCAACTGGTGGACCGGGGTCCGAATGCAGACCTCGGCACCAGATTTCCAGACCCCTGCCCTGACAGTCCTGCACTCAGTTGATTCTGTGTTGCCGTGCTCAGTGGTGCCCCGTTTACTTGTTACCAGATCTTATTGGCAGTAACATTTTCAGCTCTAGTCCACCCTTGTACTCGGCCTGCACAGAATGCACAGGGGGTTAAAAGCAGTGTGCCGTGGGCCAGAGCTGTAGGTTCTGTGGGGCAAAAAAAAAGCTCCTGTTTTTTCTTAGTGCCCAATAGGGTTCTTGGGGTAGGGGCAAGCAGCTTTTTTAGCTTTGCCACTGGAATCTATAGCCCCCCCCCCCCCCCCCACCCACCCAGTGTGCTGATTTCTAACTATCCACCTCCCCCCCCTGTGACAGCACCCCCCCATCCGGACCTTCATTTCTCACCAGATGCCTGTAATTGGACCTTTACAAGAAGTGTACCCCTGTTCTAGAGGAAGAACACCTTCATACCTGGGTCCCAGAGTAGCACAGGGTGAAGTTTACCTTTGTGCACAAGTGATCGCTGTGATTTATCATTACTACTGCTGATCGTTCTGACACTGAGGGTATGATCTAGCATAAACCAGGACTACCTCAAAACAAAGTGACTAGCGCCCATCATTTCTACAGCTTCAACCTCAAGACGAACCAGAGAACTGTGAGTACCTACTGGATTATTGCCTGGTGTATAGGTCTGCACCTTGGTTGGGCACCCCAAAAGTGAGCAGTGCATGTGCGGTATTCCGCCCGAGTGGGGCAGGGCCTGCAATACCGTTACACAGACAACACTCAAATTTACCTTTCAGGTCCAAACCTATTCTGTCTCCTCTGTGGTCTGCCAGGAGACAGAATGGCACCCATCCACTCTATTCTGAACTCTGCTGCTCGCCTTAATCACCTCTCTTCTCATGTCGCCAGTTCTGCTTCCCTTTGTCAGTCCAGTGACTACCAATATCTGAAAGAATTGTATTTAAAGCGGACCAAAACACACTGTGAAATACATTTAGCCAAAGGCCCTGCTGATATGCGCTTCTTAGGCTGTAGAACTAGAAATGGATATTTTTACTTTTCCAATTGTCCTGGAACACTGATTTTTTTTTTTTTTTTGCTGTCCCTCGTGTGTGAAGGCAGGGGATCAGTCATTGCATAGGTGGGGCAATTACATCATCATCAACAGTGGCAATGAATGGAGGAGGCGGAGCTTTACAGCTAAAACAAGCGGCAGTATCTAGGATTAGAGTGAAGCAGGAGCCGTGGAAATTAGCATAACATACTTTTTATAGGGGGACAATAAATTGTAAACCAGGACCGGTCTCCTCTCACCGGTGAACCGTCCTGGTTTGATGGTAACCCACCTGCAACTATAACCTTATATTTAGAGGGGGTTTGGAGACCGCTGGTCCCACTATATTAAATCCCATAAAGACTTTTAGGATTAGGTCCAATCCCAATATTTGACAGGGACCCAGCTCTGCCACCACACCTCTAGCTTAGTTTAAAACATGCTTATCTGATTGCCATTCTAGTAAGATAAATAAGCTATTTTATTAGAAAACTGCTATTAAGGAAATCCAGGATAACTGTATAACTAACTGTTTTTATTCGATTGTATGTAAAACATATGTCTTGTGGATCCACATGGATCCTTTGTTTATAAAGGTTTACAATTAAAGCATGTTTTAAACTAAACTAGAGGTGTGGTGGGAGAGCTGGGTCCCTGTCAAATATTGGGATTGAACCTAATCCTAAGAAAGGTTTTATAGGGGGAGCAATTCAGAGGATGCTAGTTAATGTGGGTTGTGCTCTGCTTTGAATGTCTAACCTTTCTGGCCAGGTCCTGACTAGTTCAAAGATACCAATCCAAGTGCAGTCTGGGCTCTATCACTAACCTCATCCTGTCCTGATCCTTGGTCATGTCCTCCCACACCACTTCAGGGCTTCATGCATGCCTCTCCATTCCTATGGAATGCCCTCCACCCTTATGCCTACCTATGTTTTGCGGTAAATGAATCAATGCTCAGACAGAGCTATAGAGCGGACTATGTGGGGATCCACATAACATGACCTGTTGCTGGGCCTTTAGGAGAGAGTAGGGAAACACTGCTTTAGATTATAAGCGCTCATCAGCAGTGGCCTCACTCCTAGTGTACTTCTGCATTAATGACTATTTGTTACATTCGGTCACATCTAACTAATAATACCCTGCGTATTAAATAGTTTTAATGGTTAGTAATGTCAACATTATACAGTGCCACATACAGATGGTGCTTTATAAATGAATAATAATAGCATGAAACACCACAATGGTAAAAACCATTGAATGATACAACTATCTAGCATTTATTTAGCATTTTTCAATAACACATGAAAATTCAGCTTGTCAAGTTTTTGACAAATTTGGACCAACGGATGATGTATGCACTCACACCCCCTGCAAGCCCAGTTTTGGGAACCCTATGAACCCTATGGAGCGACGGTACCCAAAACTGGGCTTGTAGAAAAGGTATGCACATGCACCTGGGAAGCCCCCAAGCTCATATTCTAAGATGTTGGACCGCGTAAAAATGTTCAATGGGTGGTGACAAATAAATGCTGCCTTTTCACAATGCTGGTTGTCTATTGTGTAGAACATCTACATACCTGCATAACGGATGCTTTTCCCCAGCAGAGAGGTCCAGAAGAACGGCACAGAGCTTACAGGTACTGGCTTATTCAGCATATTAAGAGCTGCGATCCGGCCTGCAAGGAAAAGCAAAACTCCTTTATATTTCATGGACTCCCTCCAAAGATTTATACACTATTCCTTTTAAGTACATTCTATAAATAATTCATGGGAAGCTTTTTTTATATAGATAAAACTTCACCTGATGTTACTGCTATCTGAATATATAATGTGTAAGAAGATAACAGGAATACAGCAGGGCCGCAGCAGTAGCCTCTTCAAGTTTTATGGAGGCACATAAATGTCTATAAAAGAGATTTCCCCATGTGCATATCTGGAGTGTTACACTAAACTAAACAATAACCAAAAAAAGCTATTGTATTGCACATTTTAATCTTTATACTAAGAGGGGTAACTGCAGAAATTAAAAAGCAAATTATGAAATTGTTATTTAAAATGTACATAATTAAAGGCTAAGGGGCCCCGTGGCACATAATCAACCTGATACCGCGTTATATGTCATAATGCTCATAATTTTTCATAATAATATATTAATAAACTTGGATAAATTGTTACTACTAATTGTAGTTTTAAAAACCAGTCATGATGAGTCCCCATGCCTTGCACTCATTGTAGCCTTTCGGGCAGGGCCTTATAAGATGTTCATGCTGCCATATGCACATTTAGTGCTTGTGCCCCCCTTTTGTTGAGTCAGACCGTAGTCTGTGAATATATAAAAAGAACATATGCCCTGGGTCGCCCCAGCAGGCGCACAGACCACACAACTAGCCCACAACATACATATTCATATACATATTATATAGGCAGTTTATACACACCAGTTTATACACTGCCTGTCTCAGACTGCACAGATCCCCCTATAGTGTTACTATAGCAGGAATGCCAGTGTCCCCCTAAAAGTTGCCATCCTAGACACAGGCCTAGGGCTGCCTTAATGGGAAATACAGGTTTATGCTTTAGAATTTTATACACACAAAATGGGCCTGGCCTCTTTTTAGTGACAAAGAAGGCAGGAGCACTATAAGCTGAATGGTGTTGTAACAGGGTGGTGGACTAGCCACCACCCATGTTCAAAAGATTAGATTGAAGCTAAAGTAGTTAGAATAGTTTAGGCTTTAAAAATAGGAACTTGGGCAGACAACCTATAGGCCTATTTTTTATTTCCTGCTGCAGGAGTTAACCTTAGGCACAGGCTAACTGCCATAGGGGGACTGGCCATCCTAATGCCGATTGGTCCCTGAGGCTATATATACACCACTGCATAGTTAGAGTGAAGAGAGCTCGGGAAGGAGCACTGGTAACGGTCCTCTGGGGTCAGTGAGGTGTCACACCCAGAAGACTGCTCACCTGAGGACCTTGGAGGTCAGGATGAAAGAGTAACCTCCTGTAATGGGAAGGGAGCAAAGGGTTCTCTGTGGCAGTGGGAGAGGAAACCAGACTGTGACGGACTTCTGGATGGTGGACCAGATGAAGCAGCCGTGGTAGGACTGGGACTCTTTGTGTCCTGTGTAATAAAGAAGCTTGTTTATGGATTGTGCCTGCCTTTCTTTTTCCAGCAAGTGGACCTGCACTCGCCAGGGTACCACCTCTTCCCTTATACCAGTCCCTGTCCATGTGTTGCCTTTCCCCCAACTCCCTCAATCATCCCCTACTTACAGAGGGCACCCCAAAATCTGCACCTTTCCCACCACTACAGAGGCAGTGCCGTAGGCGACAAGAAGCAGAGGTCGAACAACAACTGCAGAAAAGATGGCAAAGACTAGAGGACGAACAGTGGCAGAGGAAGAGGAGGGGGAGTGGAGCTGAAGGGTCACCTGATGTGACATAACGCACTGCCAAAGGGCTCACTGAGACTCTCTCACCCATGGACCCACATAAGCCTGGAGGTGGCCCTCAATCTAAGCATGATCACTGCAGTTAATAAAGTCATCAGACCACAGACTGACTATATATGTGTTGTGGTGTTTTACCGTTTTGTCGCAACACAGGTTAGCAAGCTGGCAAAGTTTAAAATCTTGTAAAAGGTCAAATAAAATAAACAACAAAAAGAGTACAGAATCTAGTCAACCAATTTCATTTATTACAGTGCTGGTTAATTATGTTTAATAAACATAAAAAATGGATGATGTCACTACACAGATTGATGTCAAGAGCAGAGCCGCTGTCACGATCAAAGAAACAATCAACTGTATTGTCTTCTACAGCAATATCTACTGAACTACTCACTGACTAACTGCCTGCACCTACCAATGAATTGCAAATATGAACTTTAAGGCTCTCATGAAAACATAGTTGTGGTCAATTACTATACAAGTATTTTAAGAGGGGCAAGTAACGCGAATGGCAAGTTGGACCACCTACTGGATTTGAATTTTTATGAGGGACTTCATTGCCTAGTCATGGCTTTGTGACCGAAGCGTGGCAGGTTTGATTCCTGGCAGGGACAGGACTGATGTGCACTTATCTCCCCCAATTTCTCCCAATTGCACTGTGGTTAGGGCAGCCCACCACTCTGGATATGTGTGCACTCACTGCTTGTGGATTTGTCTCACTGCACGGATGGGTAAAATGTGGAGGAAAGATATCTATCCCCTCGATTCAAAGAGCAAAAGTTAATTGATTTCGGATCGAGAATCGTAAGTTTGGGTGGGTGTTTGTCATTTTTTCCTGTTTTTTTGGCCATTTACGACTCGCACGAGCCTACGTTCGAATGCGTATATGCTCTTACGATCATCGCAAGTTTGTTCCTAAATTTTAGGATCAAAACGTAAAACTTAGGATCAAATCCTAAAACTTAGGATGAAAACGTAAAACTTAGGATAATTGGATGTGTTTCGGTGTGATTCAGAGAACAGTTTTCAAACCTCTAAATACGTTTTAAAAGAAAGCCACTGCCGACACCTTTTAGCAGTCGGATTGCTGTTCTTGAACAGGTTTTTTGGCTATGTGGAGGAGTCTGCGCGTCTTGAGCTGCAATGAACTGCATATATCAGCATGGCCGAGGCCATAAATTGTATTGCAATGCATACCTGATTCATGTATGCCTTATAAAAGCATTTTAATGTGGACCTTAATTAGTCCTTTGCATGTAAACCTTTATTTGGCAATATATTTGCGTTAATTAAAGAAACTTATGTCCTTTGTTATTTATTTTTAAATTGATGTACTAGAATAATATTTTTAGATTGCATTTATTGGTGTAGTTGTTTACCTTTGCTTTGTTTAATTATTTAAGCACATCTTTGGTCAGATGCATCACACTTACTGAGGAGAGGAGAGCGGGATAAAGTGCAGGATGTGGGTTACTGCTGTATTTTGCACAGACACAGCAGAGCTGGGGGCACGGAAAGGTCAGAAATCAAAGAATGCAGAGCAACACAGTCACAAGGCCCTTTCTGTTTGCAGGCTGCCCGATAATACCTGAGCCGCCATCTTGTCTGTTTCGAGGCTCATAACATGCAGAAGTTGCTGGGTGTTTTTTAATATTTGAGAGCAATCTGTATGTAGAGGGTGTGGGTAACCACACCAAAAATTTAAAGTTGTACCATTTGAAGCCAAAATATTAAAATTAAATCCACAAGTAAAAAATGCAAGTTAAGTAAAAATTAAACAAAGTAAGATTTACTTATGCAAATGCATTCATTAATGGTTGGTTACTACAAAATGAATGAAATAAAGAAAAATAAAAGACCAAATATTTAGAATGCACTTTAATGAGGTAAGTTTGTAGTGCGGAGCCGCAAGATCAGAAGGATTTACGTCCAGACAAAAAAGGAAAAAGGGCAAAACCAATGTTGCAACCTGAGAAATGAAACGGAAAAATCAGGATGGAAACTGACATAGGTCTGATTCCCGAACTGCCATACGAACGGACGTATATTTTAGGATAGAAACGTATTTGCTTATAGAATCACTCGCAAGTTCATACGAACGCACGAGCGTACGGGAAAAATAGGATGATCGTGACCCAAATCCAAGCTGTTACATGTTTCTTTGAATCAACCCATATGTGTGCCAGACATGCCCAAAAATGAAAAAAATCCACCAGCTGCTATCATACAGCAATCTGCTGATGGGTGGTAACAGTTATAAGCTGTAAGTAAGTGGGCACCCCTTTAGCCCACTAGTAGCAGTGAGCTAAAATAAGAATCCAAGCTTTTAGTGGGGTGGATGGCATCTTCCAGCAATGTCATATGTCAAGCGACTAGAAATGTTCAGAAATTGGTTGGAAGAGCATGACCAAGCCTTCCAAGCACTACCCTGGCCTTCTTATTTCCTAGAGTTAAACTCAACTGAGCATCTGTGGGACCAACTTGACAGTCGTGATGCTCCCCCATGCATGGATATTAGCTGGTGGTCATCATAATGTTACTTGACTATAAGTTATTGAGTTTACAAAGCATGTAAAAAAGAAATAAACCTGGCAAAAACACTAAATAAAAAAAGAAGATGTGGGCAAATAAGCAAAACCAACCCTAAACACATATATATATATTCAGAAAGGCAGGTAGGTGCCCGGAATAGGAACTGCGAAATGGGTTCTTTACACAAAAGGGAACAAGAATCAAATATGGACAAGGCCATTGCTAGCAATACCCCAAGAATAATTCTCATCTGGTTAAACATGGATATCATCCAAAAAAGGCTAAATAATTTAAATGTGAAGTGCCCAAAGCTCCCCTTCTCCCCTGCCACTGACATACTCAGCCGGCCGACCTAGAAATTCCTCGTGGTGGGGAGAGCGGTGCTGCTGCTCCCAGTGCCTTCACGCCTCTGCCTCTGACACTCATGGTGAGACAAAAGAAACATAGCCCCCCAGGAGAGAGCAGAAGCTCCGGTGAATGGCGCCTGTCACGCGCTTCCCCTCCCTCACCTACACACACTGCAGGGGGTAAAGAAGAGTTGTTCCCCCCTTCAATCTGTATGCTGTATTGTGTGGGGGAGGACACAGATGCTCCCCCAGAACCATGCCCCATGCTGCTGCACCCAAACACTACAATACACACACTCACACACTCCTAAACATGCGTTTGCACAATCATGTGTGCATGAATGTGTGCATGCCCCTTAGGAGTGTGCTTGTGCACTTTGCGAGTGCGCTCATGCATGTTCAAAAGTGCGTGCATGTGCATTTGGGAGTGTGGGTGTGTATTTGGGAGTGCGGGCATATGTATTTGGGAGTGCGGCCATGCACACTTGCATATTTGGGAATGCATGCATGTGCCTTGGGAGTGTGTGCATGCACTTTGGGAGTGCACACATGTGCCTTGAGAGTGTGTGCATGTGTTTGCACCTTGGGAGTGCATGTATGTGTCTTGGGTATGTGCATGCATGCTTGGAAGTGTGCGTACATGCATGTTTGGAAGTGCATGCAAACGAGTTTGTGAGCATGTGGAATTGGGGATTGCGGCCTTGCGTGTCTGGGAGAGCTGGTCTAGGCTCGTCACCTAGCAACAGGGGGAGAGGGGAGAAGCACAGCCAGGATGTCTGAAGTAAGGTCTGTAAGATTCCAGAACTCGTCCATTATGCTGATTTTTATGCAGCATCACAGACCCAAGGGCCACGCCCACTTTTTGAGAAGAAAAAACATGAGGTGAAAATGTAAAAAACGGAAAAGTTTAGGACAGCACCAAATGCAACCCACTTATTTAGACTGATTTCAAATGGCCAATACCAAAAATATGGGGAAAAAACAATTTCAGGTGAAATCCTCTCTAAAGTCAAGGGAGCACGCCCCCCGTCTGGAATAATAATTCTGTGTGTCACATGGTCACATCCTGATATCCTGGGATTTTTGGATTGTTTTATCAAAAAAAGGCTCCAGGGACAAGGCAAATATAAGCATAGAAAAGGCACAACTGTACATTCTGAGTCTGAAAGGGAGAGGAATTATCCCCATTAATCCTCACCCTAGCAAAATGAATGAATTTTTTATATCTGCATTGCCCAAACCTTGTGCAGTGCTTATGTGATCTTCACACCCAAAAATTAATTGCACTTATACAATGCCAAAACTAATATTAAACTAATAAAATAATTACTAAGAAAGATTAAATACTTTCAAAAATAGTCTCTAGCAGTTTACTAGATGTGTAAAGACATGACATCTTGTCAAGCAGTGCCAAGAGATGGCCACTTGCTCCCTTTGGTCACCAATGTGTGATAACTTACAACTCAAGGGGGTTATTTTTACATAGAGCCTCCACCTTACTAAAGAACCGTTTGCTACTGTACACAGTCACGCTCTTTGTCCTGGATATGTGCTCTTGTAACTCACTGGAGCATGCAAAGTGCAGCCCAAGGAAACCAAGATCTTGCACATGCTCATTGGGCCACACATAGTACCATATGTGTCGCCCAGTAGGGATTGTATGCTGTCTTCTGTTTTACCTACAGGTATCCTAAAATAAAATCCAGTGTGATAGAGAAGATATTGACACAATAGCAATAACCCATAGTCTGCAGATAATATAAAAATATAAGCCCGATTCCAAATAATTTGGGTTGCTATGTAAAATGTAAAGGAAACAAGAATGCAATGATCTGGAAATCTGTGGCCCCTCATCTGCTGTGGGGAAAGTGGGAGGGGTAAATAGAAATGGCGTGTAACTAGATAGAAATAGGGGCAAAGTAAGGTTGATTGCAAGGAGAGTGATGTAGGATAGGCAGTGGTGGCTTGGAGCTGCGTCATGACATTTATAGTGCAACACCACCCCTGGGTGTAACCTCTAGCACTATAACAAGATAACAGTTTTTCTATAATTAATTGTATGTTTTTGTATTTGGGTTGAGTATTGGGAATACGATTTGGGACTGATGGGGGATGGGCTGTAAATATGGGAGAAATATATAAGCAAAAGTAAGGCAATCAGCATGTGGGGATTGTTACCTATAAATGTGGTAATAGGGTGGTGGGGCAGAAGGACATACAAATGTAAAAGATCAATCAAATAGAGTTTGTGAAGACAATTAGTATCCTGATTGTTAGAAAATCTTTGTTATACAATTTAAAAATATTCTTTTTATTTCTGAACCTATTCATTGTGGACCACGACCAGTTTCCAAATCACCTAAGTGGCCCGTGCTCCTCAAAAGGTTGAGCACCCCTGCCTTAGTCCATTTTAAATCAGCTTTGGCTCAGAGAAGCAGGTGGCGTTTCTGAATTGTGTTGATATTGTATATATGGGTTCTTCTTTGCGTGTTACAGCTTTATCTTGCATGTATTGATTGCACAGTGAACTGTGTTAACAGGCAATGATTTCTGGAAGTATCCAGAGCCTAGCACAGATTTGTTTTACCATGCAGTACTGCCTTAGGTCCCATAAAGCAGGAGAACACAAAACTGACTGTCAGCCTGGTCCATTGAAAACATTAATTCTAACAACACTTTTGTATACAGTTATGTATATAAGTTATGTAACTTAGTTGAAACTTGACCCTCCAGTTGTTTATGATTAGTACCACTTACTTTTCAAGCCTATTATTAACCCTGTCAAAACTTTTTTTGAGATGTGCCATTAATTTTTTAAAGGAGTTAGATTTGTCAAATAAAGAATTGTCTCTTGACCTCTTATATGTGTTCTATATTTTAATGTGAATAAAATATTATATGAATGTGTACATACATGAGATTTCCAAATCATTGAATTCTTGTTTTCTTTAAATTGTATATAGTTACCAATCTTTTTTATAATTGAGATTGTATAAAATAACTAAGTTTTATTCAGGAATAAAATTGCACTACCTTTTAGGAGAGAAAACTGCAATAATTGTCTACTTTGGCTGATCCCACACCAGATGAAAAACATTTTCTATTTACATCTGAATCACCCCAAGGTAGACAGTGGAAGTTAATGCCACTTTTCTCTCTAAGCACTTTTTTCACCTGGAGCTGAATCAACCTGTCATTGGTATTTGTAACTCTATGCTGTAAATTACTAGCCCTTTAATGAAGGGAAGAGTAGGTCAGTTACACCAATATCTCAAACAGTGACTGCAAGAGTATCAAGTTCAGATGATGGACATTGAACATGCTGTAATACAGATTGCAGAGATGTGATTCCCATTAAAGCCAATGACATACAAACACAGCCAACTCCAACAGCTATATTTAACCTGGGACGCCACAACGCCCACCTGTTCTGATGCAATGATACCCACACGGGGAAAATGTGTGATCTGGCACATTCTGTGGCGGACAACCTGCCACCTATTTCTTTTTATGCTCACTAAGCGTCATTCGTAGGGACAGGCATGCATGGAAGATAAATTGCTTGTTGCACTATTGTGTAATACCCTCTCTCTGTCTGGGATGTACAGGGCAATACTAATGCATCACTTAAAGGAAAGATTACTTGGTCTGAACTAGATTGATGCCGACAAAGATATTTATAGGGAGATTGTCTAGTTGTAACAAGCATTAAATCGAGAAAAAATTATTGAGCTGGTTGTATAGGTGTAAAGCCCTATGGTCCATGCTGTAGAAGAAGGGCTGGATTATGAGGGGGGCACGCAAACGGGGAGTCCACCACTTGTCCTGCAAAGGGGGCCTCCACCAACCTTTGGGTTATGTCCTGGTCCAGGAGGCTTTTCAGTCTTTGGTCTGATGGGCTGCTGGGCCAGTAACAAAGCTATCAGAGGCCCTCGCGCTTGGGCAAGCCTTTTTTTGTTCTTGCAAACCTGCAGCCAAAGCCACCACAGGGCAGGACAGAGAGTCTAGAGCAGCAAAGCCTCCATCAGCAACACTACAGTGATGGATGGGTGCGTACAGAGCTGTCAGTCGGTGGACGCTCACTGCACATAAGCCACCAAGCACAGCCGCTGGCAGCTCAATGCAGGGAACTGTTTTCTGCGACTAAACCCCCCCCCCCCCACTACCCAGAATGGCAAAGCAGGAGTTCCCAAGCAGCACAAACTCACACAAGGGTGGCACAAGAGACTCAATCTGATGTCCTAGTAACTGGGCAGGTGCCTGGACTATTATTTTAAAGGTAAAAAAATTACTGTATCTGGGGCCTCCACCACACTTGCGCCCTATGTAGAAGGCATTTAGTAATAACTTGTAATACAATGTATAGCATGTAAAATTCGGACTTCCTTGAACTCTCATGATGCCTCTAGCTCAGGCACTAAATAGGTCATAGCTGGATGTGCTTTTGAGACTGGCTTGGGCACACAGTCTTGTTTGGGTCCCCCTAAATGTTAGTTTGGGTTTTTGGTTGGACTACCATATGACCGGAGTTTTATTATAAATTATTAGGACTGAAGGTGGAATTAGGTACAGTTTTGGGCCAGGTTAGGGTTTAGGATTTCTTGTGCAGAATGTGTGGAGATGATACCTTGAAAGCAATAACTTAAAGTGGACCTCCAGTCAAGAAAATAAAGTTTAGTATGAGGTTTCAGAAGGCTTAACCCCATGTAGATGTTGTTGAATATTTTTGAAAATTTTGTGTTTCTGAACTGTCTGGGAGCGGCCATCTTGATTAACACCTGAGAGCCCTGCTTAAACACACTGCAGTTGAGCTTCCTTATTATCAACCCAAACAGCCAGAGAGAGAGATTTTATCTGTTTTCAAACAAAATGTAAGAATGAGATACAATCCTTCTCTAGCTGGCTGCATTGATGTAAATATCAGCATGGCTGCAGTGTATGTGTGTGATATTGTTTTTCCACACAAGTCAGTCTGTCAGCATCTTGGGACTTTGCTATAAGCAGCCTGCATCAAAGAGAGAGACACATCTGCCTCAGAAAAGGGATCAGAATGTATGTCATGGTACACACACTGAATCAAAAGCTACTGGAGGGGATGAATGTAACTATGTATCAATGTAAGTCAATGGACACAGCTAATTGCAGAGCATGAAACAGTTGTTTACAGTGTCCATACAAAGTTTTAGGACCTTTTCGAGCACTAATGAGTAGGGATGGGCAAACCTCCACAGTAGGGACCCGAACCCGGTCCCTACTGAAATCAATGGACCCAAATTTTGGGGGTGGCTGTGGCGAGGGGACAGAGTGTGTGCAGCAGAAATGTGCTGCCTTGACTTACCTCTGCCCTTGGGAACCCGAACTTGCATTTGCCCATATCTACTGATAAGTCATTATAACTGATGGATTTTTACTTTTGGCTAGAAATAAATCATTAATGCACCGAGATTTAGAGTCAGTTTGTGAATGTTTTTTTCAGATGGCTGCTCCCATGCAGTTCAAGACCACAGAATCTGCCTGCTATTCCACAACATCTGCATGGGGGTAAACCCTCTCAAATAGTTTATGTTACCGGTTGCCGGGGGGAGGGAGGGTTAAGGGAGCAATTGACTAAACTTATATTTTTCGACTGGCTTAAAAGGATTGTCCAGGCTAACATAACTCACATTTGTTCCCCTACAGCAGTTTTCCCCCAACAAAACTGTTCATAAAATCAACCCCAGCTGCATGATAGCCTTTATATTGCCTTTGGAGATCCTCCACTTTTCACAAAACTCTACCCCTGGTCTCTGTCACAGTGCAATGGAGGAGTGCACCAAGCACTGCCAAACACACTTCCTCTGTAGACCCAGATGCGGGACCTTGTTTCAGGACCCAGTTACTTTAGAAGGAAACTGCTGTGGGGGACAATAGGTACAAAGCGGTGGATGTTGTTTCAGAGACTTCATACATGCGTTTTTTTTTTAAAAAGGGGCTGTTTTTTAGGTATTTTATTGCTCTGTATTTGTATATGTGTTTTTTGTGTTATAAAGATTGGCATCATTTGGAATTACTTTTATCTGCCATTTTATTAAATAGACCAATCAGCAGCACGGTCGGCCCTGGAGTCTAAAAGACTGCAGGGCCAGAAAACTAGGTGCCCCAATTTGGGATGCCCCACTATGTGAGATCGCCCACAAACCCCTTACCTTTCTGCCAGTCCTGGACTGCAACCACATCCCCGCCATACAGAATGGCCAGCGCAGGGGAGCGTGCAGAGAGTGGCTGCTGCCACTCCCTATGCCGCCACTCATTCAAAACAGCTTTATGGTTTGCATTAGTATGCAAGGCATAAATTGCTGATTGGATGAGCACCCACGCATGTACCTTGGGAACGGCGGAAAGTTGAGATGACTGCATAATCTGGGTGGTTTCACAGTGGGGCATGCCAAATTGGGATACCCCAGAGACAAGAACCAATCTCCAGGATTGTGACCCTCCCACGTGACCATGAGCAGTCTATCAGCACGGGCAGGGGGCGAGCCTATCAGCACTGGCCACAACTCCGATAGGCGGCCGCCGCAGAAGAGGCCGCGATACACAGCAGGGCAGCCTGGGTCGTGTTGCCCTGCTGCTAACTAGCAGGGCAGAACTATAGTCAATTTGGACTGTAGTTCCACTTTAAGTACATTGGTTCCTGGAAAGCCACAAAGTGGTTGTTTAGATATTTTGGTGTGAAATGTGAAATGGAAGCATCACCTTTTACATGGTTATATTACCCAAACAAATTTTACGGAAGTTTTTCAATACTCAATGGCCTTTTTTACTAAAGTATAAAAAGGAGTAAAAAGTGCTCTACTTTTCTTAGTAATAAAAAAGTACCATTGACTTTTGTTTTTGTAGCTGGCGAATCCGCAACAGTGAAATTCTCAGGCTTTTTTCTCATAGTGAATATTTTACTACCATGAGAATTTTTTTCTAACTCTTACTGAATTGAGACCCATGTGTACAGTTTATTGAGTACGTCATCTACACTGGGTCCATGTAAAAATTGTCATCACACAGCCAAAGACAACAACAAAACTTTTTGTCGGAAAGAATATAGGTTTCCTTGGTTGATAGTAAGGTTACAAATAAGACATTGGTAGTTTGTAAAATTTGGAAGATGCCAATTTCAGTATGGAGTTGTCAAAGGACTCGAGCCACAACAATTACCCGGACAGAGAAGTTTAATTGTGATACACATTTTGGAAAGTTTGTAAGCCATTAGAATATGTAAGCCATAAAAATAAAAGGAATGTTTTCACTGTAATTTCCTGGGACATGATGTGAGAACCAAGCCCCCTTCCTAAGGCTGCGTTGACACCTGTCCGGTCGTGTCTGCGGCCTGCATTTTGCGGTCGGGAATTCTGTTTTGCGTTTGTGCATTTTATCCAAGTTTTTATTTGCCTTCTCATTCGCGTTTGCGTCTGTGTGTTATAATATCCCTGTTTCAAGGGATGCGTTTACAGCCAGGTTGCAATAGGCAGGACTTTTTGCGGTGGTGTTTTCCCCATCTCTGCCGCACCGGAGAAGTATGAAAGGGGCCATAGATGTGCCATTGATGGATATTCTTTGCAGTACCGCTGCGTCTGCCATGAACACAGAAAGGCATGTGGTACCAGACAAATCTGAATTAGGGCTAAGGCTATGTTTACACCTCTCCGTTGCGTTTAGAGCAGGCTTTTTGTAAATATACGATCGTATCAAAACAAACACTGCGCTTTTGATGTGTTTGAAGTGCTTTGCGTTTTTTAAGGCTCTATTCACACCTCTCTGCTTGCGCTGCGTTGGGCAACACAGTCACAGCGCAAGGAAAAATGCTGCTCATTGTTTCTAATTGGCCAGTTCACATATATACGCTGCCTATATGTGAACTGGCCCATTAAAAATAATGGGCAGCATTTTCCTTTGCATTGTGACTGCGTTGCCCAATGCAAGCAGGGAGGTGTGAATAGAGCCTAAAAATACAATTCTGTGAAATACTCACCTGTAGAATTGGTATTATACGTATACAGTACGTCCTGCTCCAGATATAATACTTACACTTGGGTAATCCTCCGCCAGAGGGCGCTGTGCACTGCAGACATGCAAAAAACAGGCTCCTCCCGGCCCTTCATATACCCGGGGACCTCCCACAAATCCCCAGCATTGAAAAGCAGTGAAAAAGAAGCCGGGAGAATCCAACCACCAAAAACTGGTAATAACAACAATGTAACAATCACCATACAGGGGATCCAGAACAATGCAAAAAAACCAGGGTGGGGTGGAGCAGGACGTACTGTATACGTATAATACCAATTCTACAGGTGAGTATTTCACAGAATTGTATTATTCTAAGTATACAGTACGTCCTGCTCCAGATATAATACTTACACTTGGGACATCCAATAGCAGTGTCCATAAAATAGGGTGGGATCCCCAACAAAAAAGGCACAGCAGACAGGAAAAACACTGTCACCTGCAAACCTTGCTACCAAGAGCGACATGAGCAAAGGCTCTAACGTCAACATCAGAAAAAACCTTTGAAAAGGTACGAACAAAAAAACAAGTAGCGGTCTAGCAAACTTGTGCAACAAAACCTGGTGCTGAAAGGCCCAAAGATACCAAGGCACCAGTAGAATCAGAAATAAAGTGAGAAGAAAATTCTTCCCCTTAAAGGAATAGGCCTGAGCAACAGCCTGACAAGATCAAACGCTAACAGTAGCCCAGGAAGAAGCCGAACCTTCCCTAGGACCAGAAGGGACAGCCATCAAAGTAAAGGCTAGGCCAAAGGCCGCTTAACCCCTGGAAGCAGACGAGATCAGGCACACACAGATGTAGGTGCCCACAAACCCCAAGGGGCATCAGTCCCCCTAAGGGACAAGAGACAATCCAGGAAAAAAATTCCAGCACCTGTTGAGGGAAAGTAGATCCCCTTGCCTTAGCATTACTAGGAATAAAGCACAGAAGAAAGACAAATGTCTTGAATATATGAGCCTAAGACACCACCTTAGGCAGAAGGCGTAAGCAGAACACCACCTCATCTTGGTGTATATATCAAAGAACGAGGGCTAGCTAAACAGAGCCGCCCGCTCAGGCACACGTCTGGCTGAAGTAACAGCCCCTGGAAGGGCAACTTTGTGGATAAGAACAGTCAGACAGCATCCGGAATAGGTCCAAGGGGAAACACCCCGCAAGGCAAACAGAATAAGATTCAAATCCCAACAGGGACCCTAGAACTACGTGGGGGATGCACCTGAGCAATCCCCAAAAGAACGCTTAACCAAGGCATAAAAATTGAGCAAAAACTTCTACAGGAAGGCAGACAGGGCAGAACCTGAACCACCAGAGTACCGAGTAGGAGAGCCAACTCCAACCGATGCTGTAATAACTCGAGAAACCTTGGGAACAGAGAGCGCCCAACAGGGGAGAGACCAAGACTCACACCAATCAATACGGGTATACCATACCCCACAATAGACGGAAGAGGAAGAAGAAGAAGCCAACTCCTAGGCTTCCAGAAGTCACAGTCACCCAGAAGATAATCCCATCTCCATCAAGGTGGCTGAATCAACCGTCAGGCCATCCAGACCCGAGCCTGTAGATTGGGATGAAATAAAAAAGGGGGCCTGAGTGAGCAGATCAGCACTCCTGACAGAACGTACAGGTCCGCTGTCCTCAGTACCACATCTGCAAACCACACTCCACTAGGCCACCCAGGGGCCACCAGTATCACTGGTTCCCCCTTCCAGAGCAAACTTGCGCAGAACCCTGCCTAGCAGGGTGAATGAAGACAAGACATACAGAATAGAATGTCCAGCCATTAAGTTACTAAGCCTCATGACCAAGGTCAGAACAATCTGAGACAGGGAAACAAGGGCCTAGAACCTATGATAGTGACGGGGCCCAAAAAGATCCACACTAGATGGATCACATAGAGACACAAGAATTAGCACATCCTGTCGCCGAAGGACATTCACCGGAGCGAATATCGCTGATATGCAGGGAATGCTGTCCTCCACCCAGATCAGGGTCAGATACCTTCCTGGAGGATCATCCTGCTCCGCGTCCACACAGATAATTAATACAGGCCACTGTCGTCAGACAGACCAAGGAGCCCCCAGATAGACAGATCCCGCAAAGGAGAAGTCCAGCGAGATAGGGCCAACCTGAAAGCCTACCGCTTCAAAAATAGATAGGTGAATGGACCCCTAAAGGTCCCACCCCCCCCAGGAACCACAGGGGATTTTTAGAAGAAAACCCCCCCTCCGGCAACCTGATAGATTTGGTATCCATCTACAGGAAGACGCAAGGAAGGGGGTGCCCCCTGACTGGTCCCTAGAGTACAACCATCTCAAGGGGAACCACCGTACCAAGGTGGAAAGGTACACAGACCCAGCTCCAGGGAAGCTGGAACCCAGTCCAGCATTTACAATATAAGTTGCAGAAGAGCCCAAGGGCACTGAGCATAAGGGACAACCTTTGAGCAGCCACCAACAGGCCCACCACCTGCAATCCAGCCTGGTGAAGAGACGGGAACAGCAAAGAGGGACCGAGCCCCTGTAACCAGATTGTCCACTTTATTAGTCAAGGAAGCAGGTTCCCGCCTGAACCGAATCCAAGTTCAACCCTAGGAATGGAGATACCAAATAAGGGGACAATGAGGAATTGAGGTGATTGAGCACCCATCCAAAGACTCCCAAAGGACACCACCAGCCGAGTAACAAACTCGGCCTGACGTAGAGATTGGGAAGCAAAGAAGGACGACCAGGCAGTTCCTCGTGCGGACGCCCCCTTGGTCTCATCAGAGACATCCCCCCCGTCATCGCCTTGGCGATCACTCTGGGAGCAGAAGAGAGGCCAGATAACAAGGCCACAATCAGCAGTGTTGGACCTCCAACCCTAACCCGTAAGATCCTCGGTGTCCAGAAGACACAGTGGCAATGAAATAAGCATCTTAGATCTCCACAGACGGCAAGAGGTCCCTGAACACAGGGCACTGGCGGCCCAACTCAGAGAAACCATGCAGAAACCGTCTGTGAATGTAAATTGCCGCACCTATGGAAGGCCAGAATGGGCAGAGTGCCTCATCCTTTTGGGGGAATGTGGAAAGGTTGGTGTAGAGGCCCCTGCCTCTGCCTGTTAAGGGCAACCTGCAAGTGATGCCAGACCTCGCAGGCCGCGCGTGGCCTGCGCCAACACCTGAAGAGAGACAGGGACCAGAAGCATCCTGACAATCTCGGGAAAGGGCCGCCCAGCAAACACTATCCTGCATCCAGAGGAAACTTCCTCCTGAATCCACCAGAACGAGGCATGACGCCTCCTGATAGGAGCAAGGTGCTGCGGCCATCCCCTCGCCAAGACGGGCGAGGGCGCCCCATCATGCTTGGGGGGTTTTGGTGAAAGATTTGGACTTAGTCCTGCCGGAGGGGCCAGGGCGTTGTCTGCCACTCCTGGGGCAGGAATCTACACCAAAAAGCTGGAAGGACACCCCTGGTTCGGGATTGACACTAACATGGGGGGGGGGGGTGCCCCTGCCCTGCCAAGACAGCCTTCTGCGAAGGGGTATTTTGCCCTTTTTTCCAAACAGGTCCAGACGGGCCCCGAATAGGCGTCGCCCTCTAAAGGGAAGCCCAGTAAGCATCTTTTTTTGTAGCATCGTCAACACCCCACTGTCGCAGCCAGACCAAGCGGCGTATAGCTACCACAAGGGCGGAAGTTCTTGCGCACATCCTAATGGTGTCATCCAGCGCTAAAAGGATAAAACTTACAAATACATCACAACTGGAGAGTGCATTAAACACCTCCCAGGGGAGATCCTCAGGTTGATGATCAATCATCTTTCTGATGAGGGTCCTAGCGGCCACTGCAGCACGGCACAGACCGGGCGCAGAGCCGTCCCTGCACAAGAAAAGGCGTGGGAAGCCAGCCTATCAATGCGCCGGTCCTCAGCATCCCGAATGAGATGATCGGTGCATCCACCACGGGAGGTGATGACCAACAGTTAACCACATCAGGGGGAAAAGGGTATTTCCAATCCCAGTCTCCTGGAACCCCTGGAAGTTTACTAGGGCATTCCCATTCTTTGAGTACAAGAGCCTGGAAGTGATCCTGCTCCAGAAATTCCAAGCGCGGCGGTGCTGTATGGAAACTCTCCCTTCTAGGCCTGGGAGCCTCACCAGGGAGAGAGATAGACAAGACCTCGAAGATCTTTATCAGTAATTCATCGGTGTCACACAGGTCCCAGGAACCAGGGCCAGTATCATCATGACTCCTCGGCCCCTCATCAGATGAGCCTGAGTCAGAGAACAGCTCAACTTCATCAGAAAGAGCAAAACCCTGCTGAGTAGTGAACTCCTCAGTTTCTGAAGGAATGGGCGAAACCGGAGGCGTCAGGGACCGCTTCTTACCAGGGCCCAAGCGCTCTGCCAACCTCGAAATCACCTGATCAGCCGTAGGCAGACTGCGCGACACGACTTGCTGGTCATTCCCGTTTGAGTGTGACTCATCAGGAGTGAGATTTAAGCACGGGGAGACAGGTGTATTGAAACGAGGCGCAGCCACTGGCAACCCTGACTGCAGGGCCAGTACTTATTCAGCACAGGGTCCGCAGACCCGTGCTCTGTCCACATCAGCATGGGGCAGTCCACACGCTGTACACAGCCGGTCTTCTCCCGGAGGGACCCCGGTCACATAATTCTGAGATGCCTCCATATGGTGATTATCAATGCAATATATGCCAGTAGGGATTTATGCAATAGGCAACCCTGGATGTCCCAAAGACCCGCTAGGAATGTGGGAGAAATTTTTTGTAAGCCCACTACAATTTATGTTAGGCCGGGAGAAGCCACCGGAGTCTTTGACGTCTGAAAGACAGAAAGGGAATAAGAGGTGTCAGGGCCATGCGCAGCAGAAAAAATACTAATGATGAAATCACCCGCGAGGGCACTTACAGACCTGGGGAGGAGAAGGACCGCAAACACACGCGCGCGCGCGAAGATCAACAAAATGGCGCCAACCGAACCTCAAAGGGCGGGCCCAATCTGGGCGTGATGCGGAGCGCGCCACGCCAGGTCCCCGCCTCCCCCAAAGAGCGCGAAGCTCTGAGGCAGCCGTCCAGGCTTGACAAGCCAAGCATAGGATATGCTAGTAAAAGCATCTGCTAATGGATACTCGTGATCTGACGACGCCGCCACCCAGCACAGTAAATTTTAATTAAAAAATGAGAAGGCAACAACGGCGGCGGGCAAAATAAAAAGAGCAAGCAGCGCAGCTCTGACACCCAGTTGCCAGTCAAGGGCAAAACTACGGCCATAAGCGTGACAATACAGTACACTGAGACCGCCAAACACACCCCCCCCCCCCATTCTTTTCCCCCGAATACGGGGGGAAACGAGGGAGGATGGCGACCCTTTACACAGGGTCCACCGCTACACGGGGCATGGGGCAATAATGCGGGAGGGACATCCACTAGAGGCTCACCATCAGCCTAAACCGCCTACCCTTTGGTGGGGGACTGCGGTGGAGCATGGCTCTGTTAAGCACGCATGGTGCTGCCAACCTTCACCCGACCAGCGCACCCCAGGCTGGGAGGCACATCACAGGGAGGACGGGTGGTAATAGTCCAACAGGGCCGCAGGCTGTAATAGCCCCGCTCACCTGCGAGAGAGTGATACTTCATGTCTTCGCAGTCAGCACTGCAGAGAAATCTGGGGATTTGTGGGAGGCCCCTGGGTATATGAAGGGCCGGGAGGAACCTGTTTTTTGCATGTCTGCAGTGCACAGCGCCCTCTGGCGGAGGATTACCCAAGTGTAAGTATTATATCTGGAGCAGGACGTACTGTATACTTAGAATAGAAACTTTTTTGCATAATAAATACATTTAAGTAAACTCTATGTCAGGGGTACTCAAATGGCGGACCGCGGTCCGAATCCGGACCGCAGACGCCATTTGTCCGGACCGCTGCCCAGGGCTGGTGTAGTGTCAAGGCCACATCAGCCCGGGATCCGGCGGTGCTGGTGACAATTGCTGGCCGGGGCTGTCAGAGCTGGGGGCGGGCACATGGGCGTGTAGTTGAGTACCCCTGCCATAGAGCATAGCTCCCCAGCACGAGTTCCCCACACAGTGGGAGGCTTTGAGGTTATCCGAACAGCCAGCCTGGAGGGCGGACGTGCCAGGCGTCAGGTAACAGGGCGAGCTGCCGGCTCAGGCGCGCCGTTTCTGGAGTGTAACATTCAGGCAAACAGTGAGCGAGCACGCCCGCTACCGTCACATCCCACCAAACAGGCAGCGATAAGGGCATTTTCGCGTTCAACTCCACTAAGCCGGACTGTGGCGATGGCCCCCGCCTGCAGTCCCCTGTTCGGGCGCCGCTTGATGACGCGCTGTCTCCTCCTCCCGCGGCTGCCCTGGACTCAATAGTCGGGCTGGCTGGATATTGCGCACGGTGAGAGCGCGCCGTTCGGTGGCTGTTTCGGTTTGCGCCCTGGTGTGAGCCATGTTCCGGAGCTCCTGGGTCGAGCCTGAGGTAATTCCCCGCCAATATGTGTATGAAAAGCGTGCGCCGCCATGGTTTGTTCTATATAGCCGCCGCTTCCAGCGCTTGATGCGCCTGGGCATGCTCGTCCTGTCCGGGCTGGCACTCTAACTTACACCCCCCCCCCGGACCTTCATCCCACAGCAGACCCTGGTAAGTGGAGCTCCACTGAAAGTAGTTGAGTACCCCTGCTCTATGTTAACGCAAACACAATGCAGGTACACTGCGTTTTACGTGCATTGCGCTTGCATAGCCATAGACTTCTATCGACCTGGCTGTTACAATGTTGCGCTGAAAAAAAGGTGTCTGGAATGCTTTTTTAAAGTGGACCAAAATCTAAAGTGGACCAGGAAAGTCAAAATCCTGGGTTTAGGTCCACTTTAAGCACCCCTGAGGATTCCTTTACCAGCTTCCCAGCTGTGCGGCTGCCTGGATTTAACGGACATAGCCCATAATGCACAGCAGCAGGAAACCCAGCAGCACTTTCTCTTTGCAGGCTACCTGTAGCTCTATAGGATGCTATTTTGAGGGTAAAATAGACCATGGCAGAAGTTACGAAAAGAGAAATACATTTTGACGTGCAGCAATCTGAATTGCCCTGGGGAGAGATGCATATGAGAACTGTTTTTTGTAAGAGCGTTGCTCCAGTTTAAGATACATTAAAAGCAGGATGAGGGTTCCCCTAGAAGTCCACAGAAAGGCATGCACACCAGTGTGTATGGTGACACGTTTCGGACTACATGTAGGTCCCTTTAAATCTGACTGTGTGTTTAATAGAGTCCATCACAGCCCTGTTTATTTTCCAGTAGTTTATTTTTTTATGCGTTATTATTTGTATTCTATGTTTTATCCTGTTGGAAAATAATTATGACACAATATTATTGTATTTAAGCATATAATTATTACATCATTTTGGTTTCAATGCATTTATTATCACTGTTTTAACTTGCATCTGCACTAGTTTCATAAACATCAGCATTAATGTTATATAAGGTCTCCTACCGTGCGTGTGAGCCATCTGCCAATGTCCAATATTTACTCTGTGTCCCTCCATCATAGCCAGTGGAAATGATACAACATCACCAGCTGCAAAGACATCAGGGACGCTGGTGCGCATGAACTGGAGAAAGAAGGACATTTCAGAAAGTGCAAAGTCTGTTGTACAGACAGAGGGAAAGACCGACACAGCCATGCATTGCCTATTCAGATCACTATAGGGTTGGTAAGTTGACAACTACAAGTAGGAAGCATTAGGTACTCTTTCTCGGTATTGGTATATCATCTAGAGTGTGAGATACAGTAATAGACCATAGGTTTTAATTGGTTTTATTTGGAGTAATGGAACATATCCTCAAGATTGCAGTAGATAGAAAAGTAGGACGAAAGGTGAAGATCTAGAAATAGAGGGAAACTTGGTAAATAGCATGAGCCAGCTAGAACTATTCTGAAAAAATACAGACAGGTACCCCTGTGCACTTGTGCAGCTTTTTGGGTCGTGTGCGTAGGTTGGACTTCAACACCCCAACATTGCTAGATTTAACAAGTACCCCTGGCACATGTTGGCATGTGCCTCCAACATGTGAGCATGCGTCTGGGAGAGGAAGAAGTTTAGGGATATATAAAGGGGGATTCTACAGCTAGCAGGTGTTTTTCAGAAGTTGTCCTAAAGGGGGAAGAAATTAATGTTGGAGAGGAGCCTAGAGAAGAGAAAAAGGTAACACACTAAAGTGTCTCCCCCTGTGGCAGCATAAGAGCTTTGGAACAAAGACTTGAGCAGAGGGATTAATCCCTTCAGTGATCTGACCCAAACCAGAGTGTGAGACCAACTGTAAGGAAGCCAGAGAATAAAACCTAATGTGAAAAACCATATGTGAAGATAGTTGCTCTATTTGTGTGCTGCTGAGACATAAAGCCATCTATTATTTTACTTCTAGTAGAGTAGTGTACCTGAAAGCGATTCTACGCTACACATGTGCTTAAAAGCGTTTGTCAGCCATGTGAATGTGGAGTATGTGGAGTATCAGGATGCTCCGCGGCAGGGGAATAAACTGACCTTAAGTCTATTTAACACCAACAGAAAGATTTTTTGTGAGACCATATCATTTCTTGCCATGGCTCCACTTTCTGATCTAGAGTTTTGGCCTCTGTCTGTGTCCTGTGGGCTCTATCTTTACCTAAATTATGTGATATTTTGATAGGCTACTTTTCCTGTTTGGGTCTCACTCCTGCAGACACCCATGCCTTTCTTCTGACTTAGTCCTTCTTTTCAAACTTCAAGTGGCATAAAAGGTACAGTATTTATTAGTCAATTATTTATTTTGTGGCCTATCTTATAATAGCGTTTTATTTTCATGGGTGTTTACCTATAGTTGTCCTTTAAACATATATAGAAACATATACATGAGACATATTATCGAGGGATAAATTATCGGTTGCACAGTCCTCATGCTAGTGAGCAGGTCATTACAAACCTAATAAAGCATTGATCTTAACACATACCTGGTCTACATAGATTGCTCCTCTACTGTCCACGGTGACTCTGCTCCCTTTCAGGAAGTTTGACACAGGGTTTACACCTAAATTAATAGGATAATATTCTTCAGCACATTCAGTTTTCATTGATTCTGCTTTGCAATCAAGGCAAAAAAAACATTACAGAATCATTTACAGCAAGCAAAGAGGAGCAAGTCCCTTTCCTAGTGTCCTATTGAACAGGCAGTTGGGCCTAAGGACCCCTCTGCATATCTGTAATAAATATGTTTCCTTGGATGCATGTCTGTGCATAGCAAGTTGGAGATGGAATTCTTCAACATACTGTAGCAGCAGCAACACTGAAGTAGATATTTAATTAGTCTTTTGGGGTTATGATGTTACCAAATTAGGAAAATGAGAAATGGGAAAAAGGACATTTTGAAAAATATTAACATTAATATTTTAGGATATTTAGATATGTGTTTTTGCAGGGTGTCAGATCTGGTGATGGAGGTACTTTACATATTATGAAGGTAGCTGAATTAATATTGCAGTGGGATAGGGGTCCTAAACCTTTCCAAAGATAGTAATGTAAACCATGTAGACTTATCTAAGATGGATGGATTGAAGCAGTCTTCTCTAAGGCCATGTATAGATGGGGTTGAAGTAGTCGTCTCTAAAGCCATGTAAAGATGGTGTTGAAGCAGTCTTCTCTAAGGCCCTGTATAGATGGGGTTGAAGCAGTCTTCTCTAAGGCCCTGTATATATGGGGTTGAAGCAGCCTTTTCTAAGGCCCTGTATAGATGGGGTTAAAGCAGTCTTCTTTAAAGCCCTGTATATATGGGGTTGAAGCAGCATTTTCTAAGGCCCTGTATAGAAGGGGTTTAAGCAGTCTTCTCTAAAGCCCTGTATATATGGGGTTGAAGCAGCATTTTCTAAGGCCCTGTATAGAAGGGGTTTAAGCAGTCTTCTCTAAAGCCCTGTATATATGGGGTTGAAGCAGCCTTCTCTAAGGCCCTGTATAGATGGCCTTGTAGCAGTCTTCTCTAAGGCCCTGTATAGAAAGAATTGAAGCAGTCTTCTCTAAGGCCCTATATAGATGGGGTTGAAGCAGTCTTCTCTAGAGCCCTATATATATGGGGTTGAAGCAGTCTTCTCTAATGCCCTTTAAAGAAGGAGTCTTCTCTAAGGCCATGTATGATCAGATCAAAGCAGTCTTTTCTAGGGCCCTGTATAGATGGTGTGAAAGCAATTTTCTCTAAGGCCCTGTATAGATGAGGTTGAAGCAGGTTTCTCTTAGGGCCTGTATAGATGGGGTTGAATCAATCTTCTCTAAGACCCAGTGTAGAGATATGGTGTTGGAGCAGGTTTCTCTTAGGGCCTGTATGGATGGGATTGAGTGGATTTGTGGGCTGTTGTGGTGTCTAGTTTGGCACTTGTGGGTGCTGTCTGTTGGAAAGAATTTTCCTCATGAGAGAAAATTTTGGAAGGAAGGGAAAAACCCTTCTGTAAGTGTGTGTATGTGTGTGTGTTTGGGGGTGGATGTTGCACCTAAGACCCTTGGTCCTGCTGATAAGTAAAGGCCAGTACTGTTTTTATGTCAGTTCTATACATACCAATTCCAGCCAGTACAATATCAGCAGGAAGAATTGTTCCATTTCTCAGAAGCACCTCCTTCACCTATAAAGAGGAAAAACATAGAGTCAGGTTTATTGATGTTCCTTTGATGTCCCAGGTTCTAATTAATCTCTGCTGAAATGTGCAATATTGGACTGAAAATGGCTAATTTTGTTCACAAGCACACTGTTTAGACACAACAGTACGACTTCCATGGAAGCAGACATCAATGGATTGTTTCAAAAAGAACAAACGCTTCATTTTGTACTTGTACATAATTCACATTAGATAAAAAGATTTCTTTCTTAACCTAGTATTTGGAACTTGTAAAAACTGAAAGGCACAAACTATAATAAATAGACTTGAGCAGCATAAATACAAGCCCCATTTTTAAAGCACTTGTTATCCTTCTCCTGCTGCCTTCTTCTTCTAACCCCTACATAGTGTCCATAATGGGGCATAGCTGCAATTAGCCAATCGGACGCTCTCCACAGATTGTCTGATTTACCTTGTGGCAAAATTACCTGATTAAACCATTTATTTTATTGAACTGCACCAATACTGAGCAATCTCTGAGACAGGGATTGTGTTAAGGGTGGTAAGCTGGGCATATGCCCATCACCAGCGCCAAAGGTTTGCTATTGCCCAGGGTGCCAGGATGCAGTGTAAAGCTCACTTATGCCCACACAAAAGTGGCCTGCTTTAGCAATTGCACTGGCGCCGACTGCTAGCTTTTTTAAAGGCATCAATGATTCTCCACACTGTCCCCACTGCCTGTCTTTTGCAGCGTCCCTCTACACACTATCCCTCCTGCATACTGTCTTCCTTCTGGCTCATTACAAGCCCATTCTGCTGCCTGGAAAAGCCTTAGCTGCTTAATGACAGAAATTGGGAACTTTATAAGAGGTCTGGAAACAAGCTGGAGGATGTCATGAACTGGACACACAAGGAAGGGTGTCAGTGACTGGACCCATGGGGGGTGGAAGTATGTCGGGGACTGGACACACCGGGGGAAGAGGTCAGGGACTGGACACATGGGAGGCAGAAGATGTCAGGGACTGGACACACGGGGGGGCAGAAGATGTCAGGGACTGGACACATGGGGGGCAAAAGATGTCAGGGACTGGACACGGGGGGGGGGGCAGAAGATGTCAGGGACTGGAAACACGGGGGGCAGAAGATGTCAGGGACTGGACACACGGGGGGGGGGGGGCAGAAGATGTCAGGGACTGGACACACGGGGGGGGGCAGAAGATGTCAGGGACTGGACACACGGGGGGGGCAGAAGATGTCAGGGACTGGACACACGGGAGGGCAGAAGATGTCAGGGACTGGACACACGGGAGGGCAGATGTCAGGGACTGGACACACAGGAGGTCAGATGTCAGGGCCTGGACACACGGGGGGGGGGGGAGATGTCAGGGACTGGATACACAGGGGGGGGGGGGAGATGTCAGGGACTGGACACACGAGGGGAAGATGTTAGGGACTGGACATACGGGGGAAAGAGGTCAGAGACTGGACACAGGAGGGCAGATGTCAGGGCCTGGACACACGGGAGGGCAGATGTCAGGGACTGGACACACGGGAGGGCAGATGTCAGGGCCTGGACACACGGGAGGGCAGATGTCAGGGACTGGACACACGGGAGGGCAGATGTCAGGGACTGGACACACAGGAGGGCAGATGTCAGGGCCTGGAGCCTGGACACACGGGGGGGGGGGGGGAGAAGATGTCAGGGAATGGATACACGGGGGGGGGGGAGATGTCAGGGTCAGGGACTGGACACACGAGGGGAAGATGTTAGGGACTGGACACACGGGGGAAAGAGGTCAGAGACTAGACACACGGGGGCACATGGGGGTGGATATCAGAGACTGGACACATGGGTGGGGGGGGGGGGGAGTCAGAGACTGAATACAAGGGAGAGGATGTCAGGGATTGGACACATGGGGAAGGATGTCAGGGACTAGACACATTTGGGAAGATGTCAGGGACTAGACATATGGATGGGGGGGGGGGAAGTCACAGACTGCACCCATAGGGAGGATGTCAGGGACTAGACTTATGGATGGGGGGCGTCAGAGACTAGACACATGGGGACTGGACACATGAGGAGGGGAAGATGTCAGCGACTGTACACATAGGGGTGGATGTCAGGGACTGGACACATAGGGGTGGATGTCAGGGACTGGTGACATGGATGGGGGGTCAGATACTGGATACAAGGGAGAGAATGTCAGGGACTGGACACATGGGGGAAGATATCAGGGACTGGACACATTTTGGAAGGATGTCAGGGACTAGACTTATGGATAGGGGGATGTCAGAGACTGGAAACATCGGGGGAGGATGTCAGGAACTGGACCCATGGGGAGGATGTCAGGGACTAGACTTATGGATGGTGGAGAATGTTAGAGACTGAGAATGTAAATACACAGAGCTATCTTCTGTTAAAAATACACATAAATGTGTTAAACAAATATGTCCAAAGATATATAAATGATGCAAATAACTCGAAACGTCCAGTTAATCCTAGTTCTTCAACCGTGTCCCAAAGTGCATGTGCTCAAAAAATCTCTTCAAAAAATCTCATTGGTCCTGGGCTTTTCACGCCGAAAATCAATTTTTTTCGGCGTGAAAAGCCCAGGACCAATCACAGGGGACGTTTGTGCTAGGTGTCTATCCGCGAGCACGCTTTCATAAGCCAATGACTGGAATCTCGCTCAGCTTCCTCTATTGAAGAAAGAAAACTTTATTGACAGCTTTGTGCCTGGGCGCAATTGCGCATGTCTTCCTTGTTTGTAAAGCTGCAGGAAGATGGTCACCATTTACTGCACCTTTGGAATTTTTTGAGTACCGACATTCTGTGCCCTGTGAGGATTAAACTTGGATTTGGAGATCCTGATTTAAAGCTGACCATTTAAGGACACTGGGAAGCACCTATTTATGTCATATTGGGCTATATTCAAGTTACCTCTCTGGTAAGGATCTGCACATAGGGGTGATAAGAGCACAGAGAAGAGATTTTTTGAGCACATGCACTTTGGGACACGGTTGAAGAACTAGGATTAACTGGACGTTTCGAGTTATTTGCATCATTTATATATCTTTGGACATATTTGTTTAACACATTTATGTGTATTTTTAACAGAAGATAGCTCTGTGTATTTACATTCTTTGTTTATTGGGAAAATTTGGGAGTTTTCTAACACGTTGAGCTTGGTTTCATACTTATTACTGTTTAAATAATTGCTTTATAATTTATCAGCGCGGTGTTACACAATATATTTTCACAATGTTAGGGACTGGACGCATAGGGGAGGATGTCAGAGACTGGATACAAGGTAGAGGATTTCAGGGACTGTATACATGATGGAGGATGTCAGGGAATGGACACATGGGGGGGGGGATGTCAGGGATTGGACGCATCGGGGAGAGATGAAAGCAGGGACTGAGCACAGGTTAATTAAACACACTGTATATTAAATGTGACTATGCTGTTGCTACAATATTTTAGAGCTTGAGGCTCTTATTTTAACCAGAGCTCAGGATGGACGTTATTTTGGCAAAGGTTCCAGTATATTGTGGGGCAACTAATGAGTTATTACAGTATTCAGAATTTAATTCGCTTATTTATTTCTAAAAATTCTCACAATCCAAAGCCTCTACTGCATTCCTACAAGAATGCAGCCAACTTTTAAACATCATACAGATAATAGTAATGACATTTATATTCAGGACAACAGCATGGGAAGAAAAGGGTTACAGCCATATAGACAAAATTTCTGTATTCACCAACTTTACTTTTATTGGTCAGTTAAACCAATAACAGACAAGGCCCCCATCAGACATTTTTGTCCCCATAAAATCTTAATGTAAGGCCCATCCCAATACCCTCAACTGATAGCAAGGCCTCGATACAGTAGTAAAAATTCACTTTAGGTGAAAAAAGCATGAAAATGTCCATGTTACTGAATCACCAGATAGGAAAACAATGAAAGGCAATGTCAATTTTGACTACAGTGTAAAAAAGACCAATACTTTTCTTAATGGAAAGGGCCATTGCTACTTTGTGTCATGGGGTCAATAGAGAGGTTGATCTGTGCATGTGCACATGCACAAACTGTCATGCACAGTAAAAATCAGCAAACGTTTGCACAATGTGTGGACATTTGCGTTTGATCTTGCGTATCTGTTGCCCATCTCCACCTGGGTTAGACAACACCAGCAACCTTTGCCTGGATTTTGAATTAAGCTTTCTGCCAGCTACCCATGACTCCTGCTACTGAATCACGGTTTTCCTTGGCAGACTATTGATTCCTTTGTTGCATGACCTGTGACTTCTCATGCAGCCCAGTCAACCCCCTTGCAGGGCTCTAGTGAAGACAGGGTCCACCAAGTCAAGTCTTGACTTCTGTGAAGTGATCTCCATCGTCCATCTTGCCAGTAGTGGGACCCTGGTTCCCTGCAGACAGAACTCCATTCGAACTTGATTCTTTGTACTGCAGCCCACTTGGCTGTTCCTGATCCTTGGTCAAAAGCCTGGAATTTATGGATAGCGGACAGCAGTGGTATTCCTATATTCATCTAACACACACTAATACACATACAAAAATAAGTACTCAGACCTGTCCATTTTCACCACGGATCTCCCTGGCTTCTGTCCTCATGTGAAAATGAACCCCACGATCCTGCAAAAGCTAAACAAAAAAAAAAAAAACATCCATCAGTAAACATCCCAACTTAAAAGTGAAATAGGTTATAAATTTACAATATATATTTGTGCCTACTGTTAACTTGGGCCCATGACTGCCTACGGCAGATCAGTTATGGTGATCTATATCCACCCAAATTTGTGAAACATAAAACAGAGGTTGGTCCATCATGATGTTGCTGAACAGACCTCTACTCAAAATGTCCCCACTAAATCGACTACTAAATCGCCACTATAATGAATTTAAAACTGATTAAATAGACCAGATTGGAAAACAGAGTTCCATCCTTTAAGATGGAAAAATGGAGCATAGAGCTCAAAGATCGAATTGAAAACAGTTAGATTGCTCTGGTGGATGTATGGTCAGATATGTGGGCCTTGGGTCATTTAGCCTTTGTGGCATCCTCCAAAAGCATGTCGGAAATTTAATACAACTACAAAAAATGGAAGGGAGAAAATCATACACTGGAAGGAAATTAAAATGTGTAAAGCAAGGTAGTTATACAATCTATAGAAAGGGGCCCCAAACACTTCTTATCTAGTACATAAAATACACACAAATGCACATAAATAGTTTTGGAGCAGTTCTGTACTTATGTAGCAAATCAGACTTGAGTACTTTAGGGCCAACTGGGCTGGCACCTTATCCCGAATGTATTCAGACTTCTTCTAACACCCTGCCTCCCAAGTCTCCCCCTATACCTGGCCCCATTGTACCATCCAAGTCACCTCAGCCCATGTTTTGTGTTATGGGGTTTATTTAAGAACGCTTGCGCCACGTAGCACCACGTTGTATCAGGTCTATCTCTGCTGCTGCTGGCGGCATCCGTATTTATGAAGGAAAAAATGAATAGTGCCTCTCATAGCTCCATATAGTGTCCTATGTATCAGCAGTGCCTGGGATTATTTGAGCGCTGGCGCTCAGTGTCATTCTCCCATAGGCTTTAATTAGGTTTAGTTATGTCTAGTTGTTATGTCATTTTTGTGCTCATGCATGTGACACAGGATTCCTGACCTGTTTGGAATGTTTTCTTAAATCTTTTTCTGCACTTAGGTTTTGCTGCGCATTGTCACTGTGCTGCCATCCTTTTAAAATGCTTTTTTTCCATCGCACAGGTGCTGTATGCCTCAGTGTCCTGGGTTTAAGAGCTGTGATTTTTTATGTTAAATACATTGGCTTTCAGGCGCTATCTCCCCCAGCGCTACCTGTCGCTATCTCCATAGTGCAAAAAAAAGAAAAATAGTGCCACGGGCATAGCCTTCAGCGCCGGTGCTCAAGTGCCACTATTATTAAATTGGGCTCCTTGTCTTTATAGGACCATACCCACTCCCGACACCATACCCCCTGGCTGTGCGCACATCTCAGGCTCCCAGCTGAACGTACTGATTGGACGAGCGGCCACGCATGAGCCGTAGGAACGGGTAGAGGTGAGTTTCTTTGGGCGATCTGGGGGGTTTCACACAGCGGGGCACCAAAACCCAGGATTTTGACCATCCTGGGTTTTGGTGCCCCACTTTAAGGAAGAGATGGTGACAAAGAATAAAAAGGAGGGAATATGGGGAAAAAGAGGCAATGACAGTAAGAATGAGGAAAAATGAAACAAAGGAATAAGGAGGGAACATGGAAAATAAAAAAAATAAGATGACAAGAAGGACCAGAAGAAAAGGAGGCAAACATGGAAAAGAGGAAAGCAAAACAGTATGAAATAACCGTAAAAAGATAGCAAATAAGGAAATGTTGGGAGACAAGGAGACACAGAGTAAATGAGGAATCACTCCACTTCTCACAAATCATTCAATATTGTCTCAATCCCGATACTAAACTATTTTTTTTTTATCATTTTTCGAAAAAGTAACTGCAGAGGACACAGAGTCTCTTCTCTGCCCTCAGCAGATAGCTGGCTGTGCTCCATTTTTAATTGGTGGTTTATTGCCCAGATAGGGGACAGGGCTGAAAAATTGGGTAATTTGCATAAAGAATTTGCCTGTTAACATAAAATTAAACCGGACCGTCACCCTGAATAAGAGCCTATCTTATATGTTCCTACCACCCTGTACATACAGATCACTCACATTAAAAATCATCCTACCTGCACCTAGTGCATTTTCTGAGCCTTTAAGCATCCAAGATGGTGTTCGATGGAGTTTCAGGCTGCCTGAAGCCTGGAAGTCTCTTCTGACTGTGACGCTCTGCATTCTGGGTTTGCTGTCCTTTTTCTGAACCCAGCTCTGCTCTGTCTGTGCAAAGCACAGCTATAACCCACCCCCCTGTACTTTTAACCCCCCTCTCCTCAGTATGTGGCGCTTCTGAGGCAAGATGGCGGTGCCCGTATCCTAGAATCCTGAACAGATTTGCAGCCCAGTGGAGGAAAGAATAATAAGTAAGTGACTAAAAACTTCAAATATATTAATTATAGATGCTGGGGAATAGTTTAAAGGGTTTGGGCTTTTTAATAAATGACGCTGAAGATCTGGTTTAAATGTTGTTCTGTGCCTTCCATGTATGCACAGTAAATGTATCATACCACGGAATATACTCAGGGCTGTATTTAGGTTTCGTGGTGCCCTAGGCACTCTTTGGTCATGCGCCCCCCCCCCCACATACTATGATGAATTTGCCAATCCCCCCCATGCATACACACATCATGATTAAAGTGGACCAACACCCAGCGTGATCCGCGATTCCCGGGCTGATCCAATCCTTCCCTGCGGGGCATCCAAAATCGGGATGCCCGCTGTGTGAAAACCCCCAAGCCGCCCGCTGCACTTACCTGATTGTCGGTCCAACGGCGCATGTGCGGGCCGCATCTCGTGCTTGTCTTTAGCAGACACGCTCCCTGTTAGAGGGAAGCGTGAGATGCAGCCGCCAGCGTGCTCGGAGCTGCTGCGGTAAGACGTCTCATTGGCGTGCAAAGCACAGCGGCTCTGAGCTCGCTGACTGGATGAGCGGCTGCGCATGCGATGTAGGAGTGGGGTGAGGTGAGTTGTAACTTGCGATCTGGGGGGTTTCACATAGCGGGTCATCCCCGATCGGGGTCCCCCGGGGGAAAGGACCAAAACCCAGGGTAGTCAAAATCCTGGGTGTTGGTCCACTTTAAAGAGAAACAACACACCAGATTTTCACTTGTTGCTCACTTGTTTCACTTGGTGTTGTTTCTCTCAGTGAGGGCATCTTGAATTGGGATGCCCCACTGTGTGTACCCTCCCAGGTTGCCCAATTCACTCACCTTCCTGCTACCTGTTGCTCCCACAGTCCATACTGGGGTCAGAATCAGCGCACTGACTGATAGGCTGAGCGGCCTGCTCAACCAATCAGCGCGCTCGCTTTCACTTGGCTCCCTTTGGCACCACTGAAGGCTAAGCAGCCAAAGGGAGCAGAGTGCGCATCCAGCCGCATCCCCTGCTCACCTACCAGCAGTTGCATGTGCGGTGGACGTGTGGGTGGTGCACCCATTCAGAAAGGCCAAGCGCGGGTTCAGGTAGAGGTGAGCCGGGATGTGGCCGCTGTGCAGAGATGTGGTGAGGGCTCTAGGACAAGGTGAGTGAAATGGGGCTTCTGGGGGGGTTTACACAGTGGGGCATCCCAGTTCAGGATACCCAACAGTGTATAACCCCCCAGAAAGTCCAGTAAACACTTACCTTCCCTGGCTTCAACGGTGCATGCAGGGGCTCTGGTCAAACGAAAGCCGCTCACCGTCACTGCGTAATTCAACAGGTTGTGATCCCCATTAGTTCTAATGAGAGCCACCTGCTGAATTACACAGTTACAGTGGGGGCTGGCCTCTGATATTCCCCCCCAGGATATTCCAAATCGTGATGACCCTGGGGAAGCAGGGCTGTATTTAGAATTTATGCGGAAGATAGATAGATAGATAGATAGATAGATAGATAGATAGATAGATGAGGGAAAGATAGACAGAGATAGATGGATGGTTGGATAATAGATGGGCAGAGATAGATAGATAGATAGATAGATAGATAGATAGATATGAGATAGATAGATAGATAGATATGAGATAGATAGATAGATGGATGGTTGGATAATAGATGGGCAGAGATAGATAGATAGATAGATAGATAGATAGATAGATAGATAGATAGATAGATAGACAGACAGACAGACAGACAGACAGACAGACAGACAGACAGACAGACAGACAGATAGATAGATAGATAGATAGATAGATAGATAGATAGATAGATGAGATAGATAGATAGATATATGGGCAGAGATAGATAGATAGATATTTGGGCAGAGATAGATAGATAGATAGATAGATAGATAGATAGATAGATAGATAGATAGATGGATAGATAGATAGATATTTGGGCAGAGATAGATAGATAGATAGATAGATAGATAGATAGTTGGATAATAGATGGGCAGAGAGATAGACAGATAGATATATGGGCAGAGATAGATAAATAGATAGATATATGGAGATAGATAGATAGAGATAGATGGATGGTTGGATAATAGATGGACAGAGAGATAGACAGATAGATACCGTATATGGGCAGAGATAGATAGATAGAGAGATAGATAGATAGATAGATAGATATATGGGCAGGGATAGATAAATAGATAGATATATGGGGATAGATAGATATTTGGGCAGAGATAGATAGATAGATAGATAGATAGATAGATAGATAGATAGATAGATATTTGGGCAGAGATAGATAGATAGATAGATAGATAGATAGATAGATAGATAGATAGATAGATAGATAGATGAGGGAAAGATAGACAGAGATAGATGGATGGTTGGATAATAGATGGGCAGAGAGATAGGTAGATAGATAAATGGCCAGAGTGAGGGAGAGAGATAAGACAGACAGTGAAGCTAGATAGATGGAGAGAGAGAGAGAGAGAGAGAGAGAGAGAGAAGAGGGTCTGTGAAATCAAACAACCAAAAAATAAGTTCAAAATGACTGTACATGTATTGGAGGCAAATGTTGGGCTGGCAGCCCACTTCCTCCATCAGTGCACTACAATGACATTTAAAACATTGCTGGCATGCCCCCCCCATGAAAACGGGTCTATGTACATTTGATCTGGACTCAGCTTGGCACATTTGCTGTCTCCTGAGCCTCCCCCAGCTTCTCCCCGCTGCCAGTTACCTTGAATGGAGCTCCGCACAAGCTACTTCGATGACGAGCATGCTGGGAGTGACGTGTCCATTCCCAGCTGCCCCTGCAGAGCCACTCTATTGGCAGGCAGTGCAGAGAGGGGCGGCAGCCCGGGAGCTTCACACTATTGATGTGTAAATAGGTTTTGCTTTACAGTGCTGAGGAAGGGAAGCGCGAGTGGGCGGGGACATTACCCGCGCATTAACATATGAATAGACCCCCTTGTACTATGTACATGTGGCAGGAGGCAGCGTTTCACAGGTATTAGCATATGAATCGGCCCCATTGTACTTTGGGGGAGGGGCAGTTTCGGGTGGGGGAGGGGCAGTTTCGGGTGTGGGCGGGCGGGCGGCAGCTATAACAAGTAAAATTACATTTTATTGCTGCAGAGAGGCCGCCCTATGCAACTGGCCGCCCTAGGCACAGGCCTAGAGTTGCCTAATGTTAAATACGGCCCTGAATATACTTGTAAGTAACCTAGTTAGATTTTTTGCCCACTTACTGGCAGTAAAGCAATACCAAGTAAATTCATTACCAGTCAGTTGACTTTTTAAAGGTATTAATCAGAACATTGAAGTTACTTCTCAGACAGGAATCAGGCCTATATTTGTATTATTTGTGGTATCTACATATTACACATTTCTGCTATTACAAGTCAAACCGTATTACAATTTCTAGGTAACACGAGCCCTTTAAAAATTCAAGGAAACCAGATCATGTAGAATGTTGATTTAATTAGAAGCAGAATTCTCATGTATGTCAAATATGAGGGAGACTCCCTGGATTTCCTGTTTCTGACCAAGTTCTTTCTCTGTTTCAGAGCTGAAAATGTTTAACAGATCAGTCCGCTTCACTGTTTATTGCTGAAGATTCAGGTCACTAAGCAAAGAGCAGCACACCCCATAACCCTCTGGATGAAGAGGAGGGCTCAAACAGGGGTAACCACAAATAAAAAGGCAGAGTGTGAGAAATACAATTGCACAATCAAGGTCAAAAGATTTTTTTTGTTATACTATTATGTAATTATGAAGAGTTTAGGAAAAACTCAGAAATATATATATATGTGATACAAGAATAGAAGCAAGGCAATTGCAATTACATTTAACTGCCACAAACTCCAGGGAGAAGAGGCAATGAAAGCGTATGCTGCGAAATATACACATAGAACTTAAAACTATCCTTATTTAATTGGCTTAATACTGTTCCAGGAAGGTTTCTGGTCTCAAAAAACCCGAACCAACCAACTTCCAACTGCGCATAAGCCCTGAATGTAGAAGACAGGGCCGGCGCCAGCACAGGACAAACCTGGGCAGTTGCCAGGGCCCCTGGCATCTTCAGGGGCCCACTCAGGCTCACACTGGGCCATGGTATTATTTAACAGTGGACCCAAGTACCAAATGCCGGATGCTGTGTGCAGACCTGCTCATGGCTGGCCTCAGCAACAAGGGATGGTCAACAACAATGGAGAAGGTGGCATGGAATGGAGGGCAATTGATGGAATTGATGGAAGGTGGTGAGAACCAGGTGACAGCTGACAAGGACTGGAGGGCGATCAGCAGCAGCAGGAGATGACCCATTTATGGCAGTGGAGCTGAAATGCAACATCATGTGACTCACTACTTTGGGGCCCATTAAGACTCTCTTGCCCAAGGGACCCCACAAACCTGGAGCCAGCCCTGGTAGAAGATACTACACTGGCTTAGGCTTGGCCCTGGCCTCCTGTTATTTCCTAATGAGACAGCCAGAACCCAGATTGTCAGCCTGCACTTTCTATACACACAATCTACCTGATGTAGTTGAGTACATCAATTCAGCAGCACTCCACAATTCAGTAGTTAGTTGTGCATGATGTAAAACAGTAAATATGGCTACCTGCTCGAGGAACTGACTATGGAGTGAGCAGAGCAAGTACCGAGTCCCTCCCATTGATTTGGTTGCTGGACCTAATTTACAAGGCCTCTCAGCACTTGACAGCCTTGACCACATGCAACATGTGTAAAGCTGTGCCCCTGAGTAATTAGAAGCTGCACTGAGCAGAACCCTTTAAAGCAGAAGAAAAACAGAACAAAGTAGACCAAAACCCAGGATTTTGATTATCCTGGGTTTTGGGTTTTGCCCCCCGGGCACTCCGATCAGGGATGCTACCCTCTAGCAGGGAGCGTGCCTACGCCAGCCAATCACAAATGCCTAGTGCAGGCACGTCTTACTAGAGGGATAGAGGGGAATCTTATAGATTCCTGGGCTGATCTCCGTGGGTTTTTGGTCTACATCAAAATTCAAATTACCCTTTAAGGGGTTGATTCAGAGTTAGGTGAGAATTCTCACTCCTTTTTTAAGAGCGAAAACTGCCTTTCACTTTCATTGTCTACTTTTGGGCAGATTCAAAATTTACACCCAGTAGATGATGAAAGTCAATGGCAGCTTTCTCTCCTAATCGACCCCTAAGTCTCTTAAAATTTTTCGGGAGTTGGTGATAAGAAACACCAATAAAGGTGGATACATTGCTGTATTAGATCGAGAAACATATATGCAAGAAGCCAAACGTCAGCTATCGGATAAAGAGACCTATGAAAATCTTTTGAGAGACCCAGCAGGCACATTCAAAATGGAGTTACATACGATCATTGATGAGGGTGTGGCCTTGGGTATTTTCTCCTCGCAGGCGGGAGAAGCATTCGGCCACCTTGGTTTCTTGGTCCATCCCCAGAAAGGAGATTGTTTAAGTCAAAGAGAATTTCCAGGGATTTAGGATTCAGTCAATGTGCTCTAGGAATGAGAGGACCATGATCATAACCCAGAACTCAGTGCGGACCCTTGGAACTGTGGCCAGCCTGAAAGAAATTAAAATCCCCTACCTAAACTACCTTAAAGTGGACAAAAACCCAGGATTTTGGTTATCCTGGGTTTTGGTCCTTGCCCCTGGGACACCCCAATCAGGGATGCCCCGCTGTGGGAAACCCCCCAGGTCACCCAAACTAGCTCACCTTTCCCTGGTCCTATGGAACATGCGCTGCCTCTCCTCCAATCATCGGATCCCCTCCCTTTCCCTTCATCTTTGTATAACGATCGAGCACTGCAGCCCTGCTACCCTCTACCAGAGAGCGTGCCTGCGACGGCCATTCACAAATGCCTGGCGCGGGTACACGCCCTGCCAATGAGATAGCGGGGATGTGGCTGCTGCTCACACATGTGCCATTGGACCGGAGAAGAAGGTGGGTTTCCTGGGAGTTCTGGGGGTGTTTCACACATCGGGGTATCCTGATTCTGGTTGCCCCAGGGGGGCGTGGGTTTTGGTCCTATTTAAATATCAGAAACTGGCAATAGGCATGACAAAAATATTGTAATAAAAGGCTCCCCCACACCATATGGAACAGGCACAATCACCCCAAGTCCCTAGTGGCAAACAGGCATTTACATGGGAGCAGAGTGAGACAGATCTGGAATAAAGAGATACAGAAGCCAAAGGCAATTGTTAGACCATTGTGTCAGGCTACGTTTGGCACTGTCCTAAACTGTTTTCCATTTTTAAATTGAAGAAGAAATGGCAGAGTGTAGCGATAACCCTTATCGCCGGAGGGCTTCACCGCCCGAGACGTCCTTTCCCAATGGTGAGAGGTGCTGCTGGAATTCCAGAGTCGTCCGTGAGGAAACAGGAACAGCCCTTACAAGGGCTAGTGAATTGTAATATAGCGTTTCCCCCAATAAGAGACAGAACTCAGTATTGAGGGTGAAGGTGAAGTGTCTTTATTAGTGCCACTCTAGGCCTTATATACACAAGTCTCCTATTGCATGACACACACACCGACCAATAGCAGCAGGGCACACAATCCCTCAACTCTGCCGGTGACGCAATCAGCAATACAATAGAGACATCTGTAATACACTCAATCCGAACAATGCCATTGTCTGTGACGTAATCAATTAACACAATGGCAGTTTATAATACAATCCAAACTACAATGACATTGCCTGTAACAGTATCAAAATACAATGACATTGTCTGGAACCTAATTAAGAAAAGGCAAGTGAATGACCCGGTGGGCAACTGAATAGTGATGACATCCAAAAGACAGAGCGTCTGTCACACAGAGATATAGAGGTTTGTAGTTTCACCTTATGATTTATCTTTTGAAATATTTGGGCGTGGTCCTTGGCTTTGTGATGCCGCATAATAATCAGCATAATGGGCGAGGTCTGTAAGACAGGCATTCTTATCACCCTGGCTCTTCTCCCTCTCTCCCAGTGTCCACAGTCTGATGCCGAGCTTTAGACCACCAGCTTAGCCCTATTATTGGTGGTCTATGGCAAAGGAATTCAGGCGAGTGTCACTACTCTTTGCCTTGTTTCTACTTTTAGAAGCAGCTGTGTTCTGACAGGAAAGGAGAGAGCAGCCATGAGGAGGTGTCCTAATGAATCACAGTTTATGCCCTTTGCCTACAGAGCCCCTTTAAGTAAAAAACAAGTGGAGATCATCTTCTTAGTGAAGGAAGAAACTCCTTAGTCTGATGTGTTTCTGAACATCTCCACCCTTGTCATTTCACTTCCCTCTTCTTTATAAATGTGCCATTTACTATTACAGCAATGCATCACGCCACTGCCATGAATGATGCTCTAGTCACAATATGACGCTAAACACTTCATCTTAAAACCCCTGATAAATACATTAGACGTGGGTCTGAGTCCAAAATATGTCTCAAATGTTTTTTTTCTCCCTGTGAAAACGCCTAAAGGAAAAAGAAAAAGCCAAACAGTTATATTGTGCCTTGGAATAAAATAGCCTTGATTATGAAGGAGTTAACACATCAACCTCTGGTATCGTGCAGGGAGAACATTCAGCTTACTCTGTATTTAGCCGTTGCTAAATCTGTTTAATTTTATACATACTAAATGGCTTCATGACCTCAGTCCTCAGCGTCTGGTACATTGACAAATGATGAGGTGGAGTCAGTAATCTTTCTGGGTAAGATTAGCTATGGCAGAGAAACCAAATGAGGAAATCATAGGGAGTAGGCCAGTTTTCCAGCTCGCCTATAAAGCTGCTGTATAGGTGCTATGAAGTTACAGACTCTCATACAAAGCCAGTATTTGCAGGTATGCAAAGAATTGCAGGAGTATAGGGAATAGCATGCATACCCGCAAATACTCACCTTTTAGGGGGATCTGTAACTTATTTGGATATCAGGCCATGCTGTTAACATTTATAAACAATAATAAATGCATATAGTCCGGCTATAACCGGACTTTTTGAGCCCACTCTAGTCCAGAAGAGCAGGACCACCCTTTGGTTTACCTAACACCTGACATTGCTGGACCAAAAAAAACTCTTAGGGAAGTTTAAAAGGAGTTAGTTGATCAACAGCCATCTCCAATCGTCCAAGGCCCTTATTTAACAAGGGATAGTGCCAGGTAGCGAATGGTGAGCGAACGGTAATGACGGTCACCGCCACGAGAACGTCGGCTCCCCTCCGCAATCACACATTTATCAAGCCGATCCTGCTTAGCGACTGACAGAGCGCCAGATAGCGAATCATTCATCATTATTCCAGCCTCACCCCACAGCACCAGGGAGCGACCTTGAACAGCGACAGGTATGACCTCTCGCTACCCGGCGCTCTCCAATGCATTTCAATGGAGCAATCTTTAAATATTCTTAATTAATTGCTATTATTATTATTTTTTTTTTTTTAAATGTCAAAAATTCTGTGACCACTTCTGCAATGTTAGATATTTTTTTTAAGGTAAAAAAAAAAAATGTGCAGAATTGATATTACAGGTCTGATATTAATGTATTCATATTACAAAATGTTTTGAAAAACATGTTTTTTTTTTTTCCAAAAATATGGTTGTTTGGGGGTTAAAAAACTACTTTTAACCCATCGCCGCCAGCGCTCTGGGGTTTAAACAAGTATTTCACAGCACGAGAATTTTTTGAGCGTGATTTGTTAATGAATATGCTGGGAGCCGTTCGCTATGGCCTTTCGCTGTCATGCGCTCCCATACAGCGCGGAACCTGTCAAACAGCGACTCCTAACCCCGTATTCAACATTACCACACACCGACTGAGTCGCTGTCAACAGCCGAACAACGGCCAAGCACAGCGAATACTAGCGTGCGCTGTGAAAATACCGCTACTGTCGCTCATCTGTCGCTACCTGGCGCTATTAATGAATCGGCCTCCAAGTATCAGATGAAGGATGGTGTAAATGTGGGTTTTGGGTAGGTGAAAATTTCTGGGATGGGTTACATTACAGGTATATATAGAGATCAAATGTGGGTCAGCATCAGAGTTTCGGGTCCTAATATGTGTGAAAATCAAGTAAATACACCTACACAATCCCTATTACACATTCAATATTTCCATATAAGAAGATATTATGTAGGGTTATATTTACAATTAGGTACCCTTAGGCTTATGCCTAGAGTTGCAGGAGGCAGCAGTATAGAGGAGTAAAAATATAATTTATTTATTTTTTATTTTTGTGCTTTAAATCCTTTCTTCCTCCCTGCAGAAAGATCCTTAGCATTATGAGGGGCACAATGGCCTGAAGTTCGGCAAGCAGAATGTGGTTTCATTTGTTGCTACACATTAGTGGGTTATACAGTCAATATTTCCATATTTACTATATATTATATAATGGGCCAATGCTACACAGGGGGGATCTGATCCATGGGCACTTTACCTCAAAGAGGTAACTATTGTATTGTAAGCGGTTTGTTTTCTGTTGAGGAATAATACCAATATCAGACTTGGAAGCCCGGGGCCCACCAGTAGAACTAACATTTAGATGCAAGTATTATTGACTTATATTCAGGGCTCATGCACAGAAACATTATGCCAAACTGTATTGTCTCTGTATGTGCACTTGGGATGCCACAGAAAAGCTTTACATACTTCAGATTTGGTAATATAGGCCCTCAAAGGGGCCCTGGAATCCTGGTAACCCTGCGGGCCAGTCCGAGCCTGAATAAGACTAATGCCTAAATGATGAGGGTGTTCTTTCTAGTGGGTTTGTTCTGTTGTGCTGAGGAGTGGCATAGAGAAGGTGTCTGCCTGTCTTTGCTGTACCAGAGCTAGAGCAGTCATCTACCCAGCATTCAAGGGCCCAGAGGGAAGTGTAACCTGTCAAGGGGGTCTTCTTGTCACTGACTCAAAGGATAACACATCATAATGCTAATTCAGCACCATGAGAATTTTTTTCTCACTTTTTTTGTGAGAAAAGCATTTGTATAATAATGGTTTCCTTTGGTGAGAGGCAGCACAATTTTTAGCTATGCACATTTTTTTAATAATTTGCAAAAATGCTAAAAATGGTGCTGAATTGTAAGAAGGAAAAAAATTCTCACAGTGCTGAATCAGCCCTCAGAAAACAAAAGGGAGTTCATTCAGAATTAGACTCAGTTCAGTCAAAAGTAAGAAGAGTTTTGGTAGCCACAGAGATGCTGCAGTGCCCATCCATCCTCCTGAACACTAGAAAAAACGTAAGTACCATTTTTTGTGGGCGGCTTGATGTACCCCAGGTGCAGAAAGTTTTTTCGAGTATCAGACCCTACTGGTGAGCTACAGACATGTTTTAAAATAATCTTCCATTGCTGCAGTGTGATGGAGGGATCACTTACTCATCAGCTGTAAAGCTGCTGACATTGTAGCATCAGGGCATCAGGTCATGCTAGTCAATGTAACGCAGCAGGGGTAGCCACTTTTACATTGCAACAGCAGCCATGCACCTGGCTGTTTATTAAAATGGATGGATACCCACTTCTTGGTCCATCTTATCTTTAGCCCCCCACCCGAGTAGCCGAACACTGCTGTTGGCTCGGCGGTGGCCTGGTTCTCAAAGAAAACCGGGCTTCTCCACCGCAGAGCCACACCCAGCGGCACTTTTGAGAGAGGCGATTGCCTCTCTCAAAATTGTGGGTGTGACGAGGTGCAGCCAGCTGGCAGCATCCCTGGCACACTGTTCCGACTCACGCACGCTCGCTCCCATGCCCATCCATTCAGAAAGGCTGGGTGCAGAAGCGTGCAAGGTCACAGAGAAGCTGGGGATGCAGCGCTCGCATCACACATTGGGGCATCCGGTGTAGGATGCCCCAGGGGTAGGCTAACGGCCAGGCCTGGAATCTTTTAGAATCCAGGGCACGGCCGCTGGGGTTTTCATCCGCTTTGAGAAAGTTGCTTGGCTTTTTACAATGTAACAGTGGGACTTCTGTTCTACTTGTTACATTGTACCAGCACAACAGCAGCATGAGTTTTATTACGGTTGGTGCTGCTACTTCTGTATATATAAGTTGGCTGTGGGGTCTCCCATGCAATGAAAAATAAAGCCAGCAACCTTCACATGCACCAATGGGGGGCGGGGAGTTAAATGGTCCTTTTCCCTTTTTGCAATTTTTGTTTGAATGTCCATAGATATTTATGTAGGGTTATATTTACAATTAGTTAGCCTTTAGGCTTATGCCTATTGTTGCTGGGGGCAGCAGTATGGAGGAGTTGAAAATGGGGGGATTTTGGAAGCTGCTGGGAGCTGGTAGGAAGTATAAGCACACTCCACCTATAAATTCTGAATGTAACCACTTGAACCCCTTCTCCCGCCACACTACTATGAATTCTTATGTGACTGGGGGGGTCAATTTACTTTTTAGGGGCTGAGGGAGGACTCATTTGCACTCTGCATGTTACATGTTTCAGGGGTTGGCAGGGAGATCTGTGCATAGTCTTGGGCTCTGGTGAGACCATGTGCACACCTTGGTGGCACACGGTATCACTCGCATCCTTCGGCTGTGTGCGGCCATGCAAAGCCATTCAGTTGAGGCAGGCGTAGCCGTGCACAGTTGAATAGAAAGCAAGTGATGACACCACCGACCATGCATCCGCCATGGGCTCGTTGGAAAGGAAAGGTTATCAGGTGAATGGAGGGGTTACACAGAGCGGAGCATCCCAGTTCAGGATGTCCTGGGCAGAGGGAATCTGCTGGCCCTGGAGTATCATAGGTTTTGGAAAGGTTAGCTTATCTCATACCTCCCAAGTGTCCCTAATTTGTCCCTCTTTTGAGTCCATGTCCCGCTGTTTCTCATTGTTCTCATTTGTCCATCTTCAGGGTTTAACTGCAGATCTGTATCAATAAATGATTTCTTCGCTTGTTCATAGTTTTTATAATGCTGTAACTCTCACCGGAACAACCACCCATTTGGGGTGAGGAGAGGCCTCCCATTGGGCTGTCCCCCACCCCCAGGGCACCCGCCTTTTGGGTTGTACCATAAAAGTCCAGCATTTGTCCTGTGTGGCATCCCTGTGGTCCAGAGCACTCACACCTATAGACTTCTATAGAAGACCACTTTTAATTAGGTTAAATCACAATTAGATAATTGTCCTTGCTCTAGCCATCCATCCCTCCCTCTCACCCTAGCTCGTCCCATACATTCCTCCTATTCATCCCTTTCTCCCTCCCACTCCTCCATGGCTTAATTTAAAAATTGACCCTCTTTCCCACCCCAAAACTTTGGAAGGTATGGCTTAAGGATTGACGGGGTTTACAGAATGGGGCATACCAGTTTGGGATATCCCGGGAAGAGGGAATCAGCCGGCCCAGGCGTCTCATAGGTTTTGGTCCACTTGAAGGTTAGAAATACAAATGAAGGTACATATTGTAGGTAGCCGAGAATTATGCGGCAATAACACAGAAAAGCACAAAAAGGAGAGAAAGTGGAGTGAGCTGCATATGGTCAGGAGCCAACAATGTTATTTTGCCATCTCTGCGCCGCTAACATACACACGTATTAAACTGAAATGTAAGAAACAAAAGATAAGTGGCTGCTCCACTTCTCCACTATGTCATAACAGTTAATGGTGTAAACTATAGCTTCTTCTATCCCCAAATGCTGTTTAAAAACCAAATCCAGGCAACATGCCAAATCAATCAGTGAGCGAGTATTGCTTTCCAGGAAAGACAGGAACTGAGCTAATGACAGAAACAGTTTGTGTGATGTACAGTATCCACCAAATATTTAAAGCGTCCGTGGAATCTGATGACGCAATGACGTTAATGCATCGGGCTCCATGTATGTGAGGAAGCCTAGGGCAAGGTAATACAGCTAGTTCAGCAAAAGGTGTTCACAGATCACTAGTGTACAGACAATGTGCAGAGGGTGGATAGCAGCAACGCCCAGATAGGAAACTGAATCTCTCAGCAAGAACCACGTGTCTGCATTTTGTATTTGATGGCTACATTTCTGTTCTGAATATAAACCAGCTCAATTTTTTTACTTCAGACTGGTGATAAACCTGGACACACACATATAATGGAGAAGATATTTGGGGTAGGGCCTAATCCTTCCCGGTTTTGATATGATTATACAGTCTAAATATATAGCATGTGACTATGGTAAATGCAATGGCCAGTTAGTGTATTTGTCAGCTCAGGCTAAAGCATTGCTAGACATGTCATGGACACGAATGTATATGGCCACTATTCAGGGCCGGCATCAGTACCCAGCAAGGTGGGGCAGCTGCCGGGGGCCCCTACTCTCTGGGGGTCCCACTGACAGGGCCGGCCTTTGGGGTGTGCGACAGCGCTTGACCGGCGGCAGACTGGGAGGGCACCGCCACAGCTGGGGGCATCTCGTTTTAGATTTCAGGGGAGGAAGTGCTGGGTTTTCTTCTGCTTTTAAGTTGCCCACCCCAGCTGATTTCCTATCCCAGGAGCATCCTAATCTTTGATACCCTACTGTGTGAAACTCCCTGGGATCGCTGGCATACCCACTATGCAAGCAATTCCACCCTTGGCTTCTAGTCCTCTTTACAGGGGCATCTCAATTTGGGATGCCCCTGTTTGTCAAAGAACCCCCCTGGTTTGGCCGTTAACTGAAACTGAAACAGTGCAGTTTGAGGAAAGGAGAATCTAGATTCATTTAGACTCTAGGTCAGGTTTAAAGGGGGTTGGTGCACTTCAAAGTTGACCAAACTAGAGCTTTGGTCCAAATAGTATGATCCTTAGGGAGCATACAGATTTGGGACATCCCTCGGTGATGTGACGCGACTCTTCACCAAAAAGGAGCCCACTGAGACAATGCCGCCCAAGGGCCCATAAACCTTGCGCCAGCCCTGCCACTATTAAAACATTGGTACTAAAGCTTCAGATAGCGAACCAGCGGTGGGTTTATCAGCTATGCCCAGCCCAACTGGCGCCTAATCCGCCAACGCATCTGCCGGGAACTATAACTGTGCTGCCTATGGTGATTTTAAAACCAGCATAGACATGTTAATCACGGATGAAGATGGGGTCTTCACTATTATTATGGCTACAACTATCAGTAAACCACCTTATCATACTACAGCCAGCATACAGCCACGAGAAACTATCACAGTAGGCTTAGAGCCACATAAGCTATATATTTAAGTTAGCACATATTTGCATTTACCTTCATTGCTAGTGTTCCAATTTGAGATCCCAGCACAGCCTGGAAAGGGACAGAAGACTTTCCAATCACAGAAACAGAGTTGGCTTTGTCCGAAAGATATGCTGCCACCTCCATTCCTGAAGAAATAGAGAACATGTTAATGCATAGGGATGGATCCCCTGCTGCCCAAAGCCACACTCCAGGTGCCCATCTTCCACTGTGGGCACCGAGTGGCAAGGAAGGGAGTGATTATTGCGATACAGTGGAGGGGGGGGTGCCAGGGGACAGGGATGGGAGGCAGGAGAGTTTGTCAGCTAAAGCTAAAGCATTGCTAGACAGATCATGGACAGGAATAGATATGTCTTAATGTTTGGTACTTAGGCTTTAGAATTGGAAGGGCAGATAGTGGGGCCAGTGGTGGGTTTGGCTATCGAATATGCCCAGCCCAAATGGCGCCAAAGGTGATTTTGGAATCAGCATAGACATGGACTACTCCTCTTCATGGCTGAACACACCGCTAGCAATCCAGTGGAACTCTACCCACCTTTTAGACTCCAGGGCTGGCCGTTCAGACTGTTGGTCCATTTTAAAATATTTATTAAAAGGAGCACTTTCGCGAAAATGGTCCGTATAAACACATCGGCTAATGAGAGGAGGGGTCACTTATACACTTGAACTGAATATAACTCCCGCCAAACTTATGTAGGGATAAAATCCAGGAATGGCAGGTTTAGTGTAACAGGGGTGACAGAGCCTGTCACCCCTGGTTTCATCTTTCTTTCATTAAAATAAAAAACAAGCCTGGCTGGATATTTCTTGATGTCGGGTGTCACACTCGGGGTAACTCCAGCCCTCTTAATAAGCTCACAACCCCCAATCTCCACAGCCAGCTTCACCTGTAGGAGCCCCCGCTTGCCGGGACGCAAGATACGCCTACCCGGGATCGGTTGCCCCCAGGACTTAATGGCTCAAAGGATGTACGCTTATATGTGGGAGGACTGGAGAACCAATAGCAAGAGCGTGAGTGACGGAAGTCCAGAGCCAGGCAATAGGTCGATAACGGGAAGGCAGAGATCGTAGCGGCACCAGGGGTCAGGCAAGACGTAGTCGGGGTTCAGGCAGAGGTCAGCAACTGGGGATCAGGATCTAGAAGCGTCAGTTCAGGCAAAGGTCGGCAACAAGGATTCAGGATCGAGAGGCGTCAATACAGCCAGAGGTCGGCAACTAGGATTCAGGATCGAGAGTGGTCGTACAATCAAATCGGCAACAGGCTAGACTTCACAGGAGTAGGTAACACAGGGTTCTGAGTGCTATCACAGGCAATTCACAACTGAGAGGGAATTGCCTTTATAGGGACATGTCTGAGGGAAGCAGTGTGCTGATTGGAGCACATAGGATTCCAAGGGTAATTGGCTGGCAACAAGGGAGGAGGTAAGGCCAAGATATCAATGGGGCTGATTGGCCTGCAGAGCAGAAGAGGGCGAAGCCCTCAATCCCTTAGGATTCATTAACCCTTTAATTGATCCTCCGGCGGGTGCGCGCAGCACAGCGCCGCCGGAGGGCATAACAGCACGTCTACTGGAGGAGGAAGCGGGGGGCGTGGCTGAACTGGGCGCCGCTCGAGCCGACGCCGCCCGGCGCGGCCGCCGCACAGAGACAGCTGCAGCTGGCCGCCTGGAGACGTCGCTGGAATGGGGATCAGGTAAGCGGTTCCTGACATCGGGTGTATAAGCAACCTCTCCTCACGCCATCCAGCGATAGTGCTCTTTTAAAGCAGACCAAAAAAATATACAATTCTGTGAGTACTCACCTGTAGAATTGTTTTTACTATGCACAGCACGGCCTGTTTCACTTAATCCTTACTTCTGGGTATTCCGCCACAAGGTGGCGCAGTGGACTGCAGAAGATTTGTGGCTCCTCCCGGCCCCATATAAAACCAGGAATCACCCAATAGACCCCCAGTGTTAAAAAACTGTTATACAAGAAGATGGGAGCTAATCAAGATAAAAAAGATAAAAGCCTCACACAACTAAACTTTGGGACAATCGCCATAAAAAAGGCAACCAAAGATAACGATAACAAGGGAGGGATGAAACAGGCCGTGCTGTGCATAGTAAAAACAATTCTACAGGTGAGTACTCACAGAATTGTATTTTTCCTAATGCACAGCACAGCCCGTTTCATTTAATCCTTACTTCTAGGACATCCAATAGCAGTGTCCGTAAAAGTAGGGTGGGATCCCCAAAGAGTAACGGCAGGCAGTTCAAACCACTACTGCCTGAAGTACCTTGCGGCCAAAAGCAGCATCAACTGAGGCCTTAACATCAACCTTGTAAAACTTTGAAAAGGTATGAACAGAAGACCAAGTAGCGGCCTTACAAACTTGTTCAACAGAAGCCTGGTGCTGAAAAGCCCAAAAAGCACCAATAGCTCGAGTGGAATGAGCAGTAACACGAAAAGGAGCTTCCTTTCTCTTTAGCAGAATAGGCTTGCACCACCGCCTGACGAATCCACTTGCTAATAGTAGATTTGGCCGGAGGCAAACCCTTCCTAGGTCCAGAAGGAAGAACAAAAGGAGCATCAGATTTCCTAAAGGACTCAGTAGCAACCAAATAAAACTTCCGTGCCCTGACAACATCCAGAAAATGAAGGGTCTGTTCCTTAGAATTAGCAGGGCTAGGACACAATGAGGGTAAGACAATGTCCTGATTAAGATGGAAAGCAGACACAACCTTGGGCAGGAAATCCGGTTTAAGGCAGAACACAACCTTATCCTGATGTCTCTCAAAATAAGGAGGTTTAATGGAGAGCGCCGCCAGCTCCGAAACACGGCTGACCAAAGTAATAGCCACCAAAAAGGCCACCTTAAGAGTCAGAATGGGCAACGCAGCCTCACGTATAGGTTCAAAAGGAGAGCCTTGTAGAGCAGACAACACCAAATTTAAGTCCCAAACCGGTAGCATAGGCTTACGCGGCGGACGCACATGAGTAACTCCCTGGAAGAAAGTCTTAACAAGCCTGTAATTGGCAAAAGATCTTTGGAAAAAAATTGCCAGAACCGACACTTGCCCTTTGAGAGTACTAAGCTGAAGGCCCCGAATCCAATCCATGTTGAAAAACTCCAGAATCCTGGGGATAGAAAACACCCGACAAGGAAGAGACTTGGACTCGCACCAGGCAATATAAGCATGCTAGACTCTGTAGTAAATACAAGACGAGGATTTCTTCCGAGTCCGAATCATGGTATCAACAACAGAAGCTGGCAACCCCTTGCCCATCAAGATGGAGGTTTCAGCAGCCAAGCCGTTAATGCCAGCGTTTGTAAATTGGGATGGCGCAGCCGTCCCCGAGTGAGAAGATCTGGATCCTTGGGCAAGACGTACTGTTCTACTGCCAACTGCAAGACATCTGCGAACCACACCCTCCTCGGCCAACAAGGGGCCACCAGAATGGCCGGTACTCCCTCCTGGGCTATCTTGCGCAGCACCCGGCCCAGCAGAGGAAAGGGAGGGAAAACATAGAGGAGTCGAAACTCCGCCCAAGGAATTGCTAGCGCATCCGTGGCGAAAGCCAGAGGATCCTGTGACAGGGAGACAAATCTTGGAAGCTTGTGACGGGACACAAACAGGTCCACATCCGGCTGCCCCAGCTGCGACACAGGGCGTGAAAGACCTTGTTGCTGAGAGACCATTCCGCCAGCCGAGATGTCCCCCTGCTCAGGGAGTCCACCTCCTGGTTCTCCACCCCCAGGATGTAGACCGCCGAGATGCAGGGAACATTCACTTCTGCCCAGGACAGTATCAGGGACACTTCTTTGAGCGCTCGCTTGCTCCGAGTCCCTCCCTGATGATTGATATAGGCTACCGCCGTCTGGTTGTCCCAGAAGATCTGAACAGCACAACCCTGAAAGTGTGGAGACAACTGGAAGAGAACCAACCTGGAATTTTAGATACTTCCAAACTCCCCCCCAACCGGTCAGACTGGCATCTGTGGTGACAATCTCCCAGCACGGAGGCAGAAAGGTCCTGCCCACTAGAACATTCCTCGAGTCCAACCAGCACGAGAGGGACTGCCTGGCCAGAGGGGACAGAACAAATTCCCGATCCAGGGACACAGGGTCCCGATCCCAAACTGACAAGAGATGCAACTGAAGAGGTCTCATGTGAAACTGAGCAAAGGGAACTGCCTCGAAACAGGACACCATCAGGCCCACTAACTGCATCCCCTGCCGAATGGAGGGATGAGGACACGAGAGCAGGGCCCGTGCCTGCATCTGAAGGCCCTCCACTTTCTGCTGAGGGAGAAATACCTTGACCTGAGAGGTATCCAGAGTCATGCGCAGAAAGGACCTCGCCAGAGATGGAGACAGTAAAAACTCGATCACCCAGCCAAAGGACTCGAGAGTGGACGTCACCACCTGAGTATCCTTCTCGGCCTGAAGAAGAAGAGACTGAGCAGCAATCAGAATGTCGTCCAGGTAAGGGAGGATGCGAATGCCCTGGTTCCTCAGAAGAGCCATTATGCATGCCAGCACCATGGTGAATACTCGAGAAGCCAAGGTGATACCGAACGGTAAGGCTACAAACTGGTAATGCTGATCCTCCAGAGAGAACCTCAGGAATCTCTGATGACCTGGAAAGATTGGTACATGACGAAGGCATCCTTGATGTCCACAGTGGTCATAAAGTCACCCGGCCGAAGGGAACCGACAGCCGAGCGTAGCGTCTCCATGCGAAAGTGCTTAAACTGGACAAACCTGTTGAGACCCTTCAAGTCTAGGATGTGCCGCAGAGAAACATCCTTTTTGGGCACCGTGAATAGATTGGAATAGTACCCCTGACCCTGTTCCTGGTGAGGTACTAGACAGGCGTAGAACTGCTAGGCGCAACCCCTGAGCTAACAGGGGATTTTGAGGAATCCGGGTTCTGAGGAATCTTGAGGGCGGCCAGGCTGCGAACTCTATCTTGTAACCGGAGGACACCACCTCCTGAATCCACCGGTCCGAGACGCGAAGTCTCCAGACATGAGCAAAGAGCGAAGCAGTCCCCCCACGCGAACGGGTGAGGGCGCGTCCTCATGCCTGAGGGGCCTTGGGGGGGGGGGGGGGGTTAGGCTTGGATCCCCAAGAAAGACCGGGACGACCACAAGATCTGCCACGGCCCCAAGTGTCTCTGCGTCTACCAGAGAAGTGTGCGCCACAACTTCAACTTGAGACACAATAGGAGGAGGCGGAGGGCCCCCGAAAGGGCCGGGACTGCTTCCTACGCTGAGGAAGCCTACCATCCTTGGCCAGAACATCCAGACGCTCACCAAAGAGACGAAGCCCCGTGAAGGGAAGCCCAGTGAGGGACTTCTTAGCTGCAGTGTCAGCTGTCCACTGTCGCAACCAAACCAAACCAGCCACCAAGGGGGCCGAGGCCCTACCGCTCAGCCGGACGAAATCATCCATGGCAGCTAGCACAAAGGCAACAAAATCAGAGCAAAGCAAGAGGTCCCTGTAATCCTCCCTTCTTCTACCAGACATAGCATCATCAGCAAGACGCTTGAGATTCCTCTTAAGGGCAATAGCCGTAATGGCTGCGGTGCAGACTGGACGCAGGCCTGCCCCTACAAAGGTGAAAGCATGACAGGCCAGCTGATCCATGCGCCAGTCCGCGCTGTCACGCAGTGTAGTAGTATCAGGGGATGGCATGACCAAAGTATTAGACAAACCTAGAACTGGAGCATCCACCTCAGGAGGGCACGACCAGCGCTTGACCAGATCAGCCGAAAAGGGATACCTTCTGTCCAATCCCTTGGGCACCGTGGGCAATCAGTTAGGACGTTCCCACTCCTTGAGTACCATATTGGAGAAATAGCCCTGCTCAGGGAACTCCAAGCGTTGTTTGCCAGGGCGAAAAAGCTAAATCTGCTTCCTCTTCGCCGCCTTAGGGGGGGCGATGTGTAATGTCCAAAGATGGCTGTCAACAGTCTATCAGTGTCATCAGGGAGCCAGGTATCCTCATCAGAGGCGGACCCCATGTCACTGTCATAACCTTCCTGATGGACCCCAGAGGAGTCTGAATCATGGAAAAGCTTCCCCTCCTCTAGGGAGTCACGGCCGCCAAACACATCAAGGCCCTCATTCTCCTCAGCAAAGAGGGAAGGCACGGCATCAAGATGCCGCTTCTTGCCAGAGGCCTTACCCGCCATAGGCCGAGCCAGCTGCCTTTCAATGCTGGCCACGCGAAGTGCCTTGGGCGTACGGCACACAAACCGCGCCACCACCACTCAAAGGGGATGCCCCGCACATAACACATAGCCGAGGTTGCCCTGAAGGACCCCCAAGCACGCTATCCCCCAGAAGCCTCCATATGGTGATTATCACAGGCACAATAGGCCAGTATAGGGTAAGGGCTAATACAAGCTACCCGGGATGCCCCCCAAGGGATGCCCACAGAGAGGGCCAGGAGGGAAAAAGGGAAGGGGGGGGAGGGATAGGACTGGTAGAAACCACAATACACTGTTATCCCGCCTGAAAGACATTAGCAAAACGACACATCCCGCAGCACACACAGGCGACCGGAGTACAATCAAGGATCCGCGGAGGGTAGATCAGTGAGAGCTCCCACACTGACAAGAAGCCTCCAGAACTCAGTGCCCAAGCAGCGCAACATGCAGGCCAGATAGCGCCACAATCAAGCACCTCGAGGGGTGGGCCGCGGGAGAATGACGCGATACGCGTCATCCCCCGGCGCCGCCCCCACGAAGAGCGCGAAAAACGCACCCACATGACCCGGCTCCATCACCATGACAGTCTGAGTAAAGACAGCAGTAAAAGTGCCGCCCGTCGCAGAGCGCAGGACGCCCGTGGTGGCGGCGAAAGACAAGCACCAAGACACCACTCACAACCGCCGCCCACCACCACCACCGCCTCCCCCCCAGACAACACCCGTTGGGGAGAGGGGGAGCGGAGGAGAGGGTAGGCCGAGGCGGGAGCCGTCTAAAAGGGGCAGAGGGGAGGGAGTGGGACAAGTGAGACAAGACCAACAGGAAAGAAGGGCAGACAGAAAAAGGGAAGACTGGCTAGGAACACAAGTCCCCAAGCACAACTCACCCCCTACACCATAGCGACAGCAGTGCTTCTTCATCCCTCAGCAGGCTCACCATAAAAAGGCCTATGGCAGGCTACCCTTTGTTGTACAGGGTCTGCGGCTTGGAGCAGCGCTCCCCGAGCACCTGACCCTAGTGCTCTCCTACCATCACCCGATCCGACAGCCGAGCCGAAGCAAAGAGGGTCCGGAAGCGGGTGGAAATAGGCTTGCAGGGCCGCAGGCTTGGTTGCTCTGCTCGCCTGCGAAACAGAGAGCCATCTTCTATCTTCGCAGTATGACTGCAGAAAAAATACTGGGGGTCTATTGGGTGATTCCTGGTTTTATGCGGGGCTGGGAGGAGCCACAAATCTTCTGCAGTCCACTGCGCCACCTTGCCATGCTGTGCATTAGGAAAAATAAAAATTCAGTAAATTGCATCCCCTAAAGCCCCACTCTGGCAATCAGTGACATAAACTAATTGAGGAGGCTTAACTCCATGCAGAGGTTATGGAATGGCAGGCATATTCTATTCTGCATAACTGCATGGCAGAGGCCATCTGGCCACATACATGTGTCCAGCTTATGAAAAACAGAATCCCTTGGTCAAAATTGCCTCACATATCGGTGCAATCCTCCTTTATTTCTAGTAGAAGCCATCCAGCAGTGATAACTTATTGCTCTGCTGCACAGCTGAAAGAATTGTAACATCTTAGAAGATATATATTGTTTACACTGTCTGAATGGTGTGTGATAAATCCAGATTGTGCAGTGAACATTGATAAAGATACATTGTTGCAGTTCCCTTCTTACACACAATCCCTCTAGCAATTGGTTATTCAGGGTGTGTGTTTATATAATATATTACACAAGCTGCCCGTGTTTCTCAAAAATGTATCTCTCTCAGTTTGGTGTGCTGCTGCTAGCACAGTTATCCCCTCATGCATATGTGTGTGACAAGATGGCCGCTTCCACGCAGTTTTGCAGCAAAGAATCAGCCTATTATTCCAGAACATCTGCATGCAGTTAAGCATCCTTTGCCTTTGCTTTCTTTTTTTTTTACTTTTGCTCCGTTTTTAAGACTATTTGAAGCCAACATATAAAAGAACGCCATCAGTCACTGTGTGCAGGCACTCCCCCCTCCTTTCCCTGCAATGGAAAGGAGCATGTAACACGCCCCTTTCCATTGCAGTGAATGGAGGAGGGCATGCCAGCTCACAGTGATTGATGTTGAGAGGAGCGGAGAAGACAGAAGAGATGTGCGATCGGGTGGTCTGTGCGGGACATGGATGCAGCGATCTGGTAAGTGATGGTCTGCGTGGGAAAAAAGGTGAGTATAGAGTTTATTTGTTGGCAGCAAATTGTCTTTAAAGGAGGAACAACACACAGGAACTTCACTGTGTTGTTCCTCTCAGGGGGCATCCCAAATTGGAATGTCTCGCTGTGTGTATCCCCTCAGGTCACTCAATTCACCCACCTTCGGCTTAGCGGGCAGGCAGAGCCAGATAAAGCCCAGTGTGCCACCGTCCACATACCCCACTCAGCCCACACCGCCCATTCAGCAGGGCTGGGAGTGGGTGTGTGGCAGCTAAAGGTTAGGGCTCAGGGAAAGGGTGAGGGGAAAAGGATTTGAGGGGTTTCACACAGCGGGAGATCCCAATTCAGGATGCCCAAAGGAGTGGGACTTGGACAGCCTTGGAGTGTAAAAGACAGGCCCCCCCGAAGTTCCACTTTAATGATATTATTGCAAACAATGCAACCAGTCTGAGCAATGTTTGCTCCATCTGGGCCAGTTACTAGAATGAACTCCACAACACTCACCAATAAAAGAACTACCCATAACCACAACATTTTTGCCTGTGGCTACTTCACCAATTAAATTGGCATCTTCCGGAGTCCGTAAAAGGAATACATTTTTTAAAGTGGAACCAGCACATTGAAGCTCTCTCGGTCTAAAGAAAGGAAACATTCTAGGTAAATCACCCTGTTAGTAATAGTTAGTAAGAGTAATAAAAACAATTACAGTATTTTCACCCTATAAGAAGCACCCAGGATTTGGAGGAGAAAAATAACAAAAAAAATATTTTGAACCAAATGCTGTGCTAATATACCTCCCTCCCAATCACCCCATTAGAGACAGTGTGCAGAATCCCCCCATCACCTCATAACAGACCCCACATTACAGGCAGTGTGCGGGTATCCCAATTACAGGCATTGTGCAGGCAATCCATTTACAGGCAATGTGCTGGCATCCCAATTACAGGCAATGTGCTGGCATCCCAATTACAGGCAATGTGCTGGCATCCCAATTACAGGCAATGTGCTGGCATCCCAATTACAGGCAGTGTGCGGGCATACCAATTACAAGCAGTGTGCGGGCATACCAATTACAGGCAGTGTGCGGGCATACCAATTACAGGCAGTGTGCGGGCATACCAATTACAGGCAGTGTGCGGGCATACCAATTACAGGCAATGTGCTGGCATCCCAATTACAGGCAATGTGCTGGCATCCCAATTACAGGCAATGTGGGGGCATACCAATTACAGGCAGTGTGCGGGCATACCAATTACAGGCAGTGTGCGGGCATACCAATTACAGGCAGTGTGCGGGCATACCAATTACAGGCAGTGCGCATGGCATTACATTTACAGGCAGTGTGAGGCATCCCAAATACAGTCAGTGGGCAGCATGCCCCCCCTAAAAAAACATACATTTCCCAGCTCCCATGCACATCAGCATCGCCTGCTGACTTAGAGAGACAAACACACACACACCTTACCGGTGTCCACTGTCTCTGCCATCCCCACCCGCTGCCTCTGCTGCCTTCACTGTCGCTGTTGCTATAGCCACCACTTCCGTAGCTGCCACTGCCTGCTGCTAGCCACCTCCTTAGCTGCCGCCCGCCAAAAATTCAGAGGAAGCCAGGAGGGTGTGGCCTGCGACTCCTGCCAGCGTCCAGGCAAAGCCTTACCTGGTTGCCAGAACCAGCTCCCCTGGAACATGAGGTGACAGCTACGGAGGTGGTGGTTATAGCGACGGTAACAGTGAAGGCAGCAGAGGCAGCGGCAGTGGGCGGCGATGGCAAAGACAGTGGACACTGGTAATATGTGTGTGTGTGTCTGTCTCTCGATTTGAGTTAGCGGGAGATGCTGCTGCACGTGGAAGCTGGGGAATGTTTTTTTTTACATTCGCCCAATAACACGCACTGACATTTTTGGTTGAAAATAAATGCGTCTTATAGGGTGGAAATGTGGTACTTAAAAGCTATGCTAAGAGGCTTTTAAAGTCTGCGTTATTTAACTTTTAGTGGACATTGTAATCCAAATATAACAGTAATAAAAATCACGGTTAACTGTAATTGTAATCCAACATCTATGTCACGGTTGGCCGATAAATCCACACACAGCCCAGTTGCAGGGCTACTAAAGGCAAAAACAAAGCCCAGTTGCAGGGTTACTAAAGGCAAAAACAAAAAAAACAGGCACTCACCTTCACTCCCACGAAACTCACCCGGGGTCCGATGCTCTGAAACCTTCCATTTTCAGAGAACGGCGCTGCCCCTTGCATCAGTCAAACAGCACTGTTCATTTATTGCCTGGCCTGCCCCTCCATTGAACCACATAGAAGTGGTTCCCAACCATTTTCTAGCTAATGCAGTGACACTGCACATGTGCCAGATCTGAGGGGCGGTGCAGAGCATGGCGGGACAGCAAGATGGCGCTCCCCTAGGAGAATGAGGGATGCTGGAGCGAGATGTGACCGAACAGGTAAGTTGTCAAATGTCAAACCGAAGGGGTAGGGGGCTGAGCAAGCCAGGTTTGGGGAGTTTTTATTAACTCCCCATTACCTTCAATGTTCCTCTTTAAGAATGACAGCGCTGCAGTATTGTGTTTTACCTGCTGCCAGTGGCAATTAGAAGTTGGCTGTATTGAAGAAATGAGCCATCTCTAAACTTCACTCTAGCGTCATCTGTATTGACAGCAATAGCCTACATGGTGGCAAAAGGCAAAGAAACAAATAAAAGACAGCTGGTTATTTAATTTTAAACTTAATTATGTTTTAATTTAAAAAATATTTTTTAATATGCATGCATTTGGATTTTTCTTTTACTGTAAAATACAATTACTTGTTATTTGCAAAAAAAAAAAAAAAAAAAACATTTATGAATGTTGCCTATAGGGATTTTATAATACCAACTAAGCCCACAGGGGGGCAGCAATGCTGCGTGAAAGATTTGGTAGCTGATGATCAGGAACTTGAGTTAGGTGGAGTTTAAAACATATAAGCTTTGCATCTTCATTGATACTGGGAAAGCTGTCAGAAAATCTGTCAATTTGCTGCTGTTGTGCTGTCCGTTTCCTTCTCCGAGAAGTGTAACTAAATCTGAGTGGGCCCTGGTGCAGACATATACAGTAAATGAGGCCCCATGGTGGTAAGCCTTGGTTGCTCCCTGCGCATATGAATGAATGGCATTGATAGAATGCTGTCTGTAAGAGACCAGCACAGAGCGTCTGGCATCCCTTTGGCCACTTCCTCCAGCTAGGGTGCCCCTGGGGGACAGACCAAAACCCAGGATAGTGAAAATCCCAGGCTTTGGTGCCCTTTTAGACCTGGCCAATTGCATGTATCAGCCTGAGGGAGGCCCGCCTATCTATTTTTAAAGGAACATGGATGCCCCGAGCAGAGGGCAGAGCACTGGCCCTGGAGTCTTTTAGACCCTAGAGTTGGTGATGGGTCCACTTTAACAGAATTGGATGCAGCTGGTCAATAAAAGACCTAAAGCGGAGTCACTGCAGTGACTGAAAGTCTGTAGCTACTTCTCTCGTGCCAGCCCAACTGCCGCAAGTGGCAGGGCTGAACCCGGGAGGATTGTGGGATACATGATCTTCAAGGGATGTTTTTTCTTATGTCGGCAAGTGCGTTATATGGAAGCAGGTTGCACTACCTGCAATCTGGTGCCACTGGCAACTGTACACCAAGCCTGTACACGGGGCCGTATTTCCCATTAGGCAACCCTATGCCTGTGATGGGACAGCCACCTGTGGACAGCATTACTGCTTAGCAAAAAAAAAAAAAGACCAGGTCGGACAAGTAGGACCAAAACCCCGGATTTTCACCATTTGAGATGCCCCACCAGGCACCACCACAATGAGCTCAAATATCTATTGCCAAAAATATATATATAGCTTTACTTAAAGTATACCAAAACCCTAGATTTTCACTATCCCAGGTTTTGGTCCGTCCTCCTGGGGCAACCCAGTTTGGGATGCCCCACTATGTGAAACCCCTCTGATCTTTCGCTGAGCCCAGGGTGTATGAGCGGCAGACGGCTGCATCGCTCGTATCCTTTTCCGGCTGTGCGCGATCCTGCCCCCCATAACTCAATGGTTGTGCATGGACGCGCACGGCCAAAGAATGCGAGTGATTCCTCATGCTGATTGTGTGTGTGGTTGAGATTCCATTTAGCTCCTCCAGCCACACATTAATATGTGCAGCTGGAGGAGCTGAGTGAACAAGAGCCACGTCTGTGCCATGGGCTCGAGGAAAGGTAAGAACAGCGGGCGATCTGCGGTGGGTCACAAGGCATCCCATGGGGGACCAGACCGAAACTCGGGATTGTGAAAATCACGGTTTTGGTCCACTTTTACAGCAGTCATAACAAGATAAGGACATTTCTAAACAACATTTCAAGGCATTTTAACCACTGTACAGCTATGAGAAGTACCTCTTTTTCTGTCCATACTTCAATATCATGTTCCAAATAAAATTCTCTGGGCCGCAGATAGAGCTCTTCAGCCTTTGCGTTCATCACCTGTACATACAATGGCGAGGATTAGGGGGAATATTTGAATTAAATAGCATATTAAAACAAAGGGAATTCACCAAAATCAGGTGACCTCACCATCTCATAGGGAGAGCTCTACACACTAGTGAATACCATAGGGATTGTTATTGCCTAAGTTGTGGAATAAGTCTCTATCTCACTGAAATGTTTCTGCACCCCACTTAGTCCCTCTGGTGTCTCCTCTCCTCGCCCCCTCCCCCAGTGCAGAAAAGGTACGTTTAGATTTCAAATTAAAATCACAAAAAAAAGTGTGCATGGACATGTAGCAGTTTACGAATTAGATATATAATCTAATAAATAAAAGAAAAAGTAAAAGAAAAGTTCAATGCAGCTGCCTGGCAAACCTCAGTGGTCACTGGCAGTTAAGTGTGATGCAAGATGCGCCTCTGGAGTGTGGACCTGGTCAGCATCTGAGAACAATTTTCGGACAATGCAAATCCAGCGTATGGTCATCCCAAATCGGGATGTTTGGGGGTGGGGGGTGCAATAGTTCCACAAGGGCACCTACAGGAAATTAGAATGGTCAGCTTTAAATTTACATCACTATTTCGCAAGCCCAGGGCAGCTTCCTGCAATAGAGTGCCATTTAAAATCATTGTCCAGGCTAAAACAAATAATTGTTTGCTTACTTTTGTGTACCATGTAGAATATAGACTTGATGTCTGAATACAGTTATAGCAGAGGTCCAGCTCCTTTTCTGTTGCGCTGCCACAGATGATGACCACCTTTATTTAGTACTGAAAAGTGGACCTTTACAAAGAAGAAGGGAAAAGACAGAGAAGCAAAGCAGGGGGCAGCTATTCTCCCCTGCACACACAAGCATTGGTGAGCCCCACGCAGTCTAATGTAAGACAGGTGGAGATACTGTATGTCCACCTCTCAGTACTAAAAAAAAGTGGTCATGAATAAATAAAATCCAGGGGTTGGGATACATAAAAGGGGCTCAGTCTCAACAACAGCTTTATTCAGAAGCACACCAGGATGAATCCTCTGCATAGAAGGTAAGGTAAGCAATAAATCATATGTTTTTACACATGGATTTCCAGCTCAGTGGTGCTGCCGCCCAGCTAAATGCTTGACCGTGTCTCTGTCAGGGACACAGCTCATTGGCCTTGCCAGATGTCATTGGGCCCTGGGACAACAGCACTTGCCCACTACGCCAGCGGCTGGCACCGGCCCTGACCTTAACAGTCTGAGAATGTATCATATAAGAAATTTATGGACCACCATAAGCATAAGACAAGACCAACAAACCTTGAATCAACAACTGTGAGCATACACAACTATGGACATATGGTGCTTTTGATGATATCAAGGGTGCACCTATAATTAAGCCATGTGAGGACTATATATATTTTATCCATGATCTCATTAGTTCAGGTGAGAAATACCATCCCCAGTGACACATTTATTGTTAAAGAGCATTAAAGCGGACCTTCACTCTAAATAAGAGTCTATCTTATATGTTTCCCACACACTGTACATACAGATTGATCACATTAAAAATCATCCTACCTGCATCTACTGCATTTTATAAGCCTTTAAACATCCAAGATGGCGGCTTATGGAAGCTGCCATTTTTGCAGGCAGCCTGCAAACAGGAAGTGCCTGCAAACAGGAAGTGACTGTGCTGCTCTGCATTCTGGGACTGCTGACCTTTCCCTGACCCCAGCTCTGCTCTGTCTGAGCAAAGCACAGCTATAACCCACCCCCCTGTACCTTATCCCACTCTCCTCTCCTCAGTAAGTGTGATGCTTCTGAGTCAAGATGGCGGCGCCCGTATCCTAAATTCCCGAACAGAGTTGCAGCCCAGTGGGGGAAAGTATAATAAATTAGTGACTAAACATGTAAAATATATTAATTTTAGATGCTGAGGAATTGTTTTTTAAGAGTTTGGGCTTTTCATTAAATCATGGTGAAGGTCCGGTTTAAGCATGATATTAACCTTGCTAAGTTTTGGTCTGTCATAAGGCAAGTGTTTTTCTCTGGTCACCATGACAATCCTTCCTCTATAACCCTCCTGACGCAGGGTTTCTGCACAGACCAGGGCAGCAGGGCCTAAAATAGTAAGAACAAGGGAAATTAGCAAAAACCAATACAATAACACAAAAATAATGATGACTGACCAGGATGATCAGAGAGGTTCTAGCATCGCCAGAATTGTGATGCTTCTTCCTTGGTACTCAGAAAGAAATTTTCCATGATCAATGTCAGACTTGGGCACACCACTGACTCCAGTGGACTATTACTGTAAGAACAGATGAGCCATGCTCTCCTCCTGTAGACAGGACATGGTGCTCCATCTCATTGCATAGTGTGCCCTCTCTGTTGTGCGGTTGGGGATGATTGAAGGCCTCAAATACAATGATTGGCTTACATGTGGTTTCCAGGCACTTAATAGACAGAGCACTTGGGGCTATTAGCCCTTAGCTCCCCAAAAAGCCAATGAGTCAAGGGAGCTAAAAGGAAATTCCCCTGTGTGTCTGTCTGAGCCTGTACATGATCACATTCAAGTAAGAGGAAAGAAACTTGCACGCAAGCCACTTTAAGTCCTCGGTCTCCGGGGTATGTACACTGGACTTCTAGGAGGAATTCAAAGAGTAGAAGATTTCAAAAGAAGAGAGATGCTTGAAGATTATGTAACTATATTTGTCTTTTCCCCTGCAGATCTCTATTGTTTAATTAACTCTCAATTCACTTAAAGCGGACCTTCACCCTGAATAAGAGATTGCACACATTAAAAATCATCCTACCTGCTCCGATTGCGATTTCGGAGCCTTTAAAACATCCAACATTGTGGCCTGCAGACAGGAAGTGTCTTCTGACTGTGCCACACTGCATTGTGGGATTGCGGTCCTTTTCCTGACCCCAGCTCTGCTCCGTCTGTGCAAAGCACAGCTATAACCTGCCCCCAGGACTATTCACCCCTCTTCTCTCCTCAGTATGCGATGATTCTGAGGCAAGATGGCAGGGTCCGTATGCTAGATTCCTGAACAGAGTTGAAGTTCAGCGGGGGAAAGAGTAATAAGTAAGCGACTTAAGATTTAAAATATATTAAATGTAGATGCTGATGAATCGTTTTTTAAGGGTTTGGGCTTTTCATGAAATTATGCTGAAGGTCCGGTTTAATAATGGCTACATTTTAGAGCACTAGAAACAGAGACAGCCTAGGGCTAAAAATCGGCCTGGGATTTTACCCACCACACTGGCCCATACTGTGCATGGTCCAGCATTTGTTTCTCCTTTCCCCCCCTTCCCACCGCTTTCTAGCATCCGCCCCTCCACAGGCCTACTCAATTTAATGTCATTGTATTGGATGTAGTGGGCATGCAGAGGGATGGCTGTCAGTCTTGAAGGGGGCAGCCATTCCCTTGTGAATGGAGACTGCTGCTGGATTGTTGGGTGCTCAATCTCAGCAAATGATAAGTTTTAAAACATGAAGCTGGGGGGAAGAAATGCAGGGGACCAGGATTTTGTTATAGATTATTTTGATTTATGCCTAGGCATACCCATATAATGTTTCCATTGTTAATGCACATGCCTACCGTTACGTAAATGGGGACAGCAGTGTCCATATTAACGTGTCCTCTTTATTAACACATGGCACCCCTCTCTGTGGCACTTACAGGGAAACACGATAAGTGGCTGGCCGGCCCCAGGGCATTGCAGCCCACTAGGAATTTTCCCCGGCCTATGCTTTTTTTTATTTTGCCTTTAAAGAGGAACACCACAACCGATCTTCACTTTTTGGGGTGTCGGTCCTCTCAGTGGGGGCATCCCAAATTGGGATACCCGGCTGTGTGTATGCCCCTAGGTCACTCACCTTCCTTTTGGTCCCACGACGCAGACTCGGCAAGAATGAGCGCGCTAACTGGTTGTGTTGCCCGTTCAACCGTCAGCACGCACGTTTTTACTCTGCTCCCTTCGGCTCCAATGACAGATAAGCCGTCTAGATGGCTAAGCAGCCGAGCAACGCCAAACGTAGCCGAGTGCGCCACCAGCCGCATCCCGCTAGAAGGCCAAGCGTAGGCATGGCTAGAGGTGAGTCGGGATGCGGCAAGGGCTCCGGGACAAGGTGAGTGAAACGAGGCTTCTGATGGGTGTTACACAGCGGAGCATTCCAATTGAAGATGCCCAAAGGAGTGGAACTTGGATGGCACTGGAGTCCGATGTTCCTCTTTAATAGCACTTTATTTTTTAGATATAATAGTGGGCAGCAGTGCTAATTTAGTTACATTATAAAATGTTGTAAATCCTTCATAAAAAAGTAAAAGATGCATTATAACCAACGGGCATTTTTGTAAAATAATTGCATCTTGCTTAAAACCCCAAAAACTCAAAATTGGAGTTGGATTAGAGAGACATATTATTATTATAAAAAATAGTTACCTGCACCTATGATGGCTACAGTACTTCGGTTACTAGCACTGTGGTGGCTCATGGCTTTTACCCTTTTAACAGTCTCCAATTCCTGAATATAAGGAATACAAGAGAATCTGTTGGCTTTATGCTCAATCACAAGAAGTCCCCACAATCCGTCAGTCACATTGTCTGGCAGCTTACCTTTTTACTGGTGACAATGTGTACACAGCCATTTTCCACAGTGACCTGAAACATGTAGAGTGACAGTGTGTGTTATGGTGGATAACGCAATACACTGTAAAAGAAAGAACACCACAACAATACATCCCGCTTTCTCTAGAGCCATTGTTCACAACCTGTAGCTCGGGAGTCACACATGACTTGCGACCCTTGCCTTGTGGCTCACTGGCCTTCTGCTAGACCAGAATACTTACAGAGGCTTAAAACTCAGTTACAGCTTGGAGGGGGTATTGGGCATCTAGGGCTGGTCATGCCATTAATGGGGATAATGCAGGTGGAGCAGAGGTCCAGCCTACATGTGTGGTGTTATGCTTTGAGGCAAGTATTTTATGGGTATGGGAGATCCACGCGCAGACTGAACAGTCAAGATTAATGCTTTTAAGGTAGACCTCTTGTCAAAAATGACTGCAGGTTCACTCACCGTATTTATTTCTGTGTTCCCTTGCCGTTGCCTACCATTGTGGGCACCAGCAATCAACCTGACACAGCAGGTAGGCTTCCACAGAAGTGTCTGTAAGCCTGCCCAATAAACTTGGCTAACCATAATGTGGGGTGCCAGACTGTAAGGGAACATTGAAGTGGGTAAATACAGCTACATGGTCCCGACCATCCTTTTAGTGTCAGCGCAGCTGGGGTTATCTGCTTTAGGTACTTCGCAGCATTGTTCTGTGAAGTGGATCTGTATCTTGGGGGGGGGGGGGGTCCAAGTGTTTATTTGATTTATTATGGTGAAATATAGCTCCTGACCATGTTGTTAATGCTTATTGTGCCTCTCGTTTTAGAAAAGGTTAGGAACCCCCACGCTAGAGGCCACATTCTACAACAGTGTTTCCTAACCAATAGTACACAGTGGGGCTGCAGACTCCTCTACAGCAGTGGTCCTCAACCCTGTCCTCAAGGCCCACCAACATGTCATGTTTTTTGGATCTCCAAATAGCCAGCTCTATTGCTCTGCAGCTGCACTAATTGCTCCACCTGTGCATCTTTGTGGAGATCTGCAAAACCTGGCCTGTTGGTGCGCCGTGAGGACAGGGTTGGGGACCACTGCTCTACTGTATATTTCAACCTGATTTGCTGCCATTTCTTCATTGCCCAGGTCTCAAGATTTGCTCCACTAAAACAAAACTGCTCCAACAAGGTGATGAAAACTATGTATGTTCATTTTTGGCTATTTGTGTCTTTTTAAGAGTTTTGAGTGGTTCTGCTAAGCCAGTGTTCCCCAGCCCTCTCCTCGAGATCCACCCACAGCTCATGTTTTGTGGATCTCCACATTGCTGCCTCCATAGCTCTGCTGCAGCACTAATTAATTAACCTGTGGATCTGTGTGGAGATCTGCAAAACCTGACCTCTTGGTGGCTCTCGTGGAGATAGTTGGGAAACACTGTGCCAGGTGCGTAACTTCAAGAGGTGCAACCGCACCGGGGCCCAGAAGGTCAAGGGCCCCATGATTGTTGCTCCTCCACATTATCAGACATGTGCTGCCTTGGCATAATTTAGAGAAATGACACATTGCTTTCAAAAATGTGAAATTTATTCTTCACTCTCACTTTTTAAACTACCTCTTGTCTCTCTTTTTCTACCTTATTTCAATCATTTGCTCTTTTTTTATCAATCCATCCTTTTCTCCCCTCTCTTTTCCATTCTCCATCCAACTCTGTCTCTGCCTTTTTGGTGTATCACTCTTTCTTCCCCATTCCCTGCATCTGCTTTTACATGCTCTGTCTCTCACATTCTTTTCAGGAGTATTTTCATTTACTTCCTTCTCCCACTTTCCTTTTATCACTCTTTCCCATGCTCTGCATCTCTCGTCCATTTTACCACCATCATTCTTCTCCCACCTTCTCTCCACTGGTCTGAATGAATGAGCGTGCATGTATGAATGTGTGTATACTGGTGGTGGTCTAACCATTCTGAAAATATACACAGGAGAACATAAAACTCAGAGCCGGCCTTAGAATGGACGGCGCCCTGTGCGAGACTACAGAATGGCTGACCTCTCAACACACTTCCACAATGGCCTACTGCCCCACATGGTTGCCGACAGCCCCCGGGGTTCCCCAGAAGCCCCCTGTGCATAACCTAGTGTGAGGAACAGGGCAAATATTATATGTCATTTTATTGCTGATGCCTGGCTCCCCCCTTTAAGTTTCTCTGTTCTTAGCAAATGTCACCCTTTATTTCCCCCTGTTTAAGTCTTTCTAGTCATAAACATCCACCTGAACTAATCTCCCCAGGAAGGAGAATTAGCATCTGTGAGTTGAGCCAAGCGCAGATCACAGACTCCCCGCTGATTCTCTCACACCTCTAGGCCAGAAAGGCCCTGCTGAGTCTAAAGCAGAGGCGACCTCTGGAGATAGTTCCCTCACATCAAACACCTTGGTCAGACAGTGAGGGCCAGGATCCTTCTTCGCTGGGGAGGTGTGATAGCATATGGTGCTTCAAAAGAATGGCCCAGGACCTGTGTCAGGGTGGAGGGGAAGAGATTGGGGCATAAAGGGGGATGACCCTGGGCCAGCGGTTGTCTTTCCTGGATGGAGGTTGTGCGGCATGCATGCTGGAGGTGCCCAAATTATGTATAAGCTCTTGACATACCCCCTTGTGGCAGTTCATCATCTTCACTACTCTACATCTGCATTTTAAGGTAACTCTGACTGTTGTATCTCTGTGTGTAACTCACTGTAACCTGTAACCCACTTCTCAGAACAACATTTGTATTCATTCCACCATACTCAAATGTTTGTGATCACTGCCTAGTGTGCTCATTGCATTAAAACCTTTATTTAACTTAAGTGATCTTTTTAGCCAAGAATCTGAGTGTCCGTAGGCTGCTAGACCTGGTAGTCCCGCTAGGTGGGTGAACGGACGGAGCTTTGGGAAAGCGGGCTTTGTGATCGAAGATCCCTGATTGTTAGTTGGATAACGTGACCCGTGGTTCCCTGACACCTGGAAACAAGCTTGATGCAGAGGTACCCACTTGCAGAAGCTTTCTCTAGCCATTGGCTGTTAGTTCACATGTGACCATCCATGTAGGGTGGTAAACTGGCAGATGGTGAGGAAGCAATGCAAAAGTGAGGGAATTCCTCCAGTATTAGGCATGATGCTTGGGGCGAGTGGACCAGAGTGCGGATTGGATGAAATCCTGGGCATGTGCTGAGGGATTGCTTGCAGTGTGGGTATTCTGACAATTCAAGATGGTTTCCCACAGTGAGGTGTCCCACTGTATTTTGGGGGCGTCGAGCAGGTGGGTACATTTGCACAGCACTCCATTGCCCATGGCGCCCTATGTAATGGCACACTCCCAAAGGCTGGCCCTAATAAAACTAGTCAGGGCCTGTCAGATATCTCCAACTGGGTCACAGAAAGCAAAAACAAACCTGAAGTTGTTCAAACTATGCCCATTAAATAATAACAGCGTAGTAGAGTACAAATAGGTGTATGGCCAATACCTCAAAGCAGGGCAGACTGTCCAATCCTGGATATTCTTCTATGTCTCCTGTCTTTACATTGAAGCATGCACCGTGCCAGGGACATCGCACCCGCTCCCCCGTAAGAAACCCTGCAGGTTAACACTTCACATTAATCCAGTGTATTTACTAGAGCAGTGAAACTGTAACAGATTTTTTGTCTTAAAGAAGAAGTCCAAGCATTTTGTAACACTCCACCCACCGCACTCTCCCACCTATGCTAAGCCCAATATGGACAATAACATAAAAAAACAACTCACTGGGGGGCAGAGATTCTGCACAGGAGCTGAAGCTAGGATCTTGAGTGACAGGTCAGTCACCGAAATTGTGCAGCAGTGTGACTGTACAGTGCGTCTGTCTGTCAAGTCCAACTGTCACTCAAGTGCACAGCTGCCATGTAGAGCCCCATCCACGCTGCCCTTTCAGCGTACTAAACTGCAAACCCCGGTCCAGACCATGTTGCAGAAATTCCAAGACCCTAGGGATAGAAAACGCCCTGCATTAATGCAAGGCCCTAACCTCACACCAATCAATATAAGACCTCCAAATCCTATAGTAGATGGCAGAGGAAGACTTCTTTCTAGCCCTAACCAGAGTCTGAATGACAGCATCAGAAAGACCTTCCTCCCTCAAGAGGGAGGTTTCCGCAACCACGCCGTCAAAGCCAGCGTTGGTAAATTGGGGTAGAACAGTGGACCCTGAGTGAATAGATCCGGCAGAAGGGGCAGAACTAACTGATCGTCTGCCAACCTTACCACGTCTGCGAACCAAACCTGTCTTGGCCACCTTGGAGCCACCAGGATTGCTGACGCGCCCTCTAGGGCCAGCTTGCGCACCACTTTGCCCACCAACGGAGGGAACAGGTACAGAAACCCCAGATCCCTCCAGTTCAGAGACATGGCATCTGCTGCCAGAGCCAGCGGATCCCGCGAGAGAGACAAAAATGCCGGAAGCTTGTGATTGTGACGAGAGGCAAAGAGGTCCACCTCCGGAGTCCCCCACCGGTGCCAAATCGACCAAAACACCTTGGGGCTGAGCGACCATTCCCCCGGCGAGATGACCCCCTGCTCAGGGAGTCCGCCTCCGTGTTCTCCACTCCCGGAATGTACACTGCCGAGATGCATGGGACATTGCCCTCTGCCCAATCCAGAATCAAAGACACTTCCCTGAAGGCACGCCTGCTGCAAGTCCCTCCCTGGTGATTGATGTAGGCGACCGCCGTCCGATTGTCCGACCGAACCTGAACCGGTAGTCCCCGCAACTGATGAGTCAAGTGAGCCAGAACCAACCTGATGGCTCTCAGCTCCAGAACATTGATGGGATCGTGAGCCTCCTGAGGCCCCCACAGTCCCTGAAACTGAAGATCCTTCCAAAATCCCCCCCAACCTGACAGGCTGGCATCCATGGTGACCATCTCCCAACGAGGGGTCACAAAGGACCTGCCCCTCGTCAGATTGCTCGGTTTCAGCCACCACCGAAGGGAACGCCGCACCCGGGGGGACATCAGAAAGGACTGATCCAATGACAGCGGGGGCCCGTCCCCGGCCGCCAAGAGATGGAGCTGGGGCGTCCATGTGTGAAACTGGGCAAAGGGAACCGCCTCGAACGATGCCACCATCAATCCCACCAGTCGCATCCCTAGCCGGATGGACGGGCGGTAGATGGATAGGAGACGCTGAGTCAATTCCTGAATCAGAAGAACCTTGGCTCGGGGGAGAAACACCCTGGCCTTAGAAGTATCCAGAGACGTTCCCAGGAACTCCACCACCCTGGAGGGAGTGAGGCAGGACTTGAGATAGTTGATCACCCAACCGAAACTCTCCAGAGTGGACACCACAGTCCTGGTATCCAGCTGCGCCTGACTGAAGGAAGACGCCATGATGAGAAGATCGTCCAGATAGGGCACGATGCGGATACCCCTGGCTCTGAGGATGGCCATCACTCCTACCAACACCTTGGTAAACATCCTTGGAGCCGAGGTGAGGCCAAACGGAGGAGCCACAAACTGAAAATATCGATTGTCCACGACAAACCTGAGGAATCTCTGGTGTGCCGGAAATATTGGAATATGCAGGTAAGCATCTTTGATGTCTATGGACGTCATGAAGTCCCCCTGACAAAGTGAGTGGATGGCTGAGCGCAGAGTTTCTATACGGAACTTCCTTCAGATCCAGGATGGGACGAACGGATCCGTCCTTCTTGGGCACCATGAACAAATTGGAATAGAAGCCCAGGCCCCGGTCTGAGAGGGGCACCGGACAGATGACAGCCATGTCCAAGAGACTTGCTACTGCCGCCCGAGGCCCCTGGGTGGCCAGAGGATCTGACAGCACCCGAGACCTGAAGAATCTGGGAGGGGGCCGGAACTCGAACTCCAGCTTGTAACCGGAAGACACCACTTCCTGAATCCACCTGTCCGAGACCTCTTGGACCCAGACCCGGGAGAAGAGTTGCAGCCGCCCCCCCCACCCGCAAGGGTGAGGGCACCCCCTCATTGCTGGGCCGGCTTGGCAGCGGCTCTAGGCTTGGAGCCCCAACTGTGTCCTGGACGGGCCCGACCCCTGCCCCTAAGCCAGGAATCACCTCTGGACGAAGGGAAGGCCGAACCCCTGCCAACTCTAGCCCCACGAAAGGACTGAGAGAAGGAAGCCGCCCCTCGAAAGGGGCGATGCTGCTTCTTACGCTGAGGTAACTTACCTCCCTTTGCCACCGAATCCAACTTTTCTCCAAAGAGCCGCAACCCCACAAAGAGAAGGGCCGTAAGTGACTTTTTGGACACAAAATCAGCCGCCCACTGGCGTAACCAAACCGACCACCGGATAGCTACAAGCAAGGCCGAAGTTCTGCTACACATGGCAAACTCCTCACTAGCCGGGTCAAGCCCGGAAGAGGTCAACAGTCCTAACAACCGACCTGGCAGCTACCAATAAAAGCGCTGGAGCACAAACCGGCCGCAAGGCCGACCCAACACTGGCAAAACCATGACAAGCCATCTGGTCAATGCGTTTATCCTCACCATCCTTGAGAGTAGTGCACTCTGGAGAATGCAGGATTGAGGAACTGGACAACCCCAAAACAGGAGCATTCTCCTCGGGGGGGGGGGGACGACCAGTGCTTCACCGCGTCTGCCGGAAAGGGATATTTTTTTGGACACCCGGAAGCAGAGTCGGCCTCTCCCATTCCTTGAGAATGATACCATCAAAATGCTTTTGATAAGGAAATTCCAAACGCGGCTTGGTTACCTCAAAGAACTCCCCCTTCAGCGGGGGAGCCACCTCAGGGGGAAAAATAGCCAGGACCTCAAACATATGAGCCAGGACCCTAGAGGTATCCACGGAATCCCCCTGGCCCTGCTCGGTATCAGCACCCACAAATGCTGGTCATCGGAGCCCTCAGACTCCTCATACAGTTCCCCTTCCTCACGCGGGGAGCAATCAGACCAATCCAGGGAGTCAAACTCCATATCAAGGGCCTGCGTAGCTGAATACAAATGTTTTCGCTTTGCCATGGCCTTTTTAGCAACGGCACTGGAAAACAATCTTTCAAGATTGGCCAATCTGGCACACACCTCAGATTGCGACTCCCCGCCAATGACCACATCACATGGGGTACGTGTCAAGCGAGGGGGAGACGGAGAGGAGACTGGCGGAGCAGAACCAGATGCCTAAGATCCGGAGATGCCGCGTAATAGACCGTTGCGCACAGGGTACACAAAGAAACACATCATCCCCCAAAAGGGATACCCCACACCCCAAACACAGCCTGGATTGCCCCAAGGGGGGCACAAGCCCAGTATCCGGGGAAGCCTCCATATGGTGATTTTTTTAAATATATATATATATATATATGTGTATATGTGTACAGTGCTCCGAGGGAATTACGCAGTAATGCAACCCGGGATGCCCCTTTAAGTCCTGAGTGGGAGGAATTTTTAAGCCAACTAAATTGACCCAGGGACCCTAGGACGGGAGAACCCCCCTTTAATAGGATAAATGGTCCACCTGGAACACACAAACAAAACACACAATCAGACCATGCTAGCAAATGTACTTAAAGAGTTAACAACAGAGCATCTGATGGGCCACAGGCCACTCACCCGACCTTCACCCCACCTGAGTACCGAACGCCTGCCCCCCGCCCATGCTAGGGTAGGGCCGAGGGACGGGGCAACCCAAACCGGGATCACCAAACACGGTTAGCTGCCTACCCCTTGTTATGGGGTCTCACGGCTCCTGAGCACCTAGGGTGCCATCTACCATTGCCCGGACCAGCAGCCTAGGCTGGGAGGCAAGTAACTTAAATAAAGGGATCCGGGCAGGAATAGAAGAATAGAGGGTCGGGAGTCATCCCGGCTACCTGCAAGGAGGAGACATCCATCTTCTGACTTGCTCGCCTCTGCAGAGATGAAAGACTGGGGAATGAGTGGGAGGTCCAAGGTATTTATGGGCCGGGAGGGTCTTACCTTTTTTTATTGACATCTCTGCAAGATCGCCATCTACAGGTCAGTATACCCACATGTAATGAATGACTTGAAGCGGGGTGTGTGACATACACTTTTGGGGTTTTGGTCCACTTTAACTGACATGAATTATGTGTAAATGAATTATCTAAAATCGAGGCTATCTTACAAGGTGGCTGATATCGCCACACACCCAGGTGGTTCTTTAGTACCCTTCTTTTCTAAATACCTTTATGACCTAGTAGATTAAACCTGTGGAAGAACACCAGACCCATTCTGATCAGCACTGGGTTTTTCGGCACCCACATTAGGCGGTGGTTTTTGGCGTATCACCTGCCAGTATGGCAGGCAGGTGGCTCCCCCCCCTACCCTTTGACTGTTCAAGGAACCCCTTAGCTTTTCACTGGAAATGTAAAAATTAAATGTTAAAATGTCCCCTTTGCAGGCTGTGCCATTCAGTAGCTGGAATAATGGCGAGGATTTCTTTGCACCATGCACATGTGCTGTGGAATCACCAGAAAGGTAGATTTTACAGCAATCCCAGAGAACACACACACAGAGTATCCCAAATCAGGCCCTGGAGTCTATTATACGCCAGATATATAGGCACCATAAGTATCCCGTCTCCCACCAAGACCAATTTGCTGTTAAGAATAAACTCAGCAGCAGCAGGGGATCATGAGTGACATAGTGTTCATCACCCAATCACAGCAACATATGTTGATACTTTAGGTTCACTTTGTATTTTGGCTTTAAATTTGCTAGATTACATATTATTCATTAGGTTATGTGGTCCATAAACTGTGTGCAATCATTTGTAGATCAGGAAAATAACTCAAGCTCAGCAAAGAGGTCACCAAAACTCCATTATATGTTTGCTTGTGAGGTTGAATTATCTGAAGGATGTGTGAACAGAGAAACGTGCTCCAATCGTGTATACACTATAATAAGTATGCACATTTAAAGTGGACCAAAACCCACGGAGATCGGCCTGGGTATCTATAAAACGGGATGCCCTGCTGTGTGAAACCCCCTAGGTTGCCTATGCACTTACCTTCTTTTCCAGTCCAATGGTGCATGTGAGAGCTGCGGCCATATCCCCGCTATCCCTCTGTAGCTGCCCCACGCATTTGTGAATGGCCGGCGCGGGCACCCTGCCTGTTAGATGGTAGCAGGGGATGCGACCATCAGTACGTCTCCCTTAGACGGAGGCTTAGACGATGGGATGTCAGTCAATGCGAGTGCGCTGATTGGACAAGCATCCGTGCATGAGCCGTAGGACGGGGAAGAGGTTTGTTTCGCCGACCTGTGGAGTTTCACACATCCCCGATTGGGGTGCCCCGGGGGTAAGGACTAAATCCCAGGATAATCAAAATCCTGGGTTTTGGTCTACTTTAATTGTGAATCATATAAAAATACATAATAATGCATAAAAAATAGTGCTCAAGAAAATGATGTGCTAAGTATACACAATCTGCTACAAATAAATAGACCCTATTGTACAGGGTAGACCATTTGTACAAGTAATAATAATTGTAACATATCATGTGATATGTATCGAAATCTAGAGCATAGAGAAATGTCCCTAGTGCATTCTATTTCCTGGCCACTAGGTGGCGTCAGGCGAATGCACAGGAGAACAGTAATTGTAAACACAATTAAACTGGACCTTCACCATGATTTATTGAAAAGCCCAAACCCTCAAAAAACTATTCCCCAGCATCTAAAGTTAATATATTTTAAGTTTTTAGTTGCTTACTTAGCGTCGCCATCTTGACTCAGAAGCATCACACTTACTGAGGAGAGGAGAGTGGGATAAAGTACAGGGGGTGGGTTATAGCTGTACTTTACTCAGACAGAGCAGAGCTGGGGTCAAGAAAAGGTCAGCAATCCCAGAATGCAGAGCAGCACAGTCAGAAGGCACTTCCTGTTTGCAGGCTGCCTGATGTTCCATGAGCCGCCATCTTGGATGTTTAAAGGCTCATAACCTGCAATAGATGCAGGTGGGATGATTTTTAATTTGAGCAATCTGTATGTACAGGGTGTGGGAAACATATGACTCTTATTCAGAGTGGAGGACCGCTTTAAATGCCCATAGATATTTTGTGATACAATGATAACAAACAGAATTATCAGCTTACAACTGAGCAGAGAAGATTCAGCCTTTCATCAGAGGATGGAAATACGCATTTGTCGCTTTGTCTACTTTGCTCTGCTCAATAGTAAGCTATTAAACCGGACCTTCAGCATGATTTAATGAAAAGCACAAACTCTTAAAAAAAACTATTCCCAGCATCTAAAATTAATATATTTTATATTAATGGGCGTGGCCAGGCCGGGGGAGGTGGAAGCGTCTCGGGCCTCGTAGACGGCGGGGGAGGAGTGGAGACGAAGAGGCGCGGGAGGAGGAAGAAGCCGAGAGTGCCTCAGAAGCACCACATACTGAAGAGATGAAAAGCACAGGGGGGGAGGTTATAGCTGTGCTTTGCACAGACAGAGCAGAGCTGGGGTCAGGAAAAGGTCAGCAATCCCAGAATGCAGAGCTGCATAGTGAGAAGACACTTCCTGCCTGCAGGCTCCAATGGACGCCATCTTGAATGTTAAAAGGTTCAGAAAACGCAATAGGTAGGATGATTTTTAATGTGGGCAATCTGTATGTACGGGGTATGGGAAACATACAAGATAGGCTCTTATTCAGAGTGAAAGTCCGGTTTAATTCTGTTATCAATTTATCACAAAAGATCAATGGGCATTTGATTGTCTTTATTTATTCATTCATTTAGGGTCCTCCTGTGCATTCGCCTGGAAATAGAATGCACTAGGTACTTTTCTCTATGCTCTGGATTTCGATATATATTTATCACATGAAATGTTACAATTATTATTACTTGTACAAATGGTCTACCCTGGACCATAGGGACTATGTATTTGTATCACATTGCGTATACTTAGATCATCATATTCTTGAGCACTTTTTTTATGTTATGCCAAACCAATGAAAGAAAAGTGCACCACCAATGTCGTATACTGAGCAAGCCAAAGACATAATCCATTAAATCTATAGGGGTAATGTGCTCAAAAAAATCCCACAAATTCTATCCAGACTCTACCCAAATTGTGTGGCTCCAGTACACACAAAGAAGCTGCACACTATGTTGGCACTATTCACCCCAGTAATTCAATGACAATAATTCATCCATCAAGACATATTTATTATATTAAAACCACATAACATACATCTTAAAACAAATCCATTGCGGGGGCATCCCATCTGAGCATAAATACACAATTCACTATAATAAAAGTGCGTGGGTCTCAAAAATCCATAACATTCTATGCTTTCAATTAGTAGTGTTAAAGTGGCATTTATAGTGCAAAATAAATACTGTGCTATTTTTTATGCAATATTATGTATTTTTATATGATTCACCATTAAATGTGCATACTTTACAATATACCCGTTTGGAGTGTGTCTCTCTGCTCTCACATCCTTCAAATAAGGTTTCACTTGGGGTCTGCATTAAGGAGGCTCCGAAGCATTTAACAGCACCTGGTATATTATTTTGATTAGCCTTTTCTAGACCTCTAGGGTGTGCAACTTTATCACAAAAATAAAAAAAATTAGCATTTAGCATTTACTACTTATTTCTAAAAACTGGATGAAAGCAAACAAGCAAAATCTCCCTATACTTCTAGGCAACACAGTTTTGAGCTTGCTAGTCCCCAAGTTTTAATCAGAAGTATACCGACCATCTTCTGCAATCTATGGCAAAGATCTGCCTGGCCTTTTTTTTTTTTGGGGGGGGGGGGGGGGGGTCTGATGGACATACACTCTGATTTTTATTTCTGAGGACTGAAATGATATTTGTTACATTCTTTTCAGTCTGGGGAAATTTAGCTCACATTTAGCTTAAAAAAGGGTCCACTGAGAGTCTATTGCCCAAGGTACTTTATGAACCTGGAGCCTGTCCTAATACTACTTTAGGCTACATTCACACCTATCCAGATTCCTCTGAATTTGTTAAAATGCTAAACAGGGGAGGTGCACAAATATTAAAAGAAAGCGCCAGGTGTGCTGGGTCACCATAGGCTAAACTTGAAAAATAGGGATATCAAATGATTCAAATCCCTTTTTTTCATTTAACTTGAGACCAGTGCATTAAATGGTATTATTTAATCACCAGCAGAGGACAGGATCACTCCTGTTCTGGATTTTAACTGTGTATTTGTCTATGTGTTGATTTTTTTCAATTAAAGATCTAGTGTATTTTATACCAGAGTGGTGCAGATCTCCCCATAGCCAACCTTTTAGCTCTGTCTGAGCACTAATTACTCCACCTGTGCAGAGATCTGCAAACATGGCTTGTTGGTGGGCCTTAAAGGGGTAGAATGGGAAACCTGGGTTTCCGTGACACGTACCTGCCCCCCCTTCGCAATCATAGAAAAATAGAAGGTTGACGGCAGAAGGAGACCATACGGTCCATCTAGTCTGCCCTTATGTGTATACTGTATGTACTCTTTATCTTAGGATAGATGTGTGTTTATCCCAGGCATGTTTAAATTCAGTAACTGTTGATTTTTCAACTACCTCTGCTGGATGTTTGTTTCAAGCATCTACTACTCTTTCTGTAAAATAATATTTTCTAACATTGCTCCTGATCTTCCCCCCGACTAGCTTCAGGTTATGCCCCCTTGTTCTATCATTAAGCTTCTTCTTAAAAACACTTCCCTCCTGAACCTTATTCAATCCTTTCACATATTTAAAGGTCTCCATCATGTCCCCCCTCTCCCTTCTTTCCTCCAGACTGTACAAATTAAGTTCTTTAAGTCTCTCCTGATAAGTTTTAAGTTTAAGTCCTTCCACCATTTTTGTTGCTCACCTTTGGACACGTTCTATTTGAATAATGTATTTTTGCAGGTAAGGTCTCCAGAACTCCACACAGTATTCTAGCTGTGGCCTCACCGGGGCTCTATACAGCAGCATCACAACCTCCCTCTTCCTACTGGTGATGCCTCGACCTATGCAGCCGAGCATCCTGCTTGCTTTTCCCACTGCCTGGCTACACTGTCCACTCATCTTGCAGCTATCAGTAATCAGTACCCTTAAATCTCTCTCCTCCGAGGTCCTGGCTAACACAGTACTGCCCATACGGTACTCAGAGCAGGGATTCCTTCTACCCAAGTGCATGATTTTACATTTAGAGACATTAAACTCTAGTTTCCACAGTTTTGACCATCTATCCAGTAAAGCTAAATCATTCTCCATGTTGCAGACACCTCCAGGAATATCCACCCTATTACTAACCTTTGTATCATCAGCAAACAGACAAACTTTTCCTACCAGGCCTTCTCCTATGTCACTTACAAATATATTAAAAAGAATGGGGCCCAGGACAGAGCCTTGCGGCACACCACTTGTAACTCGCCTTTGTTCAGATTGCACACCATTTACAACAACACTCTGATACCGATCCCTCAGCCAACTGGAAATCCACTGAATTATCCAGGGATTGAGTCCTACCTTCAATAACTTATCTATGAGCTCCTTATGTGGTACAGTGTCAAAGGCTTTGCTAAAATCCAGATAGGCGATATCCACAGCACCACCTTCATCTAACACTTTAGTGACATTGTCAAAGAAATCAATAAGATTGGTCTGACATGATCTGCCCTCAGTAATCATTCACAGTGATGCTTGCATGCCTTCTCCATTTACTTGAATGGCACACCTCCTACGATAGTGCTGGAACATCAGCTGCAGGGGATAGAAAGCAAGTATATCTTTGTTTTTAAAAAGCTTACCTTTACTTAAGGGAGCTCCATAGTGGGAACATTTGTTACCCACAGCACTGAATGCCCCATTACTCTTCACCAATAAAACACTGGCTCCTTGTACATCAAACTCCCTCATCCTGCAGAAAGAGAAATAGGTTAGTCGCTGCTGACCAAGAATACACTGCCTAGTTCACATTTATGTGACACGACTGCTGGAAGACCCTCTTTTAAACTGCCTACTTCAGTCAGAAAATATAAGTATGTTTGAAATCTGCACCAAAATGAGAAGCTGGCAATTCTTTCCCTGGCTATGTTCCTACAGTACCTACCCACCCAATGCTTCAATTGAACCCTGCCCCAGTGTACTCCTGGGCCAGAAGCAAGGCCACTGCTGGATGGTGGCGTTGGGATGAGCACATCCCTTCCTTCAGTCAATGGGGGGCTTGCTTGTGAGTAAAAGCAGTGGTGTGCACCAAAGCTGTCCAGAGAGAGCTTATCAAAACCAGAGCTGAAAGCGCTGAACAGACAAGCTCAGGGTGGCATGACTAAGTTGGATCTTTGACCCTGCATTTGCCTAATAACTTGCCTCCTATCTACCTGCTGCCCAGGCCCTGGTGCCCAGTATTGCTAGGTACACAACCCATGGTGTCCTACAGCCCAGCCTGTCCTTGGGTGGGCTTCAGTGAAGATCAGGACACTGTATAAACCCCTGGACCTCGCACATCTGGGTGTTCCACCTATTGGGCTCTACCAGCTTAGCTCATCACACAAAGCCTGGAGAGGAATAGGTGGCAGTGGATAAGGCAACAAGTACCATGAGATGTTTGTTCACAGAAGACAGAGATCAGGACTAGAGGACTATCAGTGGCAGTGGATAAGGTAGTGAGGATTGAAGAGGGATAGAGGACCCATTCCTGAAGCTGAAGAGGGTTATGTCATGTGACTCAGGAGCCCACATAAAATTGTAGCTGGCCCTAGGTGGGCTCCCTTAGAAATATAATGTCCATCAAAGACAGGGAACAGCAACCTACACTTATGTACAAACCCTCTAGGAGGAATACTCCTCGAACTTTACTCTCGTAATTGGTTTGAGTGGAGAGCAATTGTGTTGAAGATATTATGCAACAGCTTACAGCTTAGCTCAGTATGTGATCTGCATCTATATTGCTAGGTTAATGCAGATTATATTTATGACAGTAGATGGCGCTGTTACATATATCTCACATATATACACATATGTGTAGTCTCTGTTGTACATTCTCTGCATGTTATGTTTCCTGTACGACTTCTTATTCCTGTCTAGGTTATCCCCCATGTAAGGTGACCTTCTCTTACTTCACTTATGTTCCATTAAAGCCAGTTCCTGTTACACCAGAAATGTCTATCTGGATTTGACTCCGCTGCACCCAGCACTCACCCTCTGCAATAAATTGAGGTGGTGCTGTCACACTTACTGTAGGTCGACTTCAGCGCTACACAACACTTAAAATATCAGATAGTAAGCGGTGTGGGGTGTTTCTCTTACAATCTACTTACTCGCCATCTTTCATCTCTGATTCCTTACACAGCTCCTGGGTGAACATCTCATTGGCACTCATGGCGATTGTTTTTTAGCTGCAAAATAAATACACATCATTGAATAAAAATCAGCTACACAACCAAGATTAAATCATAGTGTGAATGTAAGCTCTGTGCACATACATTTTCAGCATACCACAATGCCCAGAAATCCCAGAGTACCCCGGTTCTCTAGCTTAGGGATTGTAATTAGCTTGAATTAATTTGAAGGCGGAGTCTCCATGATTTGGAAACAAAAATAGATGAGGAGCTGACCTAGCACCACTTTAACGTGCATTTAAAGAAGAACAACACATTTCACTTGCCCACGAGCTGTTCCTCTGTGTGGCGGCATCCCGAATTAGGATACCCCTGTGTGTACCCCCCCAGGTCACCCCGTTTTACTCACCTTCCTTCCACTCTCCCGGCGAAGACTTGGGCGAGAGCGTCGAGCGCCACCTCCGCCATTTCAGAAAGGCCAGGCGTGTGCACGGCTAGAGGTGAGCGGGGATGCGACTGGAGAGCACAGACGCGAGGTCAGTCACACAGAGAGGCATCCCAATTCGTGATGCCCCAAGGAGAGCAACCTGTACGGACCCTGGAGTCTTTTAGACTCCAGGATCTACGATGTTTCTCTTTAATAAGCCATTTTATTATGCTGGTGAAAAAACAAAGTCAACTATATAAAATTCTATAATCTTTACAGATTAATATAAGGTTTGATTATAAAAATGAGTAGAATACCTACTTTGTATAGGGGGTGGTGCTGCTTTCAGCATGTCAGCATGCACCTCAACTAAGTGCTTTATTACTAAACCCAATATATTTATTTATTTATTTTTATTTATACGAGTGCTCATTATGTGAACAGTTGGAGGGCTCCTCTGCTGGTCGTCCACTCTTTGTAACTGGTCGGTGGACAGAACTCCGCCCCTACCAGTTGTATTCACTATGTATAGAGGGGTGTGCAAGGCACTGCCTTCTGTGATCACACTGTGTTCGAGCTGATTAGGGGAGAGGGAAAGTCTTCTGCTTTTAGCTCATCGCTGGACTGGCTGACTAGGGGATAAGGTGAATATTGCATGCTAGTTTTTTTGCGCTACATATGTTCCAAAAAAATGCATGTGAAAAGTGAATTCTCAGATTTTTTTGTTTAAAGTGGACCAAGACCCACCACGATCGGTCCGAGAATCTATAAGAATACCAGGATGATCGATTCCGCCACCCGGAGCATTTAAAATCAGGATGCCCTGCTGTGTGAAACCCCCCCAGGCCGCCCCATACGCTTACCCTCTTTCCCAGGCGAGCCGCATCCCTGCTATCCCTTTAGCAGGGCGCATGCCCATGCCAGGCATTTGTGAATGGCCGCCGTGGGCCCACTCCCTGTAAGAGGGTAGCGGGGGATGCGGCAGCGGCTCGCACATGCGCCGTTGGACAGGGATAGAAGGTAAACGTATGGAGGGACCTGGGGGGGTTCACACAGAGGGACATCATGATTTTGTATGCCCTGCTCGGAGCCGATGGCCTTAGACGAAGGCTTAGGCAACGTGACATGCCAATTGGACGAGGGGCCGCGCATGTGTCGTAGGAGAGGCGAGTTGGCTTCGGCAATCTGGGGGGTTTCATGCAGCGGGACCAAAACCTGGGATAGTCAAAATCCTGGGTTTTGGTCCACTTTAAAATCAAAAGCAGAGCATTAGGAAAACAGTGTCTAAATAGTGTTGGTAGAACAGACAGCAAAGACAAAATACTTACTCTGAAGGGGTTAATAGAAAAGAGCGAGCAGCTATTTATCGCTTGTGTTTCTTCATTTTACAGCTCTGACAATAGTGGAAGGGTAATGCTATAGGTGTGACGTCTATAGGGAACAAAAGTAATCGGCTCTCATTTCACTCATAGGAATGGCTCACACCCGTGACACTGCAGGAAACCCGGCTTACCCTTTCTCCACCTATGTGGCCAAACAGTGTAATCTCTGGAAGGGTGAAGCACATTTATCAGAACTTTTCCAAGAAATGTTTGCTGTAGCCAGAAAGATTGCTTTTCAATATGCTCACAATACACCCAATACACCCCATTGCATGCTTTTAATGATTATTTAGAGGATGCCTGCACCAGCATTATAGGATAGTTTACAGCAGCCTCTAAGCTCCTGGGCCTCCAGCATTACAGATAGCAGGGCATACTGGTGCTTATAGTTCTAGATATCCAACATTAGCAAAGACAGATTTACATGCTCATAGACTCAGATGCTTCATACAAATGGGGAAATGCACACTAATGGGGGAATTACACTTCTTAAAGTGGAACAAAACCCAGCACAGCTGGCCCTGGAATTTCTGGTCCTTCCCCAGGGCATCCCAATGGATATCCTCTGTGTGAAACCCCCCCATTCACCTGTAACAGCTTACTTTTGATCAGTCCAACTGCACATGCACAGGCTTTCATCCAATCAGAGTTGTTTGCCGTGCCTATATCGTTCACGGCTCTGATCTTCTGCAATAGGGAGCACAAGCCGGCCCATGCCCAGCAGCACACGTCTGAATGGCTGGGGTGGGACCTCGCATACAGCCCAAAGATGCAGGGATGCGGGTGCTCTTGCTTCCCATTGCAGAAAGGTAGAGCCTTTGCCGAATTACATAGGCACGGCAAACGTCTCTAATTGGACAAGAGCCAGTGCATGCGATATTGGACTGGAAAGAGGTGATTTTTACTGAACGAACTTGGGGGTTTCACACAGCGGTGCACAGAACCAAATCCAGGATAGTCAAAACCCCAGTTTTTTTTCCAGCTTAAAACAAATGTATAGTCAGAACAGAGCTTCGCTGTCATCCTGAAAGAGAAACAAACCCAGATTTTCACCATCCTGGTGTTCCTACTGCTCGCCCGCTGTGTGTAGCATGCAAATTACCCAAAGGATGTCACTGTCTTAATTGATGTTTTTATCCGAATTGGAATAAATGTGATGTTTTCAACTGAACCCTGGAAAGTTGGAATCAAAAATGGTCTCTATGGCCTTGATTTTCATTGTCTTCCTAGCTGGCGATTCAATAACAGCGACATTCTCTATCTTTTGAATTTTACTACCATATTTACTACCATGAGAGTTTTTTTCAACTCTTATTGAATTGAGGCCAAAGAAACAGAAATATTTCTAGAGTTAAAGTGGACCAAAAATCAGAGAAAAAAGCCCTACTTACTTGCCTTCTGGACACAGGTCCGGATGCTCCCGCAGCCCACAGCCGACTACTATGCTGCTGCTTTTGTCAGCCACTTCCTGGTTCATGTAGTGCGGTAAAACCCTGCTGCATGGACCCCGTATGAAGCTGCGGATCGGTGGCCGGTCACCGGCCAGCAGTCCGCAGCTTTAGCTAAAGGTCCCATGCCAAAGCTCCAGCACCAGAGCTCCTGGGAGCCAGCGACCTGGTAAGGTGAGTAGGTAATCAATAAGCATGCAGCGGTTTGCATTCTTTTTAATTACCTTGTTTTTTTATGTTTTAAAGTAAAATTTAAAAAAAAATTTAGACTTTCACACCGCTTTAATAATAAAATTACACTCCAGCATGGCATGGGGATATACTTGGTTTCAAAAAAGACACCATGGGGTCCATTAATAGCCAGGTAAGAATTCTCACTTTTTTTTGAGAGAAAACTGCTATTGACTTTCATCATCTACCTTAGGACTGATTCAGAGCCAGGTGAAAATTTGCACCCGGTAGACAATGAAAGTGAATGGCAGTTTTCTAAAAAAAAAAAAAAAAAAAAAGTAGTGAGAATTCTCAAGTGACCCTGAATCGACCTCCCATAAGTTCAAACAAGTTAGCAAATGGCACAGTTCTTATTATTGTATTATTAAAGTAATATTGAAGATATTTCATATGTGAATGACAGCAGAAGTGGACCAAAACCCACGCCAATCGACCCGCTGATCGATTCCCTCTCCCCCAGGCATCCGAAATCAGAATACCCCACTGCATACACTTACCTTGTTTCCCAGTCCAACGACGCATGCGTGAGCCGCGGCCGCATCCCCGCTATCCCTCTAGCAGGACATTTGTGAATGGCCATTGTGGGCACGCTCCCTGTTACAGGGAAGTGGGGGATGCGGCCACCAGTGCGCTCGGACTTAGATGATGTCCTGCGGCTTTGAGCGGCCACGCATGAGCCGTAGGACAGGGAAGAGGTGAGTTGGCATCGACGATCTGGGGGGTTTCACACAGCGGGGCACCTCCGATCAGGTTGCTCCGGGCGAAAGGACCAAAACCCAGGATAGTCAAAATCCTGAGTTTTGGTCCCCTTTAAGCAAGCAGGCTGCACACATGGTGGATCTCAGTAGCAGCAGCTGAGCTCTTTACCTTTTTGTCTTGAGCAAGTATCGTTGACAGCATACTGAAATGAACAAAGGACTGATTATACTTCTACTACTGTTCTATCCACAAGACAAATGCAGTTACTTGAAAATCAAGTCCTGAGCAGTCACTCGGTAAAGAGAGAAGTACTTAACATAATCAAATGTTAAACAATTGTACTTACCTCTACTCAGAAAGAAAGGCCAGAACTCCGCAAACTGACTGCGCTTGCACAGGACTGAGCTCCTGGTACAGTTACACTGTCACTGATGCAGGCTGTCCTTGTGTTTACAGACACAAAATTTCACACACTGCCAATAAAAGAGCTCTACACATCCACCAATCATAAGCCTGAACTAGTCTGTTACTAGGCAACCACCCCACCCTCCCGCTCACACATGGGAATGATAGTGCTGCTGGAGTCATGAACAGGTTTGCTGACTCATATGAATCATCACATATATATTACATAAAGTTTGTGTCTACTTCATTGTAAGTATTATGCAGCATATACAGAGTCTGATCTGCATGCATTGCATTATTCTGATCAGCAGCAGCCTATTAAATCATGATTAAGGAAAAGAAATATACACATTTGAAGAATTTCAAGAAAACCTGTCAGAAAGACAACTAATCCAGACCGAAACGCATTACTGGAGATTTTACTGCTGAAAATGTAATGGTATTTGCCAACTGATCACTTATTTTGATACTCACGTTCTTGCCTAGGCAAAGCAGCTCAATTTGTGCCTAATGCATACAGTGAAATCAGGGGTGAACCTAGCCTTCCTGACACATAAGGTGAAATATACAAAGACGCCCCTCCACTCTTCAACAGAGCAATGCAGGGGGCAGGGTTTGGAGGCGGGGCCCTGGGTGCTGAGCCACCAATAATTGACTTAAAGAGGACCAATGCCCTTGCGGCGCGGGTGTTGGTGTCCATCGCTATATCCACCCACTCTGTGAGGAGCATCCAAAATGCTGAGGCCCCCCTGCACATAACCCCCAGAACGCCCATAACTCTTACCCCAACCTCGGTCCACTGATGGGAATCCAACCAGTGATTGGCTGCCTGGTGCTAACATGGCTAGCAAGCGCCGAATGTCCTGTCCAATTGCGGCGCTGGATTCCAGTCGGTGGACCAAGGTTAAGGTTATATTTACGGGTGTTCTTGGGGGGTTATGTGCGGGGGGCTCCAGCATTCTGATTGCCCCTCCGCCAGCCTGTCATATAGCAGCGGGGAACAACAGCCACGTCGCACAGGTGTTGATCCACTTTATATGCTGCAGTGCGAGTAAAAAAAATTATATTTAAATTAAAAATAAAAAGTACGTTGATTGCTGTCCCCTCTGTAGTGCTGCCTGAGGTGGTTGCATCACATTACAGGTGCACCACCTTAGAATAAATCACTGCCTCAAGCCAAGTGAAATCTGAAAAACTCAGGACCAGATAAAAGTCACACTGACGTTTCATTTGATGCTCCAGTTATATAGTCGTTTATTTAAAGAATATTTATGGGATTAGTATAGAAGAGTACTAAATAACATTTTTTTGCATTATAGGCATGACATTTTGTACAATATTTAAAATAAATTTAAACAGCCCTAATTGTTCAATCCAACACAAAAGACTGTGGGACTGGCACAAAGGCTATCACTCCAAAATTGCCACACAAGACAATTTTATTGAGGTATGAAACGTGATTTGTGGCACATGATTTAAATGCATTCCATGACAATATAAAACACATATACTGTGAGTTAAAATATATACGGGGGCCCTCTTATGCAGCCCACTCAGCCACACAGACAGCCACACTCTTCCCCGGCTCTTCACCGTGCTGACGGCCAAGAACAGAAAAGCTCTATGGTGTTGTGTGCCGACAACTAGATGATAATATAGGCTGATCCTCGCACTTTGTATCCCATAGCAGCAATATTTAAATGTCGCTGGGCAAAGTCTCCATGTCACTGCCAAATTGCCTCTTAGTGCTTTTCCTTGACTTCCCCCACTGTAATGTGTTAGTACATGCGCACATCAACTCAAAAGCGCTTCCCATGCAACACAGTGACTTATCTGTCTCAGGGTTTTTTTTCCGGCCGGGGCGGGTTTCATCATTCTACATGCTGCTGTGTGAGCGGCCGCAGGCGAGACTTCCAGGGAGAATGGGCATGAAGGGGCCGGCCGACACGTGTTTCGCCCCCACCCACCGGAGCTTCGTCAGGGTAAAGGGCGGCTGCACCACTCGTCATTCTATGCTGCACAGGTTCCTCCCTCAAGCAATCCGTCCTCCAACCATGCTCTCCGCTCAGCCACCATCATATTACTCATCGCCTGAGGCCCGAACCAATCATCCAAGCGGGTCCTCAGCTGTGGTAGCGTCATTGTGATTAAAGCGAGAGACAGACTACGGGTCCCAGCAAGTCTGCAGCGTTACATGCAGACTGTTAGCCCGAGTGGACTTCTTCATTTGGCGGCAGCAGGGCCCTCGTAACCAACGCTACATATATAGTAACACGACAATCAGGTGGCAATTTTGAAAGGATTTTTTCCAAAGCGGCCATTAATTCTTCTGCTGCGTCCTTACTTAGCCCAAAGCCCAGTATCTGAACACTTCAGGATTTGTCATCAGGGGAATCCACGGGGACTCAAAGCTTGCGGCATATTTGTCTTAAAAAGGGAAGGTAGGAGAGGATTTTGGGACAAACATATTACTCCAGCAAGAGTCACACCTGGTATTTGAACTAGGCACTCTTGCCCCCAATGGTCTGAATACGGATCTAGGGTTGAGTGCCTTCCTCTAGTCCCCTTCCCTCTCCCTTCTTCCCCATTCTTGTGAGATCTTGGGGTGGTAGATAGGGTATGAGGAGACCCTTTAAGGAAAGGGGCATGTAGGCCCAAAGTTGTGGACCCGTGTGTATATTATCTATAAGTAAGTCCGATGTATGAGCTTAGATTCATTTGTTGGAGCAAAGTTCTGCCCTCATCTGCTGGTGTATAATATAGAGTGCAACTTACATTTGAGATAGAAGATATGTATTCAGCCTTATTTTAATTCTTATATTTTTTTCTAATTTTCAATTTTTTGGTTTTACTTTGACCCTGCTTTTTCCTGTTGCTGCATTGATATATAAAACATAAAGTAGATTATACTTACCTGGCCTCGTCCTGCTATGAAGAGGGTTCTTCTCTACTGGATGGATGTGTATGCGAGTGAGAAAATGCGGTGTTAATGTGACCTGCTGCATAGGAATGGTCTAAGTAAGGACGCAGCAGAAGAATTAATGGCCGCTTTGGAAAAAATCCTTTCAAAATTGCCACCTGACTGTTGTGTTACTATATATGTAGCGTTGGTTACGAGGGCCCTGCTATTTGCAGCCAAATGAAGAAGTCCACTCGGGCTAACAGTCTGCATGTAATGCTGCAGACTTGCTGGGACCCATAGTCCATCTCTCGCTATAATCACAATGACGCTTCCACAGCTGAAGACCCGCTTGGATGATTGGTTCGGGCCTCAGGCGATGATTAATATGATGGTGGCTGAGTGGAGAGCATGATTGGAGGACGGATTGCTTGAGGGAGGAACCTGGGGATAGGCTAATGTATACTACACAATACATTTTGTATTGTGCATTTGCTTTGCATTTGACTAGATTTTAGGGGGTGCCGGCAACCACATGACCGTGGCGGACAATCATAGTAGTGGATAACCCCGGGGAGCTGAGAAGAAAGGGTAAAGATTCCTCTCGTTTTTGCCGTTATTGTGCAGAGTGGCATCGGGAATTGAGGTGCCTTCTTGTACCCGGAACTGGGTGTTGTTCCGTTTTAAGGACAATACCAGATTTATTGACATAGCCTACTATTTTCACATTACAGAGTGAAAATTCTGCCTTAGGATTAAAGGATTAGATCTGATCAGGTGCAGGACAATTTACAGCCTGGATTTGCAGTGCTTATTGTGCTTTAATGAGGAAATTAGTAATTGAGTGAAATGAGTGATGAGTAAATGGAATAATCCCTCGTTTTACATTTCCACTAGAATGTGGTTCTGCTGATTGAGATACTGATTTCGATCATCTATCCCACTGTGAATTGTTCAGGTTTCTGCCAAAATTTGTGTATCTGGAAACTCCAGATTAAACAATTTTTTTTGCAAGTGGTCTTAATTTGAGAAAAATACTGACAAGAGTGAGCAACCTATCAGAAAAGAAGCATTATACAATTACATATGTAGAGTTTGGATCAGTTACTACATTTTAGGTGTCAGATTCTGAAGAATTCTGTAGGACCTTGGCAGGGGTCTCCCAACCTGTAGTTTAGGATCAACGTGTTTTGGGAACCACTATGATGTGGCCCACAGGTTAGACTGGACTTGAAGTCTAGCTGTCACGTACCTTATTGGAGACCAGGTTGAAGGAGATACAGACAGCTCCCAGCAATACCCCCCGTGGCTTACCCCGAGGATGGATACTAGGCAAACTCTGCAGAGGGGAAGGCTGCAGTGTCAAATAGGAAGGTGCTGCAGAATCAGGAGCACCAAGCAGGGAGATCTGGAAGACAAGGGAGGTTAGGGCTGACTGTTCCTGGAGGGAGCCAACAATGAGTAGTTGATGAAGTGCTACCCCATGCACAGGTTCCATCGTGAGGAGTCTGCCAGCAGGTCTGATTTTTGCCAGAGCCTTCTGCAAGGAGGAACGGACTGCTCTGCAGAAAAGCCAGGGTCCCACTACTGTTACCAATGGCCAGTAAGCCCAGAGTCCACAATGGGAAAAGTCCAGTTCAGTTGTTGGGGAAAAATACAATTCTGTGATTACTCACCTGTAAAATTGTTTTTACGGTGTACAGCATGGCTTGCTTCATTTCAATTCTTTACATGTGGGTAATCCGCCACAGGTGGCGCAATCGACTGCAGGAAGACTTGTGGCCCCTCCCAGAATTACCCAGAAGACCCCCGTGTTTGAAAGCAGTAATGCAAGAAGTCGGGAGGCAAGGACCATGTTAGTAAAACACAGCCCACTAAAAGGAAACTCTCTCAACAAAAATCACCATAACAAGGCAAAAGAGAACAACGATAACAAGGGTGGGATGAAGCAAGCCGTGCAGTACAATTCTACAGGTGAGTAATCACAGAATTGTATTTTTCCAGGTGTGTTTCCGGCTTGCTTCATTTCAATTCTTTACATGTGGGATATCCAACAGCAGTGTCCAAAAAAAAGGGTGGGATCCCCAGAGAGCAATGGCAGGCGGTTCAAGGGGTTCCTTCCCCTTAGCAGAGTATGCTTGCACCACCGCCTGTCTAATCCACTTACTGATAGTGGATTTGGCTGGAGGCAAGCCCTTCCTAGGTCCAGAAGGAAGGACAAAAAGAGAATCAGACTTTCGAAATGACTCAGTGGCGACCAAATAATACTTGAGTGCCCTGACCACATCCAGAGAATGAAGGTTCCGTTCCTTGGAATTAGCAGGGGCAGGACAATAGGAAGGTAAGACAATGTCCTCATTGCGATGAAAGGCAGAAACAACCTTGGGCAAGAATTCCGGCCTAAGACGGAACATTACTTATCCTGATGCTGCTCAAAATAAGGAGGTTTGATGGAAAGCGCCGCCAGCTCAGAGACACGACGCACCGAAGTGATAGCAACCAAAAAGGCCGCCTTAATAGTCAGAATAGAAAGAGCAGCATCGCACAGGGGCTCGAAGGGGGGACCCTGAAGAGCAGAAAGCACCAAGTTAAAATCCCACACCGTTAGCAGAGGCTTACGCGGTGGACGTACACGAGTGACTCCCTGGAAAAAGGTTTTGACAAGCCTATGATTAGTGAAAGATCTTTGGAAAAAAATTGCCAGAAACTTGTCCCTTGAGGGTACTCAGTTGTAGACCCGATTCTAGACCGTGTTGAAGAAACTCCAGAATCCTGGAATGGGAGAAGGTGCGGCAAGGGAAGGCCTTAGACTCACACCAGGAAATGTAAGCGTGCCAGACCCTGTAATAAATCATAGAAGAGGATTTTTTCCAAGTCTGAATCATAGTACTGACGACCGAAGCCGGCAAACCCTTATTCATCAGGATGGAGGTTTCAGCAGCCAAGCCGTCAAAGCCAGCGTTTGTAAATTGGGGTGGCGCAGCTGTCCCTGAGTGAGGAGCTCTGGAACGTCGGGCAGGACGTACTGATCCACCGCCATCTGGACGACGTCTGCAAACCATACCCTCCTCGGCCAGCAGGGGGGCAACTAGGATGGTCGGTACCCCCTCCTGGGCTATCTTGCGCAGCACATGACCCAGGGAAAGGAGGAAAGACATAAAGGAGTCAAAACTCCTTCCAAGGAAGTGCCAGTGCGTCCGTGGCGAAGGCCAGAGGATCTCTTGACAGGGATACGAATCTCGGAAGCTTGTGAATGTGACGGGACGCAAACAGGTCCACGTCCGGCTGACCCCAGCGGCGACACAGGGCATGAAAGATCTTGTTGTCGAGAGACCATTCCCCTAGGCGAGACGTCCCTCTGCTCAGGGCATCTGCCTCCTGGTTCTCTACCCCGGGGATGTAAACCGCTGAGATGGAGGGAACCATCTCCTCCGCCCAAGACAATATCAGAGACACTTCCTTGAGGGGATGTTACCGAAGAAGGAGAGAGAGAAGACTTGGGATAATTGATTACCCAACCGAAGGACTCGAGGGTGGACACTACCATCCGAGTATCCCTCTCTGCCTGATGCAAAGAAGGAGCTGCAATCAAAAGGTCATCCAAGTAAGGAAGAACGCGAATGCCCTGGCTCCTCAGAAGGGCCATGACACCCGTTAGCACCTTGGTGAACACCCGGGGGGCTGAGGTGATGCCAAACAGCAAGGCCACAAACTGGTAGTGTTGATCCCCCAGAGCGAACCTCAGGAACCTCTGGTGTCCCAGGAAGACAGGAACGTGCAGATAGGCATCCTTGATGCCCACAGTGGTCATGAAATTCCCTGGCCAAAGAGAGCTCACCACCGACCGTAAGGTCTCCATGTGGAAGTGTTTGAACCTGACAAATCTGTTGAGACCCTTTAGTTTCAGGATGGGTCTCAGGGAACCGTCCTTCTTGGGCACCGTGAACAGGTTGGAGTAGAACCCCACCTCCGTTCTTGAAGAGGCACATGGCAAACCACTCCTGATGACAGAAGATGTTAAATGGCCAGCCTCGGGCCCTGCGCCATCACAGGATTTTGGGAGATCCGGGACCGAATGAATCTTGGGGGAATGAATCTTGTATCCAGAGGACACCACCTCCTGAATCCACCGGTCCGAGACGTGTTGCCTCCAGATGTGAGCAAAGAGCCGAAGCCGTCCCCCCAACCTTGCTGGGTGAGGGAGTCCCCTCATGCCTGAGGGGCCTTGGAAGGGGGCTTAGGCTTGGATCCCCAGGCAAGGCCGGGACAACCTCGGGCTCTACCTTGCCCCCATGAGTCTCTGCGGCCACCAGAAAAGGAAGATCCTCATCCTCCCCGAGAGGGACGAAAGGAAGAAGAGCTCCGAAAAGGCCGTACCTGCTTCTGACGTTGAGGAAGTCTCCTGTCCCGAACAGCCAAAGTCCCAGGAAGGGAACACCTGAGAGAGCTTTTTTGGCGGCAGCATTCGCTGCCCACTGTCATAACCAGATAGAGCCCTACAGCGCGACCATAGCAGCCGAAGCCCTACCACCAAACGGACGGCTGCATCCATGGCCGATATAACAAAGGCAAGGAAGTCCATACAAGCCAAAAGCTCCCCATACTCCTCCGCTCGCTCCTCTGAAAGGGGATACCGTCTGTCCAGACCCCTAGGCACCGACGGCAACCTCTTAGGCTTCTCCCATTCCTTAAAAACCATCTTAGAGAAGTGGCCTTGTTCAGGAAAGACAAGGCGCTTTCTCTCCAGCCGAAAAAGGTCCCCCTGTTTCTTCTTGGCCACCTTAGGAGGAACAATGTGCAGAGTATCAAGTACCGCCGACAACAGCTGCTCAGTATCATCCTGGGGCCATCCTCGTCATTGGCAAAAATGGTGTGAGCCGGCTCCAAATGCCTCTTCCTAATCTTGGCCTTGCCAGCGGCCGAACACGCCAACTGACGCTCAATGCTAACCAGTCTGAGCTCAAAATTACTACGAGAGTCCCTGCTGGCCTCCCCCTCACTAGGGGCCAGAAGCAGGCGCGGGGGAGTCAGCGAGGCCGGAGGAGCAATGGGACTGGGGCCGGCAACACTCGCCCCATCCTGATCCGCAATAGCACTCTGGGCGCAGGGCACACAAACCACATTGCGACCACTCAGCGGGCATGTACCACACACAAGACAAAGCTTAGCAAGTCCTGGGGGGTTCCCAAGCCCGCTCCTCCCAGAAGCCTCTATTATGGTGATTATGCTAAGAAATACGGGTCTCAAGGCACTAAGACGGCCCAGAACCGTACAGAAAAAAACCCCAATTTGACTCTCAGCACCCTAACCCACAAGGCAGGAAAGGGTGGGGGGGGGGGGGGGGGGTGTATGGACCGGGAGGAACCACAAGAATCTCAATATGGGACTCTGAAAGACACAAAAGGGAGCAGATAAGTGCCCCACAGCGCATGCACAGCCAATATAAAACACAATAATAAAGGTACCAACAAGAAAAGACCGGACTCACGGACCAAAAGGGAGCCAGTTGAAGAGCCTGGGAAGAGCCTGTGCAGCCTGTCAGCAGGCCAAGGAGCGACGGCGTGAGGTAAAAACGTGAACTTTACCTCAGGAAACTCTGTGAGGAGAGTGGCGCCGGCCTGCCCAAGCAGCATCTCAAGGGGTGGGCCGCCTCAAGGGGTGGGAGCCAGTTGAAGAGCCTCGGAAGAGCCTGTGCAGCCTCTCAGCAGACCAAGGAGCGACGGCGTGAGGTAAAAATGGGAACTTTACCTCAGGAAACTCTGTGAGGAGAGTGGCGCCGGCCTGCCCAAGCAGCACCTCAAGTCCCCCCCAGCCCCCCCCCCCGACGCCATAACGTAGAGGAGGCAAGAGGAGCAGGAGCGGGGAAGGTAAGTATATTGTAGGTAAGAAATGTGAGAAAAACACACACAGCATAAAATGCACAAGAATAAAGCATGTGGGACACATAATGAAAAGGGAAAAAGGGTGGTTCCTACCCTTCCCCCGCCTATAGGCTCACCATAGCCTATGGCCTGCGGCCCAGAGCGTTCCCCTACCTGCATCCACAGCCATGGCTGGGAGGCAAGAAGGGTCCCGGAAGCAAGTGGGAATAGGGCTTGAAGGGGCCGATGGGCTAGTAATGCCCCGCTTAACTGCGAAGTCCATGGAGAGAGAGAAAGAGACTATCTTCGCAGTCAGACTGCAGGAGAAGACTGGGGTCTTCAGGGTAATTCTGGTCCTTTTATGGGCCGGGAGGGGCCACAAGTCTTCCTGCAGTCGACTGCGCCACCTGTGGCGGATTACCCACATGTAAAGAATTGAAATGAAGCAAGCCATGCTGTACACCTGGAAAAGTGATACAAGATCCAGAGAGTCCAGAGAGCCCGAAAGGGCAGTCATCCAAGCCATACCTCTCTCAGCAGCTTTCTGGGTTTCCCAGCCTGTCATAGGACACTTGAATCAAATTTCTGTTATGTGCAGAGGATCGAAGCAGGGGTGTGCTAAATCAGCACTCTTCTCCGTCTACCAGATTCTGACTCTTGAGACTGGATGGAAAGGTTATTGATGGGCCAGAAGTGGATTCATGCTAACTCTGCTTATTCATTTTGGGGGCTTGGGAATCCATTTGTTCTCTGAATATTAGGGGAGGGAGGAGGATGTGCATGCACAGTGAACTCTTATGTTTAATGTTTTCAAGTGCGTTACTGCATTGTTATTTGGCAGTGTCTCCAGTTGTTTCCTGTTCTATAAGGGTTAAATGAAAACAACCATGTTTTAGGGGCTTCCGAGTGGGAAACCCTAAACCAACCGAGTGATGGGGGTGATGGGCATGGCAGTGGTGGGGTTTAGGGATGGCTTATTTACATTCTTTTGAGAAACAAACATCCACAGCATTCTATGCTACTCGGGTGTGTAAGTAAGTGTAGCCCGGCCCCTGATCACAGGCTCCAGGGATCCTCAGTCCATAAAAGATGTTGGTCAGAGCAGTTGTAAACCAGGTAGACATCCTGCATTTGGTGGGACAGCTTTCCCATACCCCCCAACAGCCCACATTTCAGTGGGAAAATCGCACTTCCGTCCATTTGTCCTGGAGTCCCGCGCCGTCACCTTGCCCCTAGTCTCTGTTGCCGGTCTCTGAAGCCTAGCAGCCATTCTCCACCACCTGCAGCCTTTCTCCATCACCCAGCCGCCGTCGCTGCTCTCCTCCATGTTTTTTTTTTTCCTTCAGCTTTCCTTGGCTGATGAGGTAAGAGCGTGGGGAAGGATGTTATGTGGTTGAGTGTGTGTGCCATACATGTGTGCAGGGATGCCTCTCACTGGCTGCTAATGAGGGATGCCCCTTACTGGCTGTAATGAGGGATGCCCCTCACTGTAATGGAGGAATGCCCCTCACTGTAATGGAGGGATGCCCCTCATTGGCTGTAATGAGGGATGCCCCTCACTGTAATGGAGGAATGCCCCTCACTGTAATGGAGGAATGCCCCTCACTGTAATGGAGGGATGCCCCTCATTGGCTGTAATGAGGGATGCCCCTCACTGGCTGGAATGAAGGGATGTCCCTCACTGGTTTTAATGAGGGATGCTACTCACTGGTTGTAATGAGGGATGCTACTCACTGGTTGAAATGAGGGATGCCCCTCACTGGCTGTAATGAAGGGGTGCCCTTTACTGGCTGTAATGAAGGGATGCCCCTCACTGCCTGTAATGAAGGGATGCCCCTCACTGGTTGTAATGAGGGATGCTCCTTACTGGTTGAAATGAGGGATGCCCCTCACTGGTTGTAATGAGGGATGCTCCTCATTGATTTTAATGTGGGATGCCTCTCACTGGTTGTAATGAGGGATACTCTGCAACATGGCTTGTGATAGACAGTCATGCATGTGCCCTGCTGTGGATGGAGCTGGCAGTGTGGTTTGTCAGGCTTGCTCACACTGGGAGCACCAATGGTTTGAGGCTGTCATGTGACCACATTTGTAAGTGGTCAAGGAGAAATGGAACTGGATGGGTAAACTTACAAGCACTGCTATAGCATGCTCCAGGAAATGAAGGAGAGGCATATAGGAAGAGGCTTTAGATGAGCTGCTTGCTGTGTTATAACTGACATTGCCTGCACTATCCCTTTAAATCAGCCAACTTCCTTAAATAATGTGTCTACCAATGACTTTTGGGTCAGTTTTCCTGATCCTATCTTGGTCACATCAGGGAGAGTGGCATATGAGAACAGTGTTGATCGGTGAAGGAGGGGGCAAATCTATTTGCATGAATGGAGTCCTCTCTCTGTTTTCCCTTCCTCCATTTTCTGCTTGACTAGAACCCCCTATTGTTTTGTGGAGGTGCCCACATGAATTTCCTGCTCAGCACCCTGTAACCCTATGTCCACATACTGCAGTCTCATTACTTTTACTTTCATTGGTGACCCCTTCGCCCCTATCTCCTCATAATCATTAGATGTGATTCAAAACTAAGTTTTAGTTAAAGAATAATTCCACTTTCGATGGCAATTTTAAACATTTCCATTATTGTGTGCCAAAATGAACTTTTTTTTTCTATTTGTTCGCAAGTCTGTGTTTAAAAAGAAAACAGTTTTCCCTATTAACAATGCGTTTACCTTAAAAATGTACACCACAGTGGTGTTTTGGAGTACATATCAGACTTCCTGACTCCAGATTGCTAATCATCTGAGGCAGAGCCGAACAGGTTTAACCCCATCTGCTCTAATTCAAACTCTGCCGATTATGGTATCACAATCGTGTGTTGCAGTAGCTAAAGGGTTACTGGCAGCATTCTACCCAGAGGAGGTGATTGCTGCTGCATGATGTTGCTAAAGCCACTGATGAGTTCACCTCTTACAGTGGAAGTTTTCTGAGACTTGTAGTCAGTAATTTTTACTCAAGCCATGAAAGCTGCTTCCACTTAGGATCACACAGTTGGGAATATAAGAAACTTGGAAACTGCATGTTGATAAGTAAATAATTGCACAATCCTACTCCTGTTTTACATTTCAGAAAAGGAAAAAAATAAGGCAGAACACAAAAAAACTTGACAAAAATGGAGTTTCCCTGCACATTAGATGATTGTATATGCACTTTGTGTTTTGGACACTAGATGGCAGCACAATATCTGTGATGTACGGTTCGTCTTCTTCACTGATTAGGTATCAGAGGACACAACTACAAAACGAATTGCATCACACTTGTTGACTTGAAATGTAATTCCATAAATAGAAATATACTTCATGGTATTTATGGTATTTGTATAAAAGACAGCTGGCCATGTTTATCAAGGAGACGTAAGGGGTATAGTTTTCTTGTCTGCCTGTTTTCCCTTTCTTTTTACAAGTATGTAGAAAAAGTGGTGTGCCATTAAAGGTGTTTTAAGATGGTTTAAGGTGGTGAGAATGTGTAAACGTGGGAAACATACAGTAGAAAAATTTCTTGTATTGACTACTATTGAGCTTGTTACTATCTTACTGCTGAAAACCAGTGTCAAGCAAAACAGGCATATAAACAACAAAAGTGGCAAAGGGAAGCTTTATAAATAAATTGGCACAAAAAGGCCAGTAAGGCCTGTTCTTCTGGAAGGTGGAATACAGAGCAACAGTGGTGTACAAAAATAGCTAAAACTATAAATAGAAAAAAGAGCAGCAAAGCGAAGACAACACAAAAGTGGTGTAATAAAGTGGCACCAGTGACGCATCACCCCTACACACAGTGAATGCTGTAATGCAAACTGCGGCAACAGCAGTGAGTAGTGTTTCGTCCATAGATTTAGCTTCTTATCAGACTTCAGGTGCCAAAAGCGCAAAATCTACTGAAGGGGTAGATTTTGCAGAAGCTGATCTGGACCGGTTAGTGGTGAAGTTAAAGTCATTCTGCAGGCCAAAAAAAACCCTACACTCATCTTTAATGCCCCGCAGGCAATCAATGCTATTCCGGCAGGCTGACAATTACCAGAACACCCCATTCCAGTTCTGTTCACTTCCATTCAATGTTCAGAGCAAATCGAGAGGGGCATACCATAGTTCCTGTGACAATGGTGTGGGCGGTCCTTGAGGCATTGATGGACGCGAGTTAAAGGTGGCGGCTGTGGCGGATGTAGCGGCACTGTGCGAGCGCCATAGGTCTGGAATTGAGAATTCTGTTAATGCTGGCAGTGAGCATGGAGTTGCATGTCTGTAAGCTTGATCTGTAACTGTAATGCTAACAGAAAAGTCTCTTCAGATAGCACATTGAAAGATTTGTTTCTGACTTACAGTTAGAACATAGAGATATGCAGGGGATTTCGGTAGGTAAAAGACTATGGCTTCTGTGTTCATTTATATATATATATATATATATATATAAAGAGATAGAGATACCATATTTTTCACACTATAAGATGCACCCAGGGTTCTGAACCAAATGGTGTGCTAAAATATTACCCAGGTATTGTGCAGACCCCCCCTTCCCCCAAAAAAATAATACGCAGTGTGAAAAATCCTCTCCAAAGATTCACATAACTGGCAGTGTGCAGAATTTACCCTCCCAAGAACCCCATGACAGGCAGTGTGCAAAGTCTCTCCCTAAGACCCCCATAACAGGCAGCATGTAGCTTCCCCCCACTAACCCCATAACAGGCAGTGTGCAGAATCCCCCCCCCCCACCCCATAACAGGCAGTGTGCAGAATCCCCCACCCCCACCCCATAACAGGCAGTGTGCAGAATCCCCCCCACCCCATAACAGGCAGTGTGCAGAATCCCACCCCCACCCCATAACAGGCAGTGTGCAGAATCCCACCCCCACCCCATAACAGGCAGTGTGCAGAATCCCCCCCCCCACCCCATGACAGGCAGTGTGCAAAGTCTCTCCCTAAGACCCCCATAACAGGCAGCATGTAGCTTCCCCCCACTAACCCCATAACAGGCAGCATGTAGCTTCCCCCCACTAACCCCATAACAGGCAGTGTGCAGAATCCCCCCCCCACCCCATAACAGGCAGTGTGCAGAATCCCCCCCCCCCACCCCATAACAGGCAGTGTGCAGAATCCCCCACCCCCACCCCATAACAGGCAGTGTGCAGAATCCCCCCCACCCCATAACAGGCAGTGTGCAGAATCCCACCCCCACCCCATAACAGGCAGTGTGCAGAATCCCACCCCCACCCCATAACAGGCAGTGTGCAGAATCCCCCCCCACCCCATAACAGGCAGTGTGCAGAATCCCACCCCCACCCCATAACAGGCAGTGTGCAGAATCCCCCCCCCCCCACCCCATAACAGGCAGTGTGCAGAATCCCACCCCCACCCCATAACAGGCAGTGTGCAGAATCCCCACCCCCACCCCATAACAGGCAGTGTGCAGAATCCCCACCCCCACCCCCACCCCATAACAGGCAGTGTGCAGAATCCACCCCCACCCCATAACAGGCAGTGTGCAGAATCCCCACCCCCACCCCATAACAGGCAGTGTGCAGAATCCCCACCCCCACCCCCACCCCCACCCCATAACAGGCAGTGTGCAGAATCCACCCCCACCCCATAACAGGCAGTGTGCAGAATCCCACCCCCACCCCATAACAGGCAGTGTGCAGAATCCCCACCCCCACCCCATAACAGGCAGTGTGCAGAATCCCCCCCACCCCATAACAGGCAGTGTGCAGAATCCACCCCCACCCCATAACAGGCAGTGTGCAGAATCCCACCCCCACCCCATAACAGGCAGTGTGCAGAATCCCCACCCCCACCCCCACCCCATAACAGGCAGTGTGCAGAATCCCCCCCCACCCAATAACAGGCAGTGTGCAGAATCCACCCCCCATAACAGGCAGTGTGCAGAATCCCCCCCCCCCCATAACAGGCAGTGTGCAGAATCTACCCTCCCAAGAACCCCATGACAGGCAGTGTGCAAAGTCTCTCCCTAAGACCCCCATAACAGGCAGCATGTAGCTTCCCCCCACTAACCCCATAACAGGCAGTGTGCAGAATCCCCCCCCCACCCCATAACAGGCAGTGTGCAGAATCCCCCCCCACCCCATAACAGGCAGTGTGCAGAATCCACCCCCACCCCATAACAGGCAGTGTGCAGAATCCCCCCCCCCACCCCATAACAGGCAGTGTGCAGAATCCACCCCCACCCCATAACAGGCAGTGTGCAGAATACCCCCCCCCACCCCATGACAGGCAGTGTGCAGAATCCCCCCCACCCCATATCAGGCAGTGTGCAGAATCCCCCCCCCCCCCCACCCCATAACAGGCAGTGTGCAGAATCCACCCCCACCCCATAACAGGCAGTGTGCAGAATACCCCCCCCCCACCCCATATCAGGCAGTGTGCAGAATCCCCCCCACCCCATATCAGGCAGTGTGCAGAATCCCCCCCCCCCACCCCATGACAGGCAGTGTGCAGAAACCCCCCCCCCACCCCATAACAGGCAGTGTGCAGAATCCACCCCCACCCCATAACAGGCAGTGTGCAGAATCCCCCCCCCACCCCATAACAGGCAGTGTGCAGAATCCCCCCCCACCCCATATCAGGCAGTGTGCAGAATCCCCCCCCCCCCACCCATATCAGGCAGTGTGCAGAATCCCCCCCCCCCACCCCATAACAGGCAGTGTGCAGAATCCCCCCCCACCCCCACCCCATATCAGGCAGTGTGCAGAATCCCCCCCCCCCACCCCATAACAGGCAGTGTGCAGAATCCCCCCCCACCCCCACCCCATATCAGGCAGTGTGCAGAATCCCCCCCCCCACCCCATAACAGGCAGTGTGCAGAATCCCCCCCCCACCCCATAACAGGCAGTGTGCAGAATCCACCCCCACCCCATAACAGGCAGTGTGCAGAATACCCCCCCCACCCCCACCCCATATCAGGCAGTGTGCAGAATCCCCCCCACCCCATATCAGGCAGTGTGCAGAATCCCCCCCCCCCCACCCCATAACAGGCAGTGTGCAGAAACCCCCCCCCCACCCCATAACAGGCAGTGTGCAGAATCCACCCCCACCCCATAACAGGCAGTGTGCAGAATCCCCCCCCCCCCACCCCATAACAGGCAGTGTGCAGAATCCCCCCCCACCCCATATCAGGCAGTGTGCAGAATCCCCCCCCCCACCCCATATCAGGCAGTGTGCAGAATCCCCCCCCCACCCCATAACAGGCAGTGTGCAGAATCCCCCCCCACCCCCACCCCATATCAGGCAGTGTGCAGAATCCCCCCCCCCACCCCATAACAGGCAGTGTGCAGAATCCCCCCCCACCCCCACCCCATATCAGGCAGTGTGCAGAATCCCCCCCCCCCACCCCATAACAGGCAGTGTGCAGAATCCCCCCCCCCCATAACAGGCAGTGTGCAGAATCCCCCCCCACCCCATAACAGGCAGTGTGCAGAATCCCCCCCCCCCCCACCCCATAACAGGCAGTGTGCAGAATCCCCCCCCACCCCATATCAGGCAGTGTGCAGAATCCCCCCCCCCACCCCATAACAGGCAGTGTGCAGAATCCCCCCCCCACCCCATAACAGGCAGTGTGCAGAATCCCCCCACCCCAACCCATAACAGGCAGTGTGCAGAATCCCCCACCCCCCACCCCATAACAGGCAGTGTGTAGAATCCCCCCCCCCCCCCAATAACAGGCAGTGTGCAGAATGCCCCCGCCAGACCCCCCCCCCCCCACACACACACACACACACACACACACACACACACACACACACACACACACACACACACACACACACACTTTTGGACATAGTATATTAGGGTAGCCTAAGTCCAAAATCTGGATCATAGTAATGCAATCTGTGCTTCTAGATACTTCCTTTACTTTTACTTTGAACATTAATACATATTTCCTTGTGTACTTTACTCCAGTCCATTTTTGCCAACAGCACACATAGTAAATCTTCCTTTTTATTATAATTACTTGATTATGTGCTTGTCACAGCTCATGCACGCTATACTTCCTTACTTCAGAATCCTAGAGAGTTAAAGAGGACCTTCACTCTGAATAAGAGTCTATCTTATATGTTTCCCACACCCTGTACATACAGATTGCTCACATTTAAAATCATCCTACCTGCATCTACTGTATTCTATGAGCCTTTAAACATCCAAGATGGCGGCTCATGGAGCGTCAGGCAGCCTGCAAACAGGAAGTGTCTTCTGACTGTGTCGCTCTGCATTCTGGGATTGATGTCCTTTCCCTGACCCCAGCTCTGCTCTGTCTGTGCAAAGCACAGCTATACCCCCACCCTCTGTACATTATCCCGCTCTCCTCTCCTCAGTATATGATGCTTCTTCTGAGTCAAAATGGCGGCGCCCATATCCTAGAGTCCTGAACAGAGTTGCAGCCCGGTGGGGGAAAAAATAATAAGTGACTAAAAACGTAAAATGTATTCATTTTAGATGCTGGGGAATAGTCTTTTAAGGGTTTGGGCTTTTCATTAAATCATGCTGAAGGTCCGGTTTAAGCCTGACTACTAATTACTGAATGAATAAAAAAAAACTGTCACTGGAAACGAGCGATGAACGAGAATTTGTGACAAACGTACAGTTTCTTTTTTGTTGCCTTACCATCGGCATGTGGAAACATAAATCACAACTACAGTTCCCAGCACGTACAGTACCCAGCATGAGCGATCTCTCCAGCGATCGCTCTAAGAAACGATAAAGAAACAAAGGCTTCTGTATCCGAATGCAAGACACACAACCGTATAGTGTTTTGTACAGTCATTTGCTTGGTGCACAAAAGATGGATATATCTGTTTGTGGAAAGATTATATTAAGCTTCAAACCTGTATCAACACCAGCTACCACCAGCCACAATCTTGGCACTGATTATGATACATAGCAGGTAATGGTTATTTTTAGGGCCCATTCACACAGACACGATTGCAGGTGATTGCCCCCCACAATCGCAGTTGAAATGCTGCCTGTATTGGCTATGGGCGCATTCAGGGAGGCAACTGCGATCACTGAGCGTTTTGAATGCCGCCACTATTGCAAGCATTTTCCAAACGTTGAACACCAGCGATTGTAGAACGCTCGCACTGCAATCACTATCAGCCAGAATCGCTTGGTGTGAACGGGGCCTTACACCAGGACAAACGAGTGTAAACCCTGTGTAAATTCATTGTGTCAGTGTCAGACCTTCATGTACAAAATGCTGATTTACTCCCATTGGATAACAGTAAAAAACGAAAAACCATTGTTGAGTATTCACACATCTTACCTTTTATAATCTAAAAGGTAGGAAAGTATCTGCTTCCTATCAGGCTGGGGGAGAGGAGACCTCAACTGGCTCCAGCGTTATCCCCTTCCAAAGAAAGTGACACTGTTTAACTATACTTAATATATATGTCAAACTTTACAAAGATTTACACACAGCCGCATATGGTGGAAATTATAACAGGATAACCAACCCATGATGCGCTGGTGGCGGGTTGGTGAGGGTTTAGCGCAGAAACAAATTTGGTGTTGACCGGCTGTGAAGAATAGGATGGAAAATATTATATCACTGCTCTGACCTGCTAATCTGTAAGATCCTATTCAAAACGCCCTCGGATAACGAAGCTGATAACCCAGCTGTGAGGAAATTGTCACCTATTTCATCGAAGGCTTGCTCAATAGCAGGTTGATATAAACACTGTACCCCATAGGGTGCCTCTACTGCAAAAAAAAAACGCTAGTACCAGTCACACCTAGGCTAGACCTACCAGGCAGCAGAAAACACTGCCAGGAAGCCCTGATGGCAGAGGAGCTCCAATGGAATCCTATAAACACCTTGGTTCCAGTACGTAACATGATGAAGCCAGGTTAGGTGTACAGTGGTATCTGGTCTCATACCATGCGCAACTGAGTCCATTGGCACCAGAACTCTTGGACTTTCCACCAAAACGTTATTCCAAATAATATTTTTTAGGAGGTTTAGCTAACATTGCTAAGAGAAGGGGACCGCAGACTCTCCCAGGGAGGAGTGGCCAGCCAGGAGTTTAAGTGTTTGGGGAAGGGGCAGACATCTCCCTCTGTCTGGGGGAGGTCACAACAAATTTGTGATGGAAGAAGCAGGAACTTGCAGGGTGTCGCACCTTCCTCTGGTTGCCCTGCATCAACGCATATCATCTACCTGCTAACTCTGATTGTAACTTACTTGTATTTTCCCTTCTGACCTCTATATGTATCCTTTCAATGTATGTAGATAGTTTGTATAGTGCGCTCTTAAAGCTATAAAATAATCCTGAGCTGCTCGTTTATCTTGATCTGCTAACTCTCACTTGTCCGTATTTCTAAGGTATGGGTTTCATCACATGCCCGCACACTGCCTACATTTGGGATGCCCGTATACTGCCTGCATTTGGGATGCCTGTATACTGCCTGCATTTGGGATGCCTGTATACTGCCTGCATTTGGGATGCCTGCATACTGCCTGCATTTGGGATGCCTGTATACTGCCTGCATTTGGGATGCCTGTATACTGCCTGCATTTGGGATGCCTGTATACTGCCTGCATTTGGGATGCCCGTATACTGCCTGCATTTGGGATGGCCACACACTGCCTGCATTTGGGACGTCTACACTGCCTGCAAATGAGACGTCCACACACTGCCTTTCACTGCCTGTAATGTGGGATACCGCTCACTGCCTGTAATGTGGGATACCGCTCACTGTCTGTAATGTGGGATTTCCCTCACTGCCTTTAATATGGGCTACTGCTCACTGCCTGTAATGTTGGGTCTGTAATGGTGTGATTTGAGATTGGGGTAATTCTGCACACTGTCTGTAATGGGGTGATTGGGTGATTATTTTAACACAGCATTTGGTTCAGAATATTTTTTTTCAAAATGTTCTCCTCCAAATCCTGCATCTTATAGGGTGAAAAAATATGGTACCTGAAGTTTGGACCTTTGAACAACCCCCTTCGAGTAGCAAACCAGGGCATTAATGGGAGGGGTTGGGAGGAAGTGAGACAAGTATTTTAAGAGGTACTCCATTTAAAAAACAACCTGGGGCATAGCTAGGATGTCTGGAAAATAGAGGGAGATGAGAAGGAGGGAATCTGAGTGAAAAAACAAGAGGCATGAGAAATGTGGAAGAAATCGAACAATGGAGGGAATGTAAAAAAGAGAAAAGGCTGGAAGATTTGTGGAAAAAAGGCAGAGAAAATGCGGGAGGGAATGATGGAGGGAAAGTTAAAAAAACAGGGAATGATGGAAGGAATTCACGTAAAAGGAAGGCAGAGGATGAGATCTGCTGACAAATATAAGAGGTTCTTTTCTGCCAAATCTAGAATTACCACTGTCAGAGAAATTAAACTGAGACTGTGGGACCCCGTCCTTGGTGTATCAGATGCGCAACAACTGTTGTGTTGTCTGATCAGACCCTCTGATCTTTTTGGTGTTGATCTGATCAAGCTAAAAAGCTTTCCAGATCACCAACAGTTTTTTGGTTCGAGGAAAACATCTTTTTCTAAGGAATTCCCTGGGCTCTGAACCATAAGGTCCCTTAACTGTAACTATGCACCTCAACATTCTCCACTGGTGTCCTTGGTTTGGACTACTGAATCTTTTGGGACTTTTTCTCTCCAACAGTCTAGGGAGTTTTTCTCTAGAAGAGTCCTCCTGAAAGGGATATGCCTAAAGCACCGACTAGATGCAGGCTGTCATTTTGCCTTGCAACGACATGGCTTGTCTTACTGAACGTTTCGAGGCCCCTTTTTGGAATAACTAGGTCTGCTTGTCTGTGGGCAGAAAGGACATCTGTTGAATCTAAGTGAACCCCCAAATATAAATCAGATTTTTCTGTGATTTATCAACCAGCCAAATTCTTGAAGCGTTTTTAGGACTACTTGAATATGAGTTTATAGGATTAGCTTTTAAGTGGTCACGAGCAAAAGATCATCCAGATAAAGGACAATAAAAAAAAACATTCTGGACCCTAAGAGCTGCCGTTATTTCCACCATAGTCTTAGTGAATATGCTTGGTGCACTTGACAACCCTAAGGGTAGAGCTCGGAACTGAAAAGTAAAAAATGCTTGAAACTTAAACCTTTTGCATTGCACCTACCGATTTGTTTTATAATCATTCTGAACGTTTCATTTGGTTTTGAGACCAGAAACAGAGTAGAATAGAGCCCCTCTTTCCTGCAAGCATACATGACTCATGAAACCTTGTGAAAAGAGAGACATAACTAGGCTGTACAAAGCTACCTGAAGGACAGGAGACTGCAGAGGAGGGGTCACTACAACGTAATCCTGCGGGACTTCCAGGAATTGTATTTTGTATCCGTTCTTTCTGAGATCCTGAATCCAAAGATTTTGACTTTTTCAGGCCAGGGCGTCAAAGAAGGGCATGGAAATAGGCTGGGGCCACCATATCGAACCTTTGCTCCGGGTACGAGAAACCCTAGCTACTACTCTGTGATGGAGGGAGTGTGGAAAGCAGAGACAGGTGAGGGGAATGTGAAAAAGAGAGTAAGAATAAGGGAAAGGTTTTCCTGCATCCTAAACTCAAAGGAGAAAAGCAAATCTGGTGCCTGATGGTTGCCCCTCCACCCTATTTATCAGATTTTGGTGCACATAGCATTGCGTACAGAAAGCGAATGCCATTTAGCTAACCATTTAACTCTTTAGTGCAATAGTATCTCATTTAGTTCAAAAGACAGCAAATACATTACTGTATGAGCCATAAAGTGCCTTAAAGTGCACCAAAACCCAGGATTTTGACTATCCTGGGTTTTGTTCCTTTCCCCGGGGGCACCCCGATTGGGGGTGCCCCGCTGTGTGAGACCCCGCCAGATCGCTGCAGCCAACTCACCTTATCCCGGTCCCATGGCGCATCTAAAAGCAAAGACTGAAAAATTTTACTGTATGAGCATTGACAGGGCCCAATTTAATGTCCACACCAGGGCCCCATCACATTTAGTTATCCCCCCCCCTACTATCCATGTGCCTCCGCTGGCAACCATTCGAGTCTGTCTGATGCCACTGGGGGTATGTTTGCATGCGCAGGATAGCTGGATCAAGGTATCAGGTGAACTGAGGGGTTTCACAAAGTGGGCACCCCAAATCAGGATGCCCCTAAGATGTGAGACAAAACTCAGGGGAGCAAAATCCCAGGTTTTGGCAACATTTTAAAGAGGCAATAAAGTCAAACAGGTCTTTACTTCCTCTTACCTCTGCAGCATGGGGGTGTCCTGATTGCAGATGCCCTGCTGCACATTCCCGTCTGCCAGAGCAGACCTTTCAGGTTCACCAGACAAGCAGATCTAAATGATTACTAGCATGCAATCTGAGAGGAAAGAATAAAGAGGTCAGTATCAGCTGCTCGGTATATGGGGCATAATGGGGCAACCCAAATCAGGATGTTCTCATGCTGTGGATAACTACATAGTAACATAGTATGTAAGGCTGAATAAAGACTTTAGTCCATCCAGTTCAGCCTGTTTAACTCCTTCCAGTGGTCTAGTAGCCATAGCTGGAAATGTTATTACATGTCAGGAAGGCATCAAGGCCACTTTTGAACGTTTACTGTATCCATCATTACTACCTCCTCTGGCAGCGAGTTCCATAGTGTCACTGCTCTTACAGAGAAGAATCCCCTCCTATGTCGGTGGAGAAAGCACCTTTCCTCTAACCTTAGTGGATGCCCCCGGGTTATGGTTACACTCCGGGGTATTAAAAGATTGTGGGCCAGATCCTTGTATTGACCCCGAATATATTTATACATAGTTATTAGATCACCCCTCAATCGTCTTTTTTCTAGACTAAATAAGCCTAACTTGGACAATCTTTCCGGGTACTCTAGCCCCCGCACTCCTTTTATTAACTTTGTTGCCCTTCTTTGAACGTGCTCCAGTTCTGATATGTCCTTCTTAAGCACAGGTGCCCAGAACTGTACACAGTATTCCATATGGGGTCTGACCAGTGACTTGTACAGGGGTAAAATGATGCTCTGGTCATGAGCACCTATGCCCCTCCTGATGCACCCCATGATCCTGTTTGCCTTGGCAGCAGCTGCCTGGCATTGATTACTACAGTTGAGCTTATTGTCAACTAAAACCCCTAGGTCCTTTTCCATTGTTGTTTTACCAAGTGTTTCTTTATTTAGTGTGTAATCATGACACAGATTTCTCCTTCCCATGTGCATAACCTTACATTTATCTGTGTTAAACTTCATTTGCCATTTAACTGCCCATGCTTCCAATTTATCTAAATCTGTTTGTAGCTGCCTGCTGTCCTCTTTTGTTTTAATTACTTTACTCGGCTTACTATCATCTGCAAAGATTGAGACTTTACTGTTTAATCCATACCCAATGTCATTTATATATATATTGAAGAGAATTGGTCCCAGAACTGACCCTTGTGGTACTCCACTAGTAACAGTGACCCAATCTGAGTGTGTACCATTGATAACCACCCTCTGCTTCCGATCATTAAGCCAATTTCTCACCCATCTGCACACGTTTTCCCCCAGTCCAAGCATTCTCATCTTTTGTACCAGCCTTATGTGGCACAGTATTGAATGCTTTAGAAAAGTCAAGATATATGATATCCAATGACTCCCCCTGATCCAATCTTGAACTTACCTCCTCATAAAAGCTGATTAGGTTTGTCTGGCAGGAGCGATTCCTCATAAATCCATGCTGATATGGAGTAATAAGGTCATTTTCCCCAAGGTGCTCCAGGATAGTGTCCCTTAAGAAACCTTCAAACAGCTTGCCCACCACAGATGGTAAGCTTACCGGTCTGTAGTTCCCAGGTTCCCCCCAGATCCCTTTTTAAATATTGGCACCACATTTGCCAAGCGCCAATCCCTCGGAACAGACCCTGTAGTTATGGAATCCACAAATATTAGAAATAACGGCTTGTCTATTACTGTACATAACTCCCTTAAAACACGAGGATGTATGTCATCTGGTCCCGGTGATTTATTGATTTTTATCTGCTTGAGACGGTGCCGGACTTCTTCCTTGGTTAGACCAGTGACATTTAATGGAGGGTTTCGGTTATTCCCCTGCATTTCACTCGGCATGTCAAATTCTTTTGTGAATATAGAAGCAAAGAAGTTGTTAAGCAAATTTGCTTTCTCCTCATTTCCCTCTATAGGGGTCCCCTCCTTGCTTTTCAGGGGGGCCACACCCTCAGGTTTGTACCTTTTACGGTTTATGTAGCTAAAGAATAATTTGGGGTTAGTTTTACTCTCTTTCGCTACCAGTCTTTCTGTCTCCAGCTTAGCTGCCCTTATCTGTTGTTTACATTGTTTATTTTCTTCTTTATAGTTTTTTAACGCTTCCGCTGTCCCTTCCTGCTTTAAACATTTAAATGCCTTTTTTTTGTTGTTTATTGCCCGCTTAACCGTTTTATTTAGCCACATCGGTTTACATGTGTGTCTAATAGTTTTATTCCTGTAAGGTATATATCTGTCACACTGAAAATTAAGTATTCCTTTGAAAGTATCCCATTTAGCGTCCATGCTTTTGTTTTTAAGGGCATTTTCCCAGTCAATGCAGTGTAGGGCATCTCTAAGTTGGTCAAACTTTGCCTTTTTGAAGTCCCGTGTTTTTGTGGCTCCTTGATAAGGCACCCTAGTGACTGCTAATTGGAAATTAATGATATTATGATCACTGCTTCCAAGGTGTCCCCCAACCTGTACCTTTACTTTGTCTGGTACATTGGTTAGTATTAGGTCCAATATGGCTTTCCCCCTTGTTGGAGCTTGTACTTGTTGGGAAAGGTAGCCATCTTTTGTTTTAGATAAAAAACTATTACTTTTATGCGAAACACATGTTTCAGCATCCCAGTCTATATCTGGGTAGTTAAAGTCCCCCATAATCACTACCTCATTTAGTCTAGCGGCTATATCTATTTGCCTTAGCATCATATTTTCTATGGATTCGGATATATCTGAAGGTTTATAGCAAAACCCCCAATTATTGTGTGACTTTACTTTCTCTTTAAAGCAAACCAAAAGGCACAAATTATTTTTGATCCACATAATTTAAATCTTAGAGGGCATTCCAAATCAGAAGTCATTTGTGCTTTTTGTCTGCTTTGACAACAAACTAACAGCAAACCCATAACAATGCATTGGAAGCATCCATTTTCCTCTGCAGCAAATGCAATACCGCCCTTCCCTCAAACAACACTGGACAGGAGCAACACTTTTTTTTTTTATTGACTTTGGCTTTTTTTTAAAGTGGACCAAAACCCAGGATAGTTAAAAGTTTTGACTATCCTGGGTTTTGGTCCTTTCCCTGGGTTTCCCACCGATCGGGGGTCCACCGTTGTGTGAGCCCTCCACCCAGATCGCTGCAGCAACTCACCTTATCCCGGCCCCACGGCACATCTAAGAGCAGCGGCTCTGGCAACCGCATCCTCCGCTTCCCTCTAACACGGAGCATGCCAGCGAATGCCTGGCGCGGGCAGGCGCACTGCTACAGGGAAGCGGAGGATGCGGTCGCCAGAGCCGCTTCTCTTAGACGTGCCGTGGGGCCGGGATAAGGTGAGTTGCTTCAGCGATCTGGGGGGTTTCACACAATGGGGCACGCCCAATCGGGGCCCCCAGGGAAAGGATTAAAACCCAGAATAGTCAAAATCCTGGGTTTTGGTCCACTTTAAACTCTCCTCAGTCTATAGCACTGAGGAGCTACCCCCCCCCCCCCCCTTCCCGGAGTTACCAGCAGCCTGACCTTTGATCTGCTTTCTTCTTTGCTTCTGTCTGGAACCTGCTCTCAGGCTGCTGCTGGACACACAGAAGGATAGAAGCACCACACCTCCCTGTGTCCTGCCTGACCTAACTCCTCCCCTGTGCAGCTTTGCTAAACTGACAGCCAGGGGAGGGGGCAGAGCACACAGGCAAGACAGGGGTCACTGCGTGTCCTGCTGGCAATGGGGTAAAACTCAGCAGGGGCAGCGAATGTCTCTGCTGCTCTTCTCATGGCAGATTTGTCTGACCCTCTCCATAGTAGTGCTGAGATTTGTGTGGTACCTTGATGAAGTGGAAGCCTTGGGGGTGGGGCTTATGCTGGCTGTGACATAGGCTGAGCTCAGGGCAGGCGTCAGCACTCGGCATACCCGGGCAGATGCCGGGGCCCACATAATTCCCTATACCCTGGGTAGCGACTATGTAGGACACATGGCCGTGCAGTAACCAGGATCAGTCCTTCTATTCTTTTCCAATAATTCTTCCTTCCATCTATTTCTTGTTTCCTTCTTCCACCTGTCGTTCTGTAATTTCTCTTTCCTTCTATTTTTTTTCTGTCAGCCCTTCTATTCTTTCTTTCCTCCTATCTCCTCCATTTTTTTTCTCCCATTGCTTCTCCCTGTGCATTTTTCTGCCATTCCTTTTATTCTTTCTTTGTTTGTGTCACCCATTCTATGTTTTTGTTCTGCTTTATTTCCATTTTTTTTTTCATATTTTATTTTCATACGTGGAACTTCTATTGCCATGTATGGAGTGTCATACCACACCAGCAAAGGGCCCACTGAGACGCTATCGCCCAAGGGCCCGCATAAACCTGTTGCCGGCCATGGCTGAGCTAGTGCAGCCTCGGCAGCTCTCCCACCCCTCGCCCCATTATGGTTCTATAGCTCCTCCGCCTATATCTCCCCTCACACACCGCGTTACAAAACAGAAGGCGGGAACGTCACGTGACCCGCACATTGTATAACGCCAGGGCACGCTGCTATATATATAATGCCTGAATCACTGCAGGAGGCGCCTTTATGATGCTGTAACATTCCGCCTCAGGGTGTAACATGAGGGTCCGATATATAACAGAGTTGCCCGGATGGGGCGCTCCCAGTTTGGGAGGGGGCTGTCACCATAGAGACGAGAGGGAGGGGAGGTTGGACTAATCCCAGGGCGAGGACCGGCGGGATTGTCAGAGGTTTCTGTCAAGAAAGTTACACAAGGAGCGAATTGGAAGGTTTGCGGGTGGCGGAGTCGGGTCACCTGTAAGGAGAGAGTGGGCGTGGCCTGCTCTCCGGCTTGTGTAACAGGCTGCTTGTGGAGTTTCCATTAGCCACCAATGGAGCCCGGGTTTCTCATCACCGGAGCCTCCTTCGTCGCTTTCCGCCTCCTGAACGGGCGGCTGCGGAAACTCATCCCGGCTCCCGACTCGGCTCTGCGGAACCCCTGGAAATGGCGGAACGTGTCGACCTCGCTTGTGCACAGCCTGCTCACCGGCACATGGGCGCTGCTCGGGTGAGAGGATGGGGAGGGGAGCCATGCTGTGCTTACCATCATCAACACATCACATAATGCACATTTCCATTACATCAATTCTTCATGCGATACAATCTCATAAGGTCACATCACATTAATCGCCTCCATTACTTTATTATGGATCACTTTTTAAGGATTGGTGATCGGTTACAAAACCTAAATAAAGCAACCAGGGCAGGGGTGTAACTTTCCCAAGTTTAGTTTCCTGCCCCTAGGGCATCTCTGTCATGTTTTATGTTATGTGTGAAACCCCCAGATTACCCCAAAACTATTCGCCTCCTTCCAGTCCCACAGCGCATGCACATAATAAATGCTCGGCAAACGGCTTTGTTTGCATGCAGGCCTTCGGCAATCAGGAGATCACTGGCCGCAGGAGCGCGCTCACAGCCCAAAGATGTGGGGATGTGGCCACCGGATGTTTACATCTGTGAGGGAGTCCAGAAGCAGGTGAGTGCTGCGGCACTCCGATCTGGGATGCCCGCGGTGAAGGACAGTGGCTGATCCTGGAATGTAAAAGATGGCGCAGACTTTCCCAGGTTTTGTTTCCTGTCTCGGGGGGGGGAGACATATTGGGTTTTGTTCGGCTTATTTATTAATTATTAGAAAATGCTTGTCTCACTTACCCCCACTACAGAGCGGTCCAGCCTGGCGGTCAACTGCAGGCAGTCACATGCTCCAGGTTTCCATCAGTGGCCGGTCTCCAAAATAGATGATCGCTGGTGGTTGCCCAGGTCGCCCAAAAACTCACCTTCTTTTCTGGTCCAACGGCTCATGTGTGAGCCGCAGCTGCATCCCCACTATCCCTCTAGGCTGGCATTTGTGAATGGTCGGCTCAGGCATGCTCCCTATTAGATGGTAACGGGGATGCCACCGCCAGCCCGCTTGGATCTGCTCGCATTAGACAGGCTCCTGGACGAAGAGGCTTGAACGGATCAGAGTGCGCTGATGGGATGAGCGGCCGCACATGCGCTTTAGGACCGGGAAGAGGTGACTTTGGGCGACCTGGGGGGTTTCAAGATCTGGGCTGCCCCGGGGGCAAGGACCAAAACCTGGGATAGTCAAAATCCTGGGTTTTGGTCCACTTTAAGCACATTTTATTAAAGTGGACCAACACCCAGGATTTTGACTGTCCTGGGTTTTGGTCCACTTCGGCGGGGCACCCCGATTGGGGGTGCCCCGCTGTGTGAAACCCCCCAGAAACCCCCAAAAACTCACCTCTCAACGCTCCCACGTGAACGCTGCAGCCAATCCCCGCCAACGTCCAGGCGGGGATCAGGAACGTCCAAGCCGCTTCCGCCGCCGCCGCCTCCCGCGCGTCACTCTCGGCGCGCGCCCCCGCCGGCCATTCACAGAGGGCCGGCGTGGGCACGTCTGGAGGGGCGCGCGGGAGGCGGCGGCGGAAGCGGCGGCGGATCAGGTAAGATGTTTTTGGGGTTTCACCCCGCGGGACATCCCGATCTCGGATGTCCCGCGGGGTGGGAGGTGATCGGCCCGGGAATCTTATAGATTTCCGGGCCGATCACCCCTGGGTGTTGGTCCACTTTAAGCTTCCTTTAAAAAGGCATTAAAGCGGACCTTCACTCTGAATAAGAGTCTATCTTATATGTTTCCCACACCCTGTACATACAGATTGTCCACATTAAAAATCATCCCACCTGCATCTACTGCATGTTATGAGCCTTTAAACATCCAAGATGGCGGCTTATGGAAGCCGCCATCTTATCAGGCAGCCTGCAAACAGGAAGTGCTTCCTGACTGTGCTGCTCTGCATTCTGGGACTGCTGACCTTTACCTGACCCCAGCTCTGCTCTGTCTGAGCAAAGCACAGCTATAACCCGCCCCCCTCTCTTTGTAAAGCTGGGAGCTGCCCTTCCTGGTTGTGGCTAGCGGGTGGGCGTGGCTTGTGTATGGCTGGCTCACACTGAAAACAATAGGCGCCTGTGTACATTAGGAACTTTCATGTATGGAGGAGCACGTTGATTTCAATGGAAGCACCCCGGAGTGAGAGCACACCCGCCCGCTGGGCCGGCATCTCATACCGGCAGGTGAGCAGGTTGCCTCGGCCTGTTGGCATGGCTGGTCTGATGTCTTTTGCAAAAGACCACCAATTAAATCCTAAGGCTTGTGTCAGGTTGCCAACCCCTCTGTTAGTTATAGGCTAGAATCAAGGCCAGCTGATGTCAATGCAATGCACACAGAGCATTACTGAGCCCTGGCACTCCCACCAGAGTACAGAACAAAATTAGGTGAAACCTTAAAGTGGAATAAAACCTAGCAGCAGCCAGCCTGGTATCTAGATTCTAGGGCCGGCTGCTGGCTTTACCCTAAATCGGGATGCCCCGCTGTGTGAAACCCTCCAATTTGCCTATAAACATTCACCTTTCCCTGCTCCAGCGGCGCATGTGCGGGCTCTTGTCAAATGAGAGCTGCCCGCAAAAGCTACGTCATTCAGCAGGTGGCTCTCATCTGGTGTCATGCGTGTGCTCCCGCTCCTGCCAATGAAAGCCGTTTGCCAAAAGAGGTAAAACAGAGCAAGCGGCTCTTATTTGTTGAGTGCCCGTGCATGCGCCATTGGAACGAGTAAGAGGTGAGTTGTATAGTTCTTTCTCTGGGGGGGTTTTACCAAAGAAGTCGCTAGGATTTCTGGCACCCGGGGCAAAGATTCGAAATTGCGCCCCCACCTGTTCTCAGGCCCCCTTTTGGCAACCCCCTGACCTGCTGAACCCAGGGCAAGTGCCCCCCTAGCTATGCCCCTGGGTTACACACAGTGGGGCATCCCCAATTGGGATGCTCCTAGAGAATGGAACTATACACGGGAAAGTGAAAATCCCAGGTTTTGTTCCGCTTTACCCGGGAAAGTGAAAATCCCAGGTTTTGTTCTGCTCTGGCAATACAGCTTTGTTTTTAAAGTGGCACTGAGGCATGACAGGAAAAAAACCCTTACCTCACCCGCGCTCCAGCGCCGCTCTATGGGGACTGTGCAGCCGCTGCACAGAAAGTCACAAAGCGATATCCCCTCGGCTCCATGTGTACAGGACGCACAGAGCCAGGGAAAGCCGCTTCATGCTTTCAGTCAAGATGGCAGCGCCCAGGATTCGGAGTGCCAGGAGAGTCACCTGTCCTGCCTCAGTGGGGGGGGGGGGGGGTGATATATGACTGGACATCCACTTTAAATGGGAATACTTTGGAGTGTGTCTGGACTATGACTTCTGTGGACTTTACCGGACAGACCAATAGTGCCCCGGGCAATCTGTTTTACCTGCCACGCATTTGCCTTTGGACTGGGGAAAGGTGAGTGATTACTGGTGCCCCTGGGGGTTTGACACAGTGAGGCATCCTAATTTGGGATGCCCCTGGGGAAGGCCAGCGGGATATTTTAGATTCCAGGGCCGGACGTACAGGTTTTTTTTTCTGCTTTCAGTGAAGCTTCTTCGTTTTTTTTTTTTTTTAATATGGACGTCAATTTTTTTATGGTGAGCTTCTATTTGACTTTTTTTTTTTATAACGAAGATTAATAAAGGTGTTGTTTTATAAATTTACCTCACCTGCTGATCTATTTATGGAACTGGACTGGAGTTTGTCCAGATTTGACTCTCATAAGGAATAGAGCTGAAGCCACCCCTTGACTGTCACAGCCCATCCCACCAGATTCTCCAGCTTTAAAGTGGACCAACACCCAGGATTTTGACTATCCTGGGTTTTGGTCCACTTCGGTGGGGCACCCCGCTGTGTGAAACCCCCCAGAAACCCCCAAAAACTCACCTCTCCCAGCTCCCACGTGACCGCTGCTGCCAATCCCCACCGACAGACAAGCGGGAGGCAGCGACGCCTCCCGCGCGTCACTCTTACAGTGGCTGGCGCGGGTGCGCGTCCTGCTAGAGGGACGCGTGGGAGGCGGTGGCAGGTGCCGCTGGATCGAGGAGCAGGTAGGGATTTAGGGGTTTCTGGGGGGTTTCACACAGCGGGGCACCCCGATCGGTCAGGGGACTGATCGGTCCAGGAATCTTATAGATTCCCGGGCCGATCAGTGGAGGGTGTTCGTCCACTTTAAAGTGGACCAAAACCCACGATTTTTACTATCCTGGGTTTTGTTCCTTTTCCCCAGGGCACCCTGTCCGGGGATGCCTTGATGTTTGAAACCCCCCCCCCCCCCCCCCAGGTTGCCTAATCAAACTCACCTTTGGCCTCTCGTCCAATCAGTGCGCTGGGATCTGCTCCCGCCCCTTAGTTTAGGGGAGTGGACCCATGCTGGCCACTCACAAATGCCTGGCGTGGGCGCGTGCCCTGCTAAACGGATAGCGGGGAGTGCACTCTCACATCTCAGTCCTACAGTGCATGCGCAGACTCTTGTCCAATCGGAGCGCTCAGATCCGCTCCCGCCCCTTCGTCTAAGGGAGCCGACCTGTGCCAGCCACTCACAAATGGCAGGTGCGCACACTGCTAAAGGGAAAGCGGGAAGCGCCCGTTGCTTGCGCATGTGCTGTTGGACCAGGGGGAGAAGGTGAGTATACTGGGTGACCTGGAGGGTTTCACTGGATGCCCCGGGGGGGGGGGGGGTGGAGGGGGATCAAGCGGACCTGGAATCTTATAGATTCCAGGACCTTCGTAGCCATGAGTTTTGGTCCACTTTAAAGCTGACCTTCATATAAAAATGTCTGCTTCCACTCTCACAGCTAGAGCATTTATAATGCTCCAATAATGAAACATGCATGGGTGGTAGCAGATATTCTCTCATTTTCAATGGGAGGTCCACTTTCAGCAGGACTTTTAGCATGGAGGCATCAAGCTCTTCCATGGCTTCTACCATCCCAAATGACCACTGGCACCAATCTGGGACTGAATGTTCGTTAGTGGTATTGATATTCCCAAACAGGATGTCGCCATGTTCTTTAAAGTGAACTAACACCCTATTATAGGCTGGATGATCAGGAAATCCCAACATACATCCTTTTATGTTATAAACACTCCACGAGGGCTTCAGAGGAGGCCATGCCACCAATGGTGGCTCACCCTGTGAGGAACCACTTGGCAGGATGCACTCAACAATGCCTCCACCCGTGTGTAAGGGTAGGGTTCTCCCTCCTACTTATCTTGTTTTAAGATTAGAATCTTTGTATGCTGTTGCTTCTATCTTGAATAGACTTAAAGCAGAACAAAACCCTTGTAGCACGGCCCTGGAAAAAAAGGATGGCTTCCTGCTGTGTGAAACCCCCCCCTGGGGCGCCACAATACTCGCCTGCTTCCGGGCTCCCTTGCCGCTATAAACACCTGGCGGCCTTGTCGTCGGACAGTAAGCGCGCTCCCACACCAGCCACTCATGGCTCTGACTGGACGTGAGCCTGCCCATTCACTGTGGGAAGTGGTGAGGAGTTTTAGGTTATCTGGGGGATTTCACACACGGAGAAAGGAAATTCAAAATCACGGGTTTTGTTCCTCTTTAAAGTGGACCAAAACCCAGGATTTTGACTATCCTCAGTTTTGGTCCTATCCCCGATGGTGGGTGCCCCTCTACGTGAAACCCCTCATCCCGGCCCTATAGCTCATGCACGGTCGCTCATCCAATCAGCGCGCTCAGAGCCACTGAGCTATGGACAGCTAAGCCTACGTCTTAGCACAGCGGCTCAGAGCGTGTTGGCGACCGCATCCCCCGCCTCCCTCTAATAGGGAGCGTCCCCGCGTCGGCCATTCATAAATGGCTGGCGTGGGCACGTGACCTGCTAGAGGGATAGCAGGGATGCAGCCCGCGCATGCATCATTGGATCGGGATTAAGGTAAGTGTAGCGGGCGACCTGGGGTGTTTCACACAGCGGGGCATCCCGATTTTGGATGCCCTGGGGGAGGGAATGGATCTATCCCGCTGGCTTTTGTTCCTCTTTAGGGGGCACAGTAGTAGTTACCGCATAAGATCCGAGCAGGCCCATCATTGTGGCTCCTCCACCTTATTCAGCAGATTTGTGCTCTCATGGCATCATGTACGGGAAATAGGAGCACCACTTGTCTCTGCTGTTTCTGTCTTTTACTTATATGATTGTCTCCAGTTTAGTTATAAATGGCAGGATCGGGGTTACTGTATGAGCCATGACAGGGACCATTTAGTTTGCACCAGGGCCCAGTTATGTTTAGTTATGCCACTGGCATCTAGCGTGTAATAGTTAATGCATGATCTGCAATCACTACTTTGTACAGTGCTGCGGATGATGATGGCGTCATACCAATTAACAGCCATAATGATGACACAGATAAAGTGGATTGATGTTCTCCTCCACCCCACAGTCATATCACACAGAAGACAGAAGAGGTGGTGAAAGTTTTTTTTTTACGTGCTGGATGGAAACCTGTCAGGCTGATTGGGAGAAATTAAAGTGGACCAAACCCCACCCTGGAGTCTGAGACGCCAGGGCAGGCATACTCGTCCCCCCCGGGCACCCCGCTGTGTGAAACCCCCCAGGTCGCCCAAAAACTCACCGGCTGCATCCTCGCTATCCCTTTAGCAGTGTGTGTGCCCACACCAGGCATTTGTGAGTGGCCGACGTTAAAGGGTAGCACCACCAGTGTCCTCGGATCCACTTGCATTAGATGATCCTGGACGAAGAGGCTCAAGTAGACCCGAATGTGCTGATTGGACGAGAGGGCTGTGCATGCGCCGTAGGACTGGGGAAGGGTAAGTGAGAGCGGGTGACCTGGGGGCTTTATATAGCAAGGCACCCAGGGGGCAAAGCCCAAAACCCGGGATAGTCAAAATCTTGAGTTTTGGTCCACTTTAAAGGATCAGATTTTTGCTGGGAGAATAATGGCCATTGTAAATGTTACTCAGTGTTCCTCTGCTTTTTCTCAAAAAGTATTTTCTGCGACTGATCCATGGACATAAAATATCTTGGTCGTGTGTGGGCATCTCTGGTTGGCTGGCGCAAATCCTTTGCGGCTATGCAGGCTTCTTAATGTAGAAGGTTACTAGGTACAGGCAGTTTTATTTTTGAACTTGTTTCACCTGCTGGGACCTGGCAGCCGTTGTTTCCATCCAGGTTTCCGTGGCAAAGTGTCCCGGGTTCCTGACTTGGCAGAGAGAGTTAGCATGTGTCTGGGCTTTGCTTTTTTTATATGTGTAACTACAAAGCAGTATGTAGAAAGGTTTTAGTTATGCTTTATTTTTCTGTATTCTCTGTAGATTTTATGTACACCCCGAGATGGCAGAAGACCTGATCTCTACACACTCCTGCTTCTCACATAGCCTCATCGCTGTATCTATAGGTAAGTTGTTTTTGCTGTTTCTGATGAGGTGAAAGCAGAGCCTCATTGGAAGACATTTCTGTAGCTCTAATGGCTGGTTCCCACTTAAGTCAACTAATGTATTTATAAGTGGACAAAGGATAAAAGCAGGCCATTTAACTATAAATAATTTATTTTACAAAAGAGAAAAATATTTTTTGGCTGGACTTCCTCTTCAAAAAGAGGACTGCCTCTTTATTATACAGCAGCGTTCGGAGCTGCCTACCTCTTTTGGGACCTTCCAATGTGGCTGTAGATCAGCCTTTTAGGCTTGCACGGCCAATGGGGATACAGTAATGTGCACATACCTAATTGGCTGCTGGCAGTCACGTGGGACGTGGATCATAGAAGGGGTAAGTATCAGTGGCACTATTCTCTGGCTTATGGGATGCCGAGGAGCCGCAAAGCGGGTTACATTCATGCTGCCCCAATAGCGCATTATAAAGAGGAACATCGAGGGATAAAACCTCCCCCAAGCCTCACCGATCTGCTGCCCCCCCCCCCCCCCTCCAGTTTTACCTTTGGGCACTATTTACTCGCCTTGCCGGGGGTCCATCTTCTGGGTTCTTCGGATTCTGGGCAACGCCTTTTTGCATCCCATCAGGCATTGCACATAGCCCTTGATCTCATTGCCCATAAATGGGATGCAGTGGAGCTGCCCGAAATCCCGCAGGACTTTGAAGAGCACGGCTAAAGCCACGCTGTCACTCGCTATATAGCTGGCGGGCGCAGAGGATCGGGCTTTGAAGATGCCGGATGTCACCACAGCAGCGACATCCAAAAGGTAAGTAGGGGCTGATGGGGGGGGTCCATTGTTCCTCTTTAACTCTTTCTACACATCTGTCTGTAAAGCTAGAGGTTTCCTATAACAAAATAATGTAACTCGAGAGTGACAAATGTTCTATTTATAATATGTATATGAAGCTATAGTCACCTTTAAAATACAACAAAAGAACAATCCCCAAATTACCTCTTTTTAGCTTAAAAAGTGAGCGATTTGATTTTACTTAAAGTGGACCAAAACCCGCCCTGGAGTCTGAGATTCCAGGTCTGCTTTGAAACTCCCCAGGGCACCCAAACTTCTTACCTTACCTCGAGCCCACGGCGCATGCACGGCAGGCGCTGGCATCGCCCGCATCCCTTCTCAGCTGTGCGTGGCCACGCCCACAACAACGGAATGGCTGTGTGAAGCCGCGAAGGGAGGAAGTGTTGCCATGCAACGCTGATGTGCGGCTAGGAATTCCATTCAAAACTAAATTTACAAATTCCGCACCACAATATAAATATAAAGCAGTAGATTAAATTCAATACCTGTGGCCGTGCAGTGATGGGAGACTATCTCTATCCTAAATTGAAGTGCTTTATCAAAGTGAGCCGCACTCAGTAGTTTAAAAATGGATATACCACGCCTTTATTGAAAACATATACATATACAAGACTGACAAAAGTTTAAAAAACATTAAAAAAGGTGTTGGAAAAGGGGGGCTTAATTTTATGGCTCTAATACAACAAATACAAATATCATGATGAATGCAGTCAATTAAAGTGAAAGTAAAGACACAAAAGAAAAAAAAATATTCTAAGTATGTCACACACCCCGCTTCAAGAAATCCATAACATGTGGGTAGTATCGACCTGAAGAGGGCGTTCCTGCAGAGATGATAGCAAAAAGAAAGCCCCTCCCTGATCCATAAATACCTGGGACCTCCCACTCATCACCCAGTTTTCCATCTCTGCAAGACGGCGAGCAAGTCAGAAGATGATGGCTCCTCCTTGCACAGGGGGATTTCAGGTAGCCGGGACAACTCCCGGCCCGTTATTTATTTATTTCCGCTCGGACACCTTTTTCTCTTGTTTGATCCCCTTACATATATGCCTCCACAGTTTCGACTGCTGGTCCGGGCGAGGGTAGATCAGCGCCTCTGGTGCTTAGGAGCAGAGCTCCGCCGTGAGACCCTACATAAGAGGGTAGGCGGCTACACCGGGGAGGTGAACCCGGTTTGGGATGCCCTGTCCCCTGGTATTTATCCCTGGTTGGCCCCTCCACAGTTCCCTTCTACCATAGTGGGGGTTGGGGGTCATTCCTTTAGGGCTAGGTGTATAAACTTTATTTATCTTTATTTTGTGTCAGTGGATGTGGAGCAGGAAGTATTACCTCAATATATTTTGTGTGTGTTTTACTGTTTCACAGCGCCGCGGCCGCCATTGCCTCCGGGGCGCCGGTTTTTACCTCGGGATATACTGTGAGGGGAGTTCTTTTCCCCTCACACAAAGGGGGCTGGGCCGGCCTTCGGCGCGCTGCCGCGGCCAGCCCTCCTTAAGCTTGTGCTTCACTCAGCGTTAGGGGAGCGGGGCGGGTGCCCCGCCGGTCTATGCGGCCGCACACACTGGGCATGACTTTATTGTTACCGGCGCCGCGGGACTTCAGCGGCGCCGGTCCTTCAGCGGGTCGCACGGGAGGGAGCTTCTTCCCTCCCGCATCTACGATGGGGGGGGCGGGGCCGGGCTTTCGGCGCGTCGCCGCGGCCCGCCCCCTCTGCTTTAGGCGCTGCTGCGGAGCATGTCATTCCTTGCTGGTTGTTAGGAGGGGGGCGGAACAGTGGTTTCGCGCTGGCCACGCCCCCTCCTCGGTCTGCCTTCTCCCCTCACGGATGGTGTGAGGTCGCCATCGCTCCTGCTCTCGACGGCTCTGTGAGTGGCCCTGTGGGCCTATATTCATTTTTTACTTTTTCACTATGTGGTTCTTATTTGGATTTATTGGGGTTGTTTGTGTTTTTCAGACTTTGGACTCTGTCAGTGGATCGTCATTAGTATTTAGAGGGTCTCTCCTGGTCCTGGGTCCCTGGGTCCATTTTATTTACCAAAAAATCCTCCCACTCGGGACATTAAAGGGGCATCCCGGGTCGCTTACTGGCGTAATTCCCTGGGTCTTAGCGACCACAAAAAATTTCACCTTATGGAGGCATCCCCGGATACTGGGCTCGGGACTCCTTCGGGACAACCCCGGAAGTGTATGTTATGTGGCGTATCCATTACTGGGGACGACGTACTTCTGTGTATTCCTTGTGCACAGCAAACTATTGCGCGGCAGTCCGAACCCCAAGTGTCTGGGTCAGCACCGCCGGCCGTATCATCTCCCCCTCCCACCTTGACGCGTGCTCCGTGTGACGTCGTCATGGGTAGGGATCTGCAATCTGAGATGTGCGCCAGGTTGGCCAATCTTGAGAAAATTGTCTCCAGCTCGGCCGCCCGCAAGGCTCCGGCTAAGAGGAAGCATTTGTTGCCGGCTCCGCCGGTGGATGACCTTGATGACGTTGATAATCTGGATTGGTCTGATTATCCCCAGCTAGAGGAAGGGGAGGTTGATGAGGGTTCAGATTTTTCGGACGATGAGCAGTCTGCTGGCGCTGATGCCGAGTTTTCTGACTTAGGGAGATCCTTGGACTCTCCTCACGCTCTGGCTCTGATGTTGGAGGTTCTGAATATTTCCCCTGCCGAGGAGGCGTCACAGCAGAAGGGTGAATTGTTTGAGGAATCCAGGCCGCGCCTGGAGTTTCCTACGCAACGGCATTTTGATAGAATCATTGACAAGGAATGGGATAGGCCGGCTCGGCTCCCTGGCATCCCTCAGGGGTGGGATAGGAAATATCCCTTTCCTTCTGAGGCGGTCAAGCGCTGGGCATCTCCCCCCGAGGTGGATGCACCGGTTTTGGGGTTGTCTAACTCCTCGGTTTTAAACAGACCTGATTGTTCCACTCTCAAAGATGGAGAGGATAAACGTATTGATCAGATGGCTTGTCATGGCTTTACTAGCGTTGGGTCAGCCATACGGCCTGTGTGCGCTTCGGAACTAATGGTGTTGGCTGCCAGGTCTGTGGTCAGGGACCTGTTGACTTCTTCCGGGCTTCGTCCTGGTAGTAACGAGTTCCTTAGCCTTAAACGGTGTGAGTTGTTTCTATCCTTTGTGTTGACTGCCTTGGATGACACTTTGATGATGTGTGGTAGGACGTCGGCTCTGCTTGTGGCTATTCGGCGGTCGGTGTGGCTGCGCCAGTGGGCGGCCGATTTTATGTCCAAAAAGTCACTAACGGCTCTACCCTTTGTTGGACTACGGCTCTTTGGAGAGACATTGGACTCTGTCACCAAGGGTGGTAGGTTACCTCAACGTAAGAAACAACGCCGCTCCTTTCGGGGGGCGCCTGCTTTTACCCCCTCCTTTCGGGGGGCCAGATCTGGCAGGGGTTCTGCATTTCCCTCTTCCAGAGGAGATTCCGGGAGCAGGGGCAGAAGACGTGCCCGTTCTGGATACAGTTGGGGCTCTAAGCCCAAACCGGCTGCTAAGCCAGCTCAGCAATGAGGGGGCGCCCTCACCCATGCGGGTGGGGGGACGGCTGCAACACTTCTCCCAGATCTGGGATCAAGAGGTCTCGGACAGATGGATCCAGGAAGTGGTGTCTTCCGGTTACAAGCTGGAGTTCGAGCTCCGCCCCCCTTCCAGATTTTTCAGGTCTCAGATGCCGTCGGAGCCTCTGGCGGCGCAGGGGCTCCTGGTGGCAGTAGAGAATCTTCTGGACATGGCTGTCATTTGCCCAGTGCCCCCTTCAGATCGGGGCAGGGGCTTTTATTCCAATCTGTTCACGGTACCCAAGAAGGACGGGTTGGTCCGACCCATCTTGGATCTGAAGTTTCTCAACAGGTTCATCCGGCCGAGGAAATTCCGCATGGAAACGCTGCGTTCGGCCATTCACTCTCTTCGTCAGGGAGACTTTCTGACGTCCATAGACATCAAGGATGCTTATCTACACGTTCCGGTTTTTCCAGCACACCAGAGGTTTCTCAGGTTCGTGGTGGAGGATCGGCACTTTCAGTTTGTGGCACTTCCTTTCGGTCTCACCTCAGCTCCTCGGATGTTCACCAAGGTGCTAGCGGGGGTGATGGCTCTGCTCAGAGTTCAGGGTATCCGCATTGTGCCCTATTTGGACGATCTACTGATCATGGCCTCTTCTTTCAACCAAGCGGAGTTGGACACCAGAGCGGTGGTGTCCACTCTGGAGAGGTTCGGTTGGGTGATCAACCACCCCAAGTCTTCTCTTTCTCCGTCCAGAATTCTGACCTTTCTGGGAATGTCTCTGGACACCTCACAGGCCAGGGTGTTTCTGCCCCAGGCCAAAATTCTTTTGATTCAGGAGTTAGTTCGGCTTCTCTTGTCGGCCCCTCGTCCGACCATCCGGCTAGGGATGAGGCTGGTGGGGCTAATGGTGGCCTCATTCGAGGCAGTTCCCTTTGCGCAGTTTCATACGAGGACGCTTCAGCTTCATCTGTTGAAGGTTTGGGACAAGTCTCCACTATCGTTGGATCAGTCCTTCCGGATGTCTCCCCGTGTTCGTCGATCCCTGCAATGGTGGCTGGGGTCTGTCAATCTGTTGAAGGGCAGATCCTTTCTGGCGCCGTGTTGGGAAATGGTCACCACGGATGCCAGTCTGTCAGGTTGGGGGGGTGTTTGGAAGGACCTCCAGTTTCAGGGTCTGTGGAGTCCGCAGGAGGCTCACAAGCCCATCAATATTCTGGAGTTGAGAGCCATCAGGTTGGTTCTGTTTCGCTTGACTCATCAGTTGAGAGGCCTGCCAGTTCAGGTCCGGTCGGACAACAGGACGGCGGTTGCTTATATCAATCACCAGGGAGGGACTCGCAGCAGGAGTGCCCTCAGGGAAGTGTCTTTGATTCTGGACTGGGCGGAGACCCACGTCCCGTGTATCTCAGCAGTCTACATTCCGGGAGTGGAGAACACGGAGGCGGACTTGCTGAGCAGGGCCTCCTCTCGTCAGGGGGAGTGGTCTCTCAGTCCCAAGGTGTTTCGTTCGGTGTGTCTCAGGTGGGGGTTTCCAACGGTGGACCTCTTTGCCTCTCGTCACAATCACAAGCTTCCAGTCTTTGTGTCTCTCTCGCAGGATCCTCTGGCTCTGGCAGTGGATGCCATGTCTCTGAACTGGAGGGATCTGGGGTTGCTTTACCTGTTCCCTCCGTTCCCAATGCTAGCCAGAGTGGTGCGCAAACTGGCCTTGGAAGGCGCGTCGGCGATTCTGGTGTCCCCAAGGTGGCCAAGGCGCGTTTGGTTCGCAGATCTTGTAAGGCTGGCAGAAGATCAGTTCGCCCTGCCTCTGCTGCCGGACCTGCTCACCCAGGGTCGGCTACGCTATCCCAATTTACCATCGCTGGCTTTGACGGCGTGGCTGCTGAAACCGCCATCTTGAAGGAAGAAGGTCTTTCTGACGCGGTGATTCAGACTCTTATCAGCGCCAGGAAGCGGTCTTCCTCTTCTATTTACTACAGGACCTGGAGGTCCTATATTGATTGGTGTGAAGGTAGGTCTTTCTCTTGTCGGGAGTTCTCCATTCCTAGAATTCTGGAGTTTCTTCAACATGGTCTAGATCTGGGGCTCCAACTTAGTACCTTGAAGGGGCAGGTTTCTGCCCTGGCGGTGTTCTTCTAAAGGTCCTTTGCACTTCATCCCTTAGTCAAGACCTTTTTCCAAGGAGTTACGCATGTACGTCCTCCTAGGAAGCCCTTTGTTCCAGTTTGGGATTTGAACCTGGTTCTTTCTGCTCTCCAGGGCCCTCCGTTTGAGCCCTTGAATGAGGTTGCTTTGTCTTCTCTTACGCAAAAGGTGGCCTTTTTGGTGGCTATCACTTCGGTTAGGCGTGTTTCTGAGTTGGCAGCTTTATCCATTAAAGCTCCATACTTCGAGAGGCATCAGGACAAGGTTGTTTTTCGTTTTAAGCCGGATTTTCTTCCTAAGGTGGTCTCGGCTTTTCATCTGAATCAGGACATTGTTCTGCCTTCTCTATGCCCTAATCCTAGCAACGACAAGGAAAGGGCGTTGCATTCTTTGGATGTAGTTCGTGTTGTGGAATATTATCTGGAGGTTACGTCTTCCATTCGTAAGACTGATGCTTTTTTTGTGGTGCCCTTTGGGCCTAGGAAAGGTTTGGCTCCTGCCAAATCTTCCATTAGTAAATGGATTCGTCAGGCCATCATTGGGGCCTATTCTGCCAAGGGGAGGAGTCCCCCTTTTCGTGTTACTGCTCATTCTACTCGTGCAGTTGGAGCGTCCTGGGCTTTTCAGCACCAGGCTTCTGTTGAGCAAGTTTGTAAGGCCGCTACCTGGTCTTCTGTTCACACTTTTTCCAAGTTTTACAAGGTTGATGTTCGGGCATCAGCGGATGCTGTTTTTGGCCGCAAAGTTTTGCAAGCTGTTGTGGTTTAAAGTTGTGCATTGTTGCCTGGTTTTGGATCCCCGCCCTTGTTATGGACACTGCTATTGGATGTCCCACATGTTATGGATTTCTTGAAGCGGGGTGTGTGACATACTTAGAATAATACCATTTTGTGAATACTCACCTTGTAAAATGGGTATTATAAGTATGTCACACACCCCGCTTCACCCGCCCTTTCTGTATTCAGGATCCTTTATTTTGTGAACTTTGCGTGGTTTTGGTTTATATTTGCCTCTTCCTGGTCCCTTACCTTACTGCTTCTGTATACTGGGTGATGAGTGGGAGGTCCCAGGTATTTATGGATCAGGGAGGGGCTTTCTTTTTGCTATCATCTCTGCAGGAACGCCCTCTTCAGGTCGATACTACCCACATGTTATGGATTTCTTGAAGCGGGGTGTGTGACATACTTATAATACCCATTTTACAAGGTGAGTATTCACAAAATGGTATTATTCTCTGGTTCTGCAAAAACTGTGCAATGTGCACAGTAAAGTGGAAATAGTGCTAATCCAAGGTGCAACCAAATAAAGTGTCAAATGCTATATAGATACCAAGTGCTACACAACATACATTGTGATATGACTACTAAAAAAGTGTTCTCTGGTTCTGCAATAACTGTGCAATGTGCATGGTAAAGTGCAAATAGTGCTATCCAAGGTGCAACCAAGTAAAGTGTCAAATGCTATATAGATTGTGAGAGGCTGTTTGGTGAGGGGACTTGGCTCCATTTCCACTGACCTGGTGATACCATTTTTATCCTTATTTTTAGCAGTCATATCACAATGTACCGTATATACTCGAGTATAGGTCGACCCGAATATAAGCCGAGGCACCTAATTTTACCACAAAAAACTGGAAAAAGTTATTGACTCGAGTATAAGCCTTGGGTGGGAAATGCAGGCTGTGGATGTGATGACAGCAGCCATTAGGGACTCAGGTATAGGGGTCCAAGGGATGAAAAGGGGGCCCGGCTAGGTGGCCCTAATAATGGCCACTCTGACCTGAGACATGCAGGTTGCCACACTATTACTGCTGGTGTTGCTTATAAATGAGAGTGCCTGCCCCCCCCCCCCCCCCTCAGGCTGGTTTGTGCTGGGGCCCAATTCAAACTAGGGGCCAAGCCGTCACACATAGGTTTCTATCACCTTCTCTTCCTTCATGTTTCCTCATTACCCCTCTCTCCCTTTTCTAAATTCACTCTTTACTACTTTTTAAATTCTCTTTTCCACATTCTGTCCATCTGTTGTTCCAACTTCTGGAAGTATTACTCTTTTTCCCATCTTTTCTTCTCCTCAGGTTGGCCCTGGATATCATATGTGTGCTCACTTGGCATCATTAACAACAATTAAAAATAAAAAAACCCAGTGGTCCCCCCCACACTTAACTGTTGTTGCACGCTGGCCACCTCCGTTCCCTCTGCCGCCGCCACTGCCTCCGCCGCCGCTCTCACAAACATGCGCAGGAACTTCCTAGTTGTTGCGCGCCGGTTGGTGGGCGCGCCCCATGTGGTCGGCTTCCAATAGAAACAATGGACGCCTCCCACCAGTAAGTGTCAGTAAGTGTCAGTGTGTGTGAGAGCGGCCACTGACTCGAGTATAAGCCGAGGCGGCTTTTTTCAGCCCAAAAAGTGGGCTGAAAAACTCTGCTTATACTCGAGTATATACGGTATGTTGTATAGCACTTGGTATCTATATAGCAGTTGACACTTTACTTGGTTGCACCTTGGATAGCACTATTTGCACTTTACCGTGCACATTGCACAGTTATTGCAGAACCAGAGAACACATTTTTTAGTAGTCATATCACAATGTATGTTGTATAGTACTTGGTATCTATATAGCATTTGACAGTTTTTGCAGAACCAGAGAATATTTTTTTTTTTCTTTTGTGTCTTTACTTTCACTTTAATTGACTGCATTCATCATGATATTTGTATTTGTTGTATTAGAGCCATAAAACTAAGCCCCCCTTTTCCAACACCTTTTTTAATGTTTTTTAAACTTTTGTCAGTCTTGTATATGTATATGTTTTCAATAAAGGCGTGGTATATCCATTTTTAAACTACTGAGTGCGGCTCACTTTGATAAAGGCAGCCCCACTACCTTTTCTGTTTGTGTACATTTAGATGTCCCTTTATCAGCCAGCACCAGCATTTGCATAGATTAGTATACTTAATTTAGCAGTGCGGGACAAAAAAAGCTTTCTCAAACTAATATTGAAATGGTGAATCCAGCAATTCACCCAAAATAGCTCCAAACCACCACACCCCCTCCACGGCAATCAATACATCAACCAAATATATATCATGAATTCATAGATTATTTATTGACAAATACCCATAAAAATCACATAACAAACAATTAAAAAAACATATAACACTAGACCGCACATTCTCAGGGGTATCCCAATTACACCCATAATCCCAACCCTGTAAACATTATATTTCAATAAGGTGCCAGTACTATAAACAATCCATAAAGTGCATTAGTGCTGAGATTTGTGCAAACACAATACAATTAGTATTAAATGTGGCAAGAGAAGAACAGATTCAAGCATCAGAATACAACCATTGATTTAAATCATAAACAAACACATCACCTGAGTGTATAACTCTGAGTGTCCCCCAAGAATGCCAAGGTCGAGTGATGATCCCCCCCCCCCAACGCGTTTCGTGGCCCTCCGCTCACAGGCCACTTTATCAAGGTATGAATGATCCCCCATCTAGTTACCTTTATATACAGAGACTTAACTTTTTATTGCAGGACACGCGTCCGGGCGCGCAGCACGGCCCCGGCCGGAAGCCGGTGGTACGCTTTCGCACAGCTGAGTCCTGCGCTCCAATCAGTGCTACGCAGCCGTCCGGTAACGTCACGGCCCCGCCCCCCAGACCGCCCCCCCCCCAGCCAGCCGCACACACCAATGCGTGTGTGCTGCGGCCGCAGGAGGGGACGGAGCTCGCCGCGTGACCAGCACGGGTCTCCATGAATGTGAATCAGCTAATCAAAGGCAACAAGATGCGATCACCAACAATTAGATCCCACTATCAATATAAATATGTACCCAACAATACCCAGACATTAAAAACAAATCTCGGCACTAATGCACTTTATGGATTGTTTATAGTATTGGCACCTTATTGAAATATAATGTTTACAGGGTTGGGATTATGGGTGTAATTGGGATACCCCTGAGAATGTGCGGTCTAGTGTTATATGTTTTTTTAATTGTTTGTTATGTGATTTTTATGGGTATTTTGTCAATAAATAATCTACGAATTCATGATATATATTTGGTTGATGTATTGATTGCCGTGGAGGGGGTGCAGTGGTTTGGCGCTATTTTGGGTGAATTGCTGGATTCACCATTTCAATATTAGGAATTCTATTCAGTTTCTGTAGCTTCACATTCATTTGCAAGGCCGGAGAAGCTGATTGGACTAATGACCGTGTCTGCACCATGGGCTCGCGGAGAGGTGAGCGGATTCAGCGACCTGAGAAGTTTCACATAGAAGGGCACCACAAACTAAGGGTACCACAAAACCCTGGATATTGAAAATCACGGGTTTTGGTCCACCTTAACCATCATAGGCTTCCTCATTGATACATTTTATCATTCAGGAGGTCCAAAATCCTACTAACCTGGCTTTAGAGTCACCAGGTCTGGGTTATAGCTTGCCCCCAGGGGCTGAGTAAAACCTCCAGGATCACCCAACCACTCGCCTCAGCAAGGGGTGCGTGCAGCAGCTGGGGAGCAGCCAGAGCCAGGCACCCAAACATTTTAGAAGCCAGAAGATATCCTACATTTTTCGAGTTTGGATTGGGGCAAATTTGGCTAAGCTGTATCCAAACTTAGGCATGTTTGGCTCATCACTAGCCATGGGCAATCTGGTGCATGACCTCATTGTAGGCCCACTTTAGGGAAATCAGCTTGAGGCATGCCTGGTGCACTTTTCTTTTCGCTAGATTATTTCTGTGCTCCCCCTCTCCTTCCTCTATTGACATATACACACCCAGGCCATTGAGATCTGAGCAGGAATGTTTATAATACACATATTTTTAACTTGCCTCTATTATGTGTGGCCAGTTGTGCTGCACACTACCAGGAATAGCTGCTTAACTAGCCTGTGTTTAAACTGGACCGTCAGCATCATGTGATGAAAAGCCCAAACCCTTAAAAAACTATCCCCCAGTATCTAAAGTGAATTCCCCCACTGGGCTGCAACTCTGCTCAGGACTCTAGGATACGGACGCCGTCATCTTGCCTCAGAAGCATCACATACTGAGGAGAGGAAGGGGGGTGAGCAAGTGCAGGGGGGGCGGGGCTGTCGCTATGCTGAAAAGGTCAGCAATCCCAGAATGCAGAGTGGCATATTCAGAAGACACTTCCTGTCTGCAGGCAGCCTGAAATTCCACGGGCCGCCATCTTGGATATTAAAAGGTTAAAGAAACGCACTAAGTGCAGGTAGGAGGATCTTTAATGTGGGCAATCTGTATGTAGGGGTTGAGGAAAACATACAAGATAGACTGTTATTCAGGGTGAAGGTCAAAGCCTTTTTTTCTGTTATCGCAGTGAAAAGATTCTCCCTGAATATAGAGGTATCACATTTCTGCCTTTCCTAGTTTTGCCCTGTTTTTTCTCCATTGTGATATGTGTCTCTTCACCCCAGGCCAATGATTCTAATGTTTGTCATTCACTGAGGTGAAGGCTGATTCACTACTAGCGCCACGTATTGCCAGATGAGCGTCTGTATAACGATGTTTAGAGCGACCACTAGTAGATGCTGTAAGTGGGTATGGGCCGCTGTAACAGAGCGTCTTGGTTGCTGTAGTAACCTGGCCAGCATTGATGAATGTGATGTGTGCTGGGCGCTGTAACAACAGTATAGCGCTGCAGCAAGCGAAAGTTAGCGCCAGCTCAGTGCGTCCGGCACTCGTCGCTCCACACCATATTTAACAAAAAACTACACACACAGCGTCAGCACTCTAAAGCTGGGCGCTGTAGCATAGAGCGCCTCACGCTGTGTGATCAAAGTCTGTTTTTGACACATATCCACCAGTAACAAAGCGAAAACACATGGAATGACATTGTTGTAACACTGTGACATTAACACTTTAGTGCCAGACCTGTAATGACAATTCTGCATGAAAATATAAAAAGTCCAAAAAATGTATAAAAGTGTTTGTTTGCAGCCAGGAGAGGTCACACAATGATTTTAGCAAAAAAAAAAATGTAAATTGCCAAACACACTATTTATACACAAGTAATGAAGCCCCATTGAAATGTATGGGAGAGCGTTACTGAGCAAAAGGTACTACATGGCGCTCCTGAGCTTAGAGTGCCGGCGCTATACACTGAGCTGCCTATAATAATACACTGGACGCTACATGGCGCTGTTAGAGGCGCTCACCAGATTCGCTTTCATAAATGTGGTTTCCCGTACAGTGCCTGGCGTTTACCTGCCGCTATCCCTTCTTAAATAACCCCCATAATCTGAATAGACAGGATACTACAACCCTACACTACATTTATAAGTGGAGGAAAGCCTGGGATTATGTGCCCCCAAGTTTGAACCGCGTCCCTTGTTACCACATCCAGCTTAAACATCTGGCCAGCGGATCTAAGATTCAAGGGACGGCCCGCTGTGTGAAACCTCCCAGAAAGCCGCTATTCACTCACCTCTTCCTTGTTCCAACGGCACATGTGCCGGTGTCCATCCAATGAGAGCCCTCTGTCGTGACTTATTCGTCAAATGGCTATCATGGGCTACAATGGGGAGTGCGCCCTGCCGCATCCCCCGCACTCCAAGGAGCAACGAGAGCAGCCTGCTGAATGTCATAGTCATATGTGCCGCTGTGGATAAGATGATTAAAGTGGACCAAAACCAGACAGGCATGTGTGAAAGTGTAACAAGTCTGGCACTAAGAGATTCCAGGGCTGGCTGCTGACTTTTCCCCGGGGCATCTATGTCATTCGGCAGGTGGCTCTCATTGGACAAGAGCCTATGCATGCGCCATTGGAACGAGGAAGAGGTGGGTGAAGAGACGCTTTCTCGGGGGGTTTCACAAAGCGGGGCATCCTGAATCAGGAGGAAAGTCAGCAGCCAGCCCTGGAATCTCTTAGGGCCAGACTGTACGGGACTGTATTTTTACACTTTTACACATCCCTGTTTGGGATGCCCAGCCCCCAATCAAACCAGCCAGCCAGCACATTGGGGCAGGAGGAAGTCTGGGTGGGAGTAGAAGATAACCCCGCCCCCAATCAAGCCAGCCAGCGCATTGGGGCAGGAGGAAGTCTGGGTGGGAGTAGAAGATAACCCCGCCCCCAATCAAGCCAGCCAGCCAGCGCATTGGGGCAGGAGGAAGTCTGGGTGGGAGTAGAAGATAACCCCGCCCCCAATCAAGCCAGCCAGCCAGCGCATTGGGGCAGGAGGAAGTCTGGGTGGGAGTAGAAGATAACCCCGCCCCCAATCAAGCCAGCCAGCCAGCGCATTGGGGCAGGAGGAAGTCTGGGTGGGAGTAGAAGATAACCCCGCCCCCAATCAAACCAGCCAGCCAGCACATTGGGGCAGGAGGAAGTCTGGGTGGGAGTAGAAGATAACCCCGCCCCCAATCAAGCCAGCCAGCGCATTGGGGCAGGAGGAAGTCTGGGTGGGAGTAGAAGATAACCCCGCCCCCAATCAAACCAGCCAGCCAGCGCATTGGGGCAGGAGGAAGTCTGGGTGGGAGTAGAAGATAACCCCGCCCCCAATCAAGCCAGCCAGCGCATTGGGGCAGGAGGAAGTCTGGGTGGGAGTAGAAGATAACCCCGCCCCCAATCAAGCCAGCCAGCCAGCCAGCGCATTGGGGCAGGAGGAAGTCTGGGTGGGAGTAGAAGATAACCCCGCCCCCAATCAAGCCAGCCAGCCAGCGCATTGGGGCAGGAGGAAGTCTGGGTGGGAGTAGAAGATAACCCCGCCCCCAATCAAGCCAGCCAGCCAGCGCATTGGGGCAGGAGGAAGTCTGGGTGGGAGTAGAAGATAACCCCGCCCCCAATCAAGCCAGCCAGCCAGCGCATTGGGGCAGGAGGAAGTCCGGGCGGGAGAGGGGGAGATAGCCCCATCCACCAGCGAGCCAGCATCCATGCCATATACATCTAATTCATTATCTATTTAGTGGGCTTTAAAGTGGACCAAAACCCAGGATTTTTACTATCCTGGGTTTTGGTCCTTTCCCCCAGATCAACCGAAGAAACTCATCTCATCCCGGTCCTACAGCGCATGTGCGCCCACTTGTCCAATCAGCACGCTCGGAGCCGCTGACGTCACGCCATTTAAGACGGCGTCTAAAGCCATTGAACTTGGAAGAAAAGTGAACGTGGTGACCTGGGGGGTTTCACACAGCGGGGCATCCTGATTTTGGATGCCCCGGGGGGGGGGGGGAATCAATCGGCCCGGGAATTTTTACACCAAACCTTTTTTTTCCTTTTTAATGGCATATTTTGAAGTCCCAAACCTTTTTGTTGCAGGGTATTTTATCCACGACTTTGTGGACATGCTGCAGAACCAGAAGTTTCATCAGTCCTGGGAGCTCCTTTTCCATCACACTGTTGTAAGTAAATGCATAAATGAATGTAAGATTTTAAATCATTGTTCCAGTCCTTGCATCTGATAATAAAACGTATAAAAAAAGTTATTGACTTCATATGGGTTTGTGCTGTTACTACTGTGCAACATTTTGCCCTTATCTTTATTATCAGCAACACCATTTTCTTCTAGCATTGGCAAGTGTCAGTGTCCAGCCATGATGACATTCTCTTCTCCCTGGCTTCTTTGCCTAGGCCTGCTAATATGCTAGAAGCTGCTCATGATACATGCCTGAAGAAGAAGCCTAGCAGATTTCCAAAGCTTGCATCTGTAGACTATAGTTTAGATTTTCTTCTTACATCAGTGGCTAACAAGGTACAACAATTTATTAGCACAAGAATAGAAGAAACCAGATGTCCAGCTGAGCTTACTGCAAGTGAAACTGTAAGCAGAGGCTAAAGCATAGCTACTGAAAAGCGGGCATGCTCCCTGTTAGAGGGAAGCGCGAGATGCGGCCACCAGCGCGCTCTGAGCTGGTGAGCTAAGACGTGCATAGCTCAGCGGCTCCCAGTGTGCTCATTGGACGAGCGGGCGTGCGTGCATGTGCCGTAGGACCGCGATGAGTTGAGTTGATCCGGGTGATCTGGGGGGTTTCACATAGCGGGGCACCCCTGATCGGGGTGCCCTGGGGAAGTGGACCAAAACCCAGGATAGTCAAAATCCTGGGTTTTGGTCCACTTTAAAATACATGGAATACACACACTTTTGGAGCAGTATTGTATGTACTAAGAATATTAGACATAGGTAATCGATGGCAGCAGATGAGTTTGGGGGCACGGTCCCTGTTAGAGGGTAGCAGAGGATGCGGCTGCCAGCACACTTGGATCCGCTCGCCTTAGACAAACTATTAGACAGAGGGGCGGGAGCGGAGCCGAGCGTACTGACTGGACGAGAGGGCTGAACATGTGCCGTAGACCAGGTGAGGGTGAGTGAGATCGGGCGTCCTGGGGGGTTTCATACAGCGGGGCGATTGGGATACCACGGTGGCAAGATTTTGATTATCCTGGGGTTTGGTCCATTTTAAGTTTACTTTTAGTGCACTTTTGAAAGCTTTGGATGTTGGGGAGTATCACATTGAACAGGCTAAGGCATTCCAGAAAAGTGCAGAGACAGGTGAGAAGTGCTGGAGGTGGATTTTCAAGGAGGTGACCTGCGAGGAAGGCAAGTTATACAATATAAGCATCTAGAGGACTGTGTAATGTCACTTGCCGTGGTTGACGAAAGCCACAACTGCTGTATGACTTATTTATATTTCACTACTAATTTGTTTTTCACTGATCTGTTAACAGATTGCACATGCTGGTGTCAAAAAGCCTGTCCTAGGGCCATAATTTGAGTTTACTGGGCACAGCACCAATTTGTGTCTATGTGTCATTCCTCTGCACTTTCCTGAGACATGGCAATGTGTGAATGAATGATCTCATTAATAGCAATAGACAATAAAGGCGCACATTGCAACACATGAAAGAAAACACTTGCATTGGCTGCTGCTGGAAAGTACTGCCGATCACCAGCTTATCTGGCATCTCATCACTTCCTATTGGATCATCACTGCACAGTTAATCACTAATAATACCCTGAGCATACACTGACTACACTACTGCAACACCCTCCTGTGTGGCTTTCTAATCAACAGACTGGCCCCTCGCTCTCCTCTCACTTTTCCAGCTCTGCCCTCCTATTCTAAGTATGTCACACACCCCGCTTCAGAATATCCATAACATGTGGGTAATACCGACCTGAAGTGGGCGTTCCTGCAGAGATGATAGCAAAAAAGAAAGCCCCTCCCTGATCCATAAATACCTGGGACCTCCCACTCATCACCCAGTTTTCCATCTCTGCAGACGGCGAGCAAGTCAGAAGATGATGGCTCCTCCTTGCACAGGGGGATTTCAGGTAGCCGGGGTAACTCCCAGCCCGTTATTCATTTATTTCCGTTTGGACCTTTTTCCCCAGAAATCCATATGCCTCCCAGCCTCGGCTGAGGGTCCAGGCGAGGGTATTTCAGCACATTAGGTGCTCATGAGCTATGCTCTACCGTGAGACCCTATATGAGAGGGTAGGCGGTATTACTCGGGTTGGTGACCCCGGTTTGGGATGCCCTGTCCCTTAATTTCATAGTTGTCCCTCCCAGGATCCCCTTCCATAGGTGGGGTGGGGGAGTGTGTACACTCATTAGTTTATTAGTTCTTTTATACAGCTTACATAGTGTGTGTGCGTGTGTTTCACTTTAATTGCAAACGCTGCAGCCTTTGCGGTGCTGGCTGCCTTCTTCCCTCCTTTCTCCCTTCCTCTCTGTTAATGGCGGAGGTTTTCACCTCACGCCATGTTGCTGTGGGGGGGGGGGGGGGGGGCGGCGGGTGCCGGACCGTTGGTGGGGCCGGGACTTGTCCCTCCCGTTTTTTTCCCAGGGTGTGTGTGTGTTGTGTGGTGTTTTTTACTTGGCCGGGCCGGCGACCGCTTCTTACTATTGCGGCGCCGGCCGGCTCTGAGCACTTTGTTTCATGAGGTGATTTAGTTCACCTCACGCTGGCTGGGGAGGGGCGGGGCCGGAGTGACGACGCGTCACCGCTCCCCGCCTCCTGCCCTCACTGATGCCACTGCGGAGCGCTTGGAGGGGAGAGGGGGGCGTGGCCCGGCCTCGCGCGCGTCCCGCACTGGCCACGCCCCCTTCTCCCTCTCTGACTGCGGCCCTGCCTGTTGCTGTGGAGCGTCTGGATCTTCCCTCACGGTCGCCATTTTGGTCGCTGGGTCTGTAAGTGGCCTCTGGCCATTCTTTCTTCTTGTTTGATTGTCTTTTTTATTAGATTTATCTAAATACAGTCTTTCTGTTCTGTGTTTCAGATGGTGGTTCAGGAGGTCGCCAGTAGCATTTAGGGGGTCCCTCCTGATCCTTATTTCTGGGTTAATTGTTTTGCCATAAATCCTCCCACTCGGGACATTAAAGGGGCATCCCGGGTTGTCTAACGGCGTAATTCCCTGGGTCATAGCGACTTTTCCTAAACAAAGTTCACCTTATGGAGGCATCCCCGGATACTGGGCTCGGGGCCCCTTCGGGGCATCCCCGAAAGTGTATGTTATGTGGGGTATCCATTTCTGGGGACGATGTACTTCTGTGTATACCATGTGCACAGCAGACCATCACGCGGCAGTCCGAACCACAGGCATCTGGGTCAGCACCGCCGGTCGCTTCATCTCCACCTCCCGCTTTGACACGCACCCCGTGTGACGTCGTCATGGGCAGGGAGCTGCAATCGGAGATGTGCGCCAGATTGGCTAACCTTGAAAAAATTATCTCTGGCTCGGTCGCCCGTAAGGCTCCGACTAAGAGAAAGCATTTGTCGCCGGCTCCGCTGGCAGAGGACCTGGAGGATGTTAATAATCTGGATTGGTCTGATTATTCCCAGCTAGAGGAAGGGGAAGTTTTTGAGGATTCTGATTTTTCGGACGATGAGCAGTCCTTTGGCACTGATGCCGAGCCGGGGGATTTGGGGAGATCCTCTGATACTCCCCACGCTCTGGCTCTGATGTTGGAGGTGTTGAATCTTTCCCCTCCTGAGGAGGTGTCACAGCAGAAGGGTGAATTGTTTGAGGAATCCAAGCCGCGCTTGGAATTCCCTACACAAAAGCATTTTGACAAAATTATTGACAAAGAATGGGACAGGCCGGCTCGGCTCCCTGGCATCCCTCAGGGATGGGATAGGAAATATCCCTTTCCTTCGGAGGCAGTTAAGCGCTGGGCATCTCCCCCCGAGGTGGATGCGCCGGTTTTGGGGTTGTCCAATTCCTCGGTCTTAAATAGACCTGATTGTTCTATTCTCAAGGATGGAGAGGATAAACGTATTGACCAGATGGCTTGTCATGGTTTTGCTAGCGTTGGGTCAGCCATGCGGCCTGTTTGCGCATCGGCGCTGATGGTGTTGGCTGCCAGGTCCGTGGTTAGGGACCTGTTGACCTCTTCCGGGCTGCGTCCCGGTAGTGCTGAGTTCCTTAGCCTCAAACGGCGTGAGCTGTTTTTATCTTTTGTGTTGACAGCCTTGGATGACACTTTGATGATGTGTGGTAGAACGTCGGCGCTGTTGGTCACTATTCGGCGTTCGGTGTGGCTGCGCCAGTGGGCGGCAGATTTTATGTCCAAAAAGTCACTAACGGCTCTACCCTTTGTTGGGTTACGGCTTTTTGGAGAGACGTTGGACTCTGTCACCAAGGGTGGTAGGTTGCCCCAACGCAAGAAACGACGCCGCCCCTTTCGAGGGGCGCCTTCCTTTACCCCCTCCTTTCGTGGGGCCAGATCTGGCAGGGGATTTGCATTCCCTTCTTCCAGAGGAGATTCTGGGAGCAGGGGCAGAGGTCGTGCCCGTCCAGGATTCAGTTGGGGCTCTAAGCCCAAGCCGGCTGCCAAGCCGGCTCAGCAATGAGGGGGCGCCCTCACCCTTGCGGGTGGGGGGACGGCTGCGACTCTTTTTCCAGGTTTGGGGGTCAAGAGGTCTCGGACCGATGGATCCGGGAAGTGGTGTCTTCCGGTTACAAGCTGGAGTTCGAGCTCCGCCCCCCTTCCAGATTTTTCAGGTCTCGGATGCCTTCAGAACCTCTGGCGGCGCAGGGGCTTCTGTCGGCAGTGCAGAACCTTATGGACATGGATGTCATTTGCCCAGTGCCTCCTTCGGATCAGGGCAGGGGTTTTTATTCCAATCTGTTCACGGTACCCAAGAAGGACGGATCGGTCCGACCCATCTTGGATCTGAAGTTTCTCAACAGGTTCATCCGGCCTCGGAAATTCCGCATGGAAACACTACGTTCGGCCATTCACTCTCTTCGTCAGGGAGACTTTCTGACGTCCATAGACATCAAGGATGCTTATCTACACGTTCCAATTTTTCCAGCACACCAGAGGTTTCTCAGGTTCGTGGTGGAGGATCGGCATTTTCAGTTTGTAGCACTCCCTCGGCCCCTCGGGTGTTCACCAAGGTGCTAGCGGGGGTGATGGCTCTGCTAAGGGTTCAGGGCATCCGCATTGTGCCCTATTTGGACGATCTTCTGATCATGGCCTCCTCCTTCAACCAAGCGGAGTTGGATACCAGAATGGTGGTGTCCACCCTGGAGAGGTTTGGTTGGGTGGTCAACCACCCCAAGTCTTCTCTCTCTCCGTCCAGAGTAGTGACCTTTCTGGGAATGTCTCTGGACACTTCGCAGGCCAGGGTGTTTCTGCCTCAGGCCAAGATTCTTTTGATTCAGGAATTAGCTCGGCTTCTCTTGTCCGTCCATCCGGCTAGGGATGAGGCTGGTGGGGCTAATGGTGGCCTAATTCGAGGCAGTTCCCTTTGCGCAGTTTCATACAAGGACGCTTCAGCTTCATCTGTTGAAGGTTTGGGACAAGTCTCCTCTATCGTTGGATCAGTCCTTCCTGATGACCCCCCGAGTTCGTCGATCCCTGCAATGGTGGCTGGGGTCGGCCAATCTGTCGCAGGGCAGATCCTTTCTGGCCCCGTGCTGGGAAACTGTCACCACGGATGCCAGTCTGTCAGGTTGGGGGGGTGTTTGGAAGCACCTCCAGTTTCAGGGTCTGTGGAGTCCTCAGGAGGCTCACGAGCCCATCAATGTTCTGGAGTTGAGGGCCATCAGGTTGGTTCTGTTTCGCTTGACTCATCAGTTGAGAGGCCTGCCAGTTCAGGTCCGGTCGGACAACAGGACGGCGGTTGCTTACATCAATCACCAAGGGGGGACTCGCAGCAGGAGTGCCCTCAGGGAAGTGTCTTTGATTCTGGACTGGGCGGAGAGTCACGTCCCGTGTATCTCAGCAGTCTACATTCCGGGAGTGGAGAACACGGAGGCGGACTTGCTGAGCAGAGCCTCCTCTCGTCAGGGGGAGTGGTCTCTCAGTCCCCAGGTGTTTCGTTCGATATGTCTCAGGTGGGGGTTCCCAGCGGTGGACCTCTTTGCCTCTCGTCACAATCACAAGCTTCCAGTCTTTGTGTCTCTCTCGCAGGACCCTCTGGCTCTGGCAGTGGATGCCATGTCTCTGAACTGGAGGGATCTGGGGTTCCTTTACCTGTTCCCTCCGTTTCCAATGGTAGCCAGAGTGGTGCGCAAGCTGACTCTGGAGGGCGTGTCGGCGATTCTAGTGGCTCCAAGGTGGCCAAGGCAGGTTTGGTTCGCAGACCTGGTAAGACTGGCAGAGGATCAGTTCGTTCTGCCTCTTTGCCGGACCTGCTCACCCAGGGTCGGCTGCGCTATCCCAATTTACCTTCGCTGGCTTTGACGGCGTGGCTGCTGAAACCGCCATCTTAAAGGAAGAAGGTCTTTCTGACGCGGTGGTTCAGACTCTCATTAGCGCCAGGAAGCGCTCTTCCTCTACTATTTACTATAGGACTTGGAGGTCCTATATTGACTGGTGTGAAAGTAGGTCTTTCTCTTGTCGGGAGTTTTCCATTTCCAGAATCCTGGAGTTTCTTCAACATGGTCTGGATTTGGGGCTTCAACTTAGTACTTTGAAGGGGCAGGTTTCTGCCCTGGCGGTGTTTTTTCAAAGGTCATTTGCTCTTCATCCCTTAGTCAAGACTTTTTTCCAAGGAGTTATGCATGTACGGCCTCCTAGGAAGCCCTTTGTTCCAGTTTGGGATTTGAACCTGGTTCTTTCTGCTCTTCAGGGTCCCCCGTTTGAGCCCTTGAATGAGATTGCTTTGTCTTCACTTACCCAAAAGGTGGCCTTTTTGGTGGCCATCACTTCGGTCAGGCGTGTTTCTGAGTTGGCAGCTTTATCCATTAAGGCTCCGTACTTTGAAAGGCATCAGGACAAGGTTGTCTTTCGTTTCAAGCCGGATTTTCTTCCTAAGGTGGTCTCTGCCTTTCATCTGAATCAGGACATTGTTCTGCCTTCTCTATGTCCTCACCCCAGTAACGACAAGGAAAGGGCGCTGCATTCCTTGGATGTAGTCCGTGTTGTGAAATATTATCTGGTGGTTACGTCTTCCTTTCGTAAGACTGATGCTTTTTTTGTGGTGCCCTTTGGGCCTAGAAAAGGTTTGGCTCCTGCCAAATCTTCCATTAGTAAATGGATTCGTCAGGCCATCATTGGGGCCTATTCTGCCAAGGGGAGGAGTCCCCCTTTTCGTGTTACTGCTCATTCTACTCGTGCGGTTGGAGCGTCCTGGGCTTTCCAGCACCAGGCCTCTGTTGAGCAAGTTTGTAAGGCCGCTACTTGGTCCTCTGTTCACACTTTTTCCAAGTTTTACAAGGTTGATGTTCGGGCCTCAGCGGATGCTGTTTTTGGCCGCAAAGTTCTGCAAGCTGTTGTGGTTTAAGTTGTGCATTGTTGCCTTGTTTTGGATCCCCGCCCTTGTTATGGACACTGCTATTGGATGTCCCACATGTTATGGATATTCTGAAGCGGGGTGTGTGACATACTTAGAATAATACCATTTTGTGAAATACTCACCTGTAAAATGGGTATTATAAGTATGTCACACACCCCGCTTCACCCGCCCTTCTTATATTCGGGATCCTTTATATTGTGAACTTTGCGTTATTTTGATTTATATTTGCCTCTTCCTGGTCCCTTACCTTACTGCTTCTATATACTGGGTGATGAGTGGGAGGTCCCAGGTATTTATGGATCAGGGAGGGGCTTTCTTTTTTGCTATCATCTCTGCAGGAACGCCCCTTCAGGTCGGTATTACCCACATGTTATGGATATTCTGAAGCGGGGTGTGTGACATACTTATAATACCCATTTTACAGGTGAGTATTTCACAAAATGGTATTTTTTCAGTCCTACCAATGGCTGCCAGAAGCTTAGATTTGATGGGTGTGGATGGTTTGATGGGGTTTCTACACTGGAGGCAGTTACATTCTAATGGCCCAATTCCACAGGAATCATTTCTGAAGGAATAATCGCTAAAACAAACACATTCAGATGATAATTGATCCGTGGAAATGCCCACTGCAAACAACGAGCATTTGCTTGTTGGTCGAGCGTCTTATATCTTTGGCTGAATTAAAATGTCTCACTCGTCAGAGAAAAAAATAGGACTATACAAATATCTTGAATACAATTTTAAATACAATCACTCAAACGGATATTTAGCTGACAAATCATTCATGGCTGAATGCAACTCACCTGATCGTATTTAAGTCATAGGATTGTTCGCTCACTCAACGAACGGCCTTTCGATATGTTTATGGAAATAGGCCATGGGGGCAGGGGAGCATCCACTGACTTTATCTGAAACAATTCCCCCTTTTTATATATAAAGGACAATGCCCTCTTCTGTGCTAAGATGTCGAGGGGGTTGGTCTGATCTACAGATTTAGCAGTTCTTAAAAGGACAATTGATGTATCAAATAAATAAGGGCATGGGACATTATCTTTAAAGTCATACTTCAGACAAAGGCAGTTACTAGCACATTGTATCAGGTTATGTTTGCACTGTCCTAAACTGTTTTCCATGTTTTCTCATTGAAGAGAAATGGCTGAGAGATAGAGGTTTACAGTTTCACCTCTGGAGCATGTGGATGCGGCCCCTTGAACTGTGATGCTGCATAATAGGCAGGATCTGTAGGAGCTTGAGAACTTGAGAACCGCTTGCTGTGCTCCTTCTCTCTCATTCTCCCTGTTGCTAGGTGACATTGGACACCTAGACAAGTACTCCCAGGTGCGCATGCGTGTACTCCCAGATCAGTAGATGGGCAAGTGGGTGGGTGGGCAGGCAAGTGGTGCTCTCACTCCTGGCACCTGCTGGGGAGAGAAAAATAAGGGGGGGCACCGCTGCTCCTGCTCCCACCAGCACCGGGGCAGGAAAATAGAGAAAGAAGGGGACCACGCTGCTCTTGACACCAGCTGTGGGAGAGAGAGAAGGGGGGCAATATCACCGTGTGTAGCCCACCCACTCTTGAATGACTCACGGCGGCGTTCCAAGAGCATGAATGGAGCCAAGGAGGGAGAGGGGCGGACAGAGGGCTGGTGGGCATCTACGCATCGGAACTCGTGATTTGATTGCTCAACACGTGTTAAGGGGTTGGTATGGGTGGTCGGAGAATGATCCCCTTCTGTCCTGGCCCCAGGTAGCTGGTACTAGGTAGAGACGCCGCAATCATAGCTATGCTGATTCTCCACTTTTTTTTTATTCATTGGTTGAAAAATCCCTTCAAATTGTTAATCATTCCAATGGCTTCTATACCAAGTTAACTATTATGAGTCTCAGCTCTTCCACTCATGCCAGCCCTATCCTGGGTTTTGGTCCTTTCCCCGATCGGGGGTGCCCCGCTGTGTGAAACCCCCCAGGACGCCGGGCCCATGGTGCGTATAAGAGCAGCGGTTCTGATGGCCGCGTCCTCCGCTTCCTAACATGGAGCTTGTCCGCACCAGCTCATTTGTAAATGGCCAGTGCGGGCATGCTCCCTGTTAGAGGGAAGCGGAGGATGCGGCCGTCAGAGCCGCTGCTCTTACTCTTAAGACGCGCCGTGGGACCGGGAAGAGGTGAGTGAGATCGGGCGATCTGGGGGGTTTCACACAGCGGGGCACCCCCGATCGGGGTGCCCCCGGGGAAAGGACCAAAACCCAGGATAGTGAAAATCCTGGGTTTTGCTCCACTTTAAGGGCTGACACCATTCGAACTTTAAATATTGTATTATTTATTGAATTACTGATTAACCCCATAACAGTTTAGACTGTGTTTTGCCTTTTTGTTGGAGTGTTTAGGTGTGATTAAGCAGACTGCTGATTCTTACTGCCACCTCTCCCCGTGTGGCAGGACCCCACACTGCACTGCGTGTCTTCTGTTTTTATTTCACTAGGACAGTTAGGAGGTTAAATTGTATTGTGGCACTTAGGGAATAGAATGACTTGAGTCTTATCTGTTTTCTGTTTTTTCCATAGAAGATATAGCAGAGGGGACAAGCCACTTAGGAAGAGGCCCATGTTGGGCTTTATATAGTGGACTATTAAGAGTGCTCTATTAATATAGAAAGTATTTACATGGCACAAATATACCAAGAATAACAGGATTTACCCATAATTCTTAGCAGTTGATGGAGACATGCAAATCAACTATTTTTCACCCATGATATCTCAAGCGCCCAGAAAGAGCAGACTGGGCATGCAATGCTTGAGTATGTCTTCTAATATCGCACACATAGGCCCACCAACTGCAAAAATCATGGGTAAAGTGTATTAGGTATTTGCCATGCAAATAAAGAGGAACAACACACAGGAATTTCACTTTCCCGGCCCTTTATCTCTCTCAGGGGGGGCATCCCAACTCATTGTGTGTATCCCCCCAGGACGCCCGATTCATTCCCTGCCAGCCGCAAGAGGGCGGAGGAGTATAAGGACCTCAAGGCTTGCGTGGAGTTTATTGCCTTCATTGTCTCTGCTATGGATGATGGTGTCCGGCTCGGTTGGAATTTTTACAACACGGCTTAGATTTGGGTTTCCAGCTGAGCACCCTTAAGGGCCAGGTCTCGGCCTTGGCCATCTTTTTCCAATGATCCTTCGCCAATCATAGACTGATCAAGACTTTTTTCCAAGGAGTTACTCATGTATGTCCACCGCGTAAGCCTGTATTACCAGTGTGGGACATGAATTTAGTGCTTTCTGCTCTCCAGGCCCCCCCTTTGAGCCTTTGTGCGATGCTGCATTGTCTATTTTGACCCTAAAAGTGGTCTTTTTGGTAGCGATCACCTCGGTGCGTCGCGTGTCAGAACTGGCTGCGCTTTGTATGAAGCCTCCTTACTTTGAGCGTGATAAGGATAAGGTGGTTTTTCGCTTTAAACCTTGATTTTTTGCCTAAGATCGTTTCTCCCTTTCGTCTTAAAGTGGACCATCACCCTCCCGTGATCGGCCCGGGAATCTATAAGATTCCCGGGCCGATCACCTCCCTCCCCGCGGGACATCCGAGATCGGGATGTCCCGCGGGGTTAAACCCCCCCAAACACCGGCCGCCGCCGCCTCCCTCGCGCCCCTCTAGACGTGCCCGCGCCGGCCGTCTGTGAATGGCCGGCACGGGCGCACGCCCGTCAAGAGTGACGCACGGGAGGCGGCGGCGGAGGAGCCGCTTGTCCGCGGCTGTCAAACCGCTTGTCCGTCGGCGCTGGGAGCGGGGAGAGGTGAGTTTTTCGGGTGATCGGGGGGGTTTCACACAGCGGGGCACCCCGATCGGGGGTGCCCCACCGAAGTCAAAATCCTGGGTGTTGGTCCACTTTAATGAGGAAGTTGTCTTGCCTTCCTTGTGTCCTGCACCGACTAATTCTAAGGAACGGACCCTCCATGCCTTGGATGTGGTCATAGCCATTAATTACTACCTGGTTACGACTGAATCCTTCAGGAAATCGGATTTGCTCTTTGTCCTTACAGAGGGTTCTAGGAAGGGCTTGCCACCAGCCAAGTCTACTCTCAGTAAGTGGAACAGACAGGCGGTGGTGCAAGCATATTCTGCCAAGGGGAAGGAACCCCCCTTTCGTGTTACAGCTCATTCTACCAGAGCTATTGGTGCCTTTTGGGCTTTTCAGCACCAGGCATCTGTTGAACAAGTTTGTAAGGCTTCCACTTGGTCTTCTGTTCACACCTTTACTATGTTTTACAAGGTTAATGTTAGGGCCTCAGCTGACGCTGTCTTTGGCCGAAAGTTGCTTCAGGCGGTAGTGAAATGAACTACATGCTGTTCCGCACTGGGGATCCCGCCCTAATGGACACTGCTTTTGAATGTCCCAATTGTCATCACTTCTGGGACGACCTGGACTGGATATAGTGAAAAATACAATTCTGTGAAACTCACCTGTGGAATTGTTTTTGAATATATCCACTCCAGGTCGTCCCACCCCGCCCTTGTTTCATTATCTCTTGTTTGCCTGTTATGGTGATTACGCTTTATATTGGACCGTTGCCCTTATGTTTTTGTTGGAGAGAGTACATGCTGTAGCTATGTGAATTAACATGGTTTCTTGGCCTCCCAGCCTGTCTCTTTTCTTACTGCTGTTTAACCACTGGGAAATCATAGTGAGACACCTGCTTTTATAGGGGCCCGGGAGGAGCGACCGCTTTTGATCTTGCAGTCGAGCGCCACCTGGTGGTGGATTACCCAGTTGTCATCACTTCTGCGACGACCTGGACTGGATATATTCAAAAACAACTCTACAGGTGAGTTTCACAGAATTGTATTTTTTGGGGCACTTGGGAGGGTGTATCTCTCTTTATTTCTTTTCTTTTGTATCTATTATTAGCTAAACCTAAACTACTTGCCCTGTTATTTAACCCACTTTAAATGCTGTCATTAAAGGTGCAGCATATATAGCCTCTGTTTCCCAGGGGAATTTATGTATTTTTAGCTTTCCATTAAGAGGCTTATCTTACAGACTGACCCTTTCTCTGCATTGTTCAAGCAGCAGTAGATTTGCTGACACGCGATTCTCATATAGATTCTTCCTAGAAAACAGGGCGCCCAGTATGGAAAGTTTCTTGCACTGTGTATAATAAAAAACGTATAGCAGTTCATTATGTAGATATGGAGATAATTGTGTAAACCAATAGCTGGCTGTTAGCTGCACTTATGAAAGACCCAACCCTGTTGTGTAAATCTTCTTTACACATCGGATTTCGAGCTGTAACCTTCCAAGAACCTGCTCCTCCCCTCCCGTTATCTCCAAAGAGATGTTATTCAAGGTGATGTGGGGATTATCAGTCTTGCTAAGGTCTCGTGGCATGTAAACGGCTCCACACCTTACCACTGATATTAGTGTAAGGTTACCTCATTTACAACTGGGAGTAGCATTACATAAACTACAAATAGGATTCATACATTAATTATCACATCCACAGGCGTGTCCCTGTAGGACAGATTTCCAGTCTGCACTCATACACTTGCCTCCTGATCTCCCCCACTCCCACAATGCAGCATACTTACTGTCTCCAGAGGTGGGGAATCACTGGTGAGGGAACTTGGAGCTGATGCATCAGTACAGCTGTAGAGTATGAGAGCCACTGGTGGTACTTGAGATATTTAGTAAATGGAAAGTGGTAAAGAATTCACTTCATGAGAACAAAGCATGAGAATGTCACTGTTGCTGAATGACCAGCATGGTAGACAATAAAACTCATTGGCACTTTTTACTACAGAAAGGAGTAAAAAGTTCTCTACTTTTCTTAGGAGTAAAAAAGTACAATTTACTTTCATTGTTTTCTTTAATGCACTGCCCGCTTCGATAGTCATAACTGATGGGTATTCCGCCACCAGGTGGCGCAGCAGCACTGAAGAAAGCTGTGGCAGCTCCCGGCTCCCTATAAAAACGGGACCAACAAGTTCCCAGTGTTGTCTCTGCAGTGACACTGCGAAGTTAGCAGATGGCACTCTCTTGCGCAGGTGAGCGGGCAACCAAGCCTGCGGCTTTGCATGTCTATTTCCATCCGTTTCTGGACCCTACTTGCCTCCCAGCCTTGGCTAACAGATCGGGTGAAGGTAGAAGAGCACTAAGGTTGAGTGCTCCTGGCGCGCAGCTCCAAGCCGCAGACCCTGTGCCACAAAGGGTAGCCGGCCATAGGCTTTATGGTGAGCCTTCTTGGGATGCGGAGTTCCTGCCCTAGCTTCTGAGGGGGTGAGTTGTTGGGGACTGTGTCCCCTTGTTTTCCTTTTGGGGTTCCCTCCCTGGCCATGGCTGCTCGCCGCTGCCTCCTTGTCCCTCTCTTCTCCCCCTCCCCTCTCTGACTTGTTCGGGGGGGGGGGGGGGGAAGCGGCGAGGAGTAATATCTGTGGTGTTTTGACGTTTTTTGTGTGTTTTTTGGTGTTTTTAGCTGCTACGCCGCTTTGTACTACGCTCCGCGGCTGTGGGTGCTATAACCTGAGGTGATTTTGCCTTGTCATGGCGCCGGCCGTGTCACGTGAGCGCCGTTTTCGCGCTCTTCGAGGGGGGCCGGGCCGCTTGGTGACGTGTATCGCGTTGTCTCCCCGCGGCCGGCCCCTGGAGCTACCTCTGCCGGCACCATTTTGAGAGAGCTGCGCGTCTGGATTTCTCCCTTCCTGGCTGCAGCGCTGCTTCCTCCGGTGTGTCGCCTATCCTGTGGTCTTTGTATAGCCTTTGCCCACTGCTGGCCTATTGCGCCTGTATTAATCACCATATGGGGGCTTCTGGGGATAGTGGACTTGGGTGTCCTTCGGGGCAAGCCCGGCTGTGTTCCATGTGTGGGGTGTCCCCTGTGAGTAACAGTGTCACGATGTGCTTGCCGTGCGCTGAGAGTGTCCTTGCGCTCCAAGCTGGTTTGCCTGCTTCGCTTCCCAGCTCTGCGCCTCCCTCGGCTTCACCTCCCCGAACAGTGTGTTGCCTTCCTGGGGCAAGAGTACGGCATGTAGCGGAGCGGGCTGACAGATTGTTGGGAGGGGCTGGCGTGAACCCAGCGGTCATGGTGCATATTGGCACTAATGACATAGGAAGAAGTAGGTGGAAGGTCCTAAAAAATGATTTCAGGGACTTAGGCCGTAAGCTTAAGGCAAGGACCTCAACTGTAGTATTCTCAGAAATACTACCAGTACCAAGAGCCACACCAGAGAGGCAGCGGGAGATTAGAGATGTAAACAGGTGGCTCAAAAATTGGAGTAAAAAGGAGGGGTTTGGGTTCTTAGAGAACTGGGCCGACTTCACAGTGGGCTACAGGTTCTTTGGCAGGGATGGGTTGCACCTCAATGGGGAGGGTGCATCTGTTCTGGGGGAGAGGATGGCTAAAAGGTTAGAGGAGTGTTTAAACTGAGCATTGGGGGGGAGGGTAAAAGCAGTTACAAAGGGGAAGTTAGGAAAGAAAGTGACAGTGGGTGTAGACATGAAACTGGGGGTGGAGAGGTGGGAGGGGTTAGCAAATCTAGCAGGAATAAGTGCAATATACAAAATTATCAAAATTGTCATAAGCATTTGAAATGCATGCTTACAAATGCTAGAAGCTTGACTAATAAAATGGATGAACTAGAACTGATAATAACAGAAGAACAATATGATATAGTGGGGGTAACAGAGACCTGGCTGGATGAAGGCTATGACTGGGCAGTAAATTTACAGGGATACTGTGTGTTTAGGAGGGACCGTAACAAACGCAAAGGGGGTGGAGTCTGCTTAATTGTAAAATCCTCTCTACAGCCTGCTCTGCGGGAGGATATATGTGAGGGGAATGACCATGTGGAGTCTGTATGGGTAGAAATACATGGAGGGAGAAACAAAAATAAAATACTGATGGGGGTTTGCTATAAACCTCCAGATATATCCGAATCCAGAGAAAATAGGATGCTAAGGCAAATAGATATAACCGCTAAACTTAATAAGGTAGTGATTATGGGGGACTTTAACTACCCAGATATAGACTGGGACGCTGAAACATGTGTTTCGCATAAAAGTAATAGTTTTTTATCTAAAACAAAAGATGGCTACCTTTCCCAACAAGTACAAGCTCCAACAAGGGGGAAAGCCATATTGGACCTAATACTAACCAATGTACCAGACAAAGTAATAAAGGTACAGGTTGGGGGACACCTTGGAAGCAGTGATCATAATATCCTTAATTTCCAATTAGCAGTCACTAGGGTGCCTTATCAAGGAGCCACAAAAACGCGGGACTTCAGAAAGGCAAAGTTTGACCAACTTAGAGATGCCCTACACTGCATTGACTGGGAAAATGCCCTTAAAAACAAAAGCATGGACGCTAAATGGGATACTTTCAAAGGAATACTTAATTTTCAGTGTGACAGATATATACCTTACAGGAATAAAACTATTAGACACACATGTAAACCGATGTGGCTAAATAAAAAGGTTAAGGGGGCAATAAACAATAAAAAAAAGGCATTTAAACGTTTAAAGCAGGAAGGGACAGCGGAGGCGTTAAAAAAACTATAAAGAAGAAAATAAACAATGTAAACAACAGATAAGGGCAGCTAAGCTGGAGACAGAAAGACTGGTCGCGAAAGAGAGTAAAACTAACCCCAAATTATTCTTTAGCTACATAAACCGTAAAAGGTACAAACCTGAGGGTGTGGGCCCCCTGAAAAGCAAGGAGGGGACCCCTATAGAGGGAAATGAGGAGAAAGCTAATTTGCTTAACAACTTCTTTGCTTCTATATTCACAAAAGAATTTGACATGCCAAGTGAAATGCAGGGGAATAACCGAAACCCTCCATTAAATGCCACTGGTCTAACCAAGGAAGAAGTCCAGCACCGTCTCAAGCAGATGAAAATCGATAAATCACCGGGACCAGATGACATACATCCTCGTGTTTTAAGGGAGTTATGTACAGTAATAGACAAGCCGTTATTTCTAATATTTGTGGATTCCATAACTACAGGGTCTGTTCCGATGGATTGGCGCTTGGCAAATGTGGTGCCAATATTCAAAAATCGATCTAGGGGGGAACCTGGGAACTACAGACCGGTAAGCTTAACATCTGTGGTGGGCAAGTTGTTTGAAGGTTTCTTAAGGGATACTATCCTGGAGCACCTTGGGGAAAATGACCTTATTACTCCATATCAGCATGGATTTATGAGGAATCGCTCCTGCCAGACAAACCTGATCAGCTTTTATTAGGAGGTAAGTTCAAGATTGTATCAGGGGGAGTCATTGGATATCATATATCTTGACTTTTCTAAAGCATTTGATACTGTGCCACATAAAAGGCTGGTACAAAAGATGAGAATGCTTGGACTGGGGGAAAACGTGTGCAGATGGGTGGGAAATTGGCTTAATGATCGGAAGCAGAGGGTGGTTATCAATGGGACACACTCAGATTGGGTCACTGTTACTAGTGGAGTACCACAAGGGTCAGTTCTGGGACCAATTCTCTTCAATATATATATAAATGACATTGGGTATGGATTAAACAGTAAAGGCTCAATCTTTGCAGATGATACTAAGCTGTGTAAAGTAATTAAAACAAAAGAGGACAACAGGCAGCTACAAACAGATTTAGATAAATTGGAAGCATGGGCAGTTAAATGGCAAATGAAGTTTAACACAGATAAATGTAAGGTTATGCACATGGGAAGGAGAAATCTGTGTCATGATTACACACTAAATAAAGAAACACTTGGTAAAACAACAATGGAAAAGGACCTATGGGTTTTAGTTGACAATAAGCTCAACTGTAGTAATCAATGCCAGGCAGCTGCTGCCAAGGCAAATAGGATCATGGGGTGCATCAGGAGGGGCATAGGTGCTCATGACCAGAACATCATTTTACCCCTGTACAAGTCACTGGTCAGACCCCATATGGAATACTGTGTACAGTTCTGGGGACCTGTGCTTAAAAAGGACATATCCGAACTGGAGCGCGTTCAAAGAAGGGCAACAAAGTTAATAAAAGGAGTGCGGGGGCTAGAGTACCCGGAAAGATTGTCCAAGTTAGGCTTATTTAGTCTAGAAAAAAGACGATTGAGGGGTGATCTAATAACTATGTATAAATATATTCGGGGTCAATACAAGGATCTGGCCCACAATCTTTTAATACCCCGGAGTGTAACCACTAAGGTTAGAGGAAAGGTGCTTTCTCCACCGACATAGGAGGGGATTCTTCTCTGTAAGAGCAGTGAGACTATGGAACTCGCTGACAGAGGAGGTAGTAATGATGGATACAATAAAAACGTTCAAAAGTGGCCTTGATGCCTTCCTGGCATGTAATAACATTTCCAGCTATGGCTACTAGACCACTGGAAGGAGTTAAACAGGCTGAACTGGATGGACTAAAGTCTTTATTCAGCCTTACATACTATGTTACTATGTTACTCCCCCACACCTGCAATTGGGTTCCAATGAGGGGGACACTAGCAGGGAGTCTAGCTCTGATTTGGCTATGCGAGTGGCCAAACTTGAGAAACAACTTGCCAAGTCTGCTCCTAGGAAGGCTTCTGGTAAGAAGCTGCACCTGGATCCCAGATCCTCCCCTCTTTCTGAAATGTATGTGGGGATTGATGAATTTGGTGAATGTCACCCCCTTGAGATGGGGGAGCTTTCCCAGGATTCTGACTCCTCTGGGAGCAAGCAGGAGGATTGCGATAGTGACCCTGGTTCTGCGTCCGGAGAGAATTCATGGTACCCTGAGGACACTGATAATCTGCTATCACATATTTTTGAATATTCTTAGTATACAGTACGTCCTGCTCCAAATCTAATACTTACAGTTGGGATATACTCCGCCAGATGGCGCTGGACTGCAGAGACATCGAAAATAGGCTCCTCCCGGCCCCTCAAATACCCAGGGACCTCCCACAAATCCCCAAATTTCTCTGCAGTCTGGCTGCGAAGGACGAGAAATTGGCTCTCTACTCGCAGGTGAGCGGGGCTATTAGCCTGCGGCCCTGTAGGACTATTCCCACCCATTCCACTAGTAATATGCCTCCCAGCCTTGGTTGCGCTGGTCGGGTGAAGGTAGGCAGCACCGCTGTCAGGTGCTTAGGAGCGCTGCTCCACCACAATCCCCCACAATCCCCCACCAAAGGGTAGGCGATTCAGGCTTATGATGAGCCTCTATGGGATGCCCCTCCCGCACTATTGCCCCTTGCCCCTGTCTATCGGTGGGCCCTATTTAAGTGGCCGCTGTCCTCCCTCATCCTCCTTATAGTCTTCGGGGGAAAAGAGGGGGGGGTGTGTGTATGTGTATAGATATGTAGGTTATGAAGTCTGTGCTTTCACCTTTCACATGTCTTTATTCTTGTGTCAGCCACCGTGCTGACTTGTCTTTATTGCTTTTAAATTTACCGCTGCCGCGCGCTGACTTGGTTCCGCGTTTGGCGACGGCATTACCTCAAGCGCTGGCTTCGCGCTCTTCGGGGGGGCGGGGCCCGTCTTTGGCGCCTTCCGCGTCATCGCTGTTGCTGGCCCGCCACTCGAGGTATACCGACGCCATCTTTTCGGACTTGGTTGGCCTATGCGCGACGGACTCCTACCTACCGCGGTCCGTAAGTGCCCTCGCGGGCGGCTTTATCTGCTTCACTTTTGTTACGATGTACTTAAGGTCTTGTCTGCTTATGTCTTTCAGGCGGGACGAACCCTTCTTGGCTTCTCCCGGCCCTGTTTTTAGTATATTACTTGTAGGCCTTGTAAAAATTATACTCCCACGTCCCTAGCGGGTTATTAGGGCATCCAGGGTTGCTATATAGCGTTATTCCCTATCGGCGTATAGCCCCACTATAATCACCATATGGAGGCATCTCAGGATAATGTGGCCGGGGTCCCGTTGGGACAATACCGGCTGTGTGTAGCGTGTGGGCAGCCTCATGCTGACGCTGACAAGGCACGGGTCTGTGTACCCTGTGCTGAGCAGGTGCTTGCATTGCAATCTGGCCTGCCAGTGGCTGCACCTCATTTCACTTCACCTACTCCCCCAAGCTTAAATCTCACTCCTACTGAGTTGCATACTAGTGGGGATTCTCAGCCTGATGTGTCTTCTAGACTGGATACTGTTGAACAGATTATTGCTAAGTCCTTAGTGTGTAAGGCCCCTGCTAAGAAGCGGCACTTGACGCCTAATGTCACTGTTTTCCCTATGGGAACTGAGGAGTTTATGAATCTGTGTGGCTATACCCCGTCTGATGAAGGGGAGCTCTTTTCTGATTCAGGCTCATCTGATGAGAGACCAACGGGTCATGACGATTCTGGCTCTGACCCCTGGGCCCCGGATGACACTGACAGATTATTGATCCAGATTTTTGAGGTTCTGTCTATCTCTCTCCCTGTTGAGGCTCCCAGGCAAAGAGGGGAGCTTTTCCATACAGCAAAATCGCGTTTGGAATTTCCAGAGCAGGCACATTTCCATAACCTTGTGCTCAAGGAATGGGAGCGCTCCAGTAAACTTCCCGGGGTTCCAAAGAGTTGTCCCTTTCCTGCTGAGGTGGTTAAATGTTGGTCATCCCCGCCCCCCGAGGTGGATGCCCCGATCCTAGGGCATCTAACGCCTCTGTCATGCATTCCCCTGATTCTACTACCCTGCGGGATGCTGAGGACCGGCGCATTGACCAGCTGGCATCCCACACCTTTGCATGTGCAGGGACGGCGCTGCGCCCGGTCTGTGCCTCTGCCATTACTGCTGTGGCCACTAGAACCCTTATCAGAAATATGCTTGATAGTGCCCCTGATGATTTGCCTTGTGAGGTGTTTAATGCACTCTCCAGTTGTGATGTTTTTGTAAATTTTGTCCTATCAGCATTGGATGACACCATCAGAATGTGTGCCAGAACTTCTGCCCTTGTGGTGGCTATACGCCGCTCGGTTTGGCTGCGCCAGTGGGCTGCTGACAATGCTGCCAAGAAGGCCCTCACTGGGTTTCCCTTTAAAGGACTGCGTCTGTTTGGAGACCGCCTGGACCTTTCGGGGTCAGGGTTCCTTCTCCTCCCCTTACCGCGGTGCAAGACAGGGAAGGGGGTGTCTTTCCCTGGGGCCCGGGGAGATTTCTGGGGTAGAGGCAGAGGACGTGGACGTCCTGGCTCCTCCTGGGGTCCCAAAGCTAAATCCTCTCCCAAGCCCCCTCAGGCATGATGGGGCGTCCTCACCCATCCGGGTGGGGGGACGGCTGCAGCACCTGCTAGATTTGGAGCAGGACGTACTGTATACTCATAATACCAATTCTGCAGGTGAGTAATCACAGAATTGTATTTTTGCACATTGCTGCTCCCGAGGTTGCTAAGAGAAAGCAAGGGGAGCTTTTTCGCCCTGGTAAACAGCGTCTAGAGTTCCCTGAGCAGGAACACTTCACCTCCCTTGTGCTTAAGGAATGGGAACGTCCCAACAGACTGTCTGCTGTGCCCAGGGGGCTGGATAAAAGGTATTCCTTTCCTTCTGATCTTGTCAAAAGGTGGTCCTTTCCTCCTGAAGTGGACGCTCCTGTGCTAGGTTTGTCCAATACTTCGGTCGTGCCTTCCCCTGACACTACCACGCTGAGGGACAGTGAGGACAGGCGCATGGATCAGCTGGCTTGCCATGCCTTTACCTGTGTGGGGGCTGGTTTGCGCCCGGCCTGTGCTGCTGCCATCACTGCTATTACCCTTAAGAGGTTTCTCAAGCGTCTACAGGATGGTGTTACTACTGGTAGCGGGGGGGGAGGAACATAGGACCCTATTACTTTGCTCTGATTTTGTGGTCTTTATCCTTACCGCTATGGATGATGTTGTGCGGTAGGGCCTCTGCCCTTTTGTGGCTATGCGCCGTTCTGTCTGGTTGCGCCAATGGGCAGCTGACGCCAAGAAAGCTCTCACTGGTCTCCCCTTCGCGGGGCTGCGGCTTTTTGGGGAGCGTCTTGATGCTTTAGCTAAGGATGGCAGGCTGCCTCAGTGTAGGAGGCAGTCTCAGCCTTTTAGGTGGTCCTCCGTCCCCCTCTCTTCTTTTCGTACTCTCAGAGGAGCTCGTGGCTCCATCTTATCTAGTGGCCGCAGAGATTCTTGGGGCCGTGGCAGATCCCGTGGTTTTCCCGGTTTTTCCTGGAATACCAAGACCAAACCCTCTCCCAAGCCATCTCGGGCATGAAGGGGCGCCCTCATCCATCTGGGTGGGAGGATGGCCTTGGCTTTTTACTCATATCTGGAGAATTCACGAGTTGCTGCCTGGCCGCCCCCAGAATTCATTGATCCTGGATGTCATTTAAATCCCATGTCTTATTAAGGGATGTTTCTCCTGGCTTCTTGACTATTAGAGTCAGGAGTCTTTTTGTGGTCCCTCAACAGGAAGGCTTTTTCATGCACATTCTGTCCCTGAAGGGCCTCAACCAAGTAATCTGCCATTCCTAGTTTTATCTGTTCCCGTCCTGGATGCTGTCTTTTCTGAGTATCTCCCAGGTCAGGGTGTTCCTTCCTCAGTAATAGGGGAATGGTTTTTCAGATGCAGGCTTAGGCTCTGCTATAGTGTCCTAACCCCTACATTGTCAAGGGATGCAGTTAGTGGGTCTGTTGGTGTCCTGCTTCAGGTAATCCTCTTTGCTCTTTTCACATGAGTCCTCTTGTCAGTTTGGAATCGGACCCTGCTTCCTTGGAGCAGGATTTTGAAGTCTTCTCTGGCCAGATGGTCCTTCTGGTGGAGACTGAACTCCTGGTACCTCTGGGGGTTAGGTCCTCTCTGCCCCCATGTTGGGAGATGGTCTCCGCAGATGCCAGTCTGCCGTTTGGGGGATACTTCTGAAAAGCCCTGAGGTTCCAGGGACTGTGGGGCCCACTGGAGGCCCAGGTTCCCATCAACTTCCTGAAACTGAGGACGATCAGGTTGCTTCTTCTTCCTGTCCGCTCACCTTCAGGGTTAGACTGTTCTGTCCGCTCAGACGTCCAGTAGGCTGTTGCCTATTTAATTCGTCAGGGAGTTACTTGGGGCAAGTTAGCCTTCAAGGGATTCTCCCTGATTGTCTCTTGGGCGGAACAGAATGTTCCCTGCATCTCAGCGGTCTACATTACAGGGGGAAAGTCTTTCCTCTAGGCTGTTTTTTCTATTCCCAGGATTCTGGAATTCTTACAACTTGGTTGAATTTGGACCTTCGTCTTAAGTACACTCTAGGGCCATGTTTGTAGCTCTGGAAAAGTTTTTCCAACTGGACCTTGCCATTATCTGCTGGTGCATGGGTTTTTTTCCAGGGTGATTTTCCACGTGCGTCCCCCCCAGGTAGCCTTGCTATCTGTCTAGGATCTGAATCTGGGGCTACTAGTTATGCAGGGGCCTCCTTTTGAGTCTATCCGTGAGGCCGCCTTGCCCCTTTTGTTGACTCCTAGAGTAGACCCCCTTTTGTATGTAAGGCGAGTTCTGAATTAGCTGTGTTTTTTTTCATCAAAAATACTTATTTTGAGTGTCTTTAGAGTTAGGCGATGTTAGACTTAGGCCAGATTTCGGCCTATGGTTGGGTATGCCTTTCATCTTATTTAGGGCATTGTCTTGCCTTCATTGGAGCGGACTTTGCATTCTATGGATGTGGTCTGGGCTCCGATGTTCTTTTTGGTGCTATGGAGACTTTTGGGAAGTCTAATTTTCTGTTTGTTTCACTTTGAGACTGGGAATGGTTTGCCTCCTGCTGGATCCACTGTCGGTAAGTGAATACGCCAGGTGATGGTTCAAACCTATTCTAAGGGGTAGACTCCTCCCTTTAGGGTGACTGCTCTTTCCATGCGTGCTATTGGACTCTCTTGGAGCTTTGTCAGCACCAAGCTTCTGTGGAACAAGTTTGTAAGGCTGTTTTTTGGTCTTCTGTTCATACTAAGTTTTTTACATGGTTGATATTTAGGCCTCAGCTGATGCTTCTTTGGGCCACAAGGTTTTCAGGCGGTAGTGACTTGAACTACTGGCTGTTACTCATTGGGGACCCCGCCCTACTTTGGACACTGCTTTTGGATGTCCCATCAGTTATGAATACCGAAGCGGGCTATGCCATGCATTAAAGAAAAAATCAATTCTGTGAGTACTCACCTATAGAATTGTTTTTGTTCTTGCATGGCACGACCCACTTCGCCCCACCCTTGTTATAGTTGTTCTTGGTTGCCTCTTTCTGGTGATTGTTCCAAGTTAAATCGGGTTTTTTTTTACCTTTTTTACATTCTTACCTTTATTCTCTCCCGGCTTCTTGTCTCACTCCTCGTCTACGCTGGGAACTTGTTGGTTGGTCCCGTTTTTATAGGGAGCCGGGAGCTGCCACAGCTTTCTGCAGTGCTGCTGCGCCACCTGGTGGCGGAATACCCATCAGTTATGAATACCGAAGCGAGCCGTGCCATGCAAGAACAAAAACAATTCTACAGGTGAGTACTCACAGAATTGCTTTGTTCCTAGCCATGATTCAGCAACAACATTTTTGTAACTCCTGCCGTGGTCATTTTATACCACAGTGGCATCCTATGGACCTGACAGTAGCTTGAGTTTCCTGACACTGTGCATTGTGTGGCATGTCTGTTAAATCCAGACAGCAGCACAGCTGAAATGCTGGGAAAGGAAGCCTCTTGGGCTTTTTTTTCTCAACTGTTCCGGTTTAAATACCTGATGATTGGGATGGACTGGCACTGTCCACCTTGGTTTGGCATCATAGTCAGTTTGCAGGCAGCTCAGGATCCTTGCCAGTAATCTAGAAGGAAATTGTGTGGAGGCAGCTCAGAATCCTAGTCAGTCATCCAGGAAGGAATTGTGTGTAGGCAGCTCAGAATCCTAGCTGGTAATCCAGGGAGAAAATGTGTGCGGGCAGCTCTGAATCCTTGTCGGTAATCCAGGAAGAAATTGTGTGCAGGCAGCTCTGAATCCTTGTCGGTAATCCAGGAAGAAATTGTGTGCAGGCAGCTCAGAATCCTAGTTGGTAATCCAGGAAGAAATTGTGTGCAGGCAGCTCAGAATCCCAGTTGGTAATCCAGGAAGAAATTGTGTGCAGGCAGCTCAGAATCCCAGTTGGTAATCCAGGAAGAAATTGTGGGCAGGCAGCTAAGAATCCTAGTTGATGATCTAGGAAGAAATTGTGTGCAGGCAGCTCAGAATACTAGTCTATGATCTAGAAAGAAATTGTGTGCAGGCAACTCAGAATCCTAGTTGGTAATCCAGGAAGAAATTATGGGCAGGCAGCTCGGAATTCTAGTCAGTAACCTAGGAAGAAATTGTGTGCAGGCAACTCCGAATCCTTGACGGTAATCCAGGGAAAAAATGTGTGCAGGCAGCTCAGAATCCTAGTTTGTAATCCAGGAAGAAATTGTGTGCAGGCAGCTCAGAATGCTACTTGGTAATCCAGGAAGAAATTATGGGCAGGCAGCTCAGAATCGTAGTCGATGATCTAGGAAGAAATTGTGTGCAGGCAGCTCAGAATTCTAGCTGGTAATCCAGGGAAAAATTGTGTGCAGGCAGCTCAGAATCCTAGTTGGTAATCCAGGAAGAAATTGTGTGGAGGCAGATCAGAATCCTAGTTGGTAATCCAGGAAGAAATTGTCTGCAGGCAGCTCAAAATGCTACTTGGTAATCCAGGAAGAAATTATGGACAGGCAGCTCAGAATCCTAGTCAATGATCTAGGAAGAAATTGTGTGCAGGCAGCTCTGAATCCTAGTTGGTATTCCAGGAAGAAATTGTGTGCAGGTAGCTCCGAATCCTAGTTGATAATCTAGAAAAGGGTCTGTAAATCCAGGCAGAGGTCCAAATCCAAAGAGATAATCAAAGGTGCACATGAATCAGAAATATGTTGGGTCAGAAATGGAGGATCTTCTGGTGCCATCTTGGCATCAGACTTCCTATTAACAGCCCTCGGCAGTAGCACATTGTTGTTTGGACTACACTTGCACCTGCAGCATTGCCCACTCGCAGTAAAACCATTGCCCGTGGACATGTGTATGGTGTTGGCGATTCTCCTGGGAATTTTGTTGGATGGTGAGTTACCCATTGTCCAGCACATGTGCAGATTCACAATATGCTATACTATGTTTATCGGCTCCCTGGGGGGGGGGGGGGGGGGGGGGGTTACATAGCAAGACATCACAATTTAAGATGCTCCCAGGAAAGCCAGTGGCTGGACCACTGCTGGGTTTTGTTCCGCTTAAACATTACTCCCCTTGCCTGTCTTGTTAGTTAATATGGTACCATCATGTGTAAGGGCACATTTCTCAGCCACATTCAGATTAAGATTTATTATTATTTACTTATAAAGCTGCATCATAATCCATGGCGCTGTACAGGGTAGGAATTAAAGTGGGGGGGGGGAAAGACACAATAAATACTTATAACACAACAATGCATATAATACACACAGGGGTCGATTCAGAGCCAGGTGAGAATTCTCACTCCTTTTTTTAGGAGAGAAAATGTCATTGACTTTCTTTGTCTACCTTGGAGCTGATTCAGAGCCAGGTGAAAATTTACACCTGCCAGACAATGACATTGAAGGGCAGTTTTCTCTGCTAAAAAAAAAAAAAGGAGTGATAATTTCACCTGGCTCTGAATGGACCCCACAGTATTATGAGTCACATGTAACAAAGTGTAATTAAACACACTGATGTAGGAGTACATTAGGAGAGAGGGCCCTGCCCTTGCGAGTTTAACCCTCTGGACAACCAGGGATATGAAGAAAGTTTTACTTCTTAGCAAAATAAGTTGCTTTTGTATTCACCGTGCATATATATTTCATACGATTAACGGGGTATAGGCCCAGAAAAACGCCATTCTTGCTGCAGTAACTACACGGAACTGGTGATGGTAAACATTGGACTTTTAATTGATTGAATAAAGTATGGGTCATTTAAAGGGGCTGTACACCCAACAGCAATAATAAGCCTGTAAGCATCTCACCTGATGCCTGTCCCATGTGCCTATCCTCCATTTCCTACAACGCAAGGTAGAAGCCATAGCGGGGCTGCAAAGTTTGCTCTCCTTTAAAATGAATTTCTTCAGCACCATGCAGTGGTATAAAAGTGGTCACTATGACCCTTGGACCCTCCTCATAGATAGACGGGGTGAAGTAATCAGTGCAGCATCAGAGCTATAAAGCCAGTTACTGTGCATGAGCTGTTGAGAGCTGTGAGACTTGAGGAGAAGGGTTTGGGACCCCTGGTTTAGGCAGCTCCGTGCATTTGGCTTTCTATTGGTTATTCTCTTGCAGGATAATAAGAAATAGGAATGCACTTCTCAGTTGTGTAAGGTCTAAAACTGATGTTTGCTGCTTGGATGACGCCCCCAGTGACTGGCACAGCGCCATGGACTGAGGGCAGGCGCATCTGGGACTCCTGTTGACTCCCCGCGTTTATGCTGCTCCCGATTTTGAGGCATACGCCATTCCGTTTGCAGGCAGTGTCTCCCGATTGCGGACCTCAGGTGAGTTCAGCCTAGATGTTAAAGTGGACCAACACCCATGATTTTCACTATCCTGGGTGTTGGTCCACTTCCACGGGGCACCCCGATCGGGGGTGCCCCGCTTTGTGAAACCCCCCAGAAAGCCCCTAAAATCTTACCTTATCGGCGATGGATAAGCCGCCGCCTCTCGCGCGTCCCTCTTACAGGGCGCACGCCCGCGCCGGCCGTTTGTGAATGGCGTGGGCTTTCTGGGGGGTTTCACACAGCAGGGCATCCCGATTTCGGGAGCTGATCGGCCCGGGAATCTTATATCTGTATTTGACCAGTGGCTTGTTTGATTGATCACAACTGCGCATTGACCAATAGAGATCATTAGCTCTCGGTGGGGATTTAATGTATGTCATTACTACGGGTAAGGACCTATCAATGCGATTTTTTTTCCATATTTCCTTTGTAAGGTCTAAAACATATTGTATATAAACCTATGTGAAGAATGTTCCCCTTTCCTTTCTAGGTTATCACTTGTTTTGGGATATCTTTACTCCTGCATCGTTATATAGGATTTGCCATGGTGGCCTTGCTGGTGGAAATCAACTCCATCTTTCTTCATCTGAGACAGATTCTCTTAATGGCTAACCAGGTGAAGACCACTGTATATCGGGTCAACAGCTTACTCAACCTGGGCACATATGTGGTGTTTAGGATCTGCACTCTGGCTTGGATGACGAGATGGTTGGTGTTGAACCGAGACAACATTCCTCTTCACCTTTACACCATCGGAAGTGTTGGAATGGCCATCATGACTGTGATGAATATTGTACTTTTCTACCGCCTCCTACGAAGTGATTTTCTAAAATCAACCCGTGATATGCAAGTTGAGAAGGATAAATAACACTCCCACCCCCCTGAAGAACAGTGGGCTCAGTTATAATTCAGTGAGAAATTTGGATAATTAATCCCCCTGAAAGATTGTGTGTTATAAGGAATGTCATCAAATAAGCCCTGTGGTCAGACTGCTGGTTGATGAAAGCATTTATAGAGGAACCATCTAATCCAAGACAGAAAGCATAGGAAATCCCAGCTTGTGGGATATTGTCCATCAAGAGAAGATAAGCAGCTACCATACAAGGGGCTTCCTGTTAGGCGGCAGCGAACACGAGCTCATCCATTTTACTATATTGAGGTCTGTCTAATATGAATTCAATTTTAATTATTTATGTTGATTAGAAAACCAATTCATATAAGTTATTAGAAAAGGTTGTAGCACACTGAATTTTGTTATAAAAGAGGTAATAGCATATACTCAATCTACAGTATCTAAAAGGTATAGGTTCAGAAGCTTCCCAGTACTTCTGCTTAAAAATGTACTGAAACACAATATATATAGAAAAGGGAAGAATGAACACCAAAGGGGTTAAGCCAAAAAGCAATTGTTTTTAATGCGCATAAATTAGTGATACAAGCAAAGTGATAAAGACTATATACAGTGCATACATGGATTCTATATACAAAGATACAATGATCCATCAGGATCCAAAAATATCAATATGCAGCATAAGGTGACATACATAGGCTTAGTCTATAAGGACAAGTAGACATCCCTAGGCTTAGTGTAATGGGACAAACAGACCTAGTTTAATTAAGGCAGAGTATCAGTATTCACAAATGTATATCCCTTTAAACATAAAGCTTCATAGACTAAACAGAATAAAAAGAGAGTGTAAAACACAGAATGCATAGCATACACATTTACACCCCCCCCCCCCTTTTCCCTCAAAGGCTACAAGGAGAATGAGGGAGGACAGCGGCCACTTAAACAAGGCCCACCGATGGGCAGGGGCAAGGGGCACTAGTGCAGGAGTTTTTTAAGCTTTTTGGCTTAACCCCTTTGGTGTTCATTCTTCCCTTTTCTATATAAAACCAATTCATATGCTATGCATGTAAAGTTTTATGAATGTGTCTCAATTTCCTTTATTGTAAACAGATTTGCTGCATCCCTAAGCTGGTCTAAAGTCATTGTCCAGGCTAAACAAAAAAAACGTTATACCCCCCTTTTTGTCTTCTATAGATCACTCCCAGTCCAGCACTGCGTGCCTTACCTGATTGCTAGATCAAGTCCCGGCCTGATCATCGGTCACGTCTGTGGTCACACTGACAGGCCGTCTCTGTCATCAGTCACATTGATGCTGGCCGGCTATTGACACTCCCACTACATTGCAGTGAATGTGACTGACGATCGACACTGGACTAGAAGTGTTCATTTGTGTTAATTCTTTTATTCTTAGTATACAGTACGTCCTGCTCCAAATCTAATACTTACACGTGGGATATACTCTGCCAGATGGCGCTGGGCTGCAGAGACATAGAAAATAGGCTCCTCCCGGCCCCTCAAATACCCGGGGACCTACCACAAATCCCCAGAATTTCTCTGCAGTCTGGCTGCGAAGGACGAGAAATGGCTCTCTACTCGCAGGTGAGCGGGGCTATTAGCCTGCGGCCCTGTAGGACTATTCCCACCCGTTCCACTAGTAATATGCTTCCCAGCCTTGGCGCTGGTCGGGTGAAGGTAGGCAGCACCGCTGTTAGGTGCTTCCATCGCAATCCCCCACCAAAGGGTAGGCGGTTCAGGCTTATGGTGAGCCTCTATGGGATGCCCCTGCCCATCGGTGGGCCCTGTTTAAGTGGCCGCTGTCCTCCCTCATTCTCCTTGTAGCCTTCGGGGGAAATGAGGGGGGGGGGGTGTAAATGTGTATGCTATGCATTCTGTGTTTTACACTCTCTTTTTATTCTGTTTAGTCTTGTGTCAGCCGCCGCGCTGACTTGCCTTTACTGTCTTTTAAAATTGCCGCCGCCGCGCGCTGACTTGTTTCCGCGCATAGCGGCGGCATTACCTCGGGCGCTGGTGCGGCGTCATTGGCTGCTTGCACGTTCTAGCTTTGCGCTCTTCGGGGGGGCGGGGCCCATCTATGGCGCGCTCCGCATCATCGCTGATACCGGCCTGCCCCTCAAGGTATACCGACGCCATCTTTAACCTGCTTGGTTGGCCCATGCGACGGACCCCTACCTACCGCGTTCCGTAAGTTCCCTCGCAGGCGGCTTTATATCTTTCACTTTTGTTACTGTGTGCTTACAGGTCTTGTCTGCTTATGTCTTTCAGGCAGGGCGAACCCTTTTGGCTTCTCCCGGCCCTGTATAAGTGTATAACTTGTAGGCCTTGTAAAAATAATACTCCCACTTCCCTAGCGGGTTATTGGGGCATCCGGGGTTGCTATATAGCGTTATTCCCTATCGGCGTATAGCGCCGCTATAATCACCATATGGAGGCATCCCAGGATAATGTGACCGGGGTCCCTTCGGGACAAGACCGGCTGTGTGTAGCGTGTGGGCAGCCTCATGCTGACGCTTACAAGGCGCGGGTCTGTGTACCCTGTGCTGAGCAGGTGCTTGCATTGCAATCTGGCCTGCCAGTGGCTGCACCTCATTTCACTTCACCTACTCCCCCAAGCTTAAATCTCACTCCTACTGAGTTGCATACTAGTGGGGATTCTCAGCCTGATGTGTCTTCTACACTGGCTACTGTTGAGCAGTTGATTGCTAAGTCCTTAGCGCGTAAGGCCCCTGCTAAGAAGCGGCACTTGACGCCTAATGTCACTGTTTTCCCTATGGGAACTGAGGAGTTTTGGAATTTTTGTGGCTCTGACCCCTGGGCCCCGGATGACACTGACAGATTATTGACCCAGATTTTTGAGGTTCTGTCCATCTCTCTCCCTGTTGCGGCACCCAGGCAAAGAGGGGAGCTTTTCCATACAGCAAAATCATGCTTGGAATTTCCCGAGCAGGCACATTTCCATAACCTTGTGCTCAAGGAATGGGAGCGCCCCAGTAAACTTCCCGGGGTTCCAAAAAGTTGGGTTAGGAAGTATCCCTTTCCTGCTGAAGTGGTTAAATGTTGTTCACCCCCCCTGAGGTGGATGCCCCGATCCTAGGGCTATCTAACACCTCTGTCATGCATTCCCCTGATTCTACTACCCTGCTGGATGCTGAGGACCGGCGCATTGACCAGCTGGCATCCCACGCCTTTGCATGTGCAGGGACGGCGCTGCGCCCTGTCTGTGCCTCTGCCATTACTGCTGTGGCCACTAGAAATATCAGAAATATGCTTGATAGTGCCCCTGATGATTTGCCTTGTGAGGTGTTTAATGCACTCTCCAGTTGTGATGTTTTTGTAAATTTTGTCCTCTCAGCATTGGATGACACCATCAGAATGTGTGCCAGAACTTCTGCCCTCGTGGTGGCTATACGCCGCTCGGTTTGGCTGCGCCAGTGGGCTGCTGACAACGCTGCCAAGAAGGCCCTCACTGGTTTTCCCTTTAAAGGACTGCGCCTGTCTGCGGTCCGTCTGGACCTTTTTGCTAAGGGAGGCAGGTTACCCCAGCGCAGGCGGCAATCTCTGCCCTTTCGGGGTCAGGGTTCCTTCTCCTCCCCTTACCATGGTGCAAGACAGGGAAGGGGGGTTTCCTTTCCTGGGGCCCGGGGATTTCTGGGGTAGGGGCAGAGGACGTGGACTTCCTGGCTCCTCCTGGGGTCCCAAAGCAAAATCCTCTCCCAAGCCCCCTCAGGCATGATGGGGCGCCCTCACCCATCCGGGTGGGGGGACGGCTGCAGCACTTCGCTCACGTCTGGAGGCTTCATGTCTCAGACCGGTGGATTCAGGAGGTAGTGTCCTCCGGTTACAAGTTGGAGTTTGCTGCCTGTCCCCCTCCAAGATTCATCAGATCCCGGATTCCTCAGGACCCTGTGTCAGCTCAGGAGCTAGTGCAAGCAGTGCAAGCCCTCCTGGATCATCTGCCAGGTCCCCTTAAGAGAAAAAGGCAAGGGCTTTTATTCCAACCTATTCACAGTACCCAAAAAAGATGGTTCAGTCAGGCCCATCCTGGACTTGAAGATCCTCAACAAGTTTGTCAGGGGCAGGCGCTTTTGCATGGAAACTGCGCTCTGCCATCAGTTCCCTGCGCCAAGGGGATTTCATGACTTCTGTGGACATCAAAGATGCTTACCTTCATATCCCTGTGTTCCCAGGTCATCAAAGGTTCCTCAGGTTCGCTCTGATGGATCAACACTACCAGTTTGTGGCCTTGCCCTTCGGCCTCACTTCAGCTTCCAGGGTGTTCACCAAGGTGCTGGCTGGCGTGATGTCTCTGCTCAGATGTCAGGGCGTCCGCGTGCTTCCCGATCTGGACGACATTCTCATCACTTCCCAGTCTCTACATCAGGCAGAGTTGGATACTCAGCTGGTGGTGTCCACTCTGGGGTCATTTGTATGGGTGATCAACCACCCCAAGTCCTCACTGTCACTGTTCAGGCAAGGATCTCCCTTCCTCAACAGAAGGTGGACAGTCTGATTGCACAGGCTCAGTCCCTCCTAGCTTGTCCTCATCCCTCCATCAGGCAGGGGATGCAGCTGGTGGGCCTGATGGTGGCATGCTTCGAAGCGGTCCCTTATGCTCAGTTCCACTTGAGGCCTCTGCAACTTCACCTATTGTCAGTATGGGACAAGGACCCAGCGTCCCTGGACAGGGTCTGCGTGCTCTCCCCCCTGGTCAGGAGGTCCCTCTCGTGGTGGATGGACTCAAGGAACCTGTTGGGGGGCAGATCCTTTATTACTCCTTCCTGGGAGACGGTCACCATGGATGCCAGTCTGTCGGGATGGGGGGTTTTTTGGAAGTCACTGCGGTTCCAGGGGAGGTGGGGCCCTCAGGAGGCCCACACACCTATCAATGTCTTGGAACTGCGGGCGATCAGGCTAGTTCTGGCTCACTTGACTACTCACCTTCGGGGCCTGCCTGTTCAGGTGCGCTCGGACAACCAGACGGCAGTTGCCTACATCAATCATCAGGGAGGGACCCGGAGCAAGGGGCCCTCCAGGAAGCGTCTCTGATCCTGACTTGGGCGGAAGCCAATGTCCCCTGCATATCAGCTGTGTACATCCCGGGGGTGGAAAATCGCCTGGTGGACTCTCTGAGCAGGGGGACCTCTCGCCAGGGAGAATGGTCCCTATGCAGCAGGGTGTTTCAATCCCTGTTTCACCGTTGGGGCCAACCAGATGTGGATCTGTTTGCGTCCCGCCACAATCACAAGCTCCCAGCTTTTGTCTCTCTGTCCCAGGATCCTCTGGCCTTGACCTTGGATGCTCTAGCAATGTCATGGCAAGACTTTCAGTTCCTGTATGTCTTCCCTCCAATCCCCCTGCTGGGCAGGGTTCTGCGCAAGATTGCTCTGGGAGGGGGTGCCAGCAATTCTGGTGGCCCCCAGGTGGCCAAGAAGAGTGTGGTTCGCAGACATGGTGCAGCTGGCAGTAGATCAGTACGCTCTGCCCTTGGTGCCAGATCTGCTCACTACGCCATCCCAATTTACAAACTCTGGCTTTGACGGCTTGGCTGCTGAAACCTCCATCTTGATGGAGAAGGGGCTGTCTTCCTCGGTTGTGGATACTTTGATTAAAGCTAGGAAGAAGTCTTCCTCTTCCATTTATTACAGGGTTTGGCGTGCCTACATTGACTGGTGTGAGTCTAAGTCTCTTCCCTGCCGTGTGTTCTCTATTCCCAGGATTCTGGAGTTCCTGCAGCATGGGTTGGAGATGGGACTCCAGCTCAGTACTCTGAAGGGTCAGGTTTCTGCCCTGGCTATTTTCTTCCAGAAGTCCTTTGCTCAGCACCCTCTGATCAGGACTTTTTTCCAGGGGGTCACTCATGTGCGCCCCCCACGTAAGCCTATGGTGCCTGTTTGGGATCTGAACTTGGTTCTGTCAGGGTGCTCCCTTTGAACCTTTGCAGGATGCTGCCTTGGCCATTCTTACGCTCAAGGTTGTGTTTCTGGTGGCTATCACTTCTGTCAGGCGTGTGTCTGAATTGGCGGCGCTTTCCATTCAGCCCCCCTACTATGAGAGGCACCAGGACAAGGTGGTGTTTCGTTTCAAACCTGACTTTCTGCCTAAGGTAGTGTCTGCCTTTCATTTGAATCAGGATATTGTTCTTCCTTCTTTGTGCCCTAATCCTAGCAATGCTAAGGAGAGGGTTTTGCACTCTTTGGGTGTGGTTAGGTGTCTGAAGTACTATCTGGTGGCTACTGCACCTTTCAGGAAAACTGATGCTCTTTTTGTGGTCCCTTCTGGTCCTAGGAAGGGTTTGGCTCCTGCCAAGTCTACTATCAGCAAGTGGATTCGTCAGGCTGTGATTCAGGCCTACTCTGCTAAGGGGAAGAATCCTCCCTTCCGCCTTACTGCTCATTCCACTCGTGCTATTGGTGCCTCTTGGGCTTTCAGCACCAGGCTTCTGTTGAACAAGTTTGCAAGGCCGCTACTTGGTCTTCTGTTCATACCTTTTCAAAGTTTTACAAGGTTGATGTTAGGGCCTCAGCTGATGCTGCTTTTGGCCGAAAGGTTCTGCAGGCGGCAGTGGTTTAAACTGTCTGCTGCTGATTTTTTTCTTGGGGATCCCACCCTACTTTATGGACACTGCTATTGGATGTCCCAACTGTAAGTATTAGATTTGGAGCAGGACGTAATGTATACTAAGAATAATACAATTCTGTGATTACTCACCTGTAGAATTGGTATTATGAGTATACAGTACGTCCTGCTCCAACCCACCCTTGGTTTGCATTATCTTGGATCCCCTGTATGGTGATTGTTATCATTGTTATAGTTGATAGTTTGGATTGTTTAATTCTCCCGGCTTCTCATTAACTGCTTTTCAATGCTGGGGATTTGTGGGAGGTCCCTGGGTATTTGAGGGGCCGGGAGGAGCCTATTTTCGATGTCTCTGCAGTCCAGCGCCATCTGGCGGAGTATATCCCAAGTGTAAGTATTAGCTTTGGAGCAGGACGTACTGTATACTCATAATACAAATTCTACAGGTGAGTAATCACAGAATTTGTATTTTTTTTGCCTGGACAATCACTTTTACATTTTTACCTCTATCTCTTGGTGCTATGAATGTAGACGCATTCTCAAAATTTGAAGCTTTGATCAGCTTCTTTTTCACAGTATTATCCGTTTTATATACTAAAGGTCTCACAACTACCTCACATTCTGTTCCTGGAGTATTTTGGTCATATATGTAAAAATCTACATTAAAATGTCCTGATTTCAGCCAAAGGATATATTCTGTGTTGCAACAAAGATCATCTCTAGCCTTAGTTGCTTATTCAGAGCCTTAGCCATTCTGCTGCAACATCTTAAACGGGGCCTTCACCCTGAATAAGAGCATATCTTGAATAGAGCATATCCCCCCTTCAGTTTTCCGCTCTCCTTGGTATGTGATGCTTCTGAGGCAACATGACGGCGCCCATATCCTGGAGTCCTGAAGGCCCAGCAAGGGAAAGAATAATAAGTGATTAAAAACTTAAAAAAAAATTATTCCCCAGCATCTAAAATTATTATATTTTAAGAGTTTCAGCTTTTAATTAAATTATGCTGAGGGTCCGGTCTAAAATGTCTGCTTTTATAAAGTAATATATTAACCATGTATAAATGTCACCGTACACAAATCTCCTAATGTATAGTCACCGTTTTTGCTTTTCTTAAATAGTCTCCCCCTTGGCACCCCCAAGACCCTCTCCTGGTTTGACTTTCTCACTATCTCTGTGATTAGAGGTGACCTATCGGTGCAGTTCGGAGGGGCACTAGTGTATGGGTCTGCTTTAGGTTGAACCACCATGTGCCAACAGCTACACATGCCTCACTCCTATGCCACCAGAATCTGTCCAGTTTCACAATCAGTGCCCATTGTTTCTCAGCTGGCAGTTTGAAATCAATAAAATAGACAGGTGACCCTAAAGGGACCATCCAGGGTGAGTGCTGCTATGGTCCCCAGCATCCCTCACTGAAGTGCCTGAAGATGGAGGCAAAACACTGAAGGAGTGGAGCTTCTCCAGTTTTAAAAACAAAAACCCACAGACAATGATTTATTAGAAACACAACCTCTGACACAAACATGAGATACCATGTAAGCACCCTTAATTGAGCCTTTGCCTGGACTGTCCCTTTAAAGGGGCAGTAAACCAACTGATCTAGTGATTGTCCAGACCAAAAAAACTCTATATTCATTTCTGGACACCGCAGATGATGGCACCAAATTAGGAGCTCTGTATACTGTTACTTAATCCACAGATTAAGTCCCACTCCGCCCAGGCCAGATGTCAGATACATCTGCAATCCCGACAATGGGCAGGTCCCTTGCCATCCTTCAGTTACACTGACTTGGCCCTCTCCATTCACTGCAGAGAAGAGGGCGTGCCAGGCATTGCTGTGGCACCAAAGGGATTCTGGGGCACATGTGGGACTCTCTCAGAAACTGGGAATAAACCAGCCTTCAAATTAGATCATTTTTGTAGAAGCTCTAAATTTTAAGCTGATGATATCAAAAGCCGCTAATAGGGAGAGTAAATTAAACTAATTTAGTTAAAGGGTTTTTTCAGGCAAACGGTTAAAATAAACAGCATCTTAGCTTGCCAGGCGTTCCTCCAGTGCTGTGCCTGCTCTCAACTCAGCGCCCTGAATGAGGAAATATACTTCCTTATCTGCCCCTCCAGCCGATGTGGGCCACCATTACTAGCTCAAGGAGCTAGTACAGGCCACGCCCCTCTGTATTGATGGCTTGAATGGCACTCTCAGAGCCCAGCTAACCCCTCCTTCCTCCCCACCCAGTCTCCTCCTAGCAAGTGCTCCCACCCTGCCCCACACATTGTGCTGTTTATTAAGCAGCATCACAGCTTCAAGGGACACAACCACACTGCTGTGTGAAAACCCCCCCAAGACTCTGAACCCAGCTCACCCCTTCCCGGTCCCACAGCGCGTCTAAGAGCAGCTGCTCAGACGGGCGCATCCTCCGCCTCCAACAAATGGCTGGCGCGGGCACGCTCCCTGTTAGAGGGAAGTGGAGAATGTGGCCTTGAGAGCCGCTGCTCTTAGACACGCCGTGGGACCGGGAAGAGGCGAGTTTGTGCGGGCGATCTGGGGGGATTAACACAGCGGGGCATCCCTGATCGGGGTGCCCCCCGGGGAAAGGACCAAAACCCAGGATAGTCAAAATCCTGGGTTTTGGTCCACTTTAAGAGTGGCAGCAATACCCCCTGTAAAGTTAGAATGGAACTTGCTACCATCATCGCACTTCAGTTTGGAAAAAAAGGAAAAAACAAGCCTTAAAATTAGACCATTTTTGTAGTAGCTCTCTAAATTTTAAGCTGATGATATCAAAAAGTCAAATATCAAATAGGGAGAATAAGTTAAACTAATGTACTTAATATACTTAGAGGTCAGGTGCACCTTAAAGCGGACCTTGACCCTGAATAAGTGTCTATCTTATATGTTTCCCACACCCTGTATATACAGATTGCTCACATTAAAAATCATCCTACCTGCATCTACTGCATGTTATGAGCCTTTAAACAACTAAGATGGCGGCTCATGTGACATCAGGCAGCCTGCAAACAGGAAGTGCCTTCTAACTGTGCTGCTCTGCATTCTGGGACTGCTGACCTTTTCCAGACCCCAGCTCTGCTCTGTCTGAGCAAAGCACAGCTATAACCTGCCCCCTGTACTTTATCCCGCTCTCCTTTCCTCAGTAAGTGTGATGCTTCTGAGTAAATATGGCGGCGCCCGTATCTTAAAGTCCTGAACAGAGTTGCAGCCCAGTGGGGGAAAGAATAATAAGTGACTAAAACTTCAAAATATATTCATTTTAGATGCTGGTGAATCCTTTTATAAGGGTTTGGGCTTTTCAATAAATCATGGTGAAGGTCCGGTTTAACGGCAGGAAAGTAAGGTGGTTCTATTATTTGCTAGATCCTCAAACTACAGGATCCTCAGCTTGGTGTTAAAACGTGGCCCTCAGTTACTTTGAAGCTGACCCATACCTTTCCCTACAGAACAGTCTTTACCTGTCCGTGCCAAATGCATTTAACCATATAGTATGCTTTAATTGTACATGTTATGTAATTTGCTTTGCTGGTTGCACTAAGATAGAGTTTTAATATATTTGATAGCCTGCTCAGGCTCTAATTGAGATGAGAAGCCCTCTGTGCCCCTTACTCTAGTCTGTCCCTGTAAAGAGACTGGCACTACCAGTTTTGGTCTTGCACTGGACTACACAAAGGCTCTTTAATTTACAGGCAGCTATGGTTCAGAGCAGAGGCTTTAAATATGGAACAAATAAATAGTAATTGTGCTGAAAATATTGACAATGTTTAATATTTAATGTACTTTTATTTTTTATATAAATGATTTGTTGTGCCTTTTTTCTCGTTTAATGCTGTATACTAGTTATATAAATATTGGAACTGACTCATGTTAAATATAAAATGCTACTCACAAATCTGCGTTGTTTTATTTTTAAAGTAGAACTCCAGTTTTTATTTAGGTTTTAGATTTCCCCCTTTTCAGCTTTTACTGCTGTCTTCTTTAGTGTCAGTAAGTTGTACTGTGTTAGCCATGGATGTAAGCAGGAAATCCAGGGTTAAGGTACTACCATTTATTGGCTAACTCAATAAGATTGAAAATGCAAGCTTTCAAAGCAATTCAAGCTTCTTCTTCAGGCATAATACAGATCTGTAAATTAGACACACATTTATACAGAAAACTACAAAGTCAAGAGTCACAATTGTATTCTTAGTATACAGTACGTACTGCTCCAGATAGATTACTTACACTTGGGTTTTACTCCGCCAGATGGCGCTGGACTGCAGAGACATCGAAAACAGGCTCCTCCCTGCCCCTCAAATACCCAGGGACCTCCCACAAATCCCCAGATTTTCTCTGCTGTCTGGACTGCGAAGGACAATAAGATGGCTCTCTACTCGCAGGTGAGCGGGGCTATTAGCCTGCGGCCCTGTAGGACTATTCCCACCCGTTCCATCAGTAATATGCCTCCCAGCCTTGGCTGCGCTGGTCGGGTGATGGTAGGCAGCACCGCTGTTAGGTGCTTAGGAGCGCTGCTCCACCGCAATCCCCCACCAAAGGGTAGGCGGTATAGGCATATGGTGAGCCTATATGGGATGCCCCTACAGCACTATTGCCCCTTGCCTCTGTCTATCGGTGGATCCTGTTAAGTGGCCGCTGTCCTCCCTCGCTCTCCTTGTAGCCCTCGGGGGAGGGGGGGGGTATGTGAATTTGCCTTGGTGCTTCACTACATTATTTTATTATGCTTGGCGTCAGTCGCCGCACTGACTTGTTTACATTTATTGTGTCTTAAAATTGCCTCCACTGTGTTCCGCGCTTGGCGGCGGCGTTACCTCAGGCGCTGGTGCGCCGTCATTGGCTGCTTGTCACGTGTATGGCTTCGCGCGTTCCGCGTCACTGTCCCTGCGGCCCGCCCGTCGAGATATACCAACGCCATTTTTCTTGGTTCCGGCTGCTGTGTGACGGTCCGTGAGTGCCCTCGTGGGCGGCTTTATTGCCGTTATTTATTGTACACTTATGGCTCCCCTTTGCTTATATCTTTCAGACGGGCCGAACCCTGTTGGCTTCTCCCGGCCCTACTCCCTCTATTTACTTGTGAGGCTTAGTGTTAATTACTCCCAGGTGGCCAAGAAGAGTGTGGTTCTCAGACGTGGTACAGCTGGCAGTAGATCAGTATGCTCTGCCCTTGGTGCCAGATCTGCTCACTCAGGGCTCGCTACGCCATCCCAATTTACAAACTCTGGCTTTGACGGCTTGGCTGCTGAAAACTCCATCTTGATGGAGAAGGGGCTGTCTTCCTCGGTTGTGGATACTTTGATTAAAGCTAAGAAGAAGTCTTCCTCTTCCATTTACTACAGGGTTTGGCGTGCCTACATTGACTGGTGTGAGTCTAAGTCTCTTCCCTGTCGTGTGTTCTCTATTCCCAGGATTCTGGAGTTCCTGCAGCATGGGTTGGAGATGGGGCTCCAACTCCAGTACTCTGAAGGGTCAGGTTTCTGCCCTGGCTATTTTCTTTCAGAAGTCCTTTGCTCAGCACCCTCTGATCAGGACTTTTTTCCAGGGGGTCACTCATGTGCGTCCCCCACGTAAGCCTATGGTGCCTGTTTGGGATTTGAACTTGGTTCTGTCAGCCTTGCAGGGTGCTCCCTTTGAACCTGTGCAGGATGCTCCCCTGGCCATTCTTACGCTCAAGGTTGTCTTTTTGGTGGCTATCACTTTTGTCAGGCGTGTGTCTGAGTTGGCGGCGCATTCCATTCAGCCCCCCTACTATGAGAGGCACCAGGACAAGGTGGTGTTCCGCTTCAAGACAGACTTTCTGCCTAAGGTAGTGTCTGCCTTTAATTTGAATCAGGATATTGTTCTTCCTTCTTTGTGTCCTAATCCTAGCAATGCTAAGGAGAGAGTTTTGCACTCTTTGGATGTGGTTAGGTGTCTGAAGTACTATCTGGTGGCTACTGCACCTTTCAGAAAAACTGATGCTCTTTTTGTGGTCCCTTCTGGTCCTAGGAAGGGTTTGGCTCCTGCCAAGTCTACTATCAGCAAGTGGATTCGTCAGGCTGTGATTCAGGCCTACTCTGCTAAGGGGAAGAATCCTCCCTTCCGCTGCTCATTCCACTCGTGCTATTGGTGCCTCTTGGGCTTTTCAGCACCAAGCTTCTGTTGAACAAGTTTGCAAGGCCGCTACTTGGTCCTCTGTTCATACCTTTTCAAAGTTTTACCAGGTTGATGTTTGGGCCTCAGCTGATGCTGCTTTTGGCCGTAAGGTTCTGCAGGCGGCAGTGGTATGACCTGTCTGCTGTTACCTTTGGGGATCCCACCCCACTTTATGGACACTGCTATTGGATGTCCCAAGTGTAAGTAATCTATCTGGAGCAGGACGTACTGTATACTAAGAATAATACAATTCTGTGATTACTCACCTGTAGAATTGGTATTATGAGTATACAGTACGTCCTACTCCAACCCACCCTTGGTTTTGCATTATCTTGGATCCCCTGTATGGTGATTGTTATCTTTTGTTATAGTTACTAGTTGGTTCTGTTTTAATTCTCCCGGCTTCTCATTAACTGCTTTTCAATGCTGGGGATTTGTGGGAGGTCCCGGGTATTTGAGGGGCTGGGAGGAGCCTATTTTCGATGTCTCTGCAGTACAGCGCCATCTGGCGGAGTATATCCCAACTGTAAGTATTAGATTTGGAGCAGGACGTACTGTATACTCATAATACCAATTCTACAGGTGAGTAATCAGAATTATTAACAGGGATTATGACAATTAATGGTGGGCTGATAACAATGGGAGGGGAGAGAGAGTATTTGCAATTTTTGTATTGCTCTCACATCAGCCCAGACAGTCTGTTTAATATCAGACCTTGTGATCAGTCCAGTCTAGTCAATCCATGTGATAATGACACATAAATTATGTACTGCTGTCTTTAAAGACAAAATCCAATCCCGATCCAACTGAGCAACTCCTAAAATCAGAGCCGCTTGGTAAATGGGCAAGCGACACAAGCCCGAGGGTGTGCCTGTCTGTGCTCACCATTACAAACACTCAGAGCCATTTACCAAATGACAGTCACAGCAAACTGATTGGATGAGAGTCCGCACATGCCCTGTTGGACCGAGGAAAGATGAGTGAATACCGACAACCTGGAGAAAGGTGAGTGAATACCGACAACCGGGATGCCCCGGGGGGTAGGCCAGCTCTTCTCTGATTTTTGTTCCTAAAAAACCTCATGAAATTGGGTACATTTTACATGACTTGGTACTTTTTTTACATGTGGGTTTGCCATTGGGAGGCCTATGTATACACACAGAGGTGGCTCTCATTTACAAACTATCAGAATGGCTGGGATGGGAGCGTGCACACAACGCCGGGGATGCAGCAGCACGCACTTTCCATTGTAAACAGTGAGAGCCGCTTGCCGAATGAGGTAGTCATAGCAGGTGGCTCTCATCAGTTCACCACGGAGTATCGCGATTCGGGATGCCTCAGGAAAAAGCCAGTGGCCAGCTCTGGAATCTCTTAGGTTCCAGGCCAGCTGCTGCTGGTTTTTGTTCCGTGCCCAACCTCCTGGTGGGAACATAGCCTGGTTGGCTGATATGTCTACCATGGAAAGTCAAGAACAGGACTATATGGTAAGTATGCTATGACTTACTTGTAAATTTGTTTTACTGACCTTCAAGCAAGGTCTGGTATGAGCATGATTTTTGTAAATTTACCAAATGCTTTAAGTAGAAATGACAGAATCTTTACACCGTCATTACATTTGTATTACAGACTTGTCTAATGCTGAGGAATTAATGAATGTCAGTGCTGTGAATGGTATGTTTTAGTTCAACTTTCTAAAAATGCCCTGTATCCCTCGTGTGTGCTATTGCAGGAATTCTATTTCATATTCCAATCGTGTCTCTGTAGGCCATAAAACTGCAATGATTATGTGGGCACAATGCAGTTTTTATATAGTATGGCATCTCAGCACTGTAGCCAGCAGCTGAATAAGGAGATTTGTCCCATTCTGTGGATTTTCATGGCATAAGTGTCACTTCAGAGTCTGTGTGATTTCGTAGCACTGTTTGAATTATGAGGAGCGTTTCGGGGAACTTGGATATTTTACATCACCCATTGGGACATTAAGGAAGTTACAGGCTTTTGCCTGTGGTTGGAGTCTCTAGTAGGACGCATTGAAGTAAGTGTTTTTTGTTAGGCCACAATTGAGCAGGAAAAAGCTTCTAAAAGCCTATTGAGGTGAGGTTGGGACCCAGAAGATTGTGGCCTTCGCCAGTTCAAAGATGTGGTAGCTTGTTGGCAAAGGACTAAAGAACATCATTAAATAGTGTCAAGATCCCCTACTGTCCCAGGAAAGGAAATAAGGAAATAATCTTAATTTTTCCGAAAGCACAGGGAAAACATAAAAGCCCAATTCTCCTTTTCTGATGGTGGAAGCAGATATTTTGTTGAAGCAAGCAACCTTGGTGCAACAAATCTAAGTCGACAACCAAGTCACCTTCTGAAAGGGCAACCTTACTCCTACAGAAGGGGGCCTCTTATGGTATGTGCAGGGTGACTGGGACAAGAAAAAATAGTTTCACTCTATTCTCTCAACCACATTTTTCCTTCTAAGCTCACCTGAGCCAGTAAGCTAACCTTTGGTTGGTTGGTTGGGGGGGGGGGGGCTCCTGGAGGAGGTAGGATTTGTTACACTAAGATCTGGGATGACTTCTTCAGATCAGTGGTGAAGGAAGCACACTTTTAGTTGGTAATATTCTTTGGCTGGCCACTGTCTTGGACCTCCTGAGGAAACAAGAATTCTCCTGCTATATCTGGATGATATCCTGATGAAGGGGCACTCTTTGCAGTGAAGCTCTACTACCCCAGGGAGATGTGACTGTAGCTGAAGGATAGTGTGCATCTGATTCTCAGCTGCATGCCCCTGAAATGTCAGCGCATCAAGGGTGGTTCCCTATGCCCAGTTCCATATCAGGACAATTCAACTCTCCATTCTGGCATTCTGGCAAAGTGGAACAGGTCATCCTAGTCACTGGCCAGGTAATGCAAGCTATCCCCTCAAATCATGTACAGCTTGAGTTGGTGGCTGCAAGCTCTCTGGTGGTCTCTGGCCCACTCTTTCCTCCCAATTTAGTGGATGATATTGGCCATGGATGCCAGCCTGTTGTCTATGGTCGACCAGTGTTAGACCAGACAAAGCAAGGTCGATAATAAGGAAGAAAAACTTTCCTGGCCATCAACCTGCTGGAGCTCTTTGCCATTCTCTGGCCTTCCTTCACTGGACTGAGCACAGACACTCTTTCAGGTACCAGTCAGACAATGCCATGGTGGCATACATTAAGCACCAAGGCAGCACAAGATAGGCCAATGCCCATCTGCTATAGTCTGCAAAGCATGTTCCATTGTTCTCCCCAATCCATGAGTAGATATTGTTCAGTAGTGAACAGTGAATTCGGGTGGTTCCCCTGACAGTGTTCATTAAGTTGTGCCATTGGTGAAGGAGCCCAGGTGTGCATATGTCCACGTCTACGGACAACAGAAATTGGAAGTCAAACTGAGTAAAGTAAGTAAATCATATAAGAGGCATTGGCATTTGGAAAGTATGCACAGGTCACATTGTGGAGAGGTTCAGGTTAGTATATGCCTATGCTTACCTTCCCCTGATGTCATGTGTGCTTTACAAGATCAGATGAAAGGTAGTGATGGTTATCCTAGTTGCTGCAACCTAGCCAAGAAGTCACAGTTTGTGGAAATTGTCAACCTGGCCGGGGAAAAGCCTTTGGAGGCTACCCCTCCCCAGTGCCCAAATATGCTGTCTCAAGGGCCATGGAGGTACCACAATTTATATTTGCTCATTTTGAAAGCTTGGCTGTTGAAGCCATATTTTTCTTCAGCTGTCATTCACACACTACTGCATGCCAAGAAGGACCAAGGCATAGCACTCCCCTGAAACATGGACCACGTTAATGAAATATTGCAGTCCCGGTAGTTGTGTCATGAAAGGTAGAACTTTCGCAAGACATATACCCTCCCTCTTGCGCTGTCCCTGACAGTGCTACATAGAGATACTTGAATTGGTGGTCCAGATCGGAGGGGAGGAAGAGGAAGAAATCCCCCTTCCTTTCTGTGGCTGGAGCAAAGTTGGAACTGACACTGCATCAGGTAAGCTTCCGGACAAATGATTTTAGGGTTTGACTGGTCAGTGCCTTTAAGTCTTTCTCCAAAGTGTTTACTGGGGGTAAGATGTTTTTTTATACATATAAACACAGACTAAAAGTACTAATAGATGTGTAACAAAACAAGGCTAAGGCACACACTGGGCTGGATTAAGTGTGGTGGAGGCCCCAGATAAAGTATTTTTTTCCTTTAAAATATTAGTCCAGCCAAGTAACTGATTGGTGGCTGTCTGGCACCCGCCCACTTACTGGAACATCCTGTACAAACTCTGACCTTCTGGCGATCCCACAGCACAGAGGCAAGCTGCTTTGCCATTCAGCACACTCAAGTCCAATAGCCTCTCTGACACACTGCCAGCCACATCCCCGCTCACCTCTAGCTATGGGGAGAACCTGCACCAGCCACTTACAAATGCCTGGCATGGGTATGTGCTTTGCTGAATGTATAGTGTGGACATGGCCACGACCCTTGCCTGTGCTGCTGGGGTTTATGTGCCAATCCCTGAGGATATCACACGGTGGGGTATCCCAGTGCAGATCACTCTGCATGTGATCCCACCGTGCACGCATAGGCTGCGTCCCTGATTGATGTGTACTCCCCTGCTCAGCCATTCTGTCAGGAAACATGGCATAGAACACAGATTGGACCGGAGCAGGCATATGTGCTATGGGATCACTGGTGAGGTGAGTATAGTTGCGTTCCCAGGGGGCTTCAAACAGCGGAGCATGAACCAAAACCTAGGAAATCCTTGGTTTTAATTCCCCTTTAAGCAGTCTGCAATTTTGACTGTGGAGGTTGTTTAATCCGGACCTTCACCATGATTTAATGAAAAGCCCAAACCCTTAAGAAACGATTCCCCAGCATCTAAAATTAATATATTTTAAGTTTTTAGTCACTTCTTATTCTTTCCCCCACTGGGCTGCAACTCTGTTCAGGACTTTAGGATACGGGCGCCACCATCTTGAATCAGAAGCATCACACTTACTGAGGAGAGAGAGAGAGAGTGGGAGAAAGTGCAGGGGGAGAGGTTATAGCTGTGCTTTGCTCAGACAGAGCAGAGCTGGGGGTCAGGAAAAGGTCAGCAATCCCAGAATGCAGAGCAGCACAGTCAGAAGGCACTTCCTGTTTGCAGGATGCCTGATGTTCCATGAGCCTTTAATACAACTTGGTAAGCACACTCAAAGCAATGGGATGAAGTTTTGGTTTTCAGTGGGTGCATTCATATAATGTGGGGTGAATCACCCCAGTCAAACCTTAGAAAACTATGAATAGAAGCACACCTACGTCTATATTTCTGATGCAAAAAAGTGTCAATTAATTTTATTTTGTGCAATTCATATATTATACAGGGGTGTAGGTCCACATGAAGGTTGTTTATCCACAGGATATGGGAGACACAATTAATTTTAACACACAGGAAACAATGATTATTTACACTATATACATGATTCAATATAGCACTAATCCGAATACTATGCTGGGATTGCTGATTCTAGTGGTTCATCAGAAGGAAATTAGTATTCGAGTGGTGAAGCAGGTAATTGGTATGCTGAGTCAGGTAGGTGAATACAAATGGTTAAGTAGTCTTTGCGCATAATGGTAAAGTGTTCTTTCAAAATTTCAAGAAGTTTTTTCAATACCTGGCAAGTATGTACAGAGGCACAGGATTAAGGATTGATGCAAGGTGTAAGCCTTGTAATGTCCTTTTCTGCTTTCCACTGACACGTGTTTCAGGGTTAATCCTTCATCAGAGCGTAACAGAAGAGAGATGCGGTGTAGCGTAGACGAGCGGTGCCTCTTGAAATTTTGAAAGAACACTTTACCATTATGCGTAAAGACTACATAACCATTTGTATTCACCTACCTGACTCAGCATACCAATTACCTGCTTCACCACTCGAATACTAATTTCCTTCTGATGAACCACTAGAATCAGCAATCCCAGCATAGTATTCGGATTAGTGCTATATTGAATCATGTATATAGTGTAAATAATCATTGTTTCCTGTGTGTTAAAATTAATTGTGTCTCCCATATCCTGTGGATAAACAACCTTCATGTGGACCTACACCCCTGTATAATATATGAATTGTACAAAATAAATTTATTGAACTTTTTTGCATCAGAAATATAGTCGTAGGTGTGCTTCTATTCATAGTTTTCTAATGATGTTCCATGAGCCGCCATCTTGGATGTTTAAAGTGGACCAACACCCAGGATTTTCACTATTCTGGGTGTTGGTCCACTTCCGTGGGGCACCCCGTGAAACCCCCCAGAAAGCCCCAAAAACTCACCTGACCCCGCTCCCACGTGACTCGCTCCACCAATCACCGCCGACGGACAAGCGAGGTCCGTCGACGGACAAGGTGAGAGCACCCGCCGCCTCTCGCGCGTCCCTCTTACAGGGAGCGTGCCCATGCCGGCCATTCACAAACGGACGGCGCGCCCTGCTAGAGGGATGCGCGAGAGGCGGCGGCGGCCCGCACATGCGCGTTGGAACGAGGAACAGGTAGGATTTGCGGGCGTCCTGGGGGGTTTCACACAGCAGATCGGGGTGCCCCGCAGGCAAGGAGCTGATCGGCCCGGGAATCTTATAGATTCCCGGGCCGATCAGCGGTTGGTGTTGGTCCACTTTATAGGCTCATAACATGCAGTAGATGCAGGTAGGATGATTTTTAATGTGAGCAATCTGCATGTACAGGGTGTGGGAAACATATAAGATAGACTCTTATTCAGGGTCAAGGTCCGCTCTAAGGGTTCATCTGGCTGAAACGTCTCACATGTGGATGATGCTGGGTTAATCCCTGCGCTGCAGCATTTCCTTCCCCTCTGCACCACAGTGCGGGAAAGAGCAGGAGCAATCTGATGACCTGTGAGGGGCTCTTCACAGGAGAATAAGAGGGCCTTTCGGGTAGCTGTGGATGTGACAGGCACACAGCTATGCCCACGTTGGGGAAAGATTTTGCCAGCGCTTCCTACAGCTGTACTGAGTGAGCCATTGGCGGCCTTGCTTCACCAGCATATCCCTCGATCCTAACTCGTGCATACTGCGCTCCAGAATGGAGAGCAGGGTGCTGCTGGCCAGGGACTGCCACCCTGATGCCAGGGGCAAATGTGCAGCACAGTGGCCATATTATGCTCCAGGGATGAAGCACAGTGTGCTGCCACGGCTATCCCTGCCTGCTGGCCACACACAGCAACGAGTGTGTGCTGCTCGGGAAGTCCTGCTTTGCCATTATGGGCAAGGGGTGTAGTTCAGCTGGTCCAGCAGAAAACAGTTCCCTGTATTAAGCTGCCAGCGGCTGTGCTTGGTGGCTTATGTGCAGTGAGCGGCGCCGACTGACAGCTCTGCACTCACCCATCACTGTAGCGGTGCTGACGGCGGCTTTGCTGCTCTAGACTCTCTGTCCTGCCCTGTGGTGGCTTTGGCTTCAGGTTTGCAAAAACAAAAAAAGGACGTGGGGGGCCCCCACTGCCGCTGATGCAGCTTCGTTGCCGACCCCGCTGCCCATCAGACCAAAGACTGCTGGACCAGACCATAACCCAAAGTTTGGTGGAGGCCCCGGGGCATGCACCCCTTGCTCCCTCCTCATTATCCAGCCCTGGGCACACACATGTCAGGACAGCACCAGGTGCAAAAGTGGACTTTGGATTAAAAACAGGTGAAAAATAAAATAGAAATGCTCTTTTTACACATGGTGCGAAATCAACACCTAGACAGTCAATGAAAGTGAATAGGACTAGGGCGATTTTTGGACCTGTTGCGGAATCAACCCAAAGGTCTATACCTTGAGCCTAAACCAAAGGCACAGGTCTAAACCAAAGGCACAATCCAACACATTTTTAACAAGCGTTTTAAAGAGGAACAACACCCGAGAAATGTACTTTCTTGGGTGTTGTTGCTCTCTGACAGTGCATACCAGTTTAGGATGCCTTGCTGTGTCTATCCCCAGGGATTGCTCATTAACTCACCTTTTCTCTGTTTCCACAGCGCATGTGCAAACCGCTTAGCCAATCATTTGCACTTGTTGCATCAAGATTTTCTTTGCATTGGCGCGGTAAGTAAATCTGAATGGATCGAGCACTGCCAACCACATCCCCATCTCTAGCTGTGGGCATGCACCCCCGGCAATTCACAAAGGCCTGGTGCAGGCATGCACCTAGCTAGAGGCATGCTGGGGATGCAGCCGCGGTGCAGAGATGTGGGGGGCTCTGAAAAGTCAGTGGATCAGGCGATGCGGAGGATTTCACATGTTGGGGCATTCCAATTTGGAATGTCTTGCTCCTCTTTAAAGGAAATTTTCTTTTTTGTCAGGTTTTTGGTGTTCTGTTTTGTTGTTTTTCTCATTTGGAATGTAAAATAAACATTTGTTTTAGGATTGTGATTTACTTATCTTGCCAGGTTTCTTATATTTCTGTGTGTCTGGGATTCTAAAGTGGGAGCGGATTTCTAAGCCTTGAGTAAAGACTACTGACTACCAGTCCCAGAATGCATGCTTCCACTGTATCAGAAGCTTTGGTTAAAACAAACTGCAGTAATGACCTCCCCAGATGAGAATCATGCCGGTAACCCTTTAACTACTGGAACACAAGATTGTGATCCCCTTATCTGCAGATTGAATTACAATAGGAAGGTTTAAACTTGTAAGCTCAGGAATGTGGAGTGTCATTTCTAACTTATAACACGATTAGGAAGCCAAAGTCTCTTCTATGTACACTTTGGTGTAAGTTGCTAATATAAACACGTTGTTGCTACAGAAAATGGGCTTCTTTTATAACAGAGTTGCAAACAAATAAAAAATAAAAAAACAGATAAGTTCAGCACCCTGAAGACATCACTTTGGTACACAATAATGGATACCATTAAAAAGATCATCAAAGGTGGAATTACCCTTTAAATTGTGTCTTGTGTTTAGGTCTTGGTGACACTATAGAAAAGATCATAGCTGTGGGCATGGAATGACTTTTATTTGACTGCCAGCTTCAAATTGTAGGAAAAGCGTAATGATAGTGTCTTTATTTTCTTCAACAATGATGGCTTGTATACAGATTTGCTACATTTCCCTGCAAGACCTGCCCAGTGCTGGTACTGCCTGCCCCCTGCTGGGTAAATGTGTTACTATTTCTGTACTGGAGCTTGAAATCCAAGGTTAAGGTAATACCATTTATTGGCTAACTCATTTAGATTGAAAATGCAAGCTTTCGAAGCTGTTCAAGCTTCTTCTTCAGGCATAATACAGATCTGTAACTTAGACACACATTTATACAAAAAACTACAAAGGAGTGACAATTGTTTTTACACTGACACACATGAAAAATAGCTAAGTCGTAAAATCGTATACTGTGAGATAAGGATCAGGGGAATTATAACAATATAATTCCCCTGATCCTTATCTCACAGTATACGATTTTACGACTTAGCTATTTTTCATGTGTGTCAGTGTAAAAACAATTGTCACTCCTTTGTAGTTTTTTGTATAAATGTGTGTCTAAGTTACAGATCTGTATTATGCCTGAAGAAGAAGCTTGAACAGCTTCGAAAGCTTGCATTTTCAATCTAAATGAGTTAGCCAATAAATTGTATTACCTTAACCTTGGATTTCCTGCTTACATCGATGGCTAACACGGTACAACAACTTACTACTGTCCTGGAGCTTGAAATACTGCAATGCAATATTGTTCTATTTTGTTTAGGTTGTTAAACTGTTAACATGGGGGCAAACCAAGAGAGCCTCTGCCAACTCTGGATATACTTTCGGGAGACTTTCCATCTTAAAGGGTAAGTCCACTTTCGATGGAATTTTTGAAAGTGTATATTTTTTTTGTGCTCAGGGTGATGAGCTGATCTAGTATTTTTCACTTTTTATAGCAAATGTGTGTTTTATGGAAGCATTTTTTACTATCTACAATCTTTTGATATTAGGGTTGATTCAGAGCCCCTTTCTCATCATTTTTATGAAGGTCTTGCTACCAAACGAAAAATCATGCAAAAATGAAAACATTTTACACTAAAGTTCTCGCAGAAAAAAGGCTTTTCTGAATCAGACGAGGGGGAAAAATTAACGAAAATGGAAATATTCACTCAAAAAAAGGTGAGAAAGGGGCTCCGAATCAACATAATAGGCTCGATTCAGAGCCACATTCGTCCGGACTTCCGTAGCTGTCTGTGAACGTTTTTGTGGGTGTTTGTAATTTTTTTGCTTTTTTTCGGTCATTTTTCATTCGTACGAACGTTCGGGAAAATGCATATATGTGCTTTCGATGAACGGAAGCAAATCTGAAAATTTCCGTTAGTTCGGGTCATTTTCCAAACCAAATCTGATATTTTTCGTTCGTTCAGATAACTTACGTTATTACTATGGGCTTGCGTCTCATTCAGAGAGCTGATTGCCGACGGACCACCACCCTATAAATCCGTTTCCTTTGCGATCCCCTTACGGGACCATTTTGACCTCGAGACTAGCATCTATGGACGACTCTAATGCATTTGAGGAGCATGAGGATCTGCAGCTCATGGGCACTGAAATTGTCCGGAGGGCTGAGACCAGATTGCACCGGTGGCGACGCATGCACATCGATGGCATGCATGGCGTTGAGTTGTTCGAGCTGACCAGACTAAATCGCGCTTCCCTCCATAAATTGTATAGTGAGCTGCGGCCATGGTTAGCCCGCACCACAAGGAAGGGGCAAGCATTTCACCAAGATGCTTGTCTGCCTGCAATTTTTGGCGAACGGCTCGTTCCAGAGGCTGGGTGCCCTCTCCGTGGGGATCTCCCAGCCTACGCTGAGCCGCGCGCTATCCAAGTTTTTGGAAGGCTTGGCTACCATTAGTTTTCCTGATGACATGGTAGCCAGAAACGCGATTAAGCTAGCATTTTATAACATCACCGACATGCCCAATGTCATGGGTGCCATTGACTGCACCCACGTTGCCCTGATCCCTCCGGCAGTCGACGAGTATATCTACAGGCAGGTTCAATCAGTCCTTTTTTTTTTGGGGGGGGGGGGGGGTTAATGTCCTTAAAAATTCCCAAACACCCTCCTTGTAAAATGTCCCTTCTTCGAATTAGTCCCTCCTTGTAAGTTATCCATCGTTGCAAATACTTCCCTTATATTAATCCCTCTGTGTAATTTATCCCTCCTTAGAATGTATCCCTCTTTTTACATAATCACTCCTTGCAATTAATCCCTCCTTGTATTTTTTCCTACTTGTAAATATTCCCTCCTTGGAAGTAATCCCTCCTTGGAATTATTTTATACTTTAAACTATTCCCTCCTTGTAATTATTCCTTCCTTGTAATTTATCCCTCCTTGTAAGTTAGGCCACATTTTAATGTATCCCTCCTTTTAAGTATTCCCTCCTTTTAAAGAGTCCCTGTGGAACCATGGACCGTATTTAGTTGCATATAAATGTCACATGTGTTCACCAAGGAAAAATTTTAATGTGTACCTGAAATAGACCCGGGAAAGTTAATCTTTCCTTTTTCAAACATACATATTGTTTTTTGGCAAGACAAAATACTTATGTACTTGTTTATTGCTATTTTAATTGGGCCACAGCATTTGCTTAGGGTTCCCCTAGTTTTCGTCCCCTTTATAATGTTTTTGTTGTTTTTTTTTTATCTCAGCAAAATGGGCCACTCAATGAATGTCCAAGCAGTGGTGGCCCCGGACATGCGGTTCCTTAGTCTGCTCGCCGGGTTCCCAGGCTCATCCCATGATGCCTGCCTACATTCTTCGCAGGTCTGGATTGTACGGTCGGTTTGAGTCTGGGGAATTTTCCGGTGGATGGCTCCTTGGTAAGTTGACGCCAATAACGTCCTTTTTTTTGGATATGTATGGCTATGAATTTTATTTGTGTTCCATGTATGAAACTATGCCTATTTGAACACCTTGTTTACATGTGAAACACGACCATAACCATTAGATTTTTCAAGCAACAAAGCCTTGCCAAATATTAGTCCTGCATTAGAAAAATGTTGAAATGGAATTTAGAGTAAAGTAATAATTAGTCTTCCACACACTCTGCTTAAATTATGTCCTTGAATTTATCCTAGGGTCTGTGCCATCTTTGAGTAGAGGCATTACACTTACTGAGTAGAGGAGAGTGGGATAAAGTGCAGGGGGCGGGTTAGAGCTGGTTTGTACTCACACAAAGCAGCTACAGGGTCCTGAAAAGTTAAGACATCCAAGAATGCTGAGCAGCACAGTCCTAAACCAATACCTGTTAGCAGTCTGGCTGATTGGCCCTCATCCGCAATCTTGGATGTTTAATTTTTTCCCACATCTATTTGATGTTTTTTTTATTTTTCAGGGCCTGTACAATATGTATGCTCATGCTGTGTAGCAAATGTGACCTAGGCTCTTAGTAATGTTGATGGCCCATTTAGGGGATTCCATTTATTGAGTAATGTGTAGTTTATGTTTTTTATCATACATTTTGGCAGGTGATTCCGGCTATCCACTCCTTCTGTGGCTGTTGACGCCCGTCCTCCGGCCCCAGAATGCAGCCGAGGAGGCATATAATAGGGCGCACAGGAAGACCAGGGCTGTGGTGGAGAGGGCGTTTGGCCTGTTGAAGACTCGCTTCCGATGCTTGGACCATACCGGGGGAGCACTTCAGTATGACCCCAAAAAGGTCATAGATATTATAATGGCCTGTGCAGTGTTGCAGCGTGTCCCCCGGTATGTGGATGTGCCCCCCTCTCCACCCACCGATGACCCAGACGAGGACTATCGTGGCCCACCGAGTGCGTCTGCCCAAGCAGTGCGGTCTAATTTAATTGAGACACATTTTGCTTAATTTGTTGTTCCTTTGTGTGTTTTGTCCCTTTATTCTTGGATAATTGTGTTTTTGGACCTTTGTGTTTGTATGTTTGTTTGTTACTTTTACAAACAGTAAAGAAATAATTTAAAACAACCTCACACATGATTTTCTTTTTTTTTGGGGGGATGTTTCAAATGTGTTACTGCCTACTTTAACTCATCTTTATTCCCCCAAAACTTAAAGGCATAAACTTAGTCCACAACAGGTTAATTACAATTTTATGTAGTTTATTTCAGAAGCAAACATTGGAGTTGATGTTCACTCACATAGTTGCATAAAATACATGGGCAAAACACAAATGAAAGTTTAGGCAAATAGCAATTGCCCAGAGGCAGGAGTTTTAAAGTAAGGCACTCCTGTGCAAAGTTTAGGACAAATGAAAATTTGAGAAACATAGGTGACAAGCATTGCCATGTCCACATTGGGCAGCAAACAAATAGGCCCACAGACACACCCTCTCCTGCTTGGCCACATTTGCCACAGGCACAGGTGTAAAGCAGCCAAACCTATGCCACATCTACACCTGTTACTCAGTGTGACACCCAAACAAGAACCGCCAGTCCCAATCCAAGTCCAGTTCAATCTCAGCCAGGGGTCAAGGTAGTAGTTTGCCAGCCCAGAATGTCCCCCAATCATGCCTACAAACAGGAGGAGCCAGAACCAATGTCATTCGCTACAAGCATGCAGCGCAACAGCTTGAGTGGTAGGTTCATTGAGGCTTCACCTCCGGCATTGGCTAGTGGGCTACCTCAGCACTCTAATGAGCTATATGGGCGCAAATCCAAAGCAAACAAGAAAAGCCATACCAAAAGGGTCTATTGGTAGGGCTCACCAGACAGGTCAATACAGTGGGGATGTAGATCAAAGATGTGGAGCAGATACAGGCCAAATATGCCTTAAAATGGGAGATGCCCATAAAACCCAGGTTGGGGCCCTTGGAGGTGGGCCCTCTCCTTGGCCTGTGTGGCATTCAGAATCTGCAACTGTTCCAACATGTTTCTATTAGAAGTTCGAAATTCAGCCATCATGGCACTGAGATTGTTAGTTAAGGTGGCCATGTGGCTGTTGCTATTTTGAACTTCCTCAAGCATGCCACTGTAATAATTGGATAAGGTGGCCATGTGGCTGTTGTTGGACCTAAATTCAGTCAGCATGGAGTTTAAGGTGTTGTTTAAGGTTTCTAATTGGCCATGAAGATGTTCGTGGTTTCGTTGATTTTGGAGGTGAAATAGCCGCCTCTCATGGTGCCATGCTGACTCCATCATCGGCGCGCCCCTCCCCTGGGCAACTGGGCGACGTAGTCGAATACGCCTCCCAATTCCCCGTGTTGGGGGGCGTGCAGATGATGTGCCTCTAGGTCCACCAACAGCCACAGGTCTACTTGGCAAATCCTCAGCAGCAGAGCTAACACTGGGGACTGTCGGCTCAGTCTCTGCATGCTGCCCACAGTGGGCTGGCAGCATGTAGCCAGCTTCACTCTGCTGCTGAGCATTTGGTGTAGAAACATGTTGGGACAGTTGCAGATTCTGTCCCAGGGGGAGGTGTTCTGAAGGTTCAATGAAGGCTCCATCTTCCTCCAGCTCCTGGATTTCCTCCATCAGTGTGTGGGTCTGTTGGGACATGTAAAAAAAAAGGTTCAGTTTAGGGAATACATATGTAATTCCGCAAAAAGAAACATGGCAAGGCACATGCATAAGCAACATCAGAAAAAGACACTTACCGTATATATCGGATCCTGGGTCCGAGGCAGCACGGAAGTAGACGGCATGGTAAAACTGGCAGGGGATTCCCCACTAGCTGAGGGATGATGCTGGGCTGCATTGGGGAAAAGAAGGCATGTTAACACACAACTAGGCATTGGTGATGTGTATTAACACATATGGTTCACTAAAACACGGGCCCATGCATGAATGGCAACTCCCCCAACGGACCAAGTTAAACTTGACTATGAATGTCATTATCTGTTCGATGTATTAGTCAACAAGTACATACACATTGGTCTCCTTAACCAAAATAAACATGCATGTACTGGCTGTTCTGCGGCTTCACACATCACTTAAAGGCCATTATGGGACCACACTCAGCTTGCAAATAGCATTTGCCATTAGATTAGGCTGTTTGACATTCTTTCTAGGTCAAACGTTCAAGCACCCCACATCCAGTCTTTCTGAGCAAAGCACAGCTCAAACCCAAATTGGCTACAGATAAAGATGGAAGTGTTGTATGTAATTGACTCTAAATACATAACAGCCAGTCCTTTGCTAATCTCAATAGTGTTCCTCAAGACTCTCCAAAATAATCTATGAGGAAGTAAACAAGCAAATAATGGGTCGGCACACATAACACACCCTGTTTAATTTGTTACCTCCACTACAAGGCACACCATAGGGGCATGTGTTAATATATGGGTTTGTGCGTAATTTTACACGTAGATCACATTTCACATACACAGTAACATACTAACCGGTAGGAATATTAGGGATGTCCGTGTCCTGTCGGGCCGAGTGTCCCTCTAAGGCCACAGGATGTAGCAGTCCCAGCACCATCTCCTCAGCTCGGGTAAATTGCAGTTTTGTGGGGAATCCGCCGCCAGTTTGTAAGCTGAAAAAGAGAGTTGCACCCATTTAGATAAATGTTTCCAATACAAGACGAAGCAAAATCCACAAAGTATATATGTACCTGTAATTACGCCGTTTATTTTCTTTCTTCCGTGCTGCATACTTTAGGTCCGATATTTTCCTTTGTATCTGCTCCACATCTTTGAGTTCTTCCCCCGCTGCATTGACCTGTCTGGTGAGCTCCTCCAAAATCTCGGCTTTGCGCTGCTTGCTTGTAGCTTTGGATCTGCCCCCATATAGCTCATCACAATACAAGGTGAGGCCACTAGCCAATGCCAGAGTTTGGGCCTCACCAAACCTGCCACTCAAGTGGCTTCGGCGCAATGTAAGCCCTGTTGCTTGACGTTCTGGCTCATCAGTGGTTGGCGGCTAATGGGGGGACATTCTGGGCTGGCTGTGTTGGGGAGAAATGTAGGACAGGTGGCTGGCTTCTGATTGGACTGGACTTGGATATGGACTTGGGGTTCTTGCCTGGGTGGCCACTGAACTAGCAGGCGTAGCTGTGGCATATTCAGCCTGCCTTTCCACCTGTGCCGGTGCCAAATGTGGGCAAGGAGGAGAGGGTGTGGTGGATGATGTTGGGCTTCTTGGCCTGTACCTCTGTGGCCCCTTCACACTTTTATGGCCCTGGGAGGTTGATGCACGTGGCTGAGGTGATGCTGAGCTCTGGCTGCTGGGGCTTCGGACCCGGTGTCTTGGCCTCTTGGCCTGAGAGCTTTTCCCACGTGGCTGGGGTGATGCTGAGCTCTGGCTGCTGGGGCTTCGGGCCCGGTGTCTTGGCCTCTTGGCCTGAGAGCTTTTCCCACGTGGCTGGGGTTATGCTGAGCTCTGGATGCTGGGCCTTCGGGCCCGGTGTCTTGGCCTCTTGGCCTGTGAGCTTTTCCCACGTGGCTGGGGTGATGCGGCGCTCTGGCTGCTGGGGCTTCGGGCCCGGTGGCTTGGGGTCTTTGCATGAGAGCTTTTCCCACGTGGCTGGGGTGATGGTGACCTTTGGGGGCTGGGGCTTCTCACCCTCTTGGTGTGCTTTTTAGGGGCCGTACCTGTGTGCTTGCTGGGCTGGCCCTTCTTCTTTGGCGCTGGCTCCTTGGTTTTTGGGCTTGTGGGTGCCTTTGTGGTCGCCTTCGCCTGCCCACTGCGGGTTCCCGGCTGCTTCGCCTTAAGCATCTTTGAGCAAGTGGTGGGGTTTGCTGAAGCCTCCTCACACTTCTCTGCCTTTTTCCTGCTGGCTTCCTTGGCTGCTTTGGCCTTTGCTGCGGATTTTTTGGGTGGCATAATGAGGAGACTCTGAAAGAGAATGAGCTGTGGCTCCAGGACCCTTTAAATACTAATGCCGGGGTCTGACGTTTACGCGTTCGCGTACGCGTGCATCTGGCCGTGCGGAACCCGGAAACCGCAGGGGTTTTACTTATCTGCTGCAGACAAGAGGCAAGATGGCGCCCACAATCTTCACCCGCCAACAAGAAGAGATCATCATGCTTGTAAGTGTCTTTTAATGCCTTTGATTTGCCATCTAAATGCATGCCTAGCCCTTAAGGAAGCGCATGAAGAAACGGTTGTTTTAAAAAGTGTATCAAACTCCGTGCCAAACCGAAGTGAGGGCCCACACGTGCGAACCAACACTGAGGCCAGCTTCAAGGATTGTATTAGGCTACAAATGTCTGTTAATGTCATTTAGTCAAATGATCGATTGTTGACAGATATTGGTATGCTGTTTTAACTAAAACCTTGCTTTTTTTTGTGTTTTGTAGACCATGCTGGAGCGCAGGTACGACTACCTGCCCAACTCTTTTGAGAAGCGCACCGTCACCCTGGAGATCATTGCCAAAATCCAACATCAAACGGACACCACCTTCACCCACATGCAGATCATGCAGCATTGGTCGGACCTGAAGCGACTCCACATGCCCCGGTCCGGAGGTTTTTCGGAATCCATTTCCCAAGTAAGTACATAGCGATTGCATGCAAGATGTAACTAAGACAGAAGGTAGGCCTTTAGTTATAATGCCTTTTCTTTGGTAGTGTTGGAAATGGATTACCGCATTCACCGCACCCGGAGGCGCACAGGCCGACCAGTGCTGCATGAATCTGCAGCTGGAAGTGAAGGTGGTGGATCTCCAGTGCGACGGTCCTACCCCTCCTCTGTTGGGTCCTCTGACCAGCCCCTGGACCTTTCCACAGAGGAGGGGCAGCACGGCGTGGGCAGGGAGCCTCTGGTATGTGACTCTTCTGTGGAGTTTCAGCCTGTGTGAGAGCAGCTTGACATAAGTGCAGCAGGACACAAGTGTGTAGTTTTAAAAACTGCAGTAGTTTGAAAACAGCAGGGGTTGTACACAAGTAATAGTGGTGAGTACAGCTTTTACTTTTTAGCCGTACCTATTCTTATTATATAGAATGTCTGGTTTGGTGCAGTGTAACTCTTGCCTGGCCGTTGTGTTTCGTAGTACTCTGTGGAACTTGCGATGCTGTCCAATTTGTATGCAAATGAAGGGGTTGTATGACAAGATTTCAAAATTACAGTCTTTAGTTTCTACTCTTCAGTCTGAAGTTATGAAGCTATCACAGCCAGTAAAGCAGCTTGTTATACAGCCACCACTCCCACAAAGACTTCACAAGAGAGGGGCAGAGTGGAAGACTGTTGGCTCTGGAAGATTGCGCATTGTAGAACAAAAACATCAACATTTTGGACTAAGCCAATATAACCCATTTGCTGTTCTTTCTGAGCTTGATGTGGATGTATCTGCTAATGCTCAGTCTGGGCAGGATTTGGTAAGATCAAAGGAAGTGGACTTAAATAAGGGACCATATAAAATGAGTACAAAAGGGCAGCAAGGAACAGTTACCAAGCCAACCAATAGGAAAAGACATATTCTGGTTGGTGACTCAACAATTAGAGGGGTGGACTTTGGACAGGATAAAGATGAGCTAAAGGAAGTGAGGTGTCTCCCAGGTGCCACGGTTAATAGGGATAAGAAACGTATTATAAATATTGTGAAGTCTGCAAGCAAACATAACCAAGTGGACATTGTGCTACATCTTGGCACAAATGACTTATCCCAAAAAGATTTGTTTGTTGTACAGAGGGACTTCCAAAATTTTATTCAGGAACTTTGCAAAATAACAGGTTCCATCACCTTTTCTGAAGTGTTGCCAGTATGTCATCAGGGAAAAAAGGCACTCAACATCGCCAAGTTCAACTTGTGGTTACGTCAGTGGTGTGAAGACAAAGGCTTTGGATGTATTAGTCATGATGTTAGAAGGTGGTCGAACAATGAGTTGTTTAAGAGGGATGGCTTGCATCCTTCACAGAAAGGCACAGAAGAACTTGGAGTGGAACTCAGAGCATTTTTTGATTTAAACTAGAGGAAGGGGACAGAGATGTAACTTGCGAGGGTGATTTCTGTCCCCTACCATTTAGGATGAAGCAGGACATTGAAGCAGGAAACCCAGTTAGTGGTAGGCTAGAGGTGGAAAAGATCAAGGACACACTAAAATACAATACCAACAACATCCACATGATGTGTACCAATGCTCGCAGCTTGGGCAACAAGCTCTGTGAATTAATGGCTATCATATCCAGAGATGAATTGGATCTTGTTGCAATAACAGAGACTTGGTTCAAGGATCACAATGACTGGGAGATAGCCATACCCGGTTACACATTGTACAGAAAAGACAGATTGGATAGAAAGGGCGGTGGAGTAGCCATTTATGTCAAGACTACCCTTCAATCAACAATAATTCAGCATACACATAATGAACTAGAAACTCTCTGGGTTACCATGCAGACTAAGGAGGGAGCTGTGGTCAGAATTGGTGTGATATATAGGCCCCCTGGACAATCTGAGGATCTAGATAACCTGTTAATAGATGAAATCAGTGGAATGGCAGAGAAGGGGGACGTTGTAATTACAGGTGACTTCAACATGCCTGATGTGGACTGGAATATCCCAAGTGCATCGGCATGCAAGAGCAGGACTATATTAGAGGCACTTAATGGAGTGTCTCTAAAACAACATGTGCCAACTAGAGGAGATAACATTCTGGACTTAGTTCTGACCAATGGGGATCTGGTGTCCGAGGTCAGGGTTGAAGAAAATCTGGGTTCCAGTGACCATCAATGCTTATGGTTCAGAATAAAAACAGACATTGTGCAATCACACACCAGAACCAAAGTGCTAGACTTTAGGAAGACAAACTTCAAGGAAATGGCGGAGTATGTAGAAAGAAAATTAGGTGAGTGGAACAGGGTAGCAGAAGTGAGTGCCCAGTGGTCACTATTAAAAATGGCCATCTTAAAGGCAACTAAGCAATATGTGAAACAAACTAGCAAGAATAAAAGGAAGAAGAAACCATTATGGTTTACTAGGGAAGTCAGCACTATCATTAAAGATAAGAAGTCTGCCTATAAGAAGTATAAAGTAAGTGGAAGTGTAGCTGACAGAGAGGCGTATAAAATTAAACAGAGGGAAGCAAAACTGATTATAAGGACTGCTAAAGGGCAAAAGGAGGAAGAAATGGCCAAATCTATGAAGAGGGGAGATAAAACCTTTTTCCGATATATTGGTGACAGAAAGAAGAAAAACAATGCAGTCTCAAAAATTATAAATAGGGAAAATAAATATATTGACGGAGATAAGGCTGTGGCTGACCATCTGAATAGCTACTTTTGTTCGGTATTTTCAGATAGTAGCAGGCATGGCCATAGCACAGCATCCAGCTGGGAGGGCACAGCTCTGGAGTTTCTGGAGGCTGATGTCCTATCCGAGCTGGCACATCTAAAGGTAAGTAAGGCGATGGGTCCAGATGGAATCCACCCCAGAGTTCTAAGGGAACTTAGGTTTGTGATTGCAGCCCCTCTAACTGATTTACTTAACCATTCCCTTTCAACTGGTGAGGTTCCAGATGATTGGAGAATGGCCAATGTCGTACCAATCCATAAAAAGGGGAGTAGAGAAGAAGCCAGTAATTACAGGCCAGTTAGTTTAACATCTATAGTGGTCAAATTAATGGAAACAGATAATTTCCCATCTAAAAATTAATGACCTATTGGACCCAAAACAGCACGGCTTTACTGAGGGCAGATCATGTCAGACCAATCTTATTGATTTCTTTGACAATGTCACTAAAGTGTTAGATGAAGGTGGTGCTGTGGATATCGCCTATCTGGATTTTAGCAAAGCCTTTGACACTGTACCACATAAGGAGCTCATAGATAAGTTATTGAAGGTAGGACTCAGTCCCTGGATAGTTCAGTGGATTTCCAGTTGGCTGAGGGATCGGTATCAGAGTGTTGTTGTAAATGGCGTGCAATCTGAACAAAGGCGAGTTACAAGTGGTGTGCCGCAGGGCTCTGTCCTGGGCCCCATTCTTTTTAATATATTTGTAAGTGACATAGGAGAAGGCTTGGTAGGAAAAGTTTATCTGTTTGCTGATGATACAAAGGTTAGTAATAGGGTGGATATTCCTGGAGGTGTCTGCAACATGGAAAATGATTTAGCTTTACTGGATAGATGGTCAAAACTGTGGAAACTAGAGTTTAATGTCTCTAAATGTAAAATCATGCACTTGGGTAGAAGGAATCCCTGCTCTGAGTACCGTATGGGCAGCACTGTGTTAGCCAGGACCTCGGAGGAGAGAGATTTAGGGGTACTGATTACTGATAGCTGCAAGATGAGTGGACAGTGTAGCCAGGCAGTGGGAAAAGCAAGCAGGATGCTCGGCTGCATAGCTCAAGGCATCACCAGTAGGAAGAGGGAGGTTGTGATGCCGCTGTATAGAGCCCTGGTAAGGCCACAGCTAGAATACTGTGTGCAGTTCTGGAGACCTTACCTGCAAAAAGACATTATTCAAATAGAACGTGTCCAAAGGCGGGCAACGAAAATGGTGGAAGGACTTAAACTTAAAACTTATCAGGAGAGACTTAAAGAACTTAATTTGTACAGTCTGGAGGAAAGAAGGGAGAGGGGGGACATGATTGAGACCTTTAAATATGTGAAAGGATTGAATAAGGTTCAGGAGGGAAGTGTTTTTAAGAAGAAGCTTAATGATAGAACAACAGGGGGCACAACCTGAAGCTAGTCGGGGGGAAGATCAGGAGCAATGTTAGAAAATATTATTTTACAGAAAGAGTAGTAGATGCTTGGAACAAACTTCCAGCAGAGGTAGTTGAAACATCAACAGTCACTGAATTTAAACATGCCTGGGATAAGCACACATCTATCCTAAGATAAAGAGTACATACAGTATACACATAAGGGCAGACTAGATGGACCGTATGGTCTCCTTCTGCCGTCAACCTTCTATGTTTCTATGTTTCTATGTAACCGCACACACATATACATGCTATTTCCACCCAAAGCTGATTCCCTTAATCTGTTTTTGTAGATGCTTCAGGAGCGGGTGAAGATGCGCAGGCTGCAGCAGATCTCGGCCAGGAGGCACAGGGAGAAGGTGAGTGATGTGACACACACATTGAAAATGACATTTGATTACTGTTGACTAAGACATTATAACTGACCCTATTTGCCATGTCTCGACACCCTCTACTTCACAACAGTGGCAGGACCCAGGACGTAGGGTTGTCCCCAACGAGGCATCCGTCGGCCACCAACCAAGTAAGTTGTAATATCATTCTTTGCAGTATATGTTCAGTGACATGATCCCCCAGATTCATAAAGCCAGAGTAAATGGCATTAGCAGACTGACCTGTGCCCACTTGCTTAGAGTAATTACTTACCAGAATGACCTGTGCCCACTTCCTTAGAGTAATGACTTAGCAGACTGACATATGTCGTGATTATTTAGGTTGGCAACTAACAAACATTCCATCCACAGGTGAGAAACATGTATTTGTCGCCAAATAATGTTTTATACAGGGACCACACAGGCAAGAGTAGAAGAAATGAATTGAAGGGTCCTTGAGTTGGTGGCCGATATGCAGCAGCTGGTTGACTCGTTGGGGACAACAGAAGAAGAATAGTGTTCTGGGTCTTGTCACCGATTTTAGTTTTGTAAATAGTTTTTAAAATTTTAAATTTTTAAGGTTGTTGGTTTTAAACTTGTTTACCAAATGTTTTTTTAAAAAAAAAAAGAATCTAATGGGCCACAAAAATGTAAGTAAAAAAAACAAAACCAAAACAAAGTTTCTGTGTCATTTTTAAACACAAATACATTAACACAAAACGAAGGGTCAAATAAATATTTAAACACAATAGGCTCATGGGAACTAACCCCATGAGTCTAATGACAGGAGCACCAAACAATCACTGATACAAAGCAATATTATTTATTAATAGAAAATCCATAAAAGACATACATTACATAACACACAATACAGACTAACATATTAAAAACACTACTTAGTACCCCAAAGCTTCATCCAGTGCTATATAATACAGCATCAAATATCTGGGAGGACTCCAATTATAGACACATATATGCACCCCTGACACTAATTACTCTATTGTGCCGGCACAAATAGCCCCTCTAAGCTGCGCTAAACTAATAATATAAATAAATAAAGTGACAGTGCATCATTTCATTAATATTAAAACATGGATACATATCATTAAATTTATACCAACAATTATCTAATACCCTAATGATATACTACAAAGTGGCTATGTGCAAATACATCCAATACAAACCAACAAAAAATGGTCATGAACACTTGTAAGTGCGCAAAACAGAGATAAAAATCAGATCAACCAATAAGTGGCACAATAACAAACAAAGCAGATAATGGCAACAAGAGAAAAATGGGGGTAAATAAAGTGAAAGTACGGAGTGGGGTCTAGCAGTGGGGCCACTGCTAGACCCCACTCCGTACTTTCACTTTATTTACCCCCATTTTTCTCTCCCAGATATTTGATGCTGTATTATATAGCACTGGATGAAGCTTTGGGGTACTAAGTAGTGTTTTTAATATGTTAGTCTGTATTGTGTGTTATGTAATGTATGTCTTTTATGGATTTTCTATTAATAAATAATATTGCTTTGTATCAGTGATTGTTTGGTGCTCCTGTCATTAGACTCATGGGGTTAGTTCCCATGAGCCTATTGTGTTTTGATATTCTGATTATTGCAGTGTAGCACAGTTGTATTAATCTATGTGGTGCACCACTTTGGTTTAGTCAAATAAATATTTAGAGATGAAGATTCAGATGAACGTGAAGTGGTTTGGGTAAGTTTTAGGAGCCTAAAATGGAAGAAGAACCTAACCGCTTAGTGGTTTGGGTAAGTTTTATGGGCCTAAAATGGAAGAAGAACCTAACCGCGAAGTGGTTTGGGTACGTTTTAGGAGCCTAAAATGGAAGAAGAACCTAACCGCTTAGTGGTTTGGGTAAGTTTTATGGGCCTAAAATGGAAGAAGAACCTAACCGCGAAGTGGTTTGAGTAAGTTTTAGGGGCCTAAAATGGAAGAAGAACCTAACCGCAAAGTGGTTTGGGTAAGTTTTAGGAGCCTAAAATGGAAGAAGAACCTAACCGCAAAGTGGTTTGGGTACGTTTTAGGGGCCTAAAATGGAAGAAGAACCTAACCGCGAAGTGGTTTGGGTGAGCTTTAAGGGTCCAAAAGGGAAGATGGAGGATAGTGGTAAGTGGTTGGGGTGAGCTTTAAGGGTCCAAAAGGGAAGATGGAGGATAGTGCTAAGTGGTTTGGGTGAGCTTTAAGGGTCCAAAAAGGAAGATGGGGGATAGTGCTAAGTGGTTTGGGTGAGCTTTAAGGGTCCAAAAAGGAAGATGGGGGATAGTGCTAAGTGGTTGGGGTGAGCTTTAAGGGTCCAAAAGGGAAGATGGAGGATAGTGGTAAGTGGTTGGGGTGAGCTTTAAGGGTCCAAAAGGGAAGATGGAGGATAGTGCTAAGTGGTGTGGGTGAGCTTTAAGGGTCCAAACGGGAAGATGGAGGATAGTGCTAAGTGGTTGGGGTGAGCTTTAAGGGTCCAAAAGGGAAGATGGAGGATAGTGCTAAGTGGTTGGGGTGAGCTTTACGGATCCAAAAGAGAAGATGGAGGATAGTGCTAAGTGGTTTGGGTGAGCTTTAAGGGTCCAAACGGGAAGATGGAGGATAGTGCTAAGTGGTTTGGGTGAGCTTTAAGGGTCCAAAAGGGAAGATGGAGGATAGTGCTAATTGATTTAGCTAAACATTGTAGCAGAAGTGAGGGTGGCAAATATGTAGGCGAGCACTTTAATGAGTTAAGTTTGCAGTGCGCAGGCGCAAGATCGTAAGGATTTCCGTCTGGGCGATTATTTTTGGAAAAAGCGAAACAGAATGTATCGGGAAACGTAAAGGATTCGTGGGAGGAGACGATGGGAAAAGGGCAAAAACGAAAGCCTACGTTGTAACCAGAGAAAATGAAACAGAAAAGTCACGATGGAAAATGACATTCTCGTACTCTGGCATACGAACGGATGGAAACTTTACAGAAGGATTGCAATGCATGCACAGAATCGCTCGTACACTCATACGAGAGCGGGAACATTTGAAAATCATACGAAATCGGCACAAAAACAAAAGTCTTTTTTTGGCTCTCTGAATCGAGCCTATTGTCAGTGTACACTAAGAAGAGAGAAGTGAGTCCTGTACACACAGAACACTGCTGCTATAGCCACTGCTGAGGTGAGGGAGCTCACTCAACCTTACATATGCCCAGCAGCAGTGTTCTGTATGCAATCTGTTGCTATTGGCAACATACAAGTCTACACTTGGTGTACATTGCCAATAGCAACAGATGAAAACCGCGTCTATAAGACGCACATTTGCTAACATTAGAAAACATTAAAAAATGTTAGATCAGCTCAGGACCTTTAAGACATAATTTTGCCACACAAAAATATACACTTTTAAAAATTCCGTTGAAAGTGGACTTACCCTTTAAAGTCATTTAAAATCCAAATAATAAAACAATTTGGGATGCCCTGGTGTGTGAAACCCTTGGGTTCACAAGCTTGGTTAGTATAGCCGGTAAACCCAAGAGTTTCACGCAGTAGGGCATCTCCAATTGGGATGCCCCTCTTAAGCAAACCTAGACCCAAGTTATGAAAAAAACCTGCTTTAAAGGTAAAAGTGCTTAGGGGCTGAACTTTAAAGTAATAACCCAGCTTAGGATGAGGGAAGCCCTGCCTACTTGTAAACAGTAAATCCATAATGCAGCAGCAGTGGCACACAATGTATTAACCTTACCTAATGTTCCCACCGAAACCTGCAATGGCTAGACTACTACTTCCTGAAGATCGCCAGCCACTTTTTTCCGGGAAGTGCACTCCAATTACCAGGTCAGGTGATGTATGCTATGTCCTGCCCCCTTGCCAAGTCCACCAATCACATTTGGGAGGTAATAAGCAGTGCGGTCTATATGGCAGCACTCCCCACTACCCCATATTTGTCCTGCTCCCCATCTCCATCTGGCTTCTCTCTATCTCCGTCCAGGTGCTCCCCATCTGTGTCCTGCTCCCCATTTCCATCCTGCTCCCCATCTGTGTCCCGCTCCCCATCTCCGTCTGGCTTCTCCCCATCTGTGTCCTGCTCCCCATTTCCATCCTGCTCTCCATCTGTGTCCCGCTCCCCATCTCCATCTGGCTTCTCTCTATCTCCGTCCAGGTGCTCCCCATCTGTGTCCTGCTCCCCATCTGTGTCCTGCTCCCCATCTGTGTCCTGCTCCCCATCTGTGTCCTGCTCCCCATCTGTGTCCTGCTCCCCATCTCTGTCCTGCTCCCCATCTGTGTCCTGCTCCCCATCTCTGTCTGGCTGCTCCCTATTTGTGTCATGTTGCTCCCCATCTCCGTCTGGCTGCTCCCTATCTGTGTCCTGTTGCTCCCCATCTGTGTCCCGCTCCCCATCTCCGTCTGGCTTCTCCCCATCTGTGTCCCGCTCCCCATCTCCATCTGGCTTCTCTCTATCTCCGTCCAGGTGCTCCCCATCTGTGTCCTGCTCCCCATCTGTGTCCTGCTCCCCATCTCAGTCTGGCTTCTCCCCATCTGTGTCATGTTGCTCCCCATCTCCGTCTGGCTGCTCCCTATCTGTGTCCTGCTCCCCATCTCAGTCTGGCTTCTCCCCATCTGTGTCCTGTTTCTCCCCATCTATGTCATGTTGCTCCCCATCTCCGTCTGGCTGCTCCCTATCTGTGTCCTGTTGCTCCCCATCTGTGTCCCGCTCCCCATCTCCATCTGGCTTCTCCCCATCTGTGTCCTGTTGCTCCCCATCTATGTCATGTTGCTCCCCATCTCCGTCTGGCTGCTCCCTATTTGTGTCCTGTTGCTCCCCATCTATGTCATGTTGCTCCCCATCTCCGTCTGGCTGCTCCCTATCTGTGTCCTGTTGCTCCCCATCTGTGTCCCACTCCCCATCTCCGTCTCGCTGCTCCCTATCTGTGTCCTGTTGTTCCCCATATGTGTCCCGCTACCCATCTCCGTCTCGCTGCTCCCTATTTGTGTCATGTTGTTCTCCATATGTGTCCCCCCTCCCCATCTCCGTCTCGCTGCTCCCTATCTGTGTCCTGTTGCTCCCCATCTGTGTCCCACTCCCCATCTCCGTCTCGCTGCTCCCTATCTGTGTCCTGTTGTTCCCCATATGTGTCCCGCTCCCCATCTCCGTCTCGCTGCTCCCTATTTGTGTCATGTTGTTCTCCATATGTGTCCCCGCTCCCCATCTCCGTCTTGCTGCTCCCTATCTGTGTCCTCTTGCTCCCCATCTGTGTCCCACTCCCCATCTCCGTCTCGCTGCTCCCTATCTGTGTCCTGTTGTTCCCCATATGTGTCCCGCTACCCATCTCCATCTGGCTGCTCCCTATCTGTGTCCTGTTACTTCCCATATGTGTCCCGCTACCCATCTCCATCTGGCTGCTCCCTATCTGTGCCCTGTTGCTCCCCATCTCCGTCTCGCTGCTCCCTATCTGTGTCCTGTTGTTTCCCATATGTGTCCCGCTCCCCATCTCCGTCTCGCTGCTCCCTATTTGTGTCATGTTGTTCTCCATATGTGTCCCCGCTCCCCATCTCCGTCTTGCTGCTCCCTATCTGTGTCCTGTTGCTCCCCATCTGTGTCCCACTCCCCATCTCTGTCTCGCTGCTCCCTGTGTCCTGTTGCTCCCCATCTGTGTCCCACTCCCCATCTCCGTCTCGCTGCTCCCTGTGTCCTGTTGCTCCCCATCTGTGTCCCACTCCCCATCTCCGTCTCGCTGCTCCCTATCTGTGTCCTGTTGCTCCCCATCTGTGTCCCACTCCCCATCTCTGTCTCGCTGCTCCCTATCTGTGTCCTGTTGTTCTCCATATGTGTCCCCGCTCCCCATCTCCGTCTTGCTGCTCCCTATCTGTGTCCTGTTGTTCTCCATATGTGTCCCCGCTCCCCATCTCCGTCTGGCTGCTCCCTATCTGTGTCCTGTTGCTCCCCATCTGTGTCCCACTCCCCATCTCTGTCTCGCTGCTCCCTATCTGTGTCCTGTTGCTCCCCATCTGTGTCCCACTCCCCATCTCCGTCTCGCTGCTCCCTATCTGTGTCCTGTTGTTCCCCATATGTGTCCCACTCCCCATCTCCATCTGGCTGCTCCCTATCTGTGCCCTGTTGCTCCCCATCTCCGTCTGGCTGCTCCCTATCTGTGTCCTGTTGTTCCCCATATGTGTCCCGCTCCCCATCTCCGTCTCGCTGCTCCCTATCTGTGTCCTGTTGTTCCCCATATGTGTCCCACTACCCATCTCCATCTGGCTGCTCCCTATCTGTGTCCTGTTGCTCCCCATCTGTGTCCTGTTGCTCCCTATCTGTGTCTGGCTGCTCCCTGTGTCCTGTTGCTCCCCATCTGTGTCTGGCTGCTCCCTATCTGTGTCCTGTTGCTCCCCATCTGTGTCCCGCTCCCCATTTCTGTCTGGCTGCTCCCTATCTGTGTCCTGTTGCTCCCCATCTGTGTCCCGCTCCCCATCTCTGTCTGGCTGCTCCCTATCTGTGTCCTGTTGTTCCCCATATGTGTCCCGCTCCCCATCTCTGTCTGGCTGCTCCCTATCTGTGTCCTGTTGCTCCCCATCTGTGTCCTGTTGCTCCCTATCTGTGTCTGGCTGCTCCCTGTGTCCTGTTGCTCCCCATCTGTGTCTGGCTGCTCCCTATCTGTGTCCTGTTGCTCCCCATCTGTGTCCCGCTCCCCATTTCTGTCTGGCTGCTCCCTATCTGTGTCCTGTTGCTCCCCATCTGTGTCCCGCTCCCCATCTCCGTCTGGCTTCTCCCCATCTGTGTCCTGTTGCTCCCCATCTATGTCATGTTGCTCCCCATCTCCGTCTGGCTGCTCCCTATTTGTGTCCTGTTGCTCCCCATCTATGTCATGTTGCTCCCCATCTCCGTCTGGCTGCTCCCTATCTGTGTCCTGTTGCTCCCCATCTGTGTCCCACTCCCCATCTCCGTCTCGCTGCTCCCTATCTGTGTCCTGTTGTTCCCCATATGTGTCCCGCTCCCCATCTCCGTCTCGCTGCTCCCTATTTGTGTCATGTTGTTCTCCATATGTGTCCCCGCTCCCCATCTCCGTCTTGCTGCTCCCTATCTGTGTCCTGTTGCTCCCCATCTGTGTCCCACTCCCCATCTCCGTCTCGCTGCTCCCTATCTGTGTCCTGTTGCTCCCCATCTGTGTCCCACTCCCCATCTCCGTCTCGCTGCTCCCTATCTGTGTCCTGTTGCTCCCCATCTGTGTCCCACTCCCCATCTCCGTCTCGCTGCTCCCTATCTGTGTCCTGTTGCTCCCCATCTGTGTCCCACTCCCCATCTCCGTCTCGCTGCTCCCTATCTGTGTCCTGTTGTTCCCCATATGTGTCCCGCTCCCCATCTCCGTCTCGCTGCTCCCTATTTGTGTCATGTTGTTCTCCATATGTGTCCCCGCTCCCCATCTCCGTCTTGCTGCTCCCTATCTGTGTCCTGTTGCTCCCCATCTGTGTCCCACTCCCCATCTCCGTCTCGCTGCTCCCTATCTGTGTCCTGTTGTTCCCCATATGTGTCCCACTACCCATCTCCATCTGGCTGCTCCCTATCTGTGCCCTGTTGCTCCCCATCTCCGTCTGGCTGCTCCCTATCTGTGTCCTGTTGTTCCCCATATGTGTCCCGCTCCCCATCTCCGTCTCGCTGCTCCCTATCTGTGTCCTGTTGTTCCCCATATGTGTCCCACTACCCATCTCCATCTGGCTGCTCCCTATCTGTGTCCTGTTGCTCCCCATCTGTGTCCTGTTGCTCCCCATCTGTGTCCTGTTGCTCCCCATCTGTGTCCTGTTGCTCCCTATCTGTGTCTGGCTGCTCCCTGTGTCCTGTTGCTCCCCATCTGTGTCTGGCTGCTCCCTATCTGTGTCCTGTTGCTCCCCATCTGTGTCCCGCTCCCCATTTCTGTCTGGCTGCTCCCTATCTGTGTCCTGTTGCTCCCCATCTGTGTCCCGCTCCCCATCTCTGTCTGGCTGCTCCCTATCTGTGTCCTGTTGTTCCCCATATGTGTCCCGCTCCCCATCTCTGTCTGGCTGCTCCCTATCTGTGTCCTGTTGCTCCCCATCTGTGTCCCGCTCCCCATTTCTGTCTGGCTGCTCCCTATCTGTGTCCTGTTGCTCCCCATCTGTGTCCCGCTCCCCATCTCTGTCTGGCTGCTCCCTATTTGTGTCATGTTGCTCCCCATCTCTGTCTGGCTGCTCCCTATCTGTGTCCTGTTGCTCCCCATCTGTGTCCCGCTCCCCATCTCTGTCTGGTTGCTCCCTATCTTCTCTCAGGTGCTTCCCATCTCTGTCACCGGTGACCCTGTACAAATGGAACAGGTCCCCTCACTCCTTAAACCAGGTTTTCCAGTTGCCGCCACAGGATTGCCAGAAGCAGGCACATTGTTTTCTACACTGGCCAAATAGGTTTAGCACAGGGGGCTGTGAGAATAGGTTTAGGTCTACATTAAGAAGAGCTTATAAAAGCATATTGGCATAGCAGACAGGGCTATTATTCTGGGTGCTCTTGGTGCACAATTGAATCCAGGAAGTAGAAAGCATAAAATGGAGAGATTGCTCTTGGAAAGTAACAAGCAAGGAGCTTACACTATGGTTTCAGCTGGTTGGCAATTAAACAAAAGGTACCTTGGAATTTAAGGCAGGACTCCGGGAGTCCTTATAGTGGGGTGCCTCTGCATTCCCCACCATTTGTCCTTAGTCCATTTTTCTCTTTGCCCTTTATACAGTTTTGCTTCCCCCTTTTCTTCTTAGGCACCGTAAGAATTTAAATGGCAACAGTAGGTTTATGGTAGAAGAGAAATTTTGATACAAGAGATGGATGAATTAATACTTATCAAAAATACATCTACTTTGATCCCCAAGAATCCCAGTGCAATTTCTATTTCAGGGCCTTGCCAGAGGTTATCATACTGCCGTGCAGTAAAATGATTGTGATTAGCACTCCAATAACACGCCACCCTCTAGAATAAGAAGGAGGGGGGTCGAAGAGTTTATACTGAAGCCATGAATCATACAGAATCATTGTCAGCACTTACATTTGCTCCTGCATCCACTCAAAGTTGAAACTCTCAGCCATCTTTCAGGACCTTGGAGGGTTCATTCTCCAGCATTTCAGCCATGCTGCTGCCTGTTTTAAACTGACATAACCCACAATGCACAGCGGCAGGAAACCCAGCAGCACTTCCTCTTTGCAGATGGCCTGCAGCACCATAAGATGCCATTAAGGGGAAAAAATCGACCACAGCAGGAGTTCTAAAAAGGTAAATTCATTTTTATGTGCAGTCTAATTTGGGATGCTCCCCGATTCGCCCAGTAAAACTCACCTCTTTCTGGTCCTATGGTGCATGTGCGGGATCTCTTCCAATCAGAGCAATTTGCTGTGCTTATTAAATGTTTGGCAAACGGGCCTGTTTACAGCAATCGGGATCTCGAGCGGCCATATCTTCAGCACTCTCACAGCCCAAAGATGCAGGGATGCGGCCATGCAATGTTTTCATCAGCGAGGGAGCCAGGAAGCAGGGGAGGTTTGCGGCACCCCAGGGGGGTGTACATTGATTAGCAATAGAAATATCCATCTATCTCCCATACAGATAATATACAAAGAGTACTTCATCAATTGGTGCATCAATTCATACATACCACCAACCCCTATATCTGTCAATATATAAAAATGCATTTTGTTTCATCCATTAAAATTCCATGATTGTAGGTTATCATTTCATTATAACAATAATTCATCCACTAAATGAACGCGTTTCATTATAACCTCTTTTTGGTCTTGATCGCTATAAAGTGGATCTGTATAAGTAAACAATACAAAATATCTTTAAAATACATCCAAATAGTCACTGTTCATTGAATTGATATAAATCCATTCATATGTTCAAGGTCTAAACTGAAACAATAAATAGAATGTTTATATATTTACAAATATAGTGGTTGGTGGTATATATGAATTGATGCACCAATTGATGAAGGACTAGTTGTATTTTATCTGTTTGGGGGCTAGACTGATATTTCTATTGCTGATCAATGGATTGTTGTATGGAGTTTAATGCTACATTCTGAACCCCCATTACATGGTTATTGTCAGGGAACGGCGGGTCACGTGATTCAACTAACAATCAGGGACCCCCGGACACACAGCCCACTTTCCCAAAGCCCCATCCATTTGTCCACCTTCCGGGACTACCAGACCAAAGCCTACGGACACACAGATTCTTGCCTAAGGCAAAGATCGCTCAGGTTAAATACAGGTTTAAATGCAATGCCCACACTAACAAACATTTGGCTGTAATGGAATGAATACAAATGTCGTTCTGAGAAGTGGGTTACAGGTTACAGTGAGTTACCTTACAATGCAGATGTAGAGTAGTGATGATGGGCTCCCACATGGAGGTGAGTAGAGAGCTTATAGATGGTTCGGGCACCTCCCGCACGCTGCAGCGTGACCTCCCCAGACATGACAATCGCTGGCCCAGGGTCATCCCCCTTTATTTAAAAGGTAGCAGTTTTAGCCAGCTCACCAACCTTTTATCTGCACGGACAGGGGAGATCCTGCCAATCCTCCACCAACATTTGTAGATATAGAAACAGAAGGTTTGTCCGGCATATCCATAAAAATTTAGCTTTATTGAAGACTCTTTAAAATTGGCATCAATCAATGTGGAGCGTTACGCGTTTCAGGCCCGGGTGGGCCCTTAATCAACCTGATTAAGGGCCCACCCGGGCCTGAAACGCGTAACGCTCCACATGACATATGGCTCAGACTATGGATACCCTATTTGATTGATTGATGCCAATTTTAAAGAGTCTTCAATAAAGCTAAATTTTTATGGATATGCCGGACAAACCTTCTGTTTCTTCATCCCCCTTTATGCCTCGATCTCTGCCCCTCCTTCCTCCCAGACACAGGCCCTGTATAATTATTTGGAAGCCCCATATGCTATCACATCTCCCTGGCAAAGGAGGATTCTGGCCCTCACTGTCTGACCAAGGTGTTAGGGGAGCCGCAGGGGGGCTTTCATCCTCAAACTGCCTTTTCTGAGTGTCAGAACCTCACGCCCATATATGGACTTCCTTTTCCTGCTAGCCTTGTAAGGGTGACATTTGCTAAGAACAGAGAATAAAGGGGGAAGCCAGGCATCAGAAATAAAATGACATATAATATTTGCCCTATTCCTTACAGTTATATATAGGACAAAATAGGTCCTAGATACATCGCTTTTGTAGCAGATGATGACTCATCCATGTATTTTTCAATATGATGGTCCCCTCAGAAGTCAGTTCATTTTGGAGACCCTGAACAATGAGTCAGCAGAAGAGAGCAGGTTCTATAGGGTTTATCAGGGAATGCAAAGTGCTGGTGAGTAAAAGATGCCGCCCCTGACACCAGAATTTGTCTGAAATGTCCCTTTATGGAGATACCTGTGTTTAAAGGGTAATTCCACTTTTGATTACATTTTTTAATGATGGCATTATTGTGTGCCAAAATGATGTGTAATCAATGTGCTAAGTTTATCTGTTTTTTTTTCTGTATTTTCTTTTTTTTGCAATTCTGTGTTATAAAAAAAACTAGTTTTCCCTAGCAACAATATGTTTACCTTAGCAATGTACATCAACTGGTGCATTAGATGTACAGATCACTTCCTCACTCTGGCTTGCTAATTATCTGAAACACAGGTGACAGATTTAACCCCTTTTGTAGTAATTCAACTTATTCAGATAGGGAGGGGTCATAGTCTTGTGTTCAGTAGCTAAAGGGTTACAGGCAGTGTTCTCAGCTGTTGGAAGTGTCATTACTGCTGCTAAAGAGCTCCCCTGTTACAGTGGAAGCATTCTGGGATATGTAGTTAGTAGTTTTTACTCAAGGACAGATAAACCACTCCCATCCTAGGATCTCAGACAGAAAGGAATAAGGGGAACTTGGCAGCAGTATGCGGATAAGTAAATCCCAGGTCTGGGGGCACAATCTTAACACAAATGTTTATTTTACATCCCAGAAGAGGAAAACAATAAAGCAACATATCAAAAGGGGTTTTCCTTTAAAATGGGCCAAAACACACCGTGATCGGCCCTGGAATTTATAAGATTCCCTCCGCCCGGGGCATCCAAAATTGGGATGCCCTGCTGTGTGAAACCCCTCCAGGTCGCCCCATACACTTACCTTGTTTCCCGATCCAATGGAGCATGCAAAAGCCACAACCGCATCCCCGCTATCCCTCTAGCGGGGCACACGCTCCCTGTTAGAGGGTAGTGGAGGATGCCGCTGTCAGCACGCTCGGAGCCGTAGACGAAGCTTATACGACCTGACATCAGCGGCTCTGATTGGACGAGTGCCCATACATGTGCTGTAGTACCGGGAAGAGGCCAGTTTGCTAAGGCGATCTGGGGGGTTTCACACAGGGGGGAAAGGACCAAAACCCAGGATAATCAAAATCCTGGGTTTTGGTTCACTGTAATATAGTGGATTAAAAGAGACCAAACAGCTTCCTTTTCAAGGGTAAAATCTAAAAACTAGCTTTCGGAAAACAGAAAGTATTTACATGGCACATACAGACCAAGACAGGATTTACCCATAAACCTTAGTGAGTGGTCGGAGCCTTGTAAACCTTTCAAAATGAATGAAAAATCAATTTAAAAAGTCTATTAATTGCATGAACTAATTATTAGTGGGGTTCTTTGCCAAACTCCTTTCTTGTTATATAGCATAGTATAAGAGGCATATATTGTGCATTATTGTATATGTGCTGCTATTCATACAAAACTCTGCTTCTTATAGGTTTTATCTTTTAATGTTCATATTTAACTGTGCCATTACATTAATGCTTTATAACTATATATCTCCTATAACTATAACTATGTTTTTAAACTATTTACCAGAGTCTGTTACTAATGGCTGTATCGACGTCTGAATTCTTCCTCTGACATATTGCCTATTCTTTCCAAAAATTCTGGGTCATCCCTGTCTTCCATACAGAAATTTAGGCATAGACAATATGCCCCAAAGAGGATGCTGAAGAACACTATTGCCCCCAGCATTCTATAAAGGACATGCAGCAGGGGCTGAAATGATAATTCGGGCACTGAGTCATCATTCTCTACAATTCTTAACTCTAGGGCTCTATCCAGGAGTTCACCTATTTCTTCCTCTGTCCAGTAACTCACTGAAAAATACAAAGAAGATAAAAAGGGTTATATATATATATATATATATACGTTTCAAAATTTGCAAATTGGGATGCCCCGCTGTATGAAGCCTCCCAAACGCCCAGTACAACTCACCTCCTCCTCATCCCTATGGAACATGCGCGGGCAAGCAGCCAATCAGAGCTGTTTGACATGTTTACATCCTTCAGCAAACGCCTCTCAGCACACACTGCCGCATTTCCGGTGCTGAATGACATATTCACAGCAGCAGACTCTTATTGGACGAGATCCTGCGCATGCGCCGTTGGACCAGGGAAAGGTAAATGATTACAGTGCTCTGGGGGACACATAGGGATGCCCGGGGGAAAGCCAGCAGCCGGCACTAGATTCTTTTAAATTCCAGGGTGGCCCAAGTGGGTTTCGTTGTGGTTTAAAGTCGTTCTACAATCAAATAAAAGAAACAAAATTGTACCTAGCTTTTGTCCCGCAGAGCTGATCAGTGCTGGTCTGGTGATTAGCTGGATTGCTGGATCCAATCCCACGATGCATCCCTTGCTTTCCATGTTGCCCATGGCCTGAACTCCTTTCACTGGCGTTTGCGGGCCGGGTCTTGTCCCTACCAGTCACAGGGGCATGGCCACACCCTCTCCATTCACTACATTAGAGGGGGCGTGTAAGGTCTCGGCACACTCCCTCTTTTGCAATGAATATAGAGAGGGCTTGGCAGTGGTCTGTGACTGATGGCAGGTCGTGAACCCAACCCGCCATTAATCCTGACCCCATGCATTGTCCGCAGAGGGCACGGCATTCGTTGGGGGCTTAAATCTGGTGAACAGGTGAGTTACTGCGGAAAACAAAAAGGTAAGGACCCTTTTGTTTTTTTATTTGGCTGCTGAATCACTAACACAACAAACGGTATGAAAAGACCCTTTTGGATTGTTATTAAAAAGAAACAAAGGAGGGGTGGCAGCCACTCAGACCATTTTATAACTAACCTGCGAGGGGCACGTTAGCAGGGCAATTAGGATACAAAAGTCTACTTAAGAAAGGGCCTTTATATTTCTGTGGCGTTTGTAGAGTGGTTATTTGCATTTTCTTTAATACTTACTGTAATAATAGTGATAATAGTACTAGTAGTATAGAGCGTTGTTTCTCAACCTGTGGTATGCGTACCCCAGGTACAACGGTCAAGGGTGCACCATCAATGGGGGTCTGACAGGTCTGGTAAATTATTTTAATAGTAAAATATTATTCTTTCTTGCTTTAGAAGGTGTTACAAAGCCAATTACCTACTTATATAAATAGTAATTGATCCCCTTTTGTGGGTACTCTGTTGTAACAGCTTATCGCTATGGGCTACTTGGCTTAAAAAAGGTTGAGAAGCACCACTGGTATAGAGCATTAAAACAAAATTGTGATGGGTAATTATACAAAACGGCAGCTGACTTTTTATTGGGGGCGGGGGGGGGGGGGTTATTATTAAAGCTAAAGCAGGCATACACATTAAAATTCAACAAGAGGAAGCTGTCCATGTGGGAGAAACATCCCTTCAGCACAACTTATACCACTCAGAATTTCCAGATCCAGTTACCAGAATCCAACAATAGCAACATACACTGCTGCAGCCAGGTCCTTATGATCATTTCCCCTGGACAAACAGCATGTTTAACCCTTTCGCTGCCAGCCTACCTGCAGCATTTGCCACTCCCTGTTGCCAGACGATGTTTCACTATTTTGCGCTACACATGTTCAACTGTCATTTTTGAAAGGATTTCCAGGGATTTCCCAGGAAAATTATATATTGTTTTTTTCAACAGAGTCTGGGCTTTAACATGAAATGTCTTGTTTGTATTTTTTAGGTGTATTCTCAATATTTTTGGGTGAAATGTGTGAAAAAAAATAAAAAAAAAATTTTTTTTTACAATTTGTAGAGTTTTTTTGTAATAAAAAATGTAAGTTTGTCAATAAAATCTTATTGCGTGAGAAACCCCAATTTCTCCCGGTTACAGCGATACCACATATGTATAGGTAGACACCCTTTCCTGCCCAGAAGCCTTTTATAGCTGCTGGATGACAAATGGTTAATTAAAAAAAAAAATGACATAGGGTCCCCCTTCCCGGGGAGGGGGCCCCCATTTTTTTTTGGATTTTTAAGGGTTAAAAACCCTTAAAAATCCAAAAAAAAAAATGACGTGGGGTCCCCCTTACCCAAAGTAACCAGCCCGGGACCAGCTATGGGGGCTTGTAGGCACAGAGTGGGGGGGCCAGCTTTGGTGGCCCCCCCACCCTGCAGCCTACGAGCCCACATACCCTATGTGGGCCCGGGCTCTTCTGCCCCCCCCTGGCCTTTGGGGAGGCAGGTAATGGGGGTGCGGGGGTTAATGGCAAGTCACCCGCTAGGGCAGGTGACTTGCCACCCCCCCAGCCTTGTGAACTGGTATAAGGGGTCTCATGGACCCCTTACCAGCTCACAAAGGGTTAACTGTTAAAAAAAACCACCACACAATAATAAAAAGTATTTTATTAGAAAAAAAAAAATTTTTTTTTACTGTACTTACCTTCGATTGCAAGCTCTTGTCCCTCGCCGCTCAGCTGACAGATGCCGGTGATCGGCATCCAGAGAAGGAGAAGGCAGGAGATCAGAGGATCTCCTGTCACCTCCTTCCCCTGTGCCGATCACCGGCATCTGAGAAGCTGAGAAAGCTGAAGCCCGTTCGGGGCGGGGCTTAGAGGCAAGATGGCGGCCGCCATCGAGAAGAAGAGAGGAGAGAGCCTCCCAGGCTCTCTCCTGAAGATCGGTAAGTCCTGGGGGGGGATCGGAGGCCCCCCAGGTGAAGAGGAGGGACAGCGGGAGCCAGCGCACACACAGGTAAGTGAATGTCATTTTTATTTTTTTTTTACAGTTAGCAGCTGCTGCTGCAGAAGCGGGGGGGGGGGGGGCGGCCTATTCCGGGGGCTCTCCTGGAGCCATCCGACCCCCCACGGGGGATCGGATGGCACCAAATTAAAGAGGAGACCCGGCCGGATCCAACAAGGGGTCAGGTGAGTATTTCTTTTTATTTTTTAAACTAGAAGCGAGGAAAGTCAAGGACGTTACACCTACGGGCTTGGCACTTAAGGCCCAGCCAAGCCAGCACGTAGGTGTTACGTGCTTGGCAACAAAAGGGTTAAAGGCTGGGATACATGGAAGGTGTGGGGTCCAGCTGCCCTTGCCCCTTCCTCCTGTTCCTGCCACTATTTTTATCATCATGGCTTACGATGTATGTGTTTTTGTAGAGATTATGCAAAGTATTTTATAATGAGAAGGCACAATATTTAAAAAAATGATCCGTTAACATGTGATATATTTTTCATAATTTATTGTTGTAAGTTGGGCACTCATAATGTAAGGAAATTATTATGAATACTTAATTTATTTATATAGCAATCAAGCCACCTTAGGGGGCGAATAATTATGCCTGTTGCAGTGTTTTGTACACATTATTACTTAATTTTTTTCATCAAATACCTTTATACTGAAAAAATACAGTAAGTGCTTACCATTCCTTTTGTCCCTTTTTTCCCTTTCCTCTGGGAAAATGCTTTCTAATTCTGAAAGAATGTGGTTGCCAAGTGTCTCCATAAGATCTGGTGGGTAAATCAATACCAATTTCATCAGCAATATTTTATTCATCCTAAAAGTCGCACAAAACCCTCTAAGTTCCCCCCACTCAAGTACCTTGGGCAACGTGGCAAGCTATTTGGTGGCCCTGTTTTTTTAAAACAGGCATTTTTAGGATTGCCAACTGGCTGATCCCAAAAACAGGTTATATACCTCTTGGAGTGTGGCTGCAATCTATGTTATGTTATGTAGGTGAAACAAAAAATGCTTTGAGAGTTAGGATTCAAGCTCATCTTTCCAATATTAGATTGGCAGCAAGGGACAAGGCGGCACATAAAATTATATCCCCAGTAGCAGATCATTTTTTGAGGGTTCATGATAGTCAACCAGTTTCTCTAAGAGTTACTCTACTGGAGAAAATTCAATTAGGGATGAGGGGAGGTAATGTTAAACGCAAACTACTTCAAAATGAGTTAAAGTGGATGTATCGATTGAATACAATTGCACCATTTGGACTCAATGAAGATTCCTCCTTTGAGCCCTTTTTGGGTAGGTAATCTTGATGGGTTTGGTATTTTTCCCTTTCTTTATGATTATTCATACAAATTCATGTTTTTTTGGGGGGGGGTGGTGGTAGTGGGGGGTGGCGAGGTGGTATGGGTTTGTGTGTTCACTTTGGTTCATTGTTCATTTTGGTTGTTTTGATGGTTTGGTTCACTTGCACATTTATTCATATATTTTTGTATATATCTTTTTTAACAAATTTTCTTTTTTTAGATTGTGATTATTATTATCTGTTGCTTGATCTACATGGTCGAATGATCTTCTATGAACATCGAGACTCATCTTAATATGCGTCTGTGGATCTGTCTGCCTGCAGCCAGGGATCAAGTTCTACCGTCTTGATTGGGCACATTTTTCACTTCGGTAGTGATGTTGGTGTATGGGCGTGTGTGTAGTTTTTGTATGTTGGGGGGGGGGGGAGGGGGGGTGTGCTTTTTAGTTTGGTAATTGACATTGATATTTATATTGTTTTAGGCCATGTTCAAGTTTGCTTGCCCAAAAGTTTTCCTCTTAATGATAATGTTTCTATGTGAGCCCTCTCAAAATAATTATGTTTACAATGATAGGAAAAGTAAACATAACCAATATATATTGCTATTATGATTATAGTATACGTTTGGCTTATTTTATGTTACAATACACAGATACATTTGTAATCAGTATTGTTTAGGTCCTGCTTAAGATGTTTTGCTCAAAAGTTTCCTCCTAATGTTAATGATTTGTATATGAGCCTCTATAATTGTGTTGTTTATGATTATTAGAGGATTAGCTTTAAGTATCAATATGTATTATTATTGGAATAAGTATCATGTTATATGTGTGTCTTGTTGTATGTGTTTTTTTATATCTGGATAGATGTGTAATCATTGCTCTTTCTGCTGTCTTACACACTTGGGCTATCATTGGCTCCCGTTATTTTGACCTCCCCTCTGCCCTTCCTTTCATCCCCCCCCCCCGTCAGCTGATTTCTTTTGGCTGGTCACGCGCTGTCATGCGGGGTGTGTGGGGGGCGGGTTGTGGGCGCTCTCTGGGGGGGCAGGCAGAGGTGACATGGTCTTACTGGCTGTGGGAGGGGGGTGAGGACGCATGCTGCCTGATTTCCTTCTTCCTCCGCTGTGTTGTGCGTCCGCCGGCCGGGGACGCAATGCGCGGCGGTGGGGGCGAGGACTCTTGGTGGCGGCGTTCATCTGCCCCATTTATTTGGCTCCTGGGGGTCGGCCTCCCCTCCGCCCTCCCCCTCTGCCTGACTCCTGTGCTCTCGGGCACGCGCTGTTGTGCAGCGCTGTGTGAGGGGCAGGTTGTGGGCGGTTTTGGAGGCGGGCAGAAGTGATGTGATCCAGCTGGCTTGGGAGGGAGATACATGCTGTCTGACTTCCCTCTTCTCCAGCTGTACTGCATGTGTGCGGTGATGATGGGGGGTGGGGATCTCAGCAGTGATGTTTATTTGCCTTATATAAAGAGTGATGTGGACAGCAGACAGTAGCACCTTGAAAAAGTTCCAGGTGGGCACGGAACGCGTGGGTGAGGATCCTTCCAGCAGGGGTGAGAACTTGTCACACTGAGGTGCAGGTCAGCTTTGTTGGCCTGGCACTATATTGCACTATTGTGCACAAATTTATTCAGCACTTAGCACTTTATATTTCTATTGCACAGTATAAGTTTGATTTAGGATATGAGGGAGATTTTGCATATTTTGCACATAAAATTGTTAGGTAGGTAGTCTTTTATAGGGTCACTCCTGCTGGTTGTATATGTATATGTTGTGTATTTTAAATGTAGGTGATTGTATTGTATTTTTATGTTGTATATAGCTATGGATTAATAAATCTATTTTTGCTGAATTATTAGTGTCATTTATGATTAGCAGATAGGTGGTGCCCTTAAGTATACATTCCCCTTGGGTGGTTTTGCTGGTACCACCGATTTTTCCTGTTTATACTGTAATAATAGTGATAATAGTACTAGTAGTATAGAGCGTTGTTTCTCCACCTGTGGTATGCGTACCCCAGGTACAACGGTCAAGGGTGCACCATCAATGGGGGTCTGACAGGTCTGGTAAATTATTTTAATAGTAAAATATTATTCTTTCTTGCTTTAGAAGGTGTTACAAAGCCAATTACCTACTTATATAAATAGTAATTGATCCCCTTTTTGTGGGTACTCTGTTGTAACAGCTTATCGCTATGGGCTACTTGGCTTAAAAAAGGTTGAGAAGCACCACTGGTATAGAGCATTAAAACAAAATTGTGATGGGTAATTATACAAAACGGCAGCTGACTTTTTATTGGGGGCGGGGGGGGGGGGTTATTATTAAAGCTAAAGCAGGCATACACATTAAAATTCAACAAGAGGAAGCTGTCCATGTGGGAGAAACATCCCTTTAGCACAACTTATACCACTCAGAATTTCCAGATCCAGTTACCAGAATCCAACAATAGCAACATACACTGCTGCAGCCAGGTCCTTATGATCATTTCCCCTGGACAAACAGCATGTTTAAAGGCTGGGATACATGGAAGGTGTGGGGTCCAGCTGCCCTTGCCTCTTCCTCCTGTTCCTGCCACTATTTTTATCATCATGGCTTACGATGTATGTGTTTTTGTAGAGATTATGCAAAGTATTTTATAATGAGAAGGCACAATATTTAAAAAAAATGATCCTTTAACATGATATATTTTTCATAATTTATTGTTGTAAGTTGGGCACTCATAATGTAAGGAAATTATTATGAATACTTAATTTATTTATATAGCAATCAAGCCACCTTAGGGGGCGAATAATTATGCCTGTTGCAGTGTTTTGTACACATTATTACTTAATTTTTTTCATCAAATACCTTTATACTGAAAATATACAGTAAGTGCTTACCATTCCCTTTGTCCCTTTTTTCCCTTTCCTCTGGGAAAATGCTTTCTAATTCTGAAAGAATGTGGTTGCCAAGTGTCTCCATAAGATCTGGTGGGTAAATCAATACCAATTTCATCAGCAATATTTTATTCATCCTAAAAGTCGCACAAAACCCTCTAAGTTCCCCCCACTCAAGTACCTTGGGCAACGTGGCAAGCTATTTGGTGGCCCTGTTTTTTTAAAACAGGCATTTTTAGGATTGCCAACTGGCTGACCCCAAAAACAGGTTATATACCTCTTGGAGTGTGGCTGCAATCTATGTTATGTTATGTAGGTGAAACAAAAAATGCTTTGAGAGTTAGGATTCAAGCTCATCTTTCCAATATTAGATTGGCAGCAAGGGACAAGGCGGCACATAAAATTATATCCCCAGTAGCAGATCATTTTTTGAGGGTTCATGATAGTCAACCAGTTTCTTTAAGAGTTACTCTATTGGAGAAAATTCAGTTAGGGATGAGGGGAGGTAATGTTAAACGCAAACTACTTCAAAATGAGTTAAAGTGGATGTATCGATTGAATACAATTGCACCATTTGGACTCAATGAAGATTCCTCCTTTGAGCCCTTTTTGGGTAGGTAATCTTGATGGGTTTGGTATTTTTCCCTTTCTTTATGAATATTCATACAAATTCATGGTTTTTTTTTTTGGGGGGGGGGGGTTGGCGGGGGGTGGCGAGGTGGTATGGGTTTGTGTGTTCACTTTGGTTCATTGTTCATTTTGGTTGTTTTGATGGTTTGGTTCACTTGCACATTTATTCATATATTTTTGTATATATCTTTTTTAACAAATTTTCTTTTTTTAGATTGTGATTATTATTATTATCTGTTGCTTGATCTACATGGTCGAATGATCTTCTATGAACATCGAGACTCATCTTAATATGCGTCTGTGGATCTGTCTGCCTGCAGCCAGGGATCAAGTTCTACCGTCTTGATTGGGCACATTTTTCACTTCGGTAGTGATGTTGGTGTATGGGCGTGTGTGTAGTTTTTGTATGTTGGGGGGGGGGGAGGGGGGGTGTGCTTTTTAGTTTGGTAATTGACATTGATATTTATATTGTTTTAGGCCATGTTCAAGTTTGCTTGCCCAAAAGTTTTCCTCTTAATGATAATGTTTCTATGTGAGCCCTCTCAAAATAATTATGTTTACAATGATAGGAAAAGTAAACATAACCAATATATATTGCTATTATGGTATACGTTTGGCTTATTTTATGTTACAATACACAGATACATTTGTAATCAGTATTGTTTAGGTCCTGCTTAAGATGTTTTGCTCAAAAGTTTCCTCCTAATGTTAATGATTTGTATATGAGCCTCTATAATTGTGTTGTTTATGATTATTAGAGGATTAGCTTTAAGTATCAATATGTATTATTATTGGAATAAGTATCATGTTATATGTGTGTCTTGTTGTATGTGTTTTTTTATATCTGGATAGATGTGTAATCATTGCTCTTTCTGCTGTCTTACACACTTGGGCTATCATTGGCTCCCGTTATTTTGACCTCCCCTCTGCCCTTCTTTTCATCTCCCCCCCCCCCCCCCCCCCCGTCAGCTGATTTCTTTTGGCTGGTCACGTGCTGTCCTGCGGCGTGTGTGGGGGGCGGGTTGTGGGCGCTCTCTGGGGGGGCGGGCAGAGGTGACGTGGTCTTACTGGCTGTGGGAGGGGGGTGAGGACGCATGCTGCCTGATTTCCTTCTTCCTCCGCTGTGTTGTGCGTCCGCCGGCCGGGGACGCAATGCGCGGTGGTGGGGGCGGGGACTCTTGGTGGCGGCGTTCATCTGCCCCATTTATTTGGCTCCAGGGGGTCGGCCTCCCCTCCGCCCTCCCCCTCTGCCTGACTCCTGTGCTCTCGGGCACGCGCTGTTGTGCAGCTGTGGGCGGTTTGGGGGGCGGGGGAAGGTGATGTGATCCAGCTGGCTTGGGAGGGAGATACATGCTGTCTGACTTCCCTCTTCTCCAGCTGTACTGCATGTGTGCGGTGATGATGGGGGGGTGGGGATCTCAGCAGTGATGTTTATTTGCCTTATATAAAGAGTGATGTGGACAGCAGACAGTAGCACCTTGAGAAAGTGCCAGGTGGGCACGGAACGTGTGGGTGAGGATCCTTCCAGCAGGGGTGAGAACTTGTCACACTGAGGTGCAGGTCAGCTTTGTTGGCCTGGCACTATATTGCACTATTGTGCACAAATTTATTCAGCACTTTATATTTCTATTGCACAGTATCAGTTTGATTTAGGATATGAGGGAGATTTTGCATATTTTGCACATAAAATTGTTAGGTAGGTAGTCTTTTATAGGGTCACTCCTGCTGGTTGTATATGTATATGTTGTGTATTTTAAATGTAGGTGATTGTATTGTATTTTTATGTTGTATATAGCTATGGATTAATAAATCTATTTTTGATGAATTATTAGTGTCATTTATGATTAGCAGATAGGTGGTGCCCTTAAGTATACATTCCCCTTGGGTGGTTTTGCTGGTACCACCGATTTTTCCTGTTTATACTGTAATAATAGTGATAATAGTACTAGTAGTATAGAGCGTTGTTTCTCAACCTGTGGTATGCGTACCCCAGGTACAACGGTCAAGGGTGCACCATCAATGGGGGTCTGACAGGTCTGGTAAATTATTTTAATAGTAAAATATTATTCTTTCTTGCTTTAGAAGGTGTTACAAAGCCAATTACCTACTTATATAAATAGTAATTGATCCCCTTTTGTGGGTACTCTGTTGTAACAGCTTATCGCTATGGGCTACTTGGCTTAAAAAAGGTTGAGAACCACCACTGGTATAGAGCATTAAAACAAAATTGTGATGGGTAATTATACAAAACGGCAGCTGACTTTTTATTGGGGGCGGGGGGGGGGTTATTATTAAAGCTAAAGCAGGCATACACATTAAAATTCAACAAGAGGAAGCTGTCCATGTGGGAGAAACATCCCTTTAGCACAACTTATACCACTCAGAATTTCCAGATCCAGTTACCAGAATCCAACAATAGCAACATACACTGCTGCAGCCAGGTCCTTATGATCATTTCCCCTGGACAAACAGCATGTTTAAAGGCTGGGATACATGGAAGGTGTGGGGTCCAGCTGCCCTTGCCTCTTCCTCCTGTTCCTGCCACTATTTTTATCATCATGGCTTACGATGTATGTGTTTTTGTAGAGATTATGCAAAGTATTTTATAATGAGAAGGCACAATATTTAAAAAAATGATCCTTTAACATGTGATATATTTTTCATAATTTATTGTTGTAAGTTGGGCACTCATAATGTAAGGAAATTATTATGAATACTTAATTTATTTATATAGCAATCAAGCCACCTTAGGGGGCGAATAATTATGCCTGTTGCAGTGTTTTGTACACATTATTACTTAATTTTTTTCATCAAATACCTTTATACTGAAAAAATACAGTAAGTGCTTACCATTCCTTTTGTCCCTTTTTTCCCTTTCCTCTGGGAAAAAGCTTTCTAGTTCTGAAAGAATGTGGTTGCCAAGTGTCTCCATAAGATCTGGTGGGTAAATCAATACCAATTTCATCAGCAATATTTTATTCATCCTAAAAGTCGCACAAAACCCTCTAAGTTCCCCCCACTCAAGTACCTTGGGCAACGTGGCAAGCTATTTGGTGGCCCTGTTTTTTTAAAACAGGCATTTTTAGGATTGCCAACTGGCTGATCCCAAAAATGGTGGCCAATGTGACCAACCAACTGGCTGCATCCCTGGCTTTCATCCAGTTTGGGAAGCCTTTCTGAATGGCTGGGAGTGGGAGCGGGCCTCAGCTGAAGAGAAGATAGGGATGCCACCGCAGGCAGCAACAACGCCGTAGGAGCCCCGGCAAAGGTGACTTTTGTGGGCGACACCAGGGGTTTCACACAGTGGGGCCTCCCAATTTTGGATGCCCCAACAGAAGGTTAGCAACCAGTAACCTGTATGGGCTTTGGTTCACTTTAAATATAATACTTGATATCTGCTTACTGTACCGCAGCCCCTTAAAGTGGCTGTATGGGCAAATTATTTTCTCCCACCCCCCTCCCAGCACTAAGCCTGCATAAACTTTGAGTGACTGCGCAGTCACTGAACCACTGGGTCAGCTGCGAAACCACGAGTTGTACAGTGCGACTCCCTTAGAAGGATCAGGCGTCCAGCTTTTATGCAGATAGCTGCTTTTTTTAAAAACCTCCAAACTGGGCTAATCGGTGGGGATTAAATAGTTTGTTTGTCTAGTCAGCCACATTAAGAATGATAAGTGATTGGAATACTAAGATGTAGCACTGCTACATTATATATCCAAATGAAGAGGAGTTATTCTCCAAGGAGTCCTGTGGGGTTCTGGCCACATCTCTGCTCTTAGCAGACTGCTTCAGGACTCCAGAAAACAGGGCACCCTTGTCAGAAGCCTAGGGCTGTATCCTCTGAATAAGTGAGAACTGAAGCACCCAGGGTTGGCTCCAGGTATATGTGGGTCCTTGGGCAAGGGGATCTCTTGTCCAGTCCACCACTGTCGCTGAAGAGTCCAACACTGCTGGTCCTCTGGTCCTTGCCACCTTCAGTGCCATCACCACCTTCTCTACTGTTGCTGACCGTCCTCTGACTCAAGGCAAGCAGTGAGGAGGTCTGCATGTGGGACACTTATCTCATCAACCCAATGGGAAGGGCCCACTGGAGAATCATCCCGCGTCCAAGTCGGAATGGGTTACTGAAGACATCAGGGGCCCCTGGCATCTGCCTGAGTATGCCTGGGCAAGTGGGAGAGATTCGCTGTGGTATAATTTTTTTTATCAACATACAGTTGCCAATTAAAAGCCACCCTTGAGCAAAAAGAACACATGTATACCCACTTCGTTTTTTTCCATCCTGATTCTACAAGACACTCAGAGGCTGTGGGTCTATTGCTGGCAGCACTTGGTCCTGTGCCCCCCAGTTGACTGCATATGTGACTGCAAGCCAGTGTGGCAGGTGGGCATGGCCTCAGTCTGAAGCACTCCCACTGACATCAATGGGCGCTTCTATACAGGAAAGTTCATGGTGTACAGAGGTGTTCATTGAGGTCGATGGGAGCGCTCTAGACTTGAGCCAATGTCCACATGCCGTTCTGGCTTCTCATCAACTGTGGGTGGGTGAACAGGGGGTGTGGGAGCAGGTAAAAGGTAAGTGAGGTGTCTTGTGCCCAGTTGCATTCTGATCTACAGTTCTGTCTATAAAAGTGGACTTACCCCTTAAAGTATAGATATACTTAAATATGTGTACCTTTAGCAAGGTCACCACGACCTATATCCTGAAGGGCAAGAAGAAAGTAACTGATGTCAGCAGTGTCACCATTTTCTTCATACCACTCCATATTAGAGTCAACACAGTCGTCCATTGTTTCTGTGAATAACGGAACATTATCAGCGTATTGAGCACTTGCCACAAAATATATCTTGACTAGTTATTAAAGGAACCAAAAAAAATGGATCTGGTTCCAGGTATTAGCCTACTCCTACAGTGGAAGCAGGGAGCTCTGCAGCAGATCTAAAAGTGCACCTATACTCAGGACGTTTATGTGGTCACCTTCCATCCCCAGCCATGTGCCCCAAAACAGCCTGTGTTTCTTTTTTTATACCTCAATATCCATGAAAACACCAGGAAAAAACAACAGGAAGTAGCATTATGGTAATTGGCCTTTCATATGCTAATTAATTCAGTTACAACCAAATAATACAATTCTGTGAGAATCTCACCTGTAGAAATTATATGCAGACAGCACGTCCTGCTCCAGACATAATCCTTACATGTGGGTATACCTCCGCCTTCAGCGCCGTGCACTGCAGTATCCTGAAGAAAACAAGCTCCTCCCGGCCCTACATATACCGAGGGACCTCCCACAAATCCCCAGCATTAACAAGCAGTGAGAGAAGAAGCCAGGAGGAAAACAACCACCCAGAGACTGGCAATAATATCCAAGATAATAATCACCACACAGGGGATCCAGAACAAGGTGAATCAGGGTGGGGTGGAGCAGGACGTGCTGTCTGCATATAATACCAATTCTACAGGTGAGATTCTCACAGAATTGTATTATTCTAAGCAGACAGCACGTCCTGCTCCAGACATAATCCTTACATGTGGGACATCCAATAGCAGTGTCCATAAATAGGGTGGGATCCCCAAGAAAAAGGCACAGCCAACCAAAACAGCGCTATCGCCTGTAACCTTGCTACCAGGAGCAACTAGAGAAAAGCTCTTTCTTAACTTATGAAGCCTTACAAGGCTAATGAAACATGAACAGAGAACTAGTTAGCCTGCTCAACAACCAAGTGCATAAGGCCCAAACCAAGCACCGGTAGAAGAAATCCAAACCAAGAGAGAAGAATGAATCTCCCCTAACAAACAGGCCAGAATAACAGCCTCCCCATGCTACTAACTATAACAGGGTAGCCATGGCAACCATAGAACCTTTCCCTTTGGGGAAAACGAACCCTGGTCTCGGCGAGACCAACTTAATACTGAACACGAGCAAACAAGGCTCCTAAAGAACCAAAGGATAATCAAGAGCTCAGAAGGACAACCAGTCCAACAGGCTCCCATACTAATGGGAGTAACCAGATCCTACTGCAAGAAGGATGGGGACATCTATAAGCCCAACGGGCATGGCCCCAACCCTGAACAGGAAGCCGTCCAGAGATTCCCAACGCCTATTGAGGGATACACATTCCTTTTTACGCTCAGAGTAAGCAGAACACCAGTCCAAAGACCCTAGGTTCTGGAACAGAGAAGAACAACAACCCTCCGCCTGGACTCAAGCTCGGAGCAAGGCGGACACATCCTCACCAAACGGTGTACAGATATAAAGAGTTATAAATAATATAAAAAGGACTAGGCTAAGAAGGCCATCTCCTATGACACTCCCCAGACTGAGGCACCCGCCCCGAAAGAGTCATCTGAGGCAGGGAACAGTTCAGACAAAAACCTGAAAAAGACCCAGGGAAAACCTTAGGCAGGGCAACAAGATAAGCAGCCCTTCTCTGGGGAATGCGCCTAAGACACCCCAGGGGAATACTTAACGCCGAAGCTTGAAACTAGTCTCTACTGAGGACCAAACAGGGCGAGCCCTGGAACCTCTCAAGGAACTGAGTTGGGGCACCAACTCCAGCAAGCCATAAGAACTCTAGTACCCATAGGTAAGACCTCATTCCATAGGGAATAGAGTGCTAGTCCCAGCCATCCAACTAGGGCTCCAACTCCCAACATAGCTGGTAAAAAAGGGAGAAGAATACAAAAAGGGAGGGATCTAGACCCAACCCTCCAAAAATAATAGACCCCCCGAGAAAAAATTTCTGATAGGGTCAAAAACGATCGTCCAAACCCTGTGAAGGGAATGACGTAATCAGGAGCCCAACTAGGCATAACAGCCCACATGAAAGGGCACACAGTACAACTGCCTTCAGCAGAAAAAGCGAACCAAACCACCCAGGGCACTCCTGGCCCCCAGTGCAACAGTTCACCCTTGCCACAGCCAGCCTGTGCAGAACCCGACCTAGCAGGGTGTAAGAAGGGTCAGACAAAGGGTAGAATACCCGGACAAAAGACCAACTAGGTCACCATGACCAAGGCCAGAGAGTCCTGGGACCATCACCCAGGACAACGAATTAGGACCTTAACCAGGACAGAGCCTCTGTCCAGTCCCGGCCACTGCCCCAACCATTAGGCTCATAGAGACACTAGGGAAGGCTCTCCCAGCACAGTAGGATGGCCCACGAGCCAATACTAGTGAAGAGCAAGGAGTGTAAAATCCTCCACTAGATCAGAACCAGATCCTACAAGAAGGGTCAACTTGCTTCGAGAACTTCTCAGATAAAAAGCTGGGTCAGTCCACTGACCAGACAGACCAAGAGTCTCCAAGAGACAAGGCCTAAGGTAAACAAGCCAGCAAGCTAGGGCCCAACAAGGCACAAAGTGTTGACCTACCAATGATATGAAAAATGGACCCCCCCTAACGGGGCCCCCCTTATGGAACCTCGGGGAATTTCATAAAGAATAGAACCCCTTTAGTGACCCTGCCAGACTTGGTCCATGGCGACCATCAACAGGGATAACAAGAAGGAAGTGATGTCCATCAACAACTTCCATGAGTAGGCCAACCAGAAGGGAACCCCCATAAAAACAGGGGGAACGCACCGATCTATTTCCAGGGGTGTTGGAACCCCATCCAGGCCAAGTAACCGAAGGAGCCACAGATCCCAGGGGCATCTGGGAAAAGGAACATCCTCGGCCGCCAGCAATAGGCCCATCAGTGAATGTAATAAGACTACACAGAGGGCAAGGCCCCTTCCATACCAAGGCAACCAAATTAGAAGGGAAGGTTGAAGCTGGACCCATCTAAGTGCCACCCCGTAGGTAGAGTATGAATCAGATTACACCAAGTAATAGATGTGCCTAAGCACCAATCCAAAAGACTCCAAGAGAGCCCCAAGTTAGGGTAGATACTAGTGCAGACAGCACCTGGTGAATGAGCATGAAAGCGCTCCCAGACTCGCCTTGGCGAGCCAACTGGGAACAGGGGAGGGACCCCAGACAAGACCCTAATATAAAGAATGGTCCTGTAACACCAGCTGGAAACAAGGACTAGGCGACCAGAGGGAACAAGAGACCGAAGGGGAAAAAGGTCCTGGCAGGCATCAAGAAGTTAACTTGACAAGGGTGTCTACGGCCCAACAGATGGATACCAAGGAGGCAAAGCCCATGGAACCTATATGCCAGGTCTAGACCGCCGGATCTGGGCAGACTGCGTCATCCCAGGGGAAAAGCACAGTGAATGCAATTATCAGCCAAGGCCAACCTAAAAGAAAGCCCAGACCCTTCAGAGCCAAACTCCACCGGTGTCAATCACTAAGGGGAACAACAGGGACTATAATAACCCTCACTCATTCCGAAGGGAACTGCCTAAAACACTTCATGCCTCTAAAAAAAACGCGTCGAGGTGGTCCCTCACCTGAAATCGCCTGAACGAAGCATGGCATCCTGCCATAAGAGCCAAGCGCTGTGGCAGTTCCCTCGCCCGCAGGGAGGTTTTGGCAGACTTTGGTTTTGACCTGCCAGAGGTCCCAGGGCGCTGCCTGCCTCCCCTGGGATGAGCTTTCACCCCAAAAAGTTGAAAGGACACTTCTGGTTCTCGTTTAACGGAAACATAAGGAGGGGGCGGGGAGTCCCTGCGCCTGGGCTGCCTGGCCGCCCGTCTGCGCGCGGACGCCTTACCCTTTTTGCCAAAAAGGTCCAACCTGGCCCCGAATAAGCGACGTCCTCTAAAGGGAATACCGGTAAGAACCTTTTTAGTATCATTGTCAGCCCCCCACTGTCGCAGCCAAAGCAGGCGACGAATAGCCACCACAAGGACAGAGGCTCTAGCACACATTTTAATGGTATCATCCATAGCTGAGAGGATAAACCTCACAAAAATGTCACAATCTGACAGTGCGTTGAAGACCTCACAAAGAAGGTCCTCAGGCTGCTGGTCAATAATCCTTCTGAACAGCGTCCTGGCGGCCACCGAGGTAACAGCCGCAGCACAGACCGGGCGCAGAGCTGTCCCTACGCAAGAGAAGGCATGGGAGGCCAATCTGTCCATGCGCCGGTCCTCAGCATCCCGAAGTGTGCGAGAAGGGGAAGCCGCTATGAAAGGGGGGTTAACAACTCCAATGATGGGAGCATCCACCTCTGGAGGAACTGACCATCGTTCGATCAAATCCTGGGGAAAGGGGTACTTCCAGTCCCAAACCCCCGGAACCCCTGTAAGTTTACAAGAAGATTCTCATTCCTTAGATATAAGAGACTGGAAATGATCCTGCTCCAAGAATTCCAGACGCGGCGGCGCCGTGTGGAAACTTTCCCTCTTGGGCTTAGGGGACTCTCCCGGGGGAGAGATGGACAGGACTTCAAAGATCTTAATGAGCAACTCATCAGCACCGGGAACTGATAGGGCTAAGGCAAAGCGTGTGATATGGCAAGGTTAGGCCAACGTACACAACCCCCCCCTCTTTTTCCCCCCACTAACGGGGGGAACTAAGGGAGAAGGTGACCCAGCACTCGGGGTTCACCGCTACATGGGGCGTGGGGCAAGGTGCGGGAGGGGCATCCACTATGAGGCTCACCATTAGCCTGAACCGCCTACCCCATGGATGGGGATTGCGGTGGAGCATGGCCCGTAAGCACACTAGGTGCTGCCTACCCTCACCTGACCAACGCAGCCCAGGCTGGGAGGCATGTTACTCACAAGGAGGACGGGTGGAAATAGTCCCGCAGGGCCTCGGGCTGTAAAGCCCCGTTCGCCTGCGAGAGCGTGATACTTTATGTCTTCGCAGTTCCAGCACTGCAGAGAAATCTGGGGATTTGTGGGAGGTCCCTCGGTATATGTAGGGCCGGGAGGAGCTTGTTTTCTTCATGATACTGCAGTGCACGGTGCTGAAGGCGGAGGTATACCCACATGTAAGGATTATGTCTGGAGCAGGACGTGCTGTCTGCTTAGAATAGTCACATAAAGGCAGTTAGATTGAAGTGCTTCCCATTGCTGAGCTGTGTGTACTCTGTATAACTGATTGCATTAACACTGGGGGTGTGGCTGTAATATGGCAATATGGCCATATGGCCAACTGCATCCAGTTCATGTTGTCATTAATATTGGGCAAAGGCTAGGGTTGCCACCTGGCCGGTATTTTTTTTTTTTTACTGCCCACTGGCTTGGCAATGCCTGTATTTTTTTTTTACTGGTACTGTAATTGCAGGTATACTTTTCCCACACCCAATCACCAGTAGAAAAAAAACAAATACCGGCACCGCCAGGCCAGTAAAGTTAAAGCGGCCCTTCACCCTAAATAAGAGCCTATCTTATATGTTTCCCTCAACTTTACATAGAGATTGCTCACATTAAAAATCATCCTACCTGCAGCTATTGAATTTTCTGAGACTTTGATCCAAGATGGCTGCTCATGGACGTGCAGGCTGCCTGCAAACAGGAAGTGTCCTCTCACTGTGCCGCTCTGCATTCTGGGATTGCTGACCTTTTCCTGACCCCAGCCCTGCTCTGTTTGTGCAAAGCACATTTGACTCAACTCCTCAGTATGTGATGCTATTGAGCCAAGATGGCGGCGCCCGTATCCTAGAGTTCTGAACAGAGTTGCAGGCCAGTGAGGGAATGAATAAAAAGTAAGTGACTAAAAATATTAAATATATTAATTTTAGATGCTAAAATAGCTTTTTAAGGGTTTGGGCTTTTCATTAAATGATGAGACCAGGGTTCGTTTTCCCCGAAGGGAAAGGTTCTATGGTTGCCATGGCTACGAAAAGGTCTGCTTTAAGTAAAAAAAAAATTACAGGCCATGTGGCAACCCTAGCAAAGGAGGAGGTAAAAAAAAGAAACACTGACTGTTCTGGGGCACTGGGCTGGAGATAGAAGGTGACTACATAGACTTCTCTCTGACTATAGGTGCACTTTAAGTGACAGTCATTATTAGAATTGATTTCTAGCAAGTATTGCTGTCCCAAACAGCAGACGGGGAAGCGAAAACCAGGACCAGGAGAATTGTTTTTTTTTTAATTTTACTTTTCCTAACCTGGCCGATCGTGGGGGCAGGGACAGAGGAATTCACCTCTGGCTTTAAAGAGGACCAATCACCAGGAATTTCACTATCCCAGTAATTGTCCCTCTCCAGTGGGGCATCCAAATTTGAGATAGCATGCGCGGGATCCTTCCAATCATTTTTCCGATTAAACGCACAATTGGCTTAATAAAGCCAAATATAGCTTGGCCACAGGCCAATCCCATGCGGATGTACATTCCCCCCAAGTCTTTTAGACTCTAGGGCCAGGTACCATTGTGCTTGTGCCACTTTAAAGAGAATCACACTCTGGCTTAAACCAGACCTTCACCATGATTTATTGAAAAGCCCAAACCCTTAAAAACTGATTCCCCAGCATCTAAAATTAATATATTTTAAGTTTTAGTCACTTACTTAATATTCTTTCCCCCACTGGCCTGCAACTCTGTTAAGGACTTTAGCATAGAGGGGCCGCCATTTTGATTCAGAAGCATCACACTTACTGAGTAGAGGAGAGTGGGATAAAGTACAGGAGGCGGGTTACAGCTGTGCTTTGCTCAGACAATGGGTCAGGAAAAATACAATTCTGTGATTACCCACCTGTAGAATTGGTATTATGAGTATACAGTACGTCCTGCTCCAAATCTAATACTTACAGTTGGGATATACTCCGCCAGATGGCGCTGGACTGCAGAGACATCGAAAATAGGCTCCTCCCGGCCCCTCAAATACCCAGGGACCTCCCACAAATCCCCAGCATTGAAAAGCAGTTAAGGAGAAGCCGGGAGCATTAAACAATCCAAACTATCAATTATAACAATGATAACAATCACCATACAGGGGATCCAAGATAATGCAAACCAAGGGTGGGGTGGAGCAGGACGTACTGTATACTCATAATACCAATTCTACAGGTGAGTAATCACAGAATTGTATTATTCTTAGTATACAGTACGTCCTGCTCCAGATAGATTACTTACACTCAGGACACCCAATAGCAGTGTCCATAAAGTAGGGTGGGATCCCCAAAGGTAACAGCAGACAGGTCATACCACTGCCGCCTGCAGAACCTTACGGCCAAAAGCAGCATCAGCTGAGGCCCTAACATCAACCTGGTAAAACTTTGAAAAGGTATGAACAGAAGACCAAGTAGCGGCCTTGCAAACTTGTTCAACAGAAGCCTGGTGCTGAAAAGCCCAAGAGGAACCAATAGCACGAGTGGAATGAGCAGTAAGGCGGAAGGGAGGATTCTTCCCCTTAGCAGAATAGGCCTGAATCACAGCCTGACGAATCCATTTGCTAATAGTAGACTTGGCAGGAGCAAAACCCTTCCTAGGACCAGAAGGGACCACAAAAAGCGCATCAGTTTTCCTGAAAGGTGCAGTAGCCACCAGATAGTACTTCAGACACCTAACCACATCCAAAGAGTGCAAAACCCTCTCCTTAGCATTGCTAGGATTAGGGCATAAAGAAGGAAGAACAATATCCTGATTCAAATGAAAGGCAGATACTACCTTAGGTAGAAAGTCAGGTTTGAAACGAAACACCACCTTGTCCTGGTGTCTCTCATAGTAGGGGGGCTGAATGGAAAGCGCCACCAACTCAGACACGCCTGACAGAGGTGATAGCCACCAGAAACACAACCTTGAACGTAAGAATGGCCAAGGCAGCATCCTGCACAGGTTCAAAGGGAGCACCCTGCAAGGCTGACAGAACCAAGTTCAAATCCCAAACAGGCACCATAGGTTTACGTGGGGGACGCACATGAGTCCTGATCAAAGGGTGCTGAGCAAAGGAATTCTGGAAAAAAATAGCCAGGGCAGAAACCTGACCCTTCAGAGTACTGAGTTGGAGCCCCATCTCCAACCCATGCTGCAGGAACTCCAGAATCCCGGGAATAGAGAACACACGACAGGGAAGAGACTTAGACTCACACCAGTCAATGTAGGCACGCCAAACCCTGTAATAAATGGAAGAGGAAGACTTCTTCCTAGCTTTAATCTAGGTATCCACAACTGAGGAAGACAGCCCCTTCTCCATCAAGATGGAGGTTTCAGCAGCCAAGCCGTCAAAGCCAGAGTTTGTAAATTGGGATGGCGTAGTGAGCCCTGAGTGAGCAGATCTGGCACCAAGGGCAGAGCGTACTGATCTACTGCCAGCTGCACCACGTCTGCGAACCACACTCATCTTGGCCACCTGGGGGCCACCAGAATTTCTGGCACCCCTTCCAGAGCAATCTTGCGCAGAACCCTGCCCAGCAGGGGAATTGGGGGGAAGACATACAGGAACTGAAAGTCCTTCCATGACATTGCTAGAGCATCCAAGGTCAGGGCCAGAGGATCCCTGGACAGAGAGACAAAAGCTGGAAGCTTGTGATTGTGGCGGGACGCAAACAGATCCACATCTGGTTGGCCCCAACGGTGACACAGAGATTGAAACACCCTGCTGCATAGGGACCATTCTCCCTGGCGAGAGGTCCCCCTGCTCAGAGAGTCCGCCAGGTGATTTTCCACCCCCAGGATGTACACAGCTGATATGCAGGGGACATTGGCCTCCGAGCTCCAAGACATTGATAGGTGTGTGGGCCTCCTGAGGGCCCCACCTCCCCTGGAACCGCAGGGACTTCCAGAAACCCCCCCAACCTGACAGACTGGCATCCGTGGTGACCGTCTCCCAGGAAGGGGCAAGAAAGGATCTGCCCCCCCAACAGGTTCCTGGAGTCCATCCACCACAAGAGGGACCTCCTGACCAGGGGGGAGAGCACACAGACCCTGTCCAGGGACGCTGGGTCCTTGTCCCATACAGACAATAGGTGAAGTTGCAGAGGCCTCAAGTGGAACTGAGCATAAGGGACCACTTCGAAGCATGCCACCATCAGGCCCACCAGCTGCATCCCCTGCCTGATGGAGGGATGGGGACAAGCTAGGAGGGACTGAGCCTGTGTAATCAGACTGTCCACCTTCTGTTGAGGAGGGAAGATCCTTGCCTGAACTGTATCCAGATTCATTCCTAGGAATGGAGTTACCAAGGAAGGGGACAGTGAGGACTTGGGGTGGTTGATCACCCATTCAAATGACTCCAGAGTGGACACCACCAGCTGAGTATCCAACTCTGCCTGATGTAGAGACTGGGAAGTGATGAGAATGTCGTCCAGATAGGGAAGCACGCGGACGCCCTGACATCTGAGCAGAGACATCACGCCAGCCAGCACCTTGGTGAACACCCTGGGAGCTGAATTGAGGCCGAAGGGCAAGGCCACAAATTGGTAATGTTGATCCATCAGAGCGAACCTGAGGAACCTTTGATGACCTGGGAACACAGGAATATGAAGGTAAGCATCTTTGATGTCCACAGAAGTCATGAAATCCCCTTGGCGCAGGGAACTGATGGGAACTGATGGCAGAGTCTCCATGCGAAAGCGCCTGCCCCTGACAAACTTGTTGAGAAGTCCAGGATGGGCCTGAGGGAACCATCCTTTTTGAGTACTGGTTGGAATAAAAGCCCTTGTCTTTTTCTCTTAAAGGGACCTGGCAGATGACCCCCAGCTCCAGGAGGCCTTGCAGTGCTTGCACTAGCTCCTGAGCTGACACAGGGTCCTGAGGAATCCGAGATCTGATGAATCTTGGAGGGGGATCGGCACCAAACTCCAACTTGTAACCGGAGGACACTACCTCCTGAATCCACCGGTCTGAGACATGAGTGAAGTGCTGCAGCCGTCCCCCCACCCGGATGGGTGAGGGCGCCCCATCATGCCTGAGGGGGCTTGGGAGAGGATTTAGCTTTGGGACCCCAAGAGGAGCCAGGACGTCCACATCCTCTGCCTCTACCCCAGAAAATTCCCCGGGACCCAGGGAAAGAGACCCCCCCCCTTCCCTGTCTTGCACCACGGTAAGGGGAGGAGAAGGAACCCTGACCCCGAAAGGGCCGAGGTTGCCGCCTGCGCTGGGGTAACCTGCCTCCCTTAGCAAAAAGGTCCAGGCGTCTCCAAACAGACGCAGTCCATTAAAGGGAAAACCAGTGAGGGCCTTCTTGGCAGCGTTGTCAGCAGCCCACTGGCGCAGCCAAACCGAGCGGCGTATAGCCACCACGAGGGCAGAAGTTCTGGCACACATTCTGATGGTGTCATCCAATGCTGATAGTACAAAGTTTACAAAAACATCACCACCGGAGAGTGCATTAAACACCTCACAAGGCAATTCATCAGGGGCACTATCAAGCAAATTTCTGATAAGGGTTCTAGTGGCTACAGCAGTAATGGCAGAGGCACAGACCGGGCGCAGCACCGTCCCCACACATGCAAAGGCGTGGGATGCCAGCTGATCTATACGCCGGTCTTCGGCATCCCGCAGGGTAGTAGAATCAGGGGAATGCATGACAGAGGTGTTAGATAGCCCTAGGATCAGGGCATCCACCTCGGGGGGGGGGGGGGGGGGATGACCAACATTTAACCACCTCAGCAGGAAAGGGATACTTCCTATCCCAACTCTTTGGAACCCCGGGAAGTTTACTGGGGCGTTCCCATTCCTTCAGCACAAGGTTATGGAAATGTGCCTGCTCTGGAAATTCCAAATGTGATTTTGCCATGTGGAAAAGCTCCCCTCTTTGCCTGGGAGCCACAACAGGGAGAGAGATGGACAGAACCTCAAAAATCAATAATCTGTCAGTGTCATCCAGGGCCCAGGGGTCAGAGCCAGAATCGTCATGACCCCTTGGTCTCTCATCGGATGAGCCTGAATCAGAAAAGAGCTCCCCTTCATCAGACGGGGTATAGCCACACAGATTCATAAACTCCTCAGTTCCCATAGGGAAAACAGTAACATTAGCCGTCAAGTGCCGCTTCTTAGCAGGGGCCTTACGCGCTAAAGACTTCGCAATAATCTGTTCAACAATAGCCAGTCTAGAAGACACATCAGGCTGAGAATCCCCACTAGTATGCAACTCAACAGGAGTGAGATTTAAGCTTGGGGGAGTAGGTGAAGTGAAAAGAGGTGCAGCCACTGGCAGGCCAGATTGCAATGCAAGCACCTGCTGAACACAGGGTACACAGACCTGCGCCTTGTCAGCGTCAGCATGAGGCTGCCCACACGCTACACACAGCCGGTCTTGTCCCAAAGGGACCCCGGTAACATTATCCTGGGATGCCTCCATATGGTGATTATAGCGGCTCTATACGCCGATAGGGAATAACGCTATATAGCAACCCTGGATGCCCCAATAACCCGCTAGGGACCTGGGAGTATAATTTTTACAAGGCCTACAAGCAATATACTAAAATAGGGCCTGGAGAAGCCAGAAGGTTCGTCCCGCCTGAAAGACATAAGCAGACAAGACCTTATGTACATCGTAACAAAAGTGAAGCAGATAAAGCCGCCCGCGAGGGCACTTACGGACCGTGGTAGGTAGGAGTCCGTCGCGCATAGGCCAACCAAGTCAGAAAAGATGCCGTCGGTATACCTCGAGGGGTGGGCCAATAACAGCGATGACGCGGAACGCGCCAAAGACGCCCCCCCCGAAGAGCGCAACCCGAAGCGGCAACAGCCAATGATGGCGCACCAGCACCTGAGGTAATGCCGCCGCCAAGCGCGGAACAAAGTCAGCGCGCGGCGGCGGCAATTTTAAAAGACATGTCAGCGGGGCGGCTGACACAAGAATAAAGACATGTGAAAAGTGAAAGCACAGACTGCATAACATACATATCTATACACATACACACACCCCCTTTTCCCCCGAAGACTACAAGGAGGATGAGGGAGGACGGCGGCCACTTAAAGAGGGCCCACCGATAGGTCGGGGCAAGGGGCAATAGTGCGGGAGGGGCATCCCATAGAGGCTCACCATTACGCTGAACCGCCTACCCTTTGGTGGGGGTTTGCGGTGGAGCAGCGCTCCTAAGCACCAACTGTGGTGCTGCCTACCTTCACCCGACCAGCGCAGCCAAGGCTGGGAGGCATATTACTAGTGGAACGGGTGGGAATAGTCCTACAGGGCCGCAGGTTAATAACCCCGCTCACCTGCGTGGGAGGTCCCTGGGTATTTGAGGGGTCGGGAGGAGCCTATTTTCGATGTCTCTGCAGTCCAGCGCCATCTGGGGGAGTATATCCCAAGTATTAGATTTGGAGCAGGACGTACTGTATACTAAGAATATATCAGCAGTCCCATAATGCAGAGCAGCACAGTCAGAAGGCACTTCCTGTTTGCAGGCTGCCTGATGTTCCATAAGCCGTCATCTTAGATGTTTAAAGGCTCATAACATGTAGATGCAGGTATGATTTTTAATGTGACCAATCTGTATGTACAGGGTGTGGGAAACATATAAGATAGACTCTTATTCAGAGTGAAGGACCGTTTTAAGAGTCTGAATGGCTCTAGTCCAGGTTAACTCCTTCCCTAAGGGGCAGCAGTGTAAAACACCCTTGTTTCATGTATACTCACCGTCTTGCCTGCTCCCACTGGTAGACAGTTGGGGGGGTAAGGCTGCTGCAGAGTTGCCGATACACCATGGCAGGCCCACCAACATGTCATGTTTTTTGGATCTCCAAATAGCCAGCTCTATTGCTCTGCAGCTGCACTAATTACTCCACCTGTGCATCTTTGTGGAGATCTGCAAAACCTGGCCTGTTGGTGGGCCTTGAGGACAGGGTTGGGAACCACTGCACCATGGGATCCCAGAATGAGGTGAGTATAGGCTCAACCAGTAATGACCCCTAGATAAGGATGAAAACTGTGGTGGGTGGGGAGAATTAGAGGGTTTCGGCCCTTTTTAGAGGGCCTCTGTGAGCGAGGTACCTGCACTAATGTATGAGAATTTCCACATTTTGGACGTGCAGAAAATACAATTCTGTGATTACTCACCTGTAGAATTGGTATTATAAGTATACAGTACGTCCTGCTCCAAATCTAGAGTTGGGGATATACTCCGCCAAATGGCGCTGGACTGCAGAGACTTCGAAAATAGGCTCCTCCCGGCCCCTCAAATACCCAGGGACCTCCCACAAATCCCCAGCATTGAAAAGCAGTTAATGAGAAGCCGGGAGAATTAAACAATCCAAACTACAACATCAAAAATAAAAACTAAAACATCAACTATAACAATGATAACAATCACCATACAGGGGATCCAAGAAAATGCAAACCAAGGGTGGGTTGGAGCAGGACGTACTGTATACTCATAATACCAATTCTACAGGTGAGTAATCACAGTAATACTTCAGACACCTGACCACATCCAAGGAATGCAGAACCCTTTCCTTAACATTGCTAGGATTAGGGCACAATGAAGGAAGAACAATATCTTGATTTAGATGAAAAGCAGACACCACCTTAGGCAGAAGTCTGGCTTAAAGCGGAACACCACCTTGTCCTGGTGTCTCTCATAGTATGGGACCTGAATAGACAGAGCCGCCAGCTCAGACACACGCCTGACCGAAGTAATAGCCACCAGAAAGACAACCTTGAGGGTAAGTACAGCCAGAGCAGCATCCTGAATAGGTTCAAAGGGAGCACCCTGCAAGGCAGACAAAACCAAGTTAAAATCCCAAACAGGGACCATAGGTTTACGTGGAGGACACACATGAGTGACCCCTTGAAAGAAAGTCTTAACCAAGGAATGCTGAGCAAAAGACTTCTGAAAGAAGACAGACAGGGCAGAAACCTGACCCTTCAGAGTACTGAGTTTTAGACCCAACTCCAACCCATGCTGTAAAAACTCCAGAATCCTGGGGACTGAGAACACCCTACAGGGAAGAGACCTAGACTCACACCAATCAATGTAGGTACGCCATACCCTATAATAGATGGAAGAAGAAGTTTTCTTCCTAGCCTTCACCATGGTCTCAACCACCGAGGCAGACAAGCCTTTCTCCATCAAGATGGAGGTTTCAGCAGCCAGGCCGTCAAAGCCAGAGTTTGTAAATTGGGATGGCGTAATGGGCCCTGAGTGAGCAGATCTGGCACTCCTGGCAGAATGTACTGGTCTACTGCCATTTGCACCACGTCTGTGAACCACACTCTTCTTGGCCACCTGGGGGCCACCAGAATCACTGGCACCCCTTCCAGAGCAATCTTGCGCAGGACCCTGCCCAGCAGGGGAAATGGAGGAAAGACATACAGGAGCCGAAATTCCTGCCATGACATGGACAGAGCATCTGTGGCCAAAGCCAGAGGATCCTGAGACAGGGAGACAAAGGCCGGGAGCTTGTGATTGTGACGAGATGCAAACAGATCCACATCCGGTAGACCCCAATGGTGACACAGGGACTGGAATACCCTGTTGCAGAGGGACCACTCCCCCTGACGGGAGGTCCCCCTGCTCAGAGAGTCTGCCAGTAGATTCTCTGCCCCCGGAATGTACACAGCCGAAATGCACTGAACATTGGCCTCCGCCCATGTCAGAATCTGCGACACCTCCTGGAGGGCCCCCCTGCTCTGGGTCCCTCTCTGATGGTTGATGTAGGCAACCACTGTCCTGTTGTCTGAACGCACCTGCACAGCCAGACCCCTCAGGTGATGGGTCAACTGCTCCAGTACCAACCTGATCGCCCGTAGTTCCAGAATGTTGATAGGCAAGTGGGCCTCCTGAGGGCCCCACCTCCCCTGGAACCACAGGGACTTCCAGAAGCCCCCCAACCCGACAGACTGGCATCCGTGGTGACCGTCTCCCAGGAGGGGGCCAGAAAGGACCTGCCCCCCAGCAAGTTCCTGGGATCCAGCCACCACGAAAGGGACCGCCGGACCAAGGGGGGGGAGCACGCAGACCCCGTCCAAGGACGTTGGGTCCTTGTCCCATACTGACAGAAGGTGAAGTTGTAGAGGCCTCAAATGGAACTGAGCAAAAGGCACCGCCTCAAAGCATGCCACCATCAGGCCCACCAACTGCATTCCCTGCCTGAGTGAGGGCTGGGGACACGACAGCAGGAACTTCACCTGCGCAGTTAGAGCTTCCACCTTCTGTTGGGGAAGGAATATCCTTGACTGAACCGTATCCAGAAACATTCCCAGGAATGGGGTCACCGAGTAAGGGGACAGAGAGGACTTGGGGTGATTGATCACCCAGCCGAAGGACTCCAGGATGGACACCACCAGCTGAGTGTCCAACTCTGCCTGCTGTAGAGACCGAGAGGTGATGAGTATGTCGTCCAGGTAGGGCAGCACGCGTATGCCCCTTGACCTCAACAGAGACATCACCCCAGCCAGCACCTTGGTGAACACTCTGGGAGCTGAAGTGAGGCCAAATGGCAAGGCCACAAATTGGTAATGTTGATCTTCCAACGCGAATCTGAGAAACCTTTGGTGTCCTGAGAACACAGGGATGTGAAGGTAAGCGTCTTTGATGTCCACAGACATCATTAAATCCCCTGGGCGCAGGGAGCTTATGGCCGAGCGCAGAGTTTCCATGCGAAAGCGCCTTTTCTTGACAAATTTGTTGAGGATCTTTAAATCCAGAATGGGCCTGACTGACCCATCTTTTTTGGGAGCTGTGAAAAGGTTGGAATAGAACCCTTTGCCTCTTTCTCTTAAGGGGACCTTGCAAATGACCCCCATACCCAGAAGGCCTTGCACGGCCTGCATCAAAACCTGAGCTGAGACAGGGTCCTGGGGGATCCGGGACCTGATGAATCTGGGGGGGGGGGCCGCACAGCAAACTCTATCTTGTAACCAGAGGACACTACCTCCTGAATCCACCGGTCTGAGACGTGGTGCCTCCAGACGTGAGCAAAGTGCTGTAGACGTCCCCCCACCCCGACTGGCGAGGGCGCCCCATCATGCCTGAGGGGGCTTGGGAGAGGATTTGGGCTTAGACCCCCATGAGGAGCCAGGACGTCGTCCTCTGCTCCTGTGCCAGGAATCTGCACGAGCCCCCGCGAAGGACACCCCTTTTCCTTGTTTAGCACCACGGTAGGGGAGTGAGAGGGAGCCCTGGCCCCGAAATGGCAGAAACTGCCGCCTGCGCTGGGGTAACTTACCTCCTTTAGCAAAAATGTCTAGGCGGTCCCCAAACAGGCGTAGCCCCTTAAATGGAAGCCCAGTAAGGGCCTTCTTTGCAGCATTGTCAGCAGCCCACTGGTGCAGCCAAACCGCGCGGCGTATAGCTACCACCAAGGCAGAAGTTCTAGCACACATACTAATGGCATCATCCAGGGCAGATAGGATAAAGTTTACAAACACATCACAGTTAGACAGAGCATTAAACGTTTCAGGTGGCAATTCATCAGAAACACCGTCAAGTACACTTCTGATCAGGGTCAAGTGCCACAGATGTAATGGCTGAGGCGCAAACCGGGCGCAGCGCCGTCCCCACAAATGCAAAGGCATGGCCCGCCAATTGGTCAATGCGCCGGTCCTCGGCATCCCGCAGAGTAGTAGAGTCAGGGGAGTGCATAATAGAGGTGTTAGACAGCCCTAGAATAGGAGCATCCACCTCGGGGGGCGAAGACCAGCACTTGACCATATCAGCAGGAAAGGGATACTTTCTGTCCCAACTCTTAAGTGTACCGGGAAGTCTACTGGGACGTTCCCACTCCTTAAGCACAAGGTTATTGAAATGGGTTTGCTCTGGAAATTCCAAACGAACCTTAGCAGTATGAAAAAGATCACCCCTTTGCCTGGGTGCCGCAACAGGGGGAGAGATGGACAGAACCTCGAAGATCTGAACCAGCAGTCTGTCAGTATTATCCGGGGCCCAGGGGTCAGAGCCAGAATCGTTGTGACCCCTGGGTCTCTCGTCAGATGACCCTGAATCAGAGAACATCTCCCCTTCGTCCGAGGGGGTGTAGCCACATAGATGCAAAAACTCATCAGACTCCACAGGGAAAAGAGTGGCATCAGGGGTTAAGTGGCGCTTTTTAGCGGTGGCCTTACGCGCTAAAGTACTAGCAATCAATTTTTCAACACTGGCAAGTCTAGCAGCCACATCAGGTTGAGAATCCCCGCTTGTATGGGATGCAATGGGGGTGAGACTCAAGCTTGGGGGAGTAGGTGAAGTGAGCCGAGGTGCAGGCCCAGCCACAGGCGGGGCGGGTTGCAACGTTAGCGCCTGCTGTGCGCAAGGAACACAGACCCGTGCATTGTCACCGCTGATAGGTGAGACCCCACAGGCTACACACAGCCGGGCTTGTCCCGAAGGAACCCCGGTCACATTATCCTGAGATGCCTCCATATGGTGATTATTAGGCACAATATGCCAGTAGGGATTGACGCTATAAAGCAACCCTGGATGCCCCAATGACCCGCTAGGGAAGTGGGAGTAATTATACTAGGCCCAACTATCAATTACACCGGGCCGGGAGAAGCCACTGGATTCGCCCGTCTGAAAGACACAATGAGAAGAAGGGGCGTCAAAACCATACACAGTAAGGAATGAGCATAAAGCCGCCCACGGGGGCACTTACGGACCGCGGTAGGTAGAACCGTCACACACGCACACGCGCGACCAGACAAAATGGCGCCGAGCGAACCTTGAAGAGCGGGCCAGAGCGAGCCGTGACACAAAGCGCGCCAAGCCAGGCCCCGCCCCCCCCCCAAGAGCGTGAAGCCCACAGACCAGCAGGCAATGAGAACGCAGAAGTGTCTGAAGTAACGCCGCCGCCAGGCGCGGGACATCCAAGTAAAGGAAAAGACGCGCGCGGCGGCGGCGGCGGCAAATGTAACAGTAAAAAAGCCAAGTCAGCACGGCGGCTGACACCACATATATCAGTCAAAACAGACCAAAAGCCAATTGCACAAAACACAATCACCCACACACCCCCCCCCTTCTTCCCCCCCGAAGGCTACAGGGAGAATGAGGGAGGATGGCGGCCCTCTGTACAGGACCCACCGCTACACGGGGCATGGGACAATAATGCGGGAGGGGCATCCCATGAAGGCTCACCATCAGCCTGTACTGCCTACCCTTTGGTGGGGGATTGCGGTGGAGCAGCGCTCCTCAAGCACACATGGTGCTGCCTACTTTCACCCGACCGGCGCAGCCCAGGCTGGGAGGCACATCAAACGAGGAACGGGTGGGAATAGTCCAACAGGGCCGCAGGCTAATAGCCCCGCTCACCTGCGAGAGAGTCATAATTTCATGTCTTCGCAGTAAGCACTGCAGAGAAATCTGGGGATTTGTGGGAGGTCCCTGGGTATTTGAGGGGCCGGGAGGAGCCTGTTTTACATGTCTCTGCAGTGCAGCGCCATCTGGCGGAGGATAACCCAAGTGTTATTAATCTATCTGGAGCAGGACGTACTGTATACTAAGAATACTTTCAAGATATGCTTTTATTCAGGGTGAAGGTTTAAGGGGGCATGCAGGCAATCTGGGGGGCACGCACAGTGAGGCATGTTAAATCGGGATGCCCCAGGGGGGCACCTAGTCGGCCGGCCTTGAGGTCTTTTAGACTCCAGTAATAGGTCCACTTTAATATCTCTTTCCCATTTTGGAAACAGTGACGCTTATACTGTGTCAATAAATATCTCATCAGTTTTTTTATTGCATTGGATAAGGGATGTACAATTCTATTAAAGTGGGCCTCTCACCAGGATTTTCACTATCCTGGTGACAGGGCAGTTTACTGAAGGCATCCTGATTTGGGGCCCCCCGCTGTGTGTAACCCGTCAGATTGTCCAAACAACTTACCTTTCCACAGCTCTCACAGAGCATGCTCAGGTTCTTGTCCAATCGTCACTATTTTGAACAGAGCATCAGCATAGGGGGGTGGGAGCAGGTGCACCCCCGGTTTGCCTGCAGTGGGTGGCGTGCTCCTGGCCCCAGCCTATCTGAATGGCTGAGCATGCGTCAGCTGCAGGGATGCGGCTGTGCTCGCTGTTCGGGCCCGTTTAAAGGTTAGTGATTGTGAGCTACTCAGGGGGATTCACAAGTGGGGTATCGTGAATCATGACCGGCCCTGGAGTCTTTTAGACTGATAGGTCCTTTTTAAAAAGCGGCACAACTCTGTTGATTCCCAAGCGGTGAACCCCAACTGCCCCTAGTACCTTGGACAATGCATCCACCTTTTTTTAAAGGGGTTTTTAACTGCTGAGGCCACACCCACCTGGCATTTTTGTGATCATTTTGGTTGATTCCAGAAATGCCAGCTGACATAACCCAGCTTGTTGGCTCCATCCCCGGCTTTCCTGTAGGCTAGGATGCTCTCCCATCCCTATTTGAATGTCTGGGCACAGTAGCACGTCACAACTACAGGGAAGCCGGGGACACGGCCTGCAAAGACTATGCAGTGGAAGCCGTTGGTAAGGATTGAGTTTCACACAGCGGGATATACCGGTTTCCGATAGGTTAGCGGACAGCCCTAGAGTCTTTTAGACTATTTCTGACCAAATTTGTAAAACACTTTAGTTACTGCAACTTACCAATCTCACGGGGCTTCCAGTTTTTCTGCTTCTTAACCAGTTTGGCCAAAATGTCTTTTTCTGATGGATGGGTGAGCCTCAGGAAAAAAATATCACACTCTTCTGAAGTCAGTTGTAGGACTGTCATCCTAAGCAGACTGGGACTCAAGAAATCTGCAACTAAAGTTCCATAGACAAATAATTGCCAAGAGGCCCATACAAACACAAGTTCAGAGACACATATGAGACAGTTCCTAGGGGAGGGCGATCACCCTGGGAGCTCAGGCCATTCTTTATGTGGGAGCACCTTTATCCCAGCAGACAGGGCAAAGCTACTGTTAGTAGTGTCGGCCATATGCTAGGCCCCTCATCACCCATAGTGGGCTCATCAAGCATGGGGATGGGGCACTGCCTGCTGCTAGGGAAGATGCATAGCATGACTGCTATAGGACCATCTGCAGCACCATAGAGCGATGTCAGCTAGAAACAGCGCAGGTCACACACAAAGGCTGGCCACAAATTGGAGCAGTCATATTTTAATACAAACAATCCAGCAGACAAAACTTATTAAAAATCAGATCAATATACTGACAAATTGTCATCCATTGGTGGGCAATCCTTATAATTACAAACAATGAGAATTCCCAATTGGCTGCACTGCCTTGGCACTAAAGCTGGTTTCACACCAGCGCAATTGTGGAGCGATTGTGATTTTGGGCGAGCTCCCCACAATTGCCTGTGAAAAGCTGCCCACAGTAATCTATGGGCAATTTCACATATTATTTGGGCGTTTGCCCTGCCAGCAGCCTCTTGAGCCTCCACTCCATTGAGTGGAGAACGCAAATGCTAACACCTTCCAGATGCTGAACACAGCAATTGCAGGATGCTCACCCGCAACAGCCCCACAGGCAGGTTGGTGTGAAACCAGCCTCAATTGGCTAGGTGTAGACCCCAGCATGCTGCCCACCTCGCCTGATATATATGGTATAGGCCTAAAGAACTTCTTTCTCACTACCACTAGAACCCCCACTCCCCGCCCTGCTGCCACCAGCAGGGCTGGTATTAAAGCGGACCAAAAGTCCATTAGGATTAGAAATAAATAAAAAGGCTCTTTGCATCGCAGTGGCCCAGGTTTGAGGTCTGCCATTAAATCTAGAATCAATTACAATGCTCTGCATAGTAGTCCACTTCCACATTTATGGAGCGTGGTCAAACCGCTGTTCCACTGCTGCGTGCCTTCTGCCCATTTTCCCTTCTCTGTCTGCAGCATCTGTAATCTTGTGCCGACAGTGGCACATACACAGACAGCTGTCAGCAGGGATGAGGAGGCAGCGCTCATCCCTGCTAAATTTACCCCAGAAATGGCGCACGCACAGCAAGACATGATTCAGAACCGGCACTCGCGTAGTGCAGTCGGCAGCGGGGACAACGAGGCATCGCTCGTCCCTGCTCAGTCTAAATCGAAAGTGCATGCGCGAGGTTTTTACCTGAGCAACCTGACAAGCTGGAAGGTAACCCAGCCCCTGACACCTACATGAGCACATGTGTATACTGCAGGAAGTGTAGGATCTCTTCAATATCATCAGGAAACAGATTTTTTTTTTTTTATACGGAATTAAAGCATTTGGAAGGGGGTCATAGCATTGTATATTTTTTACAAAAATGTGGTCTGCTTTAAGGGGGGGGGGGGGGGCAAACTGGGCAATCGCCTAGAGCCCTATACCTGATAGGGCCCACTGCCTGGTATATTTAGGTTATATTAATTACCGTAGTTTTCACCCTATAAGACGCACCTGCCCATAAGACGCACCTAGGATTTGGGGGAGGAAAATAAGAAAAAAAATATTTTAAAACCAAAAACGCACCATTACAGACAGTGTGGCATTCCCCCTATCCCATTACCATAGGCAGTGTGGAATGCCCCATTCCATAGACAGTGTAGCATGCCCCCATCCCATTCCCCATATACCAGTGTGGCATTCCCCCCTCCTATTCCCCATATAGGCAGTGTGGCATTCTCCCTCCTCCCATTCCCCATATAGGCAGTGTGGCATTCACCCCCTCCCATTCCCCATATAGGCAGTGTGGCATTCACCCCCTCCTATTCCCCATATACCCAGTGTGGCATCCCCCCTCCCATTCCCATATAGGCAGTGTGCACCCCATTATCATAAGCAGTGTGGCATTCCCCCCTCCTATTCCCCATATAGGCAGTGTACCCCCCCTCTTAGTATAGGCTGTGTGGCATCCCCTCCCCCCAATAGTATTGGCTGTGTGGCATCCCCCTCCCCCCATTAGTATTGGCTGTGTGGCATCCCCCCCATTAGTATAGGCTGTATGGCATTCCCTCCCCCCATTAGTATAGGCTGTGTGGCACCCCCCTCCCCCCATTAGTATAGGCTGTGTGGCATCCCCCTCCCCCCAATAGTATTGGCTGTGTGGCATCCCCCTCCCCCCCAATAGTATTGGCTGTGTGGCATCCCCCTCCCCCCATTAGTATTGGCTGTGTGGCATCCCCCTCCCCCCAATAGTATTGGCTGTGTGGCATCCCCCCCCCCCATTAGTATAGGCTGTGTGGCATCCCCTCCCCCATTAGTATAGGCTGTGTGGCATCCCCCTCCCTCCATTAGTATAGGCTGTGTGGCATCCCCCTCCCCCCATTAGTATAGACTGTGCGGCATCCCCTCCCCCCAATAGTATTGGCTGTGTGGCATCCCCCTCCCCCCAATAGTATTGGCTGTGTGGCATCCCCCTCCCCCATTAGTATTGGCTGTGTGGCATCCCCCTCCCCCCATTAGTATTGGCTGTGTGGCATCCCCCTCCCCCATTAGTATTGGCTGTGTGGCATCCCCTCCCCCATTAGTATAGGCTGTGTGGCATCCCCCTCCCCCCATTAGTATTGGCTGTGTGGCATCCCCCTCCCCCATTAGTATTGGCTGTGTGGCATCCCCCTCCCCCCATTAGTATTGGCTGTGTGGCATCCCCCTCCCCCATTAGTATTGGCTGTGTGGCATCCCCTCCCCCATTAGTATAGGCTGTGTGGCATCCCCCTCCCCCCATTAGTATTGGGTGTGTGGCATCCCCCTCCCCCATTAGTATTGGCTGTGTGGCATCCCCTCCCCCCATTAGTATAGGCTGTGTGGCTTCCCCCTCTCCCCCCAGTCGAAAAAAAAAAAAAGTAAAACTCACCTGTCCGCTGATACCGCTCCGTTGAGCGGCCGGCTCCGTGAATAGGGTGGGCGTGAGCGTGGCCTGCGCAGCGTCAGCGTCCTCCATCTGCTGCCTCTTCCGCCTGGGGCACATGCGAGCACCCAGGTCAGGGCAGCAGGTGGGCGTGGCCTGCACCGACTAGGCCCAATAAGGCGCACAGACATTTTTCCACCACTTTTGGGGAAAAATAAGTGCATCTTATAGGGCCAAAAATACGGTATGTATTATAGTATAAGTAGTAGAATATAACAATGTGACAAAAATACAATTCTGTGATTACTCACCTGTAGAATTGGTATTATGTGTATACAGCACGTCCTGTTCCTTACTCCTGGGTAATACATCTACAAGATGGCGCTGGACTGCAGAAAACAGCTTGTGGCCCCTCCCGGCCCTATATAAGTCAGGGACCTACCAGAAATTCCCCAGTATTGACAAGCAGTTAACAAGAAACCGGGAGAACAATAATAACAAGAATTCAAAAATGAACATATGAACAATCACCATACAGAGATAACTAAGAATAATAAGTATACACATAATACCAATTCTACAGGTGAGTAATCACAGAATTGTATTATTCTAAGGATACAGCACGTCCTGTTCCAGAATATTCCTTACTCCTGGGACATCCAATAGCAGTGTCCGTAAGGTAGGGTGGGATCCCCAAAAAAGTAACAGTGGGCAGTTTAAACCACTGCCGCCTGCAGAACTTTGCGTCCAAAAGCAGCGTCAGCTGAGGCCCTAACATCAACTTTGGAAAACTTGGAAAAAGTATGAACAGAAGACCAAGTAGCGGCCTTGCAAACTTGTTCAACAGAAGCCTGGTGCTGAAAAGCCCAAGAGGCACCAATAGCACGAGTAGAATGAGCAGTAAGGCGGAAGGGAGGTTCCTTCCCCTTAGCAGAATAGGCTTGTATCACAGCCTGACGGATCCACTTGCTGATAGTGGACTTAGCTGGAGCCAGACCCTTCTTAGGTCTAGACGGGAGCACAAAAAGAGCATCAGTCTTCCTGAAGGATTCAGTAGCCATTAAATAGAACTTCAGGTTGCTAACCACAACCAAATAGTGTAAAACCCGCTCCTTAGGGTTACTAGGATTATGGCACAGAGAAGGCAAAACAATGTCCTGATTGAGATGAAAGGCAGACACAACCTTAGGCAGAAAATCTGGCTTAAAACGAAACACCACCTTGTCCTAATGTCTCTCAAAGTAAGGGGGTTTGATGGAAAGCGCCGCCGCCTAACAGAAGTGATGGCCACCAAAAAGACTACCTTAAGCGTCAAAATGGACAAAGGGGCCTCGCGCAAGGGCTCAAAGGGAGACCCCTGCAAGGCAGATAAGACCAAGTTCAAATCTCAGACTGGTAACATAGGCTTAAGTAGGGGACGCACTTGAGTAAACCCCTGAAAAAAGGTCTTAACCAAACGATGGTGAGAAAAAGATCTTTGGAAGAAAATGGCCAAGGCAGAAACATGACCTTTAAGGGTACTAAGTTGAAGACCCAAATCCAAACCATGTTGCAGAAACTCCAGAATCCTAGGGACAGAAAACACCCGACAGGGAAACGACTTAGACTCACACCAGTCAATATAACCATGCCATACCCTATAGTAGATGGAGGACAAGGACTTCTTCCTAGCCCTAATCATGGTATTAACTACAGAGGCAGGCAGCCCCTTTTCCATCAAGATGGAGGTTTCAGCAGCCAGGCCGTTAAAGCCAGCGTTTGTAAATTGGGATGGCGTAGCTGCCCCTGAGTGAGCAGGTCTGGAACCTTGGGCAGGGCGTACTGATCTACTGACAACTGCACGATGTCTGCGAACCACACTCTTCTTGGCCAACAGGGGGCCACCAGGATGGTTGGCACCCCTTCCTGGGATATCCTGAGCAGCACCCTGCCCAGCAGGGGAAACGGGAGGGAACACATAAAGGAGCTGAAAGCTCTTCCAAGACATAGTGCATCCATGGCCAAGGCCAGAGGGTCCTGGGACAGAGAGACAAAGGCTGGAAGCTTGTTATTGTGGCGGGAGGACCCAAACAGATCCACATCCGGCTGACCCCAACGGTGGCACAGGGAGCCAAGCACCCTGCTGCTGAGGGACCATTCTCCCAGAAGAGAGGTCCCCCTGCTGAGGGAGTCTGCCTCCAAATTCTCCACTCCCGGGATGTACACTGCCGAGATGCAGGGAACATTCTCCTCCGCCCAGGACAGTATCAGAGACACTTCCTTGAGGGCCCTCTTGATCCGGGTCCCTCCCTGATGATTGATGTAGGCAACCGCCGTCTGGATGTCCGAGCGGACCTGAACAGCCCGACCGTGAAGGTGTGGAGTCAGTTGGACAAGAACCAACCGTATCGCCCTCAGTTCCAGAATGTTGATATGGGTGTAGGCCTCCTGAGGGCCCCACTGACCCTGGAATTTCAGGGATTTCCAGAAGCCCCCCCAACCTGTCAGACTGGCATCTGTGGTGGCTGTCTCCCAGCATGGAGCCAGAAAGGATCTGCCCACCAACAGGTTTCTTGAGTCCAGCCACCACGAGAGAGACCGCTTGACCAGAGGGGACAGAACAAACACCTGATCCAGGGACACCGGGTCCCGATCCCAAACTGACAAGAGGTGAAGTTGAAGAGGCCTCATGTGAAACTGAGCGTATGGAACAGCCTCGAAGCAAGACACCATCAGGCCCACCAGCTGCATACCTTGCCGGATGAAAGGATGAGGGCAAGACAGAAGACTGGCTTGAGCTTGCAGACTGTCCACCTTCTGCTGAGGGAGAAGGATCTTGACCCGAGATGTATCCAGAGTCATGCCCAGAAAGGACTTGACCATTGACGGTGACAGGGAAGACTTGGGATGGTTGATCACCCAGCCGAAGGACTCCAGTGTGGACACCACCATCTGGGTATCCAGCTCGGCCTGCTGGAAGGACCGAGACGTGATGAGAATGTCATCCAAGTAAGGAAGGATGCGAATGCCCTGAGATCTCAGCAGAGCCATAATGCCCGCCAGCACCTTGGTGAATACCCTGGGAGACGAGGGGCAAGGCCACAAATTGGTAGTGCTGATCCTCCAGAGCGAACCTGAGGAATCTCTGGTCACCTGGAAAGATTGGTATATGAAGGTAAGTCTCCATGCGAAAGTGTTTGAATCTGACAAATTTGTTGAGGCGCTTTAAATCCAGGATGGGTACTGTGGGAACAGTGAAAAGATTGGAATAGTAGCCTCTGCCCCTTTCCTTTAAAGGCCCTTGGCAGATGACCCCTAACTCCAGAAGGTTTTGGACAGCAAGGCGCAGACCCTGGGCTAAAAGGGGGTTTTGAGCCATCTGGGATTTGATGAATCTTGGGGGCGGCCAGGCTGCAAACTATATCTTGTAACTGGAGGACACTACCTCCCGAATCCACCGGTCTGAGACGTGAAGTCTCCAGATGTGAGCAAAAAGCCGAAGCAGTCCCCCCACCCGTATGGGTGAGGGCGCCCCTTCATGCCGGAGGGGGCTTGGGTGAGGTTTTTGGCTTGAGACCCCAGGAGAGGCCAGGACGGCCACGTTCTCTGCCCCTACCCCAATGGTCTCCATGGGGCCCAGTAAAAGAGACTCCACGGTTAGTTCTGGAACCACGGAAGGATGGGAGAAAGGCACCTGTCCCCATGAAAGGGCCGAGATGGCCTCCTGCATTGAGGTAACCTACCACCCTTAGCAAACAAATCCAAGCGTTCCCCAAAGAGACGCAGGCCCTTGAAGGGGAAACCAGTGAGAGCCTTCTTAGCAGCACTGTCAGCCATCCACTGACGTAGCCAGACAGAGCGGCGTATAGCCACCAACAGGGCAGAAGTCCTACCACACATTCTAATGGCATCATCCATGGCAGAGAGGATATATGCAATAAATTCCTCACAAAGCAGGAGAGATCTATACTCCTCCCTATCCGCATCCTCAGATGCCCCATCCAAAATACACTTGAGCACCCCTTTAATGGCAATAGCTGTAATAGCAGAGGCACAAACCGGGAGCAGTGCCGTCCCCACACAGGTAAAAGCATGACAGGCCAGTTGGTCCAAACGCCGGTCCTCGGCATCTCGCAGGGTAGTAGTGTCAGGAGAATGCATGACAGATGTATTGGACAACCCTAGAACGGGTGCATCCACCTCGGGAGGACATGACCAACGCTTAACAACATCAGCAGGAAAGGGATACCTCTTGTCCCAACTCTTAGGCACCCCAGGCAGCTTGCTAGGCCGTTCCCATTCTTTAAGCACTAGATTATTAAAGTGAGACTGCTCAGGATACTCCCAGCGTGGCTTAATCGTATGAAAAAGCTCACCCTGCTGCTGCGGAGTCACTGCCGGGGGAGAAATACAAAGCACTTCAAATATGTGACTCAGCAATCTGTCAGTGTCATCAGGGGACCATGGGTCTTCCCCAAAGGGAGTCCCAGTACCACCGAATATCTTAGGTTGTTCCTCAGAGGATTCTGAATCAGAAAATAATTCCCCCTCCTCAAAGGGGGTAGGGACCTGAGAGTGAGTAAGGGCCCTCATCTTCCACAGGGAAGAGGGAAACCGCGGGTGATAAATGCCGCTTCTTAGCAGAAGCCTTACGCGGGGCAGACCCAGCAAGATGTTTTTCAATGCTGGCCACCCGTGCAGCCAAATCAGGTTGAGACTCCCTGGCCAAATCAGGTTGAGACTCCCCGCTGGCATGCCCCCCGCTGGGGGTCAGATGTAAGCGTGGGGGCGAAGCCCAGCAGCAGGCAACCCAGACTGCAGCGCAGCGCAGTACAAGGCACGGTGGCGGCGTATTATAAAGTTGCAAGCACTAAAACATGTCAAGAGTGAAATAAAGTGTTGAATTACTAGACGACCAACCCCCCCCCCCCCCCCCCGGAGATCCCCCAAGGGGAGAGTGAGTGAGGGAGGATAACAGCAGAATTCCCAGGCAAAATGGCGGCCAGAGGACTAATATGAGAAGTGAGGGTGGAGGGGGAAATATATATGTGAATAGGGTTTAACTGCACAGAATAACCTGGCAAAAGTTAGAGCAGGGACTGCGGTAGGAGCCTAGCTCCTCAGCACCAATGGTGCTTGCTAACCTACCTTCACCCGAACCTTAAGAGCCGAGGCTGGAAGGCAGTAAATAAGATGGAACGAATGGGAATAGTCTTGCAGGGCCACAGGCATATAAGCCCCGCTCACCTGCGCCACAGAGAGCTATCTTCTATCTTCTCAGTCCAGACTGCAGAAAGAACTGGGGAATTTGTGGAAGGTCCCTGACTTATATAGGGCCGGGAGGAGCCACAAGCTGTTTTCTGCAGTCCAGCGCCCCCTTTTTTAATTTTGCAAGGGCCACAGTTTGTCCAAAACTGGCCCTGGCCACCAGTGATTGATCCTCACTTTTCCCAGGCCAAGGCCTTGATTCAATAAAGGTAGAAAAAAATTCGCATGGTAGTAAAAGATTGAATTCATGAGAAAAAAGCCTGACAATTTCACTGTTGTTGAATCACCAGATAAGAAAACAATGAAAGTCAATGGCACTTTTTTACTCCTAAGAAAAGTAGAGAACTGGTTACTCCTTTCTACACTGTAGTAAAAGCTGCCATTGACTTTCATTGTCTTTTTTTCTAGTGATTCACTAACAGTGACATTCTCTGACTTTTTTCTCAGGAATTTAATTTTTTTCTACCTTTACTGAATCGAGGCACAAGTCTGTTTTTTGAGGGATTGTAAGTCACAGTGTATACAGTTGCAGTGTGTGCTGTGGTTTGCAGTCCTTTACCTCATGAAAACCCACTCTAGAATAGATGCTCACTATTTTGCTGGAGGGTTTGGGTGACCAGCAGAAACCTGTCTTTCTAGTACAGGCCTCCATTCTACACCATTTCTGTGTAGGTCTGGTTTAATCTGTATTTAATGGATAGGTTTTTTTGTGGATCAGGGGTTTTGCACTGTAGTTTCCTGCATTACATTTAAATAATTGTGTGGATTGCTGTGTTTATTATTCACTTAAAAAAACCTCCATACAGTATTAATGATTCATAATAACCTGCAGCTACATCCTCTTCTCCAGAAGCCGGCATGAGGAGCATGACGGCCAGAATCCAGGCTGCCAGGATCATGTTAGAAGCTGCAATAGAGAGAAGCATCTTGAATGGTATAAAAACTGGAGAAAAGAAATTATATTCAGCTTCTCAGTAGCAACTAATTTTTTTAGCTGCTTGTTCTGTCAATGTCGAATGGCGACTGCTTCTTATGGAACATTCTTACAAAGATCAACTGTGCTAACACATTTTCCATAGAATAAAGACCACTGCTTAAAGCGGAATAAAACCAACCAGCGGCCAGCCTGGAATCTAAAAGATTGCAGGGCCAGCTACAGGGTTTTCTCTGGGGCATCCTGAATTGGGATGCCCTACTGTGTGAAACCCCCCAGAGCGCCTGTACACACTCACCTTTCCCTAATCCAACAGCATATGTGCAGGCTTTCGTCCTGTCAAACCTCTGATTGTTGTAAATAGGGAGTGCACGCTGCTGCATCCCTGGCGGCATGCGCACACCCACCCCAGCCATTCGAGGGATGTGGCAGCGTGCGCTCCCCATTAAAGCAAACGAGATCCTTTTACCGAAAGAGGTAAACATGGCAAATGGCTCTCATTGGCTGAGTGCCTGCGCTGTTGGAACACAGAAGAGGCGAGTTGTTTGGGGATTTCTGGGGGAATTCACATAGTTGGGCATCCCAAATCGGGATGCCCCTGGGGAACGGAGCGAAACTCGGAAAAGTCAAATTCCTGGGTTTTGTTCTGCTTTAAACTCCCTGTCCAGGCACAAATGAATTTCCGCCACCTTATGCTCCTTAGTACCAGTATTAAATTAGCAATTTCAAAGCACCTGAAAATCTGTGATTATAAATAAATACTTAGGTGTTGTAAGCGAAACTAGGAAGGGCAAGTCATAGGGCAGATTTAGGAGTGTTGAACATGCTCTGCTGTAGTCCGAGAAAGCCGTGGGACCACTGTGACTTGCTGTACTTGCTCATGCTGAAAGCACCATGGCACAGAGTAGCTGTAAGCTCTTCTTTGCATGGTCCCGGAGGAATGATATTGGAATAAAAAACTTTGGAGCCCTGTTACTGCAGGACAGGCATCAGGTCAGCTTCTTGCTGGCTAATTATTGCCGTTAGACCCGTTAACGTGGACAAACACCTATGCGGTGCAAGTGTTGGTCTCCACCACTATAACATAGACTGGGGGTGGACACCCAGAATGCTGGAGCCCCCCACACATTAACCCCCTAGAACGCCAGTAAATCTTACCTTTACCCCGGGCCACCGACAAGAATCCAGTGGCGCGACTGCCCGCCAGCACTTATGTGGGCGTGACATTCCGGCGGCAGGGACAATGGCGCTGCTCGCTACCCACGTGGCCACCTAATTGCTGCGCTGGATTCTCATCGACGGGCGGAGGTAAAGGTAAGATTTACAGACTTCTGGGGGGTTGTGTGCAGGGGGCTCCAGAATTCTTTTTTTTCTTTTTATAGTGGCGGAGACCAACACCCGCACCGCACAGGTGTTGGTCTGCTTTACGACTGATTAGTATAATGCTTGTTTGCTTTTATTTAGGTGACTATTCTGCTACCGTTTATCTGAATACTGCATTCTGAGCACCAGCCACTAGATGGCACTCTAGCTGCTGGTAATATTAAAAGCGGAACAAAACCCTTAAAGCGGTCCTTCAGCATCATTTAATGAAAAGCCCAAACCCTTAAAAAACTATTCCCTAGCATCTAAAATTAATAGATTTAATGTTTTACGTCACTTTTTATTCTTTCCCTCACTGGCCTGCAACTCTGTTCAGCACTCTAGGATATGGGCGCCGCCATCTTGGCTCAGTAGCATCACATACTGAGGAGGGGTCAAAAGTGCAGGAGAGCGGGGTTATAGCTGTGCTTTGCACAAACAGAGCAGAGCTGGGGTCAGTGAAAGGCCAGCAATCCCAGAATGCAAAGCGGCAGTCAGAGGACACTTCCTGTTTGCAGGCAGCCTTCACCTCCATGGGCCGCCATCTTGGATGTTTAAAGTGTCAGGAAATGCAATAGATGCAGGTAGGATGATTTTTAATGTGGGCAATCTGTATGCGAAGCATGGGGGAAACATACAAGATAGGCTCTTATTTAGGGTGAAGGTCCAGTTTAATTACCAGCCATCCACCATAGTACCTCAGGCCATGCAGCCGGCTCAGAGGTGATCCAGTTTAACAAAAAAAATACATGAAAAATAATGTGTTTTACACCACAGAGGCCATGCCCATAAGGCACTTTTGAGATTGCCAATTGAGCGCGAGGTGACATGCAATAGCCAGCTGGCTGCATCCCCCAACTTCGCTGTTTAATTGCTCCTTTCCCTAGCTCATCTGAATGGCTGGGAGTGGGAGCGAGCCACTACAGGTATGCCGGGGTAGCTGCTGGCAAACACAGCATTGTAGGAGTGAATTTACTGGCAACCCCAAGGGATTTACAAAGTCGAAATTGGGAGGCTAGCGGCTGGTCCCTCCCTCCGTCACCTCCATCACATTGCTGATTATTATGCACCATCACAGATCTAAGGGCCACTTTTTTCAGAAGAGAAGTCACGAGTTGAACCTGTGAACCTTGATATTTCAGCCATTTTTTCTTCTTAAAGTGGACCAACAACCTGCGTGATCGGCCCAGGAGTCCGATCCGATCCCTCCCGGCGGTGCATCCAAAATCGGGATGCCCTGCTGTGTGAAACCCCCTAGAACGCCCCATTCCCGACCTGCATCCCGATCCAACGGCGCATGCGCGGGCCGCATCTCACGCTTCTCTCTAGCAGGGCGCGCTCCCTGCTAGAGGGAAGCGCGAGATGCGGCCGCCAGCGCGCTCGGAGCCACTGCGGTAAGACGTCTCATTGACGCGCATACCACACCAGCTCCGAGTGTGCTAATTGGAAGAGCAGCCTTGCATGCGCCATGGAGCGGGGTAAGGTAAGTTGAACTGGGCGATCTGGGGGGTGTCACATAGCGGGACACCCCCCGATCGGGGTGCCCTGGGGAAGTGGACCAAAACCCAGGATAGACAAAATCCTATGTGTTGGACCATTTTAAATATTCGTTATTTATATTATTTAATGCATAGTCATGTAGAGTAACATAGAAACAGATGACATAACAAGAGACACGACCAGTTGACAGTATTAGGTCAAATACAGCATAATAAAATATTGCAAGATAAGCATCCGTGTGTTCTCGTTTTTTAGACATTTGACTAGGTGTCTTCAGCGACGTGTCTTAAAATGCCAGCTGGGTCCCCCCGCACGGCCCCATCGCCCCCCTCATGCGGGCCCCGCCCCAACCACCAGGGCCCGACGTGGAGGGAGGCAACCGAGACCCGCGAGGTCCAACTCCCCCGTGACACCCATCACTCTCTCGGGGTCAGGTCACTCGTCCTCCAGACCCCGTCGAGGATTACAGAAGTTGTCTCTTGAAGAATGGAAAAGAGAAAATGAACAGAGGAAGGGAAAGAAGGGAGGGGGGAAGGGGGGAAAGTACAGAGATGCGGTGCATCACTCCCCAACTATCTCTACTGGTTCGCTTCAACAAGTATCTTGTATTCAGGCGAGTAAGCAAATGCAATCCACCCCGCCCATCTAAGGTTATGTTCCTCTGACGTCTCGTTACGCTCAGCAATTATGCCCTCAAATCTCCGAGACCTTGTTGAGCCAGAGCAAAACACTAGGTGATTCCGGCTTCCTCCACTGTACGGGGATGCATGCTCTCGCTGCGTTAATCAATTAGCCCAGAATCGATTTCCGGTATCTTTTGGCGGGTATCTCCGAGTGGTGGAGAAGAAAGAAGGCCGGGCCCCCCCGGGGCCGGTGTTGGACCATTTTAAAAAAGAAAATAGTTTAGGACAGTGCCAAACATAGCCCGACGCAATGCAATGTAACAATTATCTTTGCTGGCAGTAGCACTTTAAAATAGTCCACTTTACAGGGAGCATCCGGATTTGGGATGAAGCTGTGTGTAAAACCCCCTGGTTTGCCCATTCCCTCACTTTGATACACGCTCCCATGACGCATGTGCAGGCAATGAATTCCAATGGTTCAGAATCCCCTTCACGCCAGAGACTTGCTTCCAGTAACCCGACCATGGTCCCTCTCCCCCGGCCAGAGCAAGCAGCACAGACGGCCATCTCAATTTCGGATAGTAAACAAGCAGAGCCGTTTGCTGAAAGGCAAAAAGCTCTGATTGGATGAGAGACCATGTATGCTCTAGTGAACCAAAGAAAGGTAAGTATGTACAGGTGTCCTGGGGGGTTTCACACAGCAGGCCATCCCAATTCAGGATGTCCTGAGGCAAAGACAGTGTCTAGCCCTGAAATCTGCTGTTTTGTTCCACTAATTCATATTTAAAGTGGACCAAAACCCACAGAGATCTTCCTGGGCCTATTGATCCCCTCCCTGTGTGAAACCCCCCCCCCCAGGTCGCCTATACACTTACCTACTTTTCCGGTTCAACAGCTCATGTGTAAGCCGCAGCCGCATCCCCACTATCCCTCTAGCAGGGTGTGTGCTTGCGCCAGGCATTTGTGAATGACCAGCGTGGGCACGCTCCCTGTTAGAGGGTAGTGGGGGATGCAGCTGTCAGCAGTAGGACTTGGAAGAGAGTTCGTTTCAGCGACCTGCAGGGTTTCTCACAGCCGGGCATCCCTGATTGGGGTGCCCCGGAGACAAGGACCAAAACCCAGGATAGACAAAAGCCTGGGTTTTGGTCCACTTTAAGCAAATATCAGGAACCCCTGTATGCCTGAGCTGTAATATAGCTTCCCTCTATCAGCCCCTTACCACAGGGAGCACACAGACACTGCCGCTGCTGCTATTCTAAGTCACTTGGCAGGAGGCAGGACAGGTAACTCAGTTACAATACGTTAGAAAGACGCAACAGCTGACGGTTGGAAAAGTTTGCGCATGCGCAGTGGCGTCAGAGAACTGGGAGGTTCCATGTGGTGCTGTAGGAGGGGGGACACGTGGTTAGCTAAGGAGCGACGGGCATGGCTCTATACGGGACAGCGGCGGATATTCTGGAGCGGCTGCAACGGAAGGAGGGGGCCGTGAAGACTCTGGTATACGACAGCGGCTATAAGGTACACTCGGGGACTGCCCCCCGGCCCGGGCGCTGTGTTTTCAGAGGGTGGCAGGGCAATATGAAGTGCAAGTTAGGCAGAGAAGTAGCGGTCGGCAGGGCCACACATGCAGAGAAGCGGTGCACAGCTCGCGTGTGTATATGTGTGTGTTCCTGATTGAGGAGGCTCCGCCCCTCCTGACGCGTCATCACTCTGCTGTCTGTGTCTCCCTGGCTGTGAGGAGGACGAGGAGAGGGGAGGAAGTCTGCAGTACTGCTAAGCTTTAGGTAGGTAAGTGTGTATCTCATTATCTGTCTGTGACACTGTCATTCTATCTATCATATATATATATATATATATATATATATATATACATGTTTTTACCATTTACTAAAGCACTGAGCACTCTGGCTATGTTTTGGATGATGGAACCCTGATTAAAGTGGAACAAAACCCAGCAGTGGCCATTATGGAATCTAAAAGATTCCAGGGCCAGCTGCTGGCTTTTCCCTGAATTGGAATGCCACACTGTGTGACACCCCTCCAGGACGCCCATAAAAACTCACCTCTCCCAGCTCCAACGGCGCATGCGCGGGCTCTCATCCAATGAGTGTGGCCTGCTTTGAGGTCATTCAGCAGGCGGCTCTCATTATTTACAATGGAGAGCATGCGCTGACGCATATGGGCGCTCCTGCCCCAGCCATTCTGATAGGCACAGCCAGGCATGTGGCAGCCCATGCTCCCCATTCTAGTAAATGGGAACCGATTGTCATATGACTTAGTTACAACAGGCAGCTCTCAATGGATGAGAGCCTGCACATGTGGCTTTGGAGCCTGTACAGGTGAGTCAGCGGCAACATCCAAAAGGTAAGTAGGGGCCGATGGAGGGGGGGAGATCGGCCCCTTTTTATTTTAGGTCTGATGTTCTTCTTTAAATATATATTTAGGATTAGTTTGGTATAGGTTGTTTTATGGCCCCTGTCATGTCTTCATAGGGAGGAAGATGGTTCTGTTCTGGATGGTTTTTAGTTGTATTGTATTATATATGGCAGTTTACCTTAATGTGCACCTATACTCTCCTCCCATCCCCAGCCTTGTGCCCCAAAACAGCCTGCAGTTTATTTTTACCTCAGACTTTTCCTCAATATTTATACAAACACCAGGAAAGGCAACAGGAAGTAGTATTATGGTGAATGGCGGCCATATGCTAATTAATTTGGATACAACCTGTCACATAATGGTGTTAGGTTGAAGTTCTACCCGTTGCTGAGCCGTGTGACTGAACGCATCATCACTGGGGGTGGGGCTGCTCAGGCAAAATGGCTTTTTTGGAGCACTGGGCTGGTTATAGAAGGTGATTACATTTACTTCCCTATGAGTATAGGTGCACTTTAAAGAGGTACAGGACCTCTTTCACTTTCTTGGGTTTGGCAGGGAATCCCAATTTGGGATGCCTCGCTGTGTATCACCACAAATTGCCCAAAAAAGCACCTCTTCCTTGTTCCCATGTGGGTCACTCAGCCAATCGGCGCTCGTTCCATTCAGATTTCCTTTGCCACGCTGATGTCAGTGCAGCAAGGGGATCTGAATGGAGCAAATGCTGCCGGCCACATCATTGCTCACTTCATTTAGAAAGGCTTGGCAGGGGTGCGTGTCCCAGATAGAGGTATGCTGGAGATACAGGCACGGCGCAGCGAGGGCTCCAGGAAGAGGTAAGTAAATCGGGCAATCCAGGGGATTTGACACAGTGGGGCATCCCAATTGTTATAGACTCTAAGCCGGTTGGTTGCTCCTCTTTAAGGTGGACCAAAACCCTATCCTAACCAGCCTAAAAAACTTCAGGGTGGGGTTAAAAGCCCTCGGTATCCCAATTTGGAATTCCCAACTGTCAAACCCTCCAGAATCACTGAAAATCTCGTGCTTCGCTGTCACTCCACATAAACAGGCCTCCTCCACCCCTTTATCCAAAGTCACATCCCTGCCAGGCATAACTAAATGGCCGGCAGGTGTGTACGCAGCCAGCAGGAGATGTCCAAGGAAAGATTGCTATATTCTGACTGGAGAAATGTCTGAGCAGCTATCCAAGAGGTGTCACATGTAGGGGCATCCCAATTCAAGGTGCCCCTGTGAAGCAGACCAAAACCCAGCAGGGTGAAAATCAAGAGTTTTGGTCCACTTTAATAGACTCTATATCTACTGTATATTGCTGTACATATATTGGTCATGTTGATTTTAGATGGACCAAAATCCTGGGTTTTGGCCCTTGCCCCTCAGGCACCCTGATCGGGTATGCCCTGCTGTGTGAACCCCCCCCCCCCCCCCCACAGGTCGCCTGATCTGACTTACCCTTCCCCAGTCCTATGAAGCCTGCCCGGCCTCTTGTCCAATCAGCGGGCTCAGATCTTGTTCCCTTCATCTAAACAATCGACTAAGGGAGTGAATCCGAGCTTGCCAGTGGACGCATCCCCCACTTCCCTCTAACAGGGAGCGTGCCCGCGCCAGCCATTCTCTTTAAAGTGGACCAACACCCAGGGGGGATTGGCCCGGGAATCTATAAGATTCCCGGGCCGATCAGATCCCTCCCTGCGGGGCATCCGAAATCGGGATGTCCCGCGGGGTGAAACCCCCCAGGAAGCCCAGAAACCTTACCTTAACCCTGTTCCAACGGCGCATGCGCGGGCCGCGTCTCGCGCTTCCCTCTAGCAGGGCGGCGCCGGGCGTTTGTGAATGGCCGGCGCGGGCACGCTCCCTGTTAAGGGAAGCGCGAGACACGGCCTTCAGAGCTGCTGTGGTTGGACGCCGCTTGTACGTGCATACCGCAGCGGCTCTGAGCGCTCTGATTGGACGAGCGCCCGCATAGGAGCGTGGTGAGGTGAGTGTTTCCGGGCATTCTGGGGGGTTTCACACAACCCCCGATCGGGGTGCCCCACCGAAGTGAACCAAAACCCAGGATAGTGAAAGTCCTGGGTGTTGGTCCACTTTAAAGAAAAATCACCAGCAGCAGGCCTGGAATATAAAAGATTCCAGGGATGGCCGCTGGTTTTCCCCTGATTTGTGATACCCCCCCAGGACGCTGGTCCAATGGCACATTTGCTGGCCTCATCCAATCAGAGCAAACATCCGGATATACTTCACTACCAATACTGGACTCTTCTAAGCAGCCATGCGGGATGAGAATTGGTTGGCAGAGATTGTAACCCAGTTATTGAACACCAGTTTGTGGCTTGAATGTGGTTTGAAAAAGGCGTTCTCACCATTAACATTCTGGTAAGAGTTTATACAAACGGTGAAGGGTCGCACTGACGGTGTTTGCAGTGAAGTGTGCATTCAGACCATCCTGAGTGAAGTGCATGTGCTTTGGGATTTGTCCTTGGACACCAGATTTTTGGATTGCCTCATATTTTGAAAGATTTAATTCTTTGCTCTGTGCTTTATATGATGAATAATTTGAGAAAAGGCCGGTGCGGGCACGCTTCCTGTAAGAGGGTAGCGAGGGATGCGGCCACCAGTGTGCTCGGATCATTTTTTTCCAATGTACAGATTGCATACAGTTGCGCAGAACACTGCTGCGGGGCATGTCTAAGGTCATGTGAGCTCAGCCAGCAGTGGCCATAGCAGCAGTGGTCTGTGTGTACAGGACTCAGGCCTCTCTTTTTGGTGTACGTTGACAATAGCAACAGATCGGGCGACCTGAGGGGGGCACTTTAATATGCCAGGCCGCTAATGAAGGTGGTTGGTCCTCTTTAAGCAGCTGAGTTTCTCCTGCTTTTTGACAGTTGTCTAACATCTTTGCCATTGAGAATAAAATACTGTATTAAAATCACCATTTTTTTCCCTTTTCCTCCCAGAATGTCCGTCAGCTGTACGCTCTGCTCTGCGAGACTCTGCGCTATTCTCCTGTACTTGAAGATATTATCAACAGCTCAGGACTGCTGCGCCAGGCAAAGAAACTGCCGCTGAACTTGGCGAAGGTCAGTTGAGCCCCCCCCCCCCCCCTTCTTGTGTTTTTTTTTTTTTCCATGTTATCATCACTTGTTAAAATAAAGCTGAAATATTTGCGTCGCTTTTTAATATATCACAAGTTCAGTTTTTGTTAGGAAAGATAACAAATGGGGGTCATGCTAGATATTTGATGAAGCAAGTGTAATTTTGGGTGCTCATTTGGATGTGAAATGCAACCTGCATCTTGATGAGCATTTTAGCTGTAAAGGGTTAGTCCACTTTCAATTTTTTTGAAAGTGTATATTTTTGTGTGCCAAGCTGATCTAGTATTTTTATGATATTTTTCCCTGTGTTCTTAGCAAATGTGTATTTTAGAGGGACCAGGTCTCCTCACTCCCTACAATTAGTTGCTATTGACAACTGTACATCGAGATCTACAAGAAGAGAGAAGCGAGTACTGTACACAGAACACTGCGGCTGGGCATGTGTAAATGCGAGTAAGCTCCCTCACCTCAGCACTGGGCATAGCAGCAGCGTTTTCTGTGTACATGGTCACCGCTCTCTTCTTGTAGATTATGGAGTACAGTTTAAGTTACAGATTGCAGGGCGTGAAAACTGCTTCGATTAAACACACGAACGTAGGAAAAATCCCTGTTACAGTTTTTCTATAAATCCTTCAGCACAACGCCTTATTTCTGTGGGTCATGCTGAAGGATGATGGGAGAAAATCCACATTAGACTTACTGGTAATGGTCTTTCTTTGAAACCTTCAGCCTCACCCATGGAAATAAGGGGTCGTGTTGAAGGATGATGGGAGTAAAAAAAAGTACTCAGTATCAGTTCAGCACCTTGAGGAAGTTAATTTGTCACAAAAATACCCTTTCAAAATTCTATCAAAAGTGGAATTTCCCTTTAGCACACACAAATGCATTTTTTTTCTCACTAGGGAAGGTAAGTTTCTGTTCTTGTGAAGTAAAGCTATTTTTGGAAACAATGGCACCCTATGGGCTATACAGAAAAATAGAGAATTATTTAGCATAGCTCCTAGGGTGCTATACTTTCCAAACATTGATAAAGTACCTTGTAAAAATCACAGGTATGGCTATTTTATTTTGGGGGGGGGGGGGGGGGGGGATACAGACATTTTTTTTTTTTACTGCACTTTTAAAAAGCTCACCTAGATGCAGACGGCAATTCACACCCAGATCATGCTAGATATATCTTATAATCATATCTAGATTATGCTAGATATACTAGCTACTGAAAACTACTGAAGCAGTTTACTTTTGGCTGTGCTTGCTGGTGTAAATTGCAATTTAAATTTGCATTAATTTACAGCTGAGTAAGCTTTTTTACTTGAACACTCAAAAGACTCTATATAAGACCCCAACCGAAATCACCTACCCCTGTGATGGGGCAATTTTACAACAGAGGATTTTGCGAATATTCAGAGGACCTCCAATGATTTTACTGCAGGGGATTGCCAGGGACTGTCTGCCATGCCACTTATTTTTCGATGTGGACTGAGTGTGAGAAGCTGCTGCATGAGAGAAAAAGGAAGTATTTGTTTTTACATTTTAGCAGAATATAAAAATAGGTTGTAGGTTAGGTGTTGGGGCTTTGTTAGAAGAGGCGTATTAGGTGTGGGTCGCCAACAGACCTGCACAGATTTCTACTCCCACTTTGAAATTTGTAAAGCTTCCCCCTAGACACACTTAATTATCAATACTCACACCTTCACTTCACCCTATGTTTGAATCTTGTGCCTAACCCATGTTTTTGAGTGGCCAGTCTCTTTTGTGTTTCAGCTCTTGGTGTATGATTTGCTCTTTGGAAAAGGCCTGCAGTGTGGCGGTCGCTGGAAGGCAGCCATTCTTGGCCACCGGGCCCGGCTGCAAGCTGAACTTGCTAAGCTCAAAGTCAAGAAGAAGGTCAGCAACAATCAGGACTTGGTGACTTCTATGGGTGGTACAACTGATGGTATGTTAGAAGTGGTAATATTGCCCTATTGACAGGACTTCCAGTCACAAAAGCCAAGGCAAAGCTTTAATAGCAGACTGCAGTGCGGTGATAATACCCACTGTGGGCGCTAGTACGCTAATAAGTGTGACTCCATAACTTTTTCTTATGGACCACAAGAGTTAGCCCTGGTAGCGACCACAGAATCACCCCCTAATGTTTAGCTAGATTTTCTGAGTTGGTTCATAGTATAGCCCCTTCTTAGACCAATACTTATCTCCGGGCTAGGTCCCCTAGTGGGCATTTAAAGACTTAATACTATGACCACGCCCTTTTTCCTTATAAGAGTATAAGCTTTTATTCAATAAGAATTAAAATACAAAGTACATTAAAAAAGAGGACATCTTATACATTGCTATAGTTATATGCATTACTGTCATAACATCTTTATGTCACTACTCCTTGGTGGGCTTTCCTGCATTTAAACTTCAGCAAATTCTTCTATGGGCAGACATGTGCCATGTTTCGCCTAGTTTGGCTTTCTCAATGCCCTACACATATGACAAACAGATGTCCCTTGTTAGTGGGTTAGTATATTAGTCAACAAATATAATTTAATTTACAGGTAATAAATTAAGTTATAGATAATGGAATGCAAATTAATCAATAATTATGAGTAATACCTTGCTGTAATGTCACACCATGCTCCATTCCATTTATACATATTTCACAGATGCTCCGAAGAGAATTGAAGATGTACCAACTTCAAAAGCCTTATGGGAATTAATAATACCGTTTTGTGAAATACTCACCTGTAAAATGGGTATTATAAGTATGTCACACACCCCGCTTCAAGATATCCATAACATGTGGGTAATACCGACCTGAAGGGGCGTTCCTGCAGAGATGATGGCAAAAAGAAAGCCCCTCCCTGATCCATAAATACCTGGGACCTCCCACTCATCACCCAGTATAAAGAAGCAGTAAGGTAAGGGACCAGGAAGAGGCAAATATAAGTCAAAACAACGCAAAGTTCACAATATAAAGGATCCAGAATACAAGAAGGGGGGGTGAAGCGGGGTGTGTGACATACTTATAATACCCATTTTACAGGTGAGTATTTCACAAAATGGTATTATTCTAAGTATGTCACACACCCCGCTTCAAGATATCCATAACATGTGGGACATCCAATAGCAGTGTCCATAAAAAGGGCGGGGATCCAAAACAAGGCAACAATGCACAACTTAAACCACAACAGCTTGCAGAACTTTGCGGCCAAAAACAGCATCCGCTGAGGCCCGAACATCAACCTTGTAAAACTTGGAAAACGTGTGAACAGAGCACCAAGTAGCGGCCTTGCAAACTTGTTCAACAGAGGCCTGGTGCTGAAAAGCCCAGGACGCCCCAACCGCACGAATGAGCAGTGACATGAAAAGGAGGACTCCTCCCCTTGGCAGAATAGGCCCCAATGATGGCCTGACGAATCCATTTACTAATGGAAGATTTGGCAGGAGCCAAACCTTTCCTAGGCCCAAAGGGCACCACAAAAAAAGCATCAGTCTTACGAAAGGAAGACGTAACCACCAGATAATATTTCACAACACGAACTACATCCAAGGAATGCAGCGCCCTTTCCTTGTCGTTGCTGGGATTAGGACATAGAGAAGGCAGAACAATGTCCTGATTCAGATGAAAGGCAGAGACCACCTTAGGAAGAAAATCCGGCTTGAAACGAAAGACAACCTTGTCCTGATGCCTTTCAAAGTACAGAGCTTTAATGGATAAAGCTGCCAACTCAGAAACACGCCTAACCGAAGTGATAGCCACCAAAAAGGCCACCTTTTGAGTAAGCGAAGACAAAGCAACCTCATTCAAGGGCTCAAACGGAGGACCCTGAAGAGCAGAAAGAACCAGGTTCAAATCCCAAACTGGAACAAAGGGCTTCCTAGGAGGCCGTACATGCGTAACTCCTTGGAAAAAGGTCTTGACTAAGGGATGAAGTGCAAAGGACCTTTGAAAGAACACCGCCAGGGCAGAAACCTGCCCCTTCAAGGTACTAAGTTGAAGCCCCAGATCCAGACCATGTTGAAGAAACTCCAGGATTCTGGAAATGGAGAACTCCCGACAAGAGAAAGACCTACTTTCACACCAGTCAATATAGGACCTCCAAGTCCTATAATAAACAGTAGAGGAAGAGCGCTTCCTGGTGCTAATAAGAGTCTGAATCACCGCGTCAGAAAGCCCTTCCTCCTTCAAGATGGCGGTTTCAGCAGCCACGCCGTTAAAGCCAGCGAAGGTAAATTGGGATAGAGTAGCCGACCCTGGGTGAGCAGGTCCGGCAGTAGAGGCAGAATGAACTGATCCTCTGCCAGTCTTACCAGATCTGCGAACCAAACCTGCCTTGGCCACCTTGGTGCCACCAGAATCGCCGACGCGCCCTCCAGGGCCAGCTTGCGCACCACTCTGGCTACCATTGGAAACGGAGGGAACAGGTAAAGAAACCCCAGATTCCTCCAGTTCAGAGACATGGCATCCACTGCCAGAGCCAGTGGATCCTGCGAGAGAGACACAAAGACCGGAAGCTTGTGATTGTGACGAGAGGCAAAGAGGTCCACCGCCGGAGACCCCCACCTGAGGCAAATCGAACGAAACACCTTGGGACTGAGAGACCACTCCCCCTGACGAGAGGAGGCCCTGCTCAGAGAGTCCGCCTCCGTGTTCTCCACTCCCGGAATGTAGACTGCTGAGATACACGGGACGTGGCTCTCCGGCCAGTCCAGAATCAGACACTTCCCTGAGGGCACTCCTGCTGCGAGTCCCCCCCTGGTGATTGATGTAAGCAACCGCCGTCCTGTTGTCCGACCGGACCTGAACTGGCAGGCCCCGCAACTGATGAGTCAAGCGAAACAGAACCAACCTGATGGCTCTCAACTCCAGAACATTGATGGGCTCGTGAGCCTCCTGCGGGCCCCACAGACCCTGAAACTGGAGGTCCTTCCAAACACCCCCCCAACCTGACAGACTGGCATCCGTGGTGACTGTTTCCCAACACGGAGCCTGAAAAGATCTGCCCTTCAACAGATTGACTGACCCCAGCCACCATTGCAGGGATCGACGAACTCGGGGAGTCATCAGGAAGGACTGATCCAACGATAGAGGAGACTTGTCCCAAACCTTCAACAGATGAAGCTGAAGCGTCCTTGTATGAAACTGCGCAAAGGGAACCGCCTCGAATGAGGCCACCATTAACCCCACCAGCCTCATCCCTAGACGGATGGCCGGACGAGGGGCCGACAAGAGAAGCCGAACTAACTCCTGAATCAAAAGAATCTTGGCCTGGGGCAGAAACACCCTGGCCTGCGAAGTGTCCAGAGACATTCCCAGAAAGGTCACTACTCTGGACGGAGAAAGAGAAGACTTGGGGTGGTTGACCACCCAACCGAACCTCTCCAGAGTGGACACCACCACTATGGTGTCCAACTCCGCTTGGTTGAAAGAAGAGGCCATGATCAGAAGATCGTCCAAATAGGGCACAATGCGGATACCCTGAACCCTGAGCAGAGCCATCACCCCCGCTAGCACCTTGGTGAACACCCGAGGAGCCGAGGTGAAACCGAAGGGGAGTGCCACAAACTGAAAATGCCGATCCTCCACCACGAACCTGAGAAACCTCTGGTGTGCTGGAAAAATCGGAACGTGTAGATAAGCATCCTTGATGTCTATGGACGTCAGAAAGTCTCCCTGACGAAGAGAGTGGATAGCCGAACGCAGCGTTTCCATGCGGAATTTCCGCGGCCGGATGAACCTGTTGAGAAACTTCAGATCCAAGATGGGTCGGACCGATCCGTCCTTCTTGGGTACCGTGAACAGATTGGAATAAAAACCCCTGCCCTGATCCGAGGGGGGCACTGGGCAAATGACAGCCATGTCCAGAAGATTCTCTACTGCCACCAGGAGCCCCTGCGCCGCCAGAGGCTCCGAAGGCATCCGAGACCTGAAAAATCTGGAAGGGGGGCGGAGCTCAAACTCCAGCTTGTAACCGGAAGACACCACTTCCCGGATCCATCTGTCCGAGACCTCTTGATCCCAGATCTGGGAGAAGTGTCGCAGCCGTCCCCCCCCCCCCCCCACCCGCATGGGGGAGGGCGCCCCCTCATTGCTGAGCTGGCTTAGCAGCCGGTTTGGACTTAGAGCCCCAACTGTATCCTGGACGGGCACGTCCTCTGCCCCTGCTCCCAGAATCTCCTCTGGAAGAGGGGAATGCAAATCCCCTGCCAGATCTGGCCCCACGAAAGGAGGGGGTAAAAGAAGGCGCCCCCCGAAAGGGACGGCGTTGTTTCTTGCGTTGAGGTAACCTACCACCCTTGGAGTCCAATGTCTCTCCAAAGAGCCGTAATCCAACAAAAGGTAGAGCCGTCAGTGACTTCTTGGACATAAAATCGGCCGCCCACTGGCGCAGCCACACCGACCGCCGAATAGTCACCAGCAGCGCCGATGTCCTACCACACATCATCAACGTGTCATCCAAGGCTGTTAACACAAAAGATAAAAACAACTCACACCGTTTAAGGCTAAGGAACTCGGCACTACCAGGACGAAGCCCGGAAGAAGTCAGCAGGTCCCTGACCACAGACCTGGCAGCCAACACCATTAGCGCCGAAGCGCAAACATGCCGCATGGCTGACCCAACGCTAGCAAAACCATGACAAGCCATCTGGTCAATACGTTTATCCTCTCCATCCTTGAGAATGGAACAATCAGGTCTATTTAAAACCGAGGAGTTGGACAACCCCAAAACCGGTGCATCCACCTCGGGGGGAGATGCCCAGCGCTTAACCGCCTCCGAAGGGAAGGGATATTTCTTATCCCACCCCTGAGGGATGCCGGGGAGCCGAGCTGGCCTGTCCCATTCCTTAGCAATAATTTTGTCAAAATGCCTTTGTGTTCGAAATTCCAAGCGCGGCCTAGATTCCTCAAACAATTCACCCTTCTGCTGTGACGCCTCCTCGGGAGGGGAAATATTCAGAACCTCCAACATCAGAGCCAGAGCGTGAGGAGTATCCGAGAATCTCCCCAAGTCACCAAGCTCGGCATCAGCGCCAAAAGACTGCTCATCGTCCGAAATATCTGAATCCTCATAAACCTCCCCTTCCTCTAGCGGGGAATAATCAGACCAATCCAGATTATTTACATCCTCATGGTCCTCCACCGGCGGAGCCGGCGACAAATGCTTTCTCTTAGTCGGAGCCTTACGGGCGACCGAGCTGGAGATAATTTTTTCAAGGTTAGCCAATCTGGCGCACATCTCAGATTGCAGCTCCCTGCCCATGACGACGTCACACGGGGTGCGTGTCAAGGTGGGAGGAGGAGACGAAGCGACTGGCGGTGCTGACCCAGACGCCTGGGGTTCAGACTGCCGCGTAATAGTTTGCTGTGCACATGGAATACACAGAAGTACATCGTCCCCAGTAATGGATACCCCACACAACATACACTACCGGGGATGCTCCGAAGGGGTCCCGAGCCCAGTATCCGGGGATGCCTCCATAAGGTGAACTTTTAATAGTCGCTATGACCCAGGGAATTACGCCAATAGACAACCCGGGATGCCCCTTTAATGTCCCGAGTGGGAGGATTTATGAGCAATAAAATGAACCCAGGGATCAAGGATCGGGACAGACCCCCTAAATGCTACTGGAGATCCTCCTGATAAACCTCCGCCTGAAAGACACAGAAAGGAGGACAATCGTGAGGAGAAATTCCCCTCAGAAAAGAGGCGCCAAAACCGGCCGGCGCCGCAGCATATGTGCGGCCGCGGCGCTTGGCCCATTGAAGTAAACACAGTAAACATGTCATCCTGCACCTAAGCACCGCAGCACACAATACAAGGAGGGACGGACCCCGGCCCCGCGCCGAAGGTCCGGCCCCGCCCCCCCCCCCCCCCCCCCCACTACATGGCATCCATACAGTGCATGAGGTAACTACCTCCACCATTATGAAAAAAAGGAGAAAGGCCCAGCACCGCACAGAGGCCTCCTCAAGAACGGCCGCGGCGCTGAATTAATGACAGTTAAAGTGACACACACACAATAACTTTAGTAAAAGACAGAAAAGGTTAAGAACATGCTAAAGAGAATAGTAAAGAGGGGACCCACAACCCCCATCCCCACTGTGGAAAAGGGATCCTGGGAGGGCCATTCAAAGGTTAAAACTAAGGGACAGGGCATCCCAAACCGGGGTCACCAACCCGGTGTAACCGCCTACCCTCTTGTATAGGGTCTCACGGTGGAGCGTTGCTCCTGAGCACCTGAGGTGCTGATATACCCTCGCCTGGACCCACAGCCACAGCTGGGAGGCATATGTATTCTTAGGAAAAAAGGGTCCAAACGGAAATAAATAAGTAGCGGGCCGAGAATCATCCCGGCTACCTTAAATCCCCCTGTGCAAGGAGGAGACATCATCTTCTGACTTGCTCGCCGTCTGCAGAGATGGAGAACTGGGTGATGAGTGGGAGGTCCCAGGTATTTATGGATCAGGGAGGGGCTTTCTTTTTGCTATCATCTCTGCAGGAACGTCCTCTTCAGGTCGGTATTACCCACATGTTATGGATATCTTGAAGCGGGGTGTGTGACATACTTAGAATAATATATTTAATGTTAAGGAATAGTTAATACAATCAGCTCGCCTATTATTAGGCATAATATTGTTATCGTAGGGTACCTGTTACTCAACGATTGCCCCTTTGTAGGAAGATTATCCACCTGGTCCCTATTGTGGGAATCCCCGTTGTTATAATGTAGAGCAGTTATGGAGTTATGACTCCATAACTGTTGACATGGCCCACTGTGTGAGCCCTCGCAGATCACCCGCAAGCCTCCTTACCTTGTCCCAGGCCCTTGTCACGATTGCCAGCCGCAGCCGCATCCCTGCAGTTGTGCGCACTCCCACGCTTAGCGACTAAAATGGGCTGGACACGCAGGAGCGGACACTCCACAGGGGAGCCAGGAATGCGTGCATCGGCGCAAGGCTTAAAACAGCGCTTTATGCCATGCATTAGTATGTATTGAATTGTTGTCTAATGCACAGCAGATAAACTCCGTAGACTCGTATGACACACAGCAGGAGTCGCCATTACTGAAACTTGGTGATGCTTAAGGCTGTGCTGTATGTTGAGAATTCTGTTTGAGCCTTCAGTGCCCTGAAACAAGGATGCAGGGCTGCTATACACCCCAAGAAAAAAATGTACAATATAAACAGGAAGTAAAATGTTTAGTCTGATGTCATAAACACACACTTGTTCTATTGCAGGCCCTGGATTGCCACGATATGTACGTGTGAACACCTTAAAGACATCGATGGCAGAAGTCATTTCTTATTTTAAACGCCAAGGGTACACCTACCTTGGAAAAGCAAGAAAGTAAGTTCTGTTCTGTTTTTCTTAAAAGTGGAAGGAAATGTGGATGTCCTGCTGTGATACCCCTCAGAACGCTGCTTTTCCCTCGCCGCCTCCTCGTTCCATCAGCACATACACGGGCTGCCACTACCATGTCATTCAGCAAACGGCTCTTATTGGGGAGCGTGCCTGGTCCCACCTGAGGCTATTCTAATGGCTGGGGCGGAAGCGCACGCCACTGGGGAATGCAGGTCATGGTAGACAGCTCTTATTGGACGAGAGCCCGCGCATGTGCTGAAAGGTGTTTATGGCTACCCCGGGGGTTTCACACAGTAGGCCATCCCGATTGCCGGGTTTTGTTCCACTTTAATACTGTTTGATTATAGAGCACCTATATTTTATCGGACTTGCAACATTTTAAATACAGACATTCATATTTTAGACAATGTGAATGATGGGAGGGGGACTTTAGATCCTATACTTATAAAGGAAGTTTATGTCATCACCTTCCATCTACAGCACAGTGCCCCCAAACAGCCTAACAGGGCATTAATAATTGCCTGCCATATGCTAATTGGTTCAGTTACAACTAAACTGTCACATTAGGGCTAATTCAACATTCTGAGATTTCTCACCTTTTTTTTCTGGGAGAAAAAACATTTTTATAATGATTTTTTTCCTTAGTGAACTTCAGCGCCATTTAAGCTCTGCACAGTTTTAAATAATTTGCACAGCTAAAGATAATGCTAAAAATACCATTTTGTGAATACTCACCTTGTAAAATGGGTATTATAAGTATGTCACACACCCCGCTTCAAGATATTCATTACCTGTGGGTAGTATGGTCCTGTAGAGGGCTTCTGCAGAGATGATTGGAGGAAAGAAAGCCCCTCCCAGTCCATAAGTACCTGGGACCTCCCACTCATTACCCAGTATAAAGAAAGCAGTAAGGTAAAGGACCAGGAAGAGCCAAATATCAGTCATAACAACGCAAAGTTCACCATATGAAGGATGCAGAATCCAAAGGGCGGGTTGAAGCGGGGTGTGTGACATACTTATAATACCCATTTTACAAGGTGAGTATTCACAAAATGGTATTATTCTAAGTATGTCACACACCCCGCTTCAAGATATTCATTACCTGTGGGACATCCAATAGCAGTGTCCATAAAGGGTGGGGATCCAAAAACAAGGTATAAAGCACAACTCAAACTACTGCAGCCTGCAGAACTTTGCGGCCAAAAACAGCATCCGCTGAGGCCCGCACATCAACCTTGTAAAACTTTGAAAAAGTGTGAACAGAAGACCAGGTAGCGGCCTTGAAAACTTGCTCAACAGAGGCCTGGTGCTGAAAAGCCCAGGAGGCCCCAACCGCACGAGTAGAATGAGCTGTAACACGAAAGGGAGGATCTCTCCCCTTAGCAGAATAGGCCCCTACAATGGCCTGACGGATCCATCTGCTGATGGTAGACTTTGTGGGTGCTAGACCCTTCTTGGACCCAAAAGGCACCACGAAGAATGCATCAGTCTTGCGAAAGGCAGACGTTACCACCAAATAATACTTCACAACACTAACCACATCCAAAGAATGCAGGACCCTCTCCTTGTCATTGCTGGGGTTAGGACAGAGAGAGGGCAGAACAATATCCTGATTTAAATGAAAGGACGAAACCACCTTAGGAAGAAAGTCCGTCTTAAAACGGAAAACCACTTTATCCTGATGTCTTTCAAAATATGGAGCTTGAATAGACAGAGCCGCCAACTCAGAAACACGTCTAACTGAAGTGATAGCTACCAAAAGTGCCACCTTCTGCGTAAGGGAAGACAAAGGAATATCATGCAAGGACTCAAAGGGGGGACCCTGTAGCGCAGAAAGAACCAAATTCAAATCCCAAACCGGAATCAAAGGCTTCCTAGGAGGCCGCACATGCGTAACCCCCTGGAAAAAGGTCTTAACCAAAGGATGTAGTGCAAAAGACTTTTGGAAAAATACCGCCAGGGCAGACACCTGCCCCTTCAGAGTACTGAGTTGGAGCCCTAAGTCCAGACCATGTTGCAAGAACTCCAAAATTCTAGAAACAGAGAATTCCCTACAAGGGAAGGCCCTAGACTCACACCAATCAATATAAGACCTCCAAGTCCTATAGTACACGGATGAAGAAGACTTCTTTCTAGCACGAATGAGAGTCTGAATAACAGCGTCAGAAAGACCTTCCTCCTTCAAGATGGAGGTTTCAGCAGCCACGCCGTCAAAGCCAGTGTTGGTAAATTGGGGTAACGAAGATGACCCTGTGTGAGCAGATCTGGCAGCAGGGGCAGAACGAACTGATCTTCTGCCAACCTTACCACGTCTGCGAACCAGACCTGTCTTGGCCACCTTGGAGCTACCAGAATTGCTGTTGCTCTCTCCAGAGCAAGCTTGCGCACTACTCTGGCCACCATGGGAAACGGAGGGAACAGGTACAGAAACACCAGATCCCTCCAGTTCAGGGACATGGCGTCTGTCGCGAGAGCCAGTGGGTCCTTCGCCAGAGACACAAAAGCCGGAAGTTTGTGATTGTGACGGGAGGCAAATAGGTCCACCGCCGGTGACCCCCACCTGAGACAAATTGAGTGAAAGACCCTGGTATTGAGAGACCATTCCCCCTTGCAGGCTGACATCCTGCTCAGAGAGTCCGCCTCCGTGTTCTCCACACCTGGGTTGTAAACTGCTGAGATACACGGGACATGTCTCTCTGCCCAGTCCAGGATCAGAGACACTTCCTTGAGGGCATTCCTGCTGCGGGTTCCTCCCTGGTGATTGATGTAGGCCACCGCCGTCCGATTGTCTGACCTGACCTGGACCGGCAAGTTTCGCAGTTGATGAGTCAAATGACAAAGAACCAACCTGATGGCCCTCAATTCCAGAACATTGATAGACTCGTGAGCTTCCAGGGGACTCCACAAACCCTGAACTTGCAGATCCTTCCAAAAGCCCCCCCATCCTGAGAGGCTGGCATCCATAGTGACTATCTCCCACTGAGGAGTCCAAAAGGATCTGCCCCTCAGTAGGTTGGTTGAGTTCAGCCACCACCGAAGCGAGCGGCGAACCCGGGGAGACATCTGAAAAAGATGATCCAGCGACTGAGGAGACCTGTTCCAGACCGATAACAGATGGAGCTGTAGTGTCCTTGTGTGAAACTGAGCAAAGGGAACCGCCTCGAATGAGGCCACCATCAAACCCACCAGTCTCATCCCTAGACGGATGGACGGTCGAGGCATGGACATGAGCGACCGAACCAACTCCTGAATCAGAAGAACCTTGGACTGAGGAAGGAAAACTCTGGCCAGATCTGTATCCAGAGACATTCCCAGAAAGGATACTGTCCTGGACGGGTGTAGGGAGGACTTGGGGTAGTTGATCACCCAGCCGAACCTCTCTAGAGTGGATATTACCGTCCTGGTGTCCAATTCTGCCTGGCTGAATGACGGTGCCATGATGAGGAGATCGTCCAGATATGGCACAATGCGAATCCCCTGCGCTCTGAGGAGAGCCATCACCCCAGCAAGCACCTTGGTGAAAACTCTTGGAGCTGTGGTGAGACCGAAGGGAAGAGCTACAAACTGAAAGTGCCGATCCTCCACCACGAACCTCAGAAACCTCTGGTGTGCGGGAAAAATGGGAACATGGAGGTAAGCGTCCTGAATGTCTATGGACGTCATGAAGTCCCCCTGACGAAGAGAATGAATAGCCGAGCGCAACGTTTCCATGCGAAACCTTCGCAGTCTGACGAACTTGTTGAGAATCTTTAGGTCCAGTATGGGCCGGACGGAGCCATCCTTTTTGGGGACCGTGAACAGATTTGAGTAAAAACCCCGACCCCAGTCTAATGAGGGAACTGGGCAAATGACTGCCATTTCCAGAAGACTCGATACTGCCGCCCGGAGCTGCTGCGCAGCCAGTGCCTCCGGGGACACCCGAGACCTGAGGAAACGCGGGGGAGGGTAGGACTCGAACTCCAGCTTGTAGCCGGAAGACACCACTTCCCGGATCCACCTGTCCGAGACCTCTCGGTTCCAGACCTGGGAGAAGTGCTGTAGCCATCCCCCCACCCGCACGGGTGAGGGCGCCCCCTCATTGTTGAGCGGGCTTGACCACTGGTTTGGGTTTTGAGCCCCAATTGTATCCTGAACGGGCACGTCCTCTGCCCCTATTCCAGGAATTTCCCCTTGTAGAAGGGAAGGCGAAACCTCTTCCTGCTCTAGATCCCCGAAAGGAAGGAGTGAAGGAAGACGCTCCTCGAAAGGGGGGACGTTGCTTCTTGCGTTGAGGTAGTTTGCCCCCTTTGGCCACGGCATCCAGCTTGTCTCCAAAGAGCCGTAACCCAACGAAGGGAAGAGCTGTTAGTGACTTTTTTTACCCAAAGTCAGTCGCCCACTGGTGTAACCAAATTGAACGCCTGATAGTAACCATTAGAGCAGAGGCTCTACTACTCATCATCAAGGAATCATCCAAAGCGGCCACCATGAAGGACAAAAACACCTCACGTTGTTTTAGTTCACGAAATTCCTCACTGCCCGGATTCAAACCGGAGGAGGATAACAAGTGCCTGACCACCTTTCTAGTAGCCACCGCCAACAGCGATGAGGCACAAACAGGACTTATTGCTGCCCCAATACTGGCAAAACCATGACAAGCCATCTGGTCAATGCGTTTATCCTCACCATCCTTAAGAGAGGAACAATCAGGGTTGTTCAATACGGCTGAGTTGGATAACCCCAAAATAGGGGCGTCCACCTCGGGGGGAGACGCCCAGCGCTTAACCGTATCCACTGGAAAAGGATACCTCTTATCCCAACTTTGGGGAATGCCTGGGAGCCGGGCAGGCCTTTCCCATTCCTTAGAAATAATATTATCAAAATGCTTTTGATTAGGGAATTCCAACTGCGGCTTGGATTCATCATAAAACTCCCCTTGCTGTTGAGGAACCTCCGCCGGAGGCAAGATAGCAAGCACCTCAAACATCTGAGTCAGAACATTAGGAGTATCCAAGGAAGTCCCTGAGCTCCGATCGGAATCAGCACCAACAAATTGCTGATCATCAGAAATATCTGAATCCTCAAATAATTCCCCTTCTTCTAGAGGGGAATAATCTGACCAATCCAGGCCGTCCTCGTCATCATATTCAAAATGATTAACCGGTGATAAATGCTTCCTCTTAGCCGTTGCTTTCTTGGCAACCGTGGAGGAAATTAATTTTTCAATACTGGCCAACCTGGCACACACATCAGATTGCGACTGCCCCCCCGTGGCAATCTCACACGGGGCACGGGTCAAAGTGGGAGGGGGAGAGGATGAAGCCGGCTGCGCTGACCCAGATGCCTGGGGACCGGACTGCCGTGTAATAGTCTGCTGTGCACATGATATACATAGGAAAAAATCATCCCCTGTTAGGGATACCCCACAACCCATACACTTCCGGGATTGTCCCGAGGGGAGCCCGGAATCTTGGGATGCCTCCATAAGGTGAACTTGAATAGTCGCTATGAGTGAGGGAATTACGCTATTAAGCAACCCGGGATGCCCTTATATTGTCCAAGTGGGAGGTTTTGTAATAAATAGCAAAAGTACCCAGGTACTCTAGGACCAGGAGAAACCTAAAAAAATTCCTGGCAGTTCAGCCTGAAAAACATAGAAAAAGACAGTAAGAGGTTCTCCCTATATAAACCTATATCTATTATACACACATATATATATACAAATATGTACAGATAAGCAACGGCCACAGGACCACTCACTGAGTCTTTGGGCACCAATACACTGTGTCCTCTGCCTGAGGTAACACAGATCAGAGCGGGAGACGCAGCAGGGGGGCGTGGATCGCGCGCTGCAAGGCTCCGCCCAGCAGCTCCAAACTCCTAAAGGGCGCGGGCTGTGGCCTCATACCGAAGGCCCGGCCCCACCCCCTCACTGAAGAGCGTGAGGGGAGAAATCCTCCCCTCAGCTCTGAGGTAAAAATCCAGCACCTGTCTCAGCTCTGAGGTAAAAATCCAGCACAGTGTCTGTCAGACGTGAGGGGAAGCTCCCCTCCATTAACACTCGCGCACCGGTGCCGCAGGCAGCCGCGGCACCGGGCACATAATAGAGCTGGTAGCAGCCCGCATAACAAGCGGAGCTGCTCCCCGCTCGGTCACGCTACCAGCTCCAAACTCCTAAAGGGCGCGGGCTGCGGCCTCATACCGAAGGCCCGGCCCCGCCCCCTCACTGAAGAGCGTGAGGGGAGAAATCCTCCCCTCAGCTCTGAGGTAAAAATCCAGCACTGCGGCGGCAATAGCCGCCGCGGTGTCTGTCAGCAAAAAAGATTGCAACAAGTTTACATTATAACTATTCATACCAGAAAAGTAAACATTTTAAACAAACATTTCAAATAAATCTATTTTCCAGGCGCCCCCATAGAAAAACACCAGAAGCTGAATAAGAGGCCTCCACACAACTAAAAAAGGGGAATAGGCCATTTAAGGGGAAAATTAAACTCTTGGACAGGGCATCCCAAACCGGAGTCACCAACCCGGTATAACCGCCTACCCTCTTTATAGGGTCTCGCGGTGGAGCATAGCTCCTGAGCACCTGAGGTGCTGTTATACCCTCGCTCGGACAGCAGTCAAGACTGGGAGGCATTTAAATAGCTATATATTAATAAAGGGAATAAAGAGTCCGAACGGAAATAAAAATATATATAGGCCGGGAGTAGACCCGGCTACCTTAAAGTCCCCCTGTGCAAGGAGGAGATATCATCTGCTGCTTGCTCGCCGTCTGCAGAGATGAAGACTGGGTAATGAGTGGGAGGTCCCAGGTACTTATGGACTGGGAGGGGCTTTCTTTCCTCCAATCATCTCTGCAGAAGCCCTCTACAGGACCATACTACCCACAGGTAATGAATATCTTGAAGCGGGGTGTGTGACATACTTATAATACCCATTTTACAAGGTGAGTATTCACAAAATGGTATTATTGCTATTTTCTTGCCTTAATATTTGCATTTTTATCGTGTATTAGAATCGCTGTTAGCACTTTCTCTTGGCACTTATTGTATTTTGCACTATTGCACTTACAAGTAGGGGTATCCCATAAGGGAAACGGGCAAATCTTTGGCCCAATAGTTTTCCATATATAAGCTTTTTGCACTTATAGCTGCTATTTTTTTCTAGCACACTTGCCATGCTCTCAGCACCTTTAAATTAATACAGCGACTCCATCATACTCGATAAACTTATTCTTATAGAGGTTACACATGAATTGATAATCCTTAATAGTCCATAAGAGCCTGCTTACTTCACCCGTACAATGGGTTATGTATAACCATTTTAAATTTTGTTTTTATTGTGATGTGTCCATATTATTTTTTGCAATAAAGTTTAGCTATTTTCAGTATAGATGCTGTTGTGCGACTATAATTGGTAGGTGAGAGATAGCGGCCTATACTGGCAGACCGCAGATTCGGACTACCACAGCATTATGGTTTGGGATGCCCCAGGGGAAGGTCAGCGACCAGTCCTTTGGATTTAGTTTAACAATATTTGTGTATGGGTTTTTTTTTTTTATTTTTTTTTTTTTTCTCTTGGAACAGACACCACTGCCATACCAATAGTACATGCGTAGATTTGTTTCTAATAATAATGCCTATAAGTTAGCTTTATGCTAAAACGTTTCCTTTATGGATTATAACCTATTTAATAATCATTTGACGTTTGCTTAGTATAAAGGAGATTGCTGCATTTGTTGAGAAGCCAGGGAAGATATTTCTCCAAGATCTTCACATCCCAGATTTACTTATCTTTCCTGCTGACACGGATTTCCACAAAGACTCTTTGTATACAGCTGGGCACCTCATACTGCAGGATAAGGTAAGGCGTCACCAAATTAGTAGCATTCCGCCCTCCCATTTTCCATAGGCAGTGTAGCACCCCCCTCACATTTCCCATAAGCAGTGTGGCATTCCCCCCTCCCATTCCCTATTTAGGCAGTGTGGCATTCCCCCTCCCATTTTCCATAGGCAGTGTGGCATTCCCCCCTCCCATTTCCCATAAGCAGTATAGCATCCCCCCCCTTCCATTTTCCATAGGCAGTGTGGCATTCCCCCCCCTCCCATTTTCCATAGGCAGTGTGGCATTCTCCCCTCCCATTTCCCATAAGCAGTATAGCATCCCCCCCCCTTCCATTTTCCATAGGCAGTGTGGAATTCCCCCCTCCCATTTTCCATAAGCAGTGTGGCATTCCCCCTTCCCATTTCCCATAAGCAGTATAGCATCCCCCCCTTCCATTTTCCATAGGCAGTGTGGCATTCCCCTCCTCCCATTTTCCATAGGCAGTGTGGCATTTCCACCCTCCCATTTTCCATAGGCAGTGTGGCATTCCCCCCCCCTTCCATTTTCCATAGGCAGTGTGGCATTCCCCCCTCCCATTTCCCATAAGCAGTATAGCATCCCCCCCTTCCATTTTCCATAGGCAGTGTGGCATTCCCCCCCTCCCATTTTCCATAGGCAGTGTGGCATTTCCACCCTCCCATTTTCCATAGGCAGTGTGGCATTCCCCCCCCGCTTCCATTTTCCATAGGCAGTGTGGCATTCCCCCCTCCCATTTTCCATAGGCAGTGTGGCATTCCCCCCTCCCATTTTCCATAGGCAGTGTGGCATTCCCCCCTCCCATTTTCCATAGGCAGTGTGGCATTCCCCCCTTTCCATTTTCCATAGGCAGTGTGGCATTCCCCCCCTTCCATTTTCGATAGGCAGTGTGGCATTCCCCCCCTTCCATTTTCCATAGGCAGTGTGGCATTCCCCCCCTTCCATTTTCCATAGGCAGTGTGGCATTCCCCCCTTTCCATTTTCCATAGGCAGTGTGGCATTCCCCCCTTTCCATTTTCCATAGGCAGTGTGGCATTCCCCCCTTTCCATTTTCCATAAGCAGTGTGGCATTCCCCCCTTTCCATTTTCCATAGGCAGTGTGGCATTCCCCCCCCCCCCCCCTTCCATTTTCCATAGGCAGTGTGGAATTCTCCCCTCCCATTTCCCATAAGCAGTATAGCATCCCCCCCCCTTCCATTTCCCATAAGCAGTATAGCATCCCCCCCTTCCATTTTCCATAGGCAGTGTGGCATTCCCCCCTTCCATTTTCCATAGGCAGTGTGGCATTCCCCCCCCCCCTCCCATTTTCCATAGGCAGTGTGGCATTCCCCCCCCCTTCCATTTTCCATAGGCAGTGTGGCATTCCCCCCTCCCATTTTCCATAGGCAGTGTGGCATTCCCCCCCTTCCATTTTCCATAGGCAGTGTGGCATTCCCCCCCTTCCATTTTCCATAGGCAGTGTGGCATTCCCCCCCCTTCCATTTTCCATAGGCAGTGTGGCATTCCCCCCCTTCCATTTTCCATAGGCAGTGTGGCATTCCCCCCCCCCCTTCCATTTTCCATAGGCAGTGTGGCATTCCCCCCTCCCATTTTCCATAGGCAGTGTGGCATTCCCCCCTCCCATTTTCCATAGGCAGTGTGGCATTCCCCCCTCCCATTTTCCATAGGCAGTGTGGCATTCCCCCCTCCCATTTTCCATAGGCAGTGTGGCATTCCCCCCTCCCATTTTCCATAGGCAGTGTGGCATTCTCCCCTCCCATTTTCCATAGGCAGTGTGGCATTCCCCCCTTCCATTTTCCATAGGCAGTGTGGCATTCTCCCCTCCCATTTTCCATAGGCAGTGTGGCATTCTCCCCTCCCATTTTCCATAGGCAGTGTGGCATTCCCCCCCCCCTTCCATTTTCCATAGGCAGTGTGGCATTCCCCCCTCCCATTTTCCATAGGCAGTGTGGCATTCCCCCCTCCCATTTTCCATAGGCAGTGTGGCATTCCCCCCCTCCCATTTTCCATAGGCAGTGTGGCATTCCCCCCTCCCATTTTCCATAGGCAGTGTGGCATTCTCCCCTCCCATTTTCCATAGGCAGTGTGGCATTCCCCCCCCCCCCTTCCATTTTCCATAGGCAGTGTGGCATCCCCCCCTCCCATTTTCCATAGGCAGTGTGGCATTCCCCCCCCCCCTTCCATTTTCCATAGGCAGTGTGGCATTCCCCCCTTCCATTTTCCATAGGCAGTGTGGCATTCCCCCCTTCCATTTTCCATAGGCAGTGTGGCATTCCCCCCTCCCATTTTCCATAGGCAGTGTGGCATTCCCCCCTCCCATTTTCCATAGGCAGTGTGGCATTCCCCCCTCCCATTTTCCATAGGCAGTGTGGCATTCCCCCCTCCCATTTTCCATAGGCAGTGTGGCATTCCCCCTCCTTCCATTTTCCATAGGCAGTGTGGCATTCCCCCTCCTTCCATTTTCCATAGGCAGTGTGGCATTCCCCCCTTCCATTTTCCATAGGCAGTGTGGCATTCCCCCCTCCCATTTTCCATAGGCAGTGTGGCATTCCCCCCTTTCCATTTTCCATAGGCAGTGTGGCATTCCCCCCTTTCCATTTTCCATAAGCAGTGTGGCATTCCCCCTCCTTCCATTTTCCATAGGCAGTGTGGCATTCCCCCCTCCCATTTTCCATAGGCAGTGTGGCATTCTCCCCTCCCATTTTCCATAGGCAGTGTGGCATCCCCCCCCCCTCCCATTTTCCATAGGCAGTGTGGCATTCCCCCCCCCCCTTCCATTTTCCATAGGCAGTGTGGCATTCCCCCCTCCCATTTTCCATAGGCAGTGTGGCATTCCCCCCTCCCATTTTCCATAGGCAGTGTGGCATTCCCCCCTCCCATTTTCCATAGGCAGTGTGGCATTCCCCCCCCCCTTCCATTTTCCATAGGCAGTGTGGCATTCCCCCCTTCCATTTTCCATAGGCAGTGTGGCATTCCCCCCCCCTTCCATTTTCCATAGGCAGTGTGGCATTCCCCCTCCTTCCATTTTCCATAGGCAGTGTGGCATTCCCCCCTTTCCATTTTCCATAGGCAGTGTGGCATTCCCCCCTTTCCATTTTCCATAGGCAGTGTGGCATTCCCCCCTTTCCATTTTCCATAGGCTGTGTGGCATTCCCCCCTTTCCATTTTCCATAGGCAGTGTGGCATTCCCCCCCCCCCCTCCATTTTCCATAGGCTGTGTGGCATTCCCCCCTTTCCATTTTCCATAGGCAGTGTGGCATTCCCCCTCCCATTTTCCATAGGCAGTGTGGCATTCCCCCCTTCCATTTTCCATAGGCAGTGTGGCATTCCCCCTCCCATTTTCCATAGGCAGTGTGGCATTCCCCCCTTCCATTTTCCATAGGCAGTGTGGCATCCCCCCCCCTTCCATTTTCCATAGGCAGTGTGGCATCCCCCCCCCCTTCCATTTTCCATAGGCAGTGTGGCATTCCCCCTCCCATTTTCCATAGGCAGTGTGGCATTCCCCCCTCCCATTTTCCATAGGCAGTGTGGCATTCCCCCCTTCCATTTTCCATAGGCAGTGTGGCATTCCCCCTCCCATTTTCCATAGGCAGTGTGGCATTCCCCCCTTTCCATTTTCCATAGGCAGTGTGGCATTCCCCCCTTCCATTTTCCATAGGCAGTGTGGCATTCCCCCTCCCATTTTCCATAGGCAGTGTGGCATCCCCCCTCCCATTTCCCATAGGCAGTGTGGCATCCCCCCATTCCCCGTAGGCAGTGTGGCATTCCCCCCTCCCATTTTCCATAGGCAGTGTGGCATTCCCCCCTCCCATTTTCCATAGGCAGTGTGGCATTCCCCCCTTCCATTTTCCATAGGCAGTGTGGCATTCCCCCCTCCCATTTTCCATAGGCAGTGTGGCATTCCCCCTTCCATTTTCCATAGGCAGTGTGGCATTCCCCCTTCCATTTTCCATAGGCAGTGTGGCATTCCCCCCTTCCATTTTCCATAGGCAGTGTGGCATTTCACCCTCCCATTTTCCATAGGCAGTGTGGCATTACCCCCTCCCATTTTCCATAGGCAGTGTGGCATTACCCCCTCCCATTCCCCATATAGGCAGTGTGGCATTCCCCCCTCCCATTTTCCATAGGCAGTGTGGCATTCCCCCCTTCCGTTTTCCATAGGCAGTGTGGCATTCCCCCTCCCATTTTCCATAGGCAGTGTGGCATTCCCCCCTCCCATTTTCCATAGGCAGTGTGGCATTCCCCCCTCCCATTTTCCATAGGCAGTGTGGCATTCCCCCCTCCCATTTTCCATAGGCAGTGTGGCATTCCCCCCTCCCATTTTCCATAGGCAGTGTGGCATTCCCCCCTCCCATTCCCATAGGCAGTGTGGCATTACCCCCTCCCATTTTCCATAGGCAGTGTGGCATTACCCCCTCCCATTCCCCATATAGGCAGTGTGGCATTCCCCCCTCCCATTTTCCATAGGCAGTGTGGCATTCCCCCCTCCCATTTTCCATAGGCAGTGTGGCATTCCCCCCTCCCATTTTCCATAGGCAGTGTGGCATTCCCCCCTCCCATTTTCCATAGGCAGTGTGGCATTCCCCCCTCCCATTTTCCATAGGCAGTGTGGCATTACCCCCTCCCATTCCCCATATAGGCAGTGTGGCATTCCCCCCTCCCATTTTCCATAGGCAGTGTGGCATTCCCCCCTCCCATTTTCCATAGGCAGTGTGGCATTCCCCCCTTCCATTTTCCATAAGCAGTGTGGCATTCCCCCCCTCCCATTTTCCATAGGCAGCGTGGCATTTCCACCCTCCCATTTTCCATAGGCAGTGTGGCATTACCCCCTCCCATTCCCCATATAGGCAGTGTGGCATTCCCCCCTCCCATTTTCCATAGGCAGTGTGGCATTCCCCCCTTCCATTTTCCATAGGCAGTGTGGCATTCCCCCCTTCCATTTTCCATAGGTAGTGTGGCATTCCCCCCTTCCATTTTCCATAGGCAGTGTGGCATTCCCCCCTTCCATTTTCCATAGGCAGTGTGGCATTCCCCCCTTCCATTTTCCATAGGCAGTGTGGCATTCCCCCCTTCCATTTTCCATAGGCAGTGTGGCATTCCCCCCTTCCATTTTCCATAGGCAGTGTGGCATTCCCCCCTTCCATTTTCCATAGGCAGTGTGGCATTCCCCCCCTCCATTTTCCATAGGCAGTGTGGCATCCCCCCCTCCCATTCCCATAGGCAAAAAAAAACAAAAAAGTAAACTCACATATACATTGCTACCGCGCTGCTGGACAGGCCATGGGAGGCCAGAAGATAGAGAAGCCGCGGGCGGCCATGTTAACTGATTCCTGTCCGATGCCGTCCGCGGTCTCTGCCCCTGCTGCTGCTGCTTCTTCTCCGGCACCGTGAGCATTGGCCACACTCATCCAGTACACAGAGCCGGGTGTCTGCTCTGTGTGCCTGCTGCCGGAAAAGAAGCAGCAGTGGCGGTGGGGACAGTGAGGATCGTGGATGGCGTGGACATCGGTTAGGGATCAAATACCCTGCCCACCTGCCTGCCGCTCATCCATCTTCTGGCCTCCCGTGGCTGTGGCTGAGTTACATTTTTTTTTTTTTTTTTTTACACATTTGCCCGATAAGACACTTTGGGGGAAAATAAGTCTTATAGGGCAAAAAATACAGGATTTACTTTAGTATTGCAACATTTTTTAAAAACCTCACATGCCTATTACTTCCAAAAGAGGGGCTGCATGCACTGAAGCCTCTGACTTTCATCGTGAGCCCTCCTGGTGACCGATTTGACTTTAGCAAAATGCATTGTTCATCCACTGTTATATCGGCTTATAATTAATGTCTTGTTTACTTAGGCCAGTTGTCTTCCGGCATTGCTTCTTTCTCCTCCAGTGGGTTCCCATGTTATTGATGCATGTGCAGCACCTGGAAATAAGACAAGCCAGCTGGCTGCCATTTTGCAAAACAAGGGGTACGTTTTTTTTTTTGGTATGCGCAGAATAAAACAAATTTTGATGATGATGAGTCTTGATGCTCATTAGACTGTGTGTGCATTATATAATTTTTACTGCCATATATAGACCATGCAAATAATGCTATTAATAATAATGCTATTAACCAGAACAACAACCACTTTTGATTAAAGCAGTGAAAAGAATTTTCACAATGGGCTATTCCTCACCTTGCTGTTAAAGTGGGTCAAAACCCTTGCAGCCAGGCCCTGGAATCTAAAAGATTCCAGGCCTGGCCACTAGCCTCCCCCGGGGCATCCTACACCGGATAACTCACTGTGTGAGTATCAGGGTAAGTATCTCTGTACTGCAGAGATATTCCACTGGCTGGTTTCCACTTTAATGACTTTCTGCAGACAGGAACATAATAAAGGCTATACTCGCCTTTTATAACCTGTAGGCCACCACCATTGTCCAGCTACTCTTGTCCATTCAACATCCGATGGACCATCCTGTCCCATTCGTCGCAGTAACTATGGCGTGCCACTCTATTGTGAGGAATGCATCGTTCCTGTAATGATAGCACGACGCGGTCCATCAGCTGTTGAATGGACGTAAGCAGCTAGAAGATGGCAGCGGAGGCAGTGCGGGGCTGGATCAGACAATACAGTAAGTGTCTGAACGCAATTGCCTGGGGCGTATAAAAGGGTTATAGCCTTTGTAATACTCCTGCCTGCAGATTTACTTTAGAGTAAAACATGTGGCAATGTAACATTTCTAAACGGGTGAAATTAAAAACCAAAAACTTCTGTGTAATGGTTTCAGGAAAGTTTTTGCCTTTGATATGGACACCAAGCGTATGGCTACTATGAGTACTTTGCTACTACGTGCTGGAGTGACATGCCAGGAACTGGCCAACCAGGACTTTCTTACTGTCAACACAAGTGACTCCAAGTACCAAAAAGTCAGTCACATATTGGTGGACCCGTCATGTAGTGGCTCAGGTAATTGACACTTTTTTGTTTTTTTGTGTGGTATTGGGAGTGAATATTTGTTGGAGGAAAAATACATCAAAGTGCAGAAATTCATATGAATCATATTAATCTGTCTCAAATGTCTGCCTTTAAAATATTTGATGCCTGTAGAATTATGTATTGGCTTATAAAAGAACCACTATCGACAAAAACAAAAAAGATATTTACCTTGAGTTGCCTTCACTGTGTCTATCTGGATCCAGTACTTGCCCGATCTGATCCAGGCTTGAGAGCACCCTTCCACTGTCTGCTTAAGCCCAGCCATGATCTGATGCAGGAGCATAGCCATGGACAGAATGATGTCCCCTGCAGATGTCGGGGGGGGGGGGGGGGGGGGGGGAGAGCTTGTAGTTCCATTTATTGTGGGATTCACTTATCAGGGTGCCCCGGGGGGAGGGGGCAAGGACCAAAACCCAGGATAGTCAAAATCTTGGGTTTTGGTCAACCTTAGACTGTCCTAGACCATAGATGCATTGATTGAGTTCTGCATTGCTGCTTTAATTGTTGTTCTCCAGTGATGTATTGGGAGGCCTCTCCTGGGTTTCTCTCCCATTGGTTTATAAATTCATGCTTGGGTATCTCCCTAAATCAAGGAGTTGTATATCAGGGACATACCTCCGGGTTTTCCATGGTGACTTAAACAATAGTTCTCAGATTCTGTCCACACAGACAATCACACCCTTTCCTAAACCTATATGGGTCATAGAGTTTATATAGCATAACATTTGTGGAAGTGGAAGGTTACGACATGCCTGTTGCTCCATGGTTCGCTAGAAAGGCCTTTCTAAATTTCGAGAGATGTTGGGGATTTGGCCTCTTCTAGAGAAAAAGTAGAAAGTCCCCTTTCTCCACAACTTAAAGGACCATTACTTGCCTTGTGCCAGCCGCTAAGTTCTCCAGATTGACAGTCTGTTGGAAATGGGACCAGCTTGGAGTAATTGCAACTGTGTAGGAGTAAGTTCCCCTACTTTGTATAGCTTGCTGATGTACACACTGATTTGATATGAGTCTTTTTATCCTGTTTTGGATTTTCATTTCCTTATAGGAATACCGGACCGAATGAGAGTGCTTGGTGATGAGGCCGGGTCAGAGAAGACCGAAAGGCTTCAGGCTTTGTCAGCATTCCAGAGCCGGGCTTTGTCACACGCCCTTAGTTTCCCCTCTGTGCAGCATGTCGTCTACTCTACTTGCTCTGTCCACCAGCAGGAAAACGAAGATGTGGTGAAAACGGTTTTGGAGCAACATCCCAATTTCAGGTACAGTGATGGCGTGTTTATGCTTATGCTCCTCATGAAAAAAAAAAAGGTCCCATAAAACAATTGCAATTTTTTTGTTGTGGTAATGTACAAAACCAAACTGTAAAATGCCTAACTGTAAATGTTATCAATGCCCTTCATACGTCAGTACCTCCTGATGTATTGCAGTTTTATATTACAGGTTGGTTAACCCTTTGCCTTCCTGGCCTATCAGAGGCCTGAACATCTTTCCTGGATCAGAGTGTTGTCTCCGTGCCTCACTTGCTGACACCCTTACAAATGGCTTTTTTGTTGCCTTGTTTCAACGCAAGAGTGAGGATAACAAAAGGTATTAGTGGGGGGCATCTAGGGTTTTAAAAAATGGCTGAATATGCATTTTAAAATGTACGTAGTTTTTGTAAAGTTCTGAAAGTTTTGTGCACTTATGGCCACATTCTTAAAGTGGATCAAAACCCCAAATTTGGCCCATTCCTGTTCCGATTTGGGATGCCCCGCTGGGTGTAAACTCCTCAGGGAAAGCGGGTATTTTTACCTCCCCACCAATCCCATAGTGCATGCATGGGGTTTCCTCCAATCAGTCGTTCTATGCCGTGAACGAGCATGGCATATAGAGCTAAGAGCGTCCAGCACATGCTGTGGGATAGCCGGACAGGTACGTTGTTACAGGGTTAATTGCATAGAGGCGCAGCCCAGATCTGGATGCCCCATGGTAAGGGAATCGGCTTAAAGGGTTTTGGTCCACTTTTAGGTCAAAAACTGTTAAAACATGAGTGTTCTGTGTTCTAGGTCATCTATTATGCTTTAGGAAACAAAATGAGTTAATTCTGGCCTAAAAAGAAAATACATTTCAGTGAAATAATAAAATAACACATTTCTTTAAATGGCACAGGCTGGATTAAGACCTCACATTCCGGGATTGGATTACCCAATCAGTGCTGTGAACCTATATAAATTAAGAGCGAAATAATCTGAAGCAGGAGTAATAATGACATGGTAGAAGGTTAACAAGCTTTTAAATTATCTGCAAAACTTGGTGGCCTGCTAATCTAACAATATGCTTATTGCTGCTTAAGGCCGTATGTGCACTTTCATCTAATCGGCTAGGGTGCCTGCCCTTCGTGATTAAAGAGGGACAAAACCCACCCTGGAGTCTGAGACTCCAGGGCAGGCATACTCTCTCCTCCTGGGGCACCCCGCTCAGTGGTCCCTCGCTGTGTGAAACCCCCCAGGTTGCCCGAAAACTCACCTTCTTTCCCGATCCAACGGCGCACCCTTTAGCAGGGCGCGTGCCCGCACTGGGCATTTGTGAATGGCGGGCACGGGCACACTTCCTGTTAGAGGGTAGCAGGGAATGCAGCCACAGGTGCGCTTGGATCTGCTCGTATTAGACAAGCTCCTGGACAAAGGGGCTTGAGTGGATCCGAGTGCGCTGATTGGACGAGCCACTGTGCATGCGTCTTAGGACTTGGAAGAGGTGAGTTTGTTTGGATGATCTGGGGGGTTTCACACAGTGGGGATCAGGGGGCCCTGGGGGCAAGGACCCGAAAGCCAGGAGAGTCAAAATCCTGGGTTTTGGTCCACTTTAAGGAGGGCACCCCGGAGCCAGTAGAGCATGTGTGAGGCAAAGTAAAGAAGCCAGCACTGTTAACCCATTTGTCTGGGATGACCCACTGGTTGAATGCTCTCATGCCTAGCCATTCCAATATGTTGGGGGTGGGAGCGCACACTGCTGAGGATGTGGCCCTTCTCATACCTGAATGCTGTAGACAGATGTTTGCTGAGCATTAAATATGCATGGCCCTGATGGGACCAGAGCCTGTGCATGTGCCGTGGGACAGGGAAAGGTGAGTTAGTATGGGCGATCTGGGGAGTTTGACACAGCAGGATATAGAACCAAACCTGGTAGAGTCAAAATAGCAGAGCAAAACCTGTTACTCCATAACAGGTGTTGGTCGGGGTCCCTGCACATTCAAACAGGCTGGGAGCTCCGCCATAAACCGCCTGCTGTCCTGTGGGTCAGGGTCGCGTTCTGGCTCCTACCGCCGAAAAGGACCCGCCCACGTGACCGCCAGTAGCTGGGCTCCATTTGCGACCAAGGATCCATGAATTGCGGGCTTTCTAGGGCGGGGGGTGCTGCACGGGGGGGGGGCTCCAGCATACTGAGTACCCCCCCCCCAGCCTGATTTAATGCGCCAGGACCCAGACCAACACCCATTAGCGAAAAAGCTGGTGTTGGTCTGTTTATGTAATGTATGTGTATATTTGAGAAAGGCCTAATGAAAAAGTCAGTAACGACGAAACGCGTTGGGCGGGACCCTCCACAACGTCACTACGTGTCTTTCTGACTGCTCCAAACAGCGGTGTCTTTACCTGCTTAGCCCACGGCCGGGGCGGCAAGGTTTGTTGTTTAATTCCCCTGCTTGATGACCCAAGGAGGAGCAGAGGTGGATGAGGACAGCCCTTTTTGATTTTACATGCGTGTATGAAAGTGTGGAAGGGTGTTTATCTTGAAGCATTGGAAAACACCGTTGTGAATAACGGGTGCTGATATAATATACATCACGGGAAGATAATTTTTGAAGTGCTCTTTCTGGCGGAAGTTAAGTTAAGATATGATGGGCTTGTTTTAACCAGCAATCTGGTATGTGTGATGTGATTCTGGTGGTGGGGTCACATGAATTTTCAAGCTAAGCACAACTGGTGAATAATTGCAAGAGACTTTTAAAACAAGTTTATTCCCGCGGAGTTTTGTCTATGTAATTGCATAGAGTGTTGATATATGTGTATATATAATACATTTTTGTATGTTTCTGTCAACAGTTCTAACACATGTGAACAACACAGAAAGGCAGATCTTAGAAAAATGAATATCATAGAGGAAATTACAAAGAACAGTGAGACTGAAGAAGAATCAGGCGCTACGGCACCACTGAAAAGGAAAGTGAATGATGCAATGTCCGATTCAGGCCCCGTCATTAAGAAATCCCGCAAAAAGAAGATGCGCAAGACAAAATAATCTTGTTAATTGTCTCATCTTTTTTGCTATGGTGTTAAACTTTTCTTAAAAAAACAAAAAAAAAAACCATCCTGGAGTATCTGAATTCCTTGTGTAATGAAATATTAATATTAAGGGAACCCTGTCCCAACATCAGGTTGTGATTCTTAAAGCGGACCTTCACCCTGAATAAGAGTCTATCTTATATGTTTCCCCCACCCTGTACATACAGATTGCTCACATTAATCATCCTACCTGCATCTACTGCATTTTCTGGGCCATCCAAGATGGCGGTTCACGGAGCATCAGGCAGCCTGCAAACAGTGTGTCTTCTGACTGTGTCGCTCTGCATTCTGGGATTGCTGTCCTTTTCCTGACCCCAGCTCTGCTCTGTTTGTATAAAGTACAGCTATAACTCCGCCCCCTGCACTTTATCCTGCTCTCCTCTCCTCAGTATGTGATGCTACTGAGCCAAGATGGCGGCGCCCGTATCCTAGAGTCCTCAACAGAGTTGCAGCCCAGTGGGGGAAAGAATAATAAGTCAGTGACTAAAGACTTAAAATATGTTAATTTTAGATGCTGGGGTTTGGGATTTTCATTAAATCATGCCGAAGGTCCGGTTTAACCTCCTATTAACAATGTTGCCTGTTAGAACAAGTGTAAGCTTAGAAGTGCTGGAAGCAGCACCTCAAGCTAGTTTTTTTTTTTTTATGGAGTTACCTTTTTTTTTCATCATCATGACAGATGGACAAAGTTAATTGCAGGACCTAATGACTTTAAAGTGGACCAAAAACCAAGTGGACCAAAACTATTCTGGGTTTTGGTCCTTGTCCCCGGGCACCCTGATTGGGTGTGCCCCATTGTGTGAACCCCTCCCAGATCGCCCAATCAAACTCACCTTTCCCGTGTCCTAAGGCACATACACGGCCTCTTGTCCAATCAGCATGCTCAGATTGGCCTCCGCCCCTTTGTCTAAGAGCTTATCTAAGGCAAGCGGATCTGATCGCGCTGGCTGCCGCATCCCCCTACATTTGGCACTGTCCTAAACTGTTTTCCTTTTTTAAATTGAAGCAGAAATGGCTGAGATATCGAGGTTTACTGGTTCAGCCAATGACCTTCTCTTTTTCGTCCCATCCCCCCAATCAGCTCAGCAGAGCAGGACAGGATTGCTGATCCCTCCCTCCTCCAGATTTATCACATTGCTGATTATTATGCAGCATCACACATCCAATGGCCACGACCACGTTTTTCAGAAAAGAAAACATGAGCTGAACCTGTAAATCTCAATATCTCGGCCATTTCTAAAAATTGAATATGGCACAACGGGCTAACAATTGGCTTTGCCTACAATATGACTTTAATGTCATGTTCTGACGGGTATGTGGTGTTAGTCACGCAGCTAGGAATTTAGCATGACTTGTTTATCACATGCAATACTTGAATTGGCCGCTTGCTCAAGATTTAGCTGCTGACTTCATCTTATTCGCCAATATGGCAATACACTCCTATCTTTCGGCGATAAGATTATAATTCTAAGATTTTGGAGACTCGCAGCTTGAGCACTCAAGTGTGACTGTACAAGCCACAATCAAAATAAACACATGTTCAGCGGGAGCCGCGCTGGGTCTAGCCGCGCTGATGCGTCTGGCCTCTAACCTTTTTCCCCGCAGCTCAACCGCCCATTTACCTCTCCAGGACCGCAGTCAAATATGCGCCATCGCGTTTTCCTACTTCCAGCAATCAGCGTGGTAATGAAGCCGAGCCAGCGTGAGTGGAGAACTGAGGAGGGGGCGTGGCCGGGCTGTCCGTCCACAAACACCGTTTCGCCCCGCCTACTGGGGCTTCGTCAGGGTGCACTCTATACAAGTATGACATGGCCCGTACAGGATAATGACTCTCCTTCTAATCACGCCTAAACTAGATTATGATATACTGGCTGGCCAGCCATTTACCCTTAGGGATGTGTGGTGGTTTGTGTGAGACAGAGAGGGTGTGGTACGTGTGGGGGGCCCCCGTATCTATTTAGATATGCTAGCTTTTTAAGTTTAGGGACATGGGTTTTTTCATATGTAGATGTGCCATATTTAATAAATGTATGTGTTGTGGTTAAGCAATCGTTCATGTGATTTCTTGTTTGAAAATGCCAGCCCTATGTGAACCGCTTATCCTTATTTTTGCCTGGTTCCTGACTTCACGAACCCTGGTAGGGTTCTACACACCTTCTTACTTAACGAAAACCTGACCAAGAAATTTGAAAAAGGAGAAATAAAAGGGGAGGAACCATTAATTAGGCTCTCCAGATCCCCCCCCCCCCCATTGCCAGCACACTCCTTCCCTTGTCTGATTAGTATTTGCATCCTTGATACACATATAGAATATAAAATATGAAACTTTGGAGTTCTAGCCTTTTTTGGTTATGGATATTGTGGAGCCACGACAAGCTTACTCACCCATAACTTATTCAAATTCTTCTTTTAGTATGCTGTGGTACTGTCACCAGAGAGAGGAGGTTGTGAGTGGTTATACTTTTTTTTTGGTTTTCTCCTTATATTATAAATATTCTCTATGTGTCAAGCTCCTTATAGGGGTGGAGATCCCTTGGGCTGAGCGCTTGGTACAGTCCATCTTTTGGGCTGAGCTCCTTGGAACCATGCTTTGGATGAAACTGCTCCTATGAGCCAAATTTCGGGCCAAGTATTGGTCATGCTTAAGGTTTGAGATTCTTTAGGCTGATTGCCAAGTATGGGCCAAAGTTTGGGCTCATCAAACCTATGCTTGTGAGCTGAGCTTTGTAAAACGTATGCTTTCAGCCATAAGAGACATATACACATATGGGCCATGCTCCCATTTGGGAGCAGCTAAGCTAATTGTTATATGATTGCACTTCATATCTTCCTGTTGACATCTTCCCCCATCCGGAGGTGTTGCTGGTAGAGAATGCAACAAGGACTAGAGGATAATTGCTGGCTATAAAGAAGGCAATAAGGACTGGAGGGCGATCAGCAGCAGAAGATGAGGAAGCTGAGCTGAAAGGTGACACACTACTTAGGGGCCCACTAAGACTCAGGTTGATGGCAGTAGGAGACCATATGTTCCATCTAGTCTGCCTTTATGTGTATACTGTATGTTCTCTTTATCTTAGGATAGATGTGTGCTTATCCCAGGCATGTTTAACCCTTTAAATGCCAAGCACGTAGTTTCTACGTGGTTGCTTCTCCTACCGTTAAGTGCCAAGCACGTAGAAACTACGTGCCTGGCATTTCCCCCAAACAGTTAAAAAATAGAAAAAAAAATCACTTACCTCCGGTATCCCCGTGAAGCCTGGGGTCCCCTCTTCCTTGGGGGGGCATCCGATCGCCCCCCCCCGTCGTCCTCCGTCTTCAGGGGGGGGCCCGAAACCAGCCCCCCCCCCCCCGTTTCCAGCGCTGATCGGCGCTGTAAAAAAAAAAAATAAATAAAACTGTCATTTACTCACCTCCGCGCCCGAGCCTTCTGTCCGGGTCTCCTCTTCACCAGGGGGGGGGTCCGATCCCCCCCCTGGGCTGCGCAGTCTTCAGGTGAGGACCCTCTTCCGGGTCCTCACCTCTTGTAATGGCGGCGATGGCCGCCGCCGCTTAGCCCCGCCCATTGTGGGAGGAGCGGGATGACGTCATCCCGCTCCTCCTATACCCCCTCCGAGCTCCGGCATCTGTCAGATGCCGGTGGTGATCGGAGCAGGGCGGATGTCAGGTGAGGAGGCTCCGATCGGAGCCCCCTCACCTGTCACCCGCCCTGCGCCGATCACCACCGGCATCTGTCAGTGAGGTGATCGGCGCGGGACAGCGGCGAGGGACGTCGGATCGGAGGTGAGTATGGTGTAAAAAAAGAAAAATAAAGATTTTTTTTTCTCTGTGTGTGTGTCATTTTTTTACTATTAACCCCTTGTGAACTGGTAAGGGGTCCATGACCCCTATACCAGTTCACAAGGCTGGGGGGATGGCAAGCCACCTGCGCTAGCGGGTGGCTTGCCATTAACCCCTGGCACCCCCATTACCTGCCTCCCCAAAGGCCAGGGGGGGGCAGAAGAGCCCGGGCCCACATGGGCTATGTGGGCTCGTAGGCTGCAGGGTGGGGGGGCCACAAAAGCTGGCCCCCCCACTCTGTGTCTACAAGCCCCCATAGCTGGTCCCGGGCTGGTTACTGTGGGTAAGGGGGACCCCACGTCAATTTTTTTTTTAATTTTTAAGGGTTTTTAACCCTTAAAAATAAAAAAAAAATGGGGTCCGCCCCCCCTGGGAGGGGGGACCCTATGTCATTTTTTTTTTTGATTAACCCTTTGTAATCTGTCATCCAGCAGCTATAAAAGGCTTCTAGCAAGTGAGCAGAAGCCAGTGATCGCCGAGGGACAGAGTGCTCCAGGATGGATGGGAGGTGAGTACAGTGTAAAAAAAAAAATAAAAATTAATAAAATATTTTTTTCTTTATGTGTGTCTGTGTCATTATTTACTTTTAACCCCTTGTGAACTGGTAAGGGGTCCATGACCCCTATACCAGTTCACAAGGCTGGGGGGATGGCAAGCCACCTGCGCTAGCGGGTGGCTTGCCATTAACCCCCGGCACCCCCATTACCTGCCTCCCCAAAGGCCAGGGGGGGGCAGAAGAGCCCGGGCCCACATGGGCTATGTGGGCTCGTAGGCTGCAGGGTGGGGGGGCCACAAAAGCTGGCCCCCCCACTCTGTGCCTACAAGCCCCCATAGCTGGTCCCGGGCTGGTTACTTTGGGTAAGGGGGACCCCACGTCAATTTTTTTTTTGATTTTTAAGGGTTTTTAACCCTTAAAAATCAAAAAAAAAATGGGGTCTCCCTCCCCTGGGAGGGGGGACCCTATGTCATTTTTTTTCCCGATTTAACCCTTTGTAGTGTGGATGGTTTTTGTATTTTTTTTGTGAATGTTATAAAATACTTGTTTCAGTTAGGGGGGTCTCCTGGGCAGGAACGGGGGGCTACCGATAAATATGTGGTACCGTTCTAATCGGTAGAAATGGGGCTTTCACATGCAATATGATTTTCCTTAATAAAATACATTTTTTATTTAAAATAAAGGAGTCAATTTTCTAAAAAAAATTTTTTATTTATTTATTTTTTTTTTCACTTAATAATATTGTAAAAAAAAAAAAAAAAATTACAAACAAGACATTTCATGTTAAAGTCTAAACTCTGCTGCAAAAAATATATATATAATTTTTCTGAAAGTTACAGCAAAAATGGCGCAAAACATGTCGCAAAACATGACGCAAAATGGGGAAAATGGCCTGTCAACAGAGGGTGACAAAATCTCAAGTAGGCTGGCAATTAAAAGGGTTAATAGTACCTATGCATGTTGGGTATTGTTCTGTTCGGGGGACCTTGCGCTTTCAGACTTAGCTTGTTTTTTCTGGTTTGCATATTTATATTTTAGGAAAAGGTGTTTTCTATTCAGCTTTTTTATAAATTTTTTAGGGAAACCCTGCGCAACCAAAGAATTCTTTGAGGAATTAATTCCAGAAAGATGAGCCCACTACAACAAGCTGGGTACCCTTAAAAAGCTTAACGTGTGTACTTTCAGGGAATATATGGTTTATGGGGGATATTCCAAATGTAAAGGGTTGTTTTGGTTGAAAAATCGCAAGGTGCGCACTTTGTCTGCAGAGCTGAAATTTTCAAGTAAAATTACCGTTATGCGCATGCTTTACTTTGGGGTGTTTGGCAACTCTTCCCTTGACAGAACCTATGCATGTTGGGTGTTGTTCTGTTCGGGGGATGTTGCGTTTTCAGATTAAACTTGTTTTTTCTTGTTTGTATATAGTTTTTTTAGGAAAATGTGGCTTTGATTCTGCTTTTTTATCCTTTTTTTAGGGAAACTCTTTGCAACCAAAGATTACGTTGAGGGATTACTTCCAGAAAACTATGGCCACATCCACAAGCCTGGTACGCCTAGAAAGCCTGAGGTGTGTACTTCCAGAGAATATATAGTTTGTTGGGGGTATTTCAAATGTAAAGGGTTGTTTTTCTGGAAAAACCGCAAGGTGCGCATATTGCATAGCATAGTTGTATTTTATCTGAAAATCTCCTAAAGCGCTGTTTCAGTTTGGGGGAGTCTCCTGGGCAGGAAAGGGTGTCTACCTATACATATGTGGTACCACTGTAACTGGGAGAAATTGGGATTTCACACGCAATAAGATTTTATTGACAAACTTACATTTTTTATTCCAAAAAAAACTACAATATGTAAAAATTCTTTTTTTTTTTTTTTTTTGCACATATTTCACCCAAAAATATTAAGAATACACCTAACAAATGACAAACAAGACATTTCATGTTAAAGCCCAGACTCTGCTGAAAAAAACAATATATCATTTTCCTGGGAAATCCCTGGAAATCCCTTCAAAGATCACATTTGAACATGGGGAGCGCAAAATAGTGCAAAATGGTCTGGCAACAGAGTGTGACAAAAACTCCAGGTAGGCTGGCACTTAAAGGGTTAAATTCAATGATTGTTGATTTTTCAACTACCTCTGCTGGAAGTTTGTTCCAAGCATCTACTTCTTTTTCTGTAAAATAATATTTTCTAACATTGCTCCTGATCTCCCCCCCCCCCCGACTAGCCCAAGGCCCCACAGACCTAGAGCCAGCTCTGGCAGCATTTCCTGTCTGAACAGTCCAGTCAAATATTACTTTAGACAGTTTTTTTCTACAGTTTATGATCCTTAGAAAGCCAAAATGCATGGAATGCTGAGGGGGACAGGAAATGGCTGAAGCATGACTCCTGTTGGAGAAGGTGCAGCTATTTTGTCTATTGGATAGGAAAGGTATATCTGTAATACAAGGCTTGGTGATGGGGTGAGGGGATAGTTTAGGTGGCCAGGACCCCACCTGGGAATTTGTAGGTCGACCGAAGCAATAACGGGGTCGGCCTGAGACACCACAGCAGCTAGAGAGACAGATAAAATGATTGTATTGTCAAGGCAGCTAGACACACAGAGCCGGATAAAAACAAAGTGACCAAGAGTAATGCGCAGCCCTTGCCCATGGGGACTGTGGCAATGCTCAGCACAACATCCTAGGACCCTCCACCTGCAGACATTCAAGCCTGCCAGGTCTGTACAGCAAGGATGCCAATGTCGAACTGTGCTTGCAGATTGAGGCATATACCGAGACTGGGGGGTTCACATTGCCCAGCCATAGGGTGTTTTAGACTTTAGGGCCTGGTGTCAAGTCTTTGTCCAGCTATAAAATGTATTCCTGTATCACCTAAACCCTTACAGGCCTTGGGGAACGGGTCCTGCAACATGTTCACTTGCCCCTACTGCTGAGCCGCTGCATACAAAGGAGCGCCTGAGAAATAGGTGCCATAGCACTTGGAGGCATCCCCACTCCTTCTGGATAGGTCACACATGCAGGGCCAGATTAAGTGTGTTGGAGAACCCCCATACAGTAACTGTCCCCCTTTTTCATTAACTGCCGCTCACAAGCCATAGTATCTAAATAAATCTAATTATGGCTTTCCATCTTGCAGTGCGGGACTTACCATCACCTTCACTGCCAGTCTGTTGTTATCACTGAGCAATCATAGCTGCTGTTGTCCTCTCTCCTCCGGTCTTCACTGTCTGGTCCTTGCTACCGCCACTGGCTCCTCTGCTCTTCTGTGCCATCACTGCTCTTAACTCACAGCCTGTCACCGGTTCCCCTCTGTACCCCGTCCATGCCCTGCTTCCACTGCACCCCCATCTCTGCTCCCCATTGCACTACATCTATGCCCTGCTTCCACTGCACCCCCAATCTCTGCTCCCCATTGCACTACATCTATGCCCTGCTTCCACTGCACCCCCATCTCTCCTCCCCATTGCACCCCATCTATGCCCTGCTTCCTCTGCACCCCATCTATGCTACCCTATGCTGCACTGCTGGTGGGGCTCAAAAAATACTTTTAAGGGGGTTTAAAACATGCTTCGGGGGGGGGGGGGGGGGGGCAGAAGCACTCTGCAGCTAAGCTCATTAAAAAGCTCTGGGCACCGGGTCAGGAGCTCAGCTGAACACAATAACAATGCCACCTGCAGAAAGCATTTAGCGGTGGATGCGGGGTTGTGGCTTACTGTAAAAAAGCAGCATCTCAGCTGATACCGCCGGCACCTAGTGCGGCTATCGGCTGTTCCCGCTCAGTGATTCCTGCACTATGCATCACAAGGGGGGGGGGGGGGGAGCAGGGAACAGCGGGGAGCTGAACTGGGCGCCGGAGGAATCAACTGAGATGCATCAGCCAAAACCCCGCATCCACCGCTAAATGCTTCCGCAGGTGGCATCGCAATTAACCTCAGCTGAGCTTTGGTTCCCCATCCACCCACACAGGCCCGCAGCTAATTTAGCAAACTGAGCTGCACAGTGCCTCCGCGCCCTCCTCACGAACGCTGGTGCCGCAAACTGAGCAGAGCCAAGCTGCACAGCGCATCTTGCACCGCCTGGCCGACCCCACACAGCAGCTTCAAACAGCGTCCTTTTTTGTGACCCATGGGAGCTCACCCTCGGTGAAGGTGGTGGGGGCCCCGGGGCGCATGCCCCTTGGGCCCCCCTTTAATCCGGCATTGCGCACATGCACCATGAGAAACAAGATGTGTTTACTGGGTCACTGCCACTGGGGGGGGCTTTCACCTGGTCCTCCAGGCTTTCAGACTCTAGGGCCTCGCTTGCTGATCAAGGTGATTTGGGATGACCCGCTATGTAAAACGTTTGGTTTTCCTTGCTCGCGTCACCGGTGATCCCAGCGCTTGTGCACTCTCCTCCATTCAGCTTTCTATTGCATGTCTAGGAAAGCTAAATGAAAGATAGCCATGTGTCCCTCCGGCTGTGCGGACCATTGCCAGCCAGTCAGATACTCCTGCTGCTGGTGGGATGCCAATGTGCTGTGGAATTGCTGGCAGGGTAGATAAACACAGCCCATTGGAGGAGTTTCACAAATCGGGATGCCCCCATCCCAGGCAGGGAATTGGCCGAATACACTCTAGGGTTGGTTAAGCGGCACCTTTTTTCTAGCTCATCATGATTCAGGATGCCCCACAGTGTGGTTTGTTATGGCGTCCCCGCTCCCTCTGCAGACCAGCCAGCAGAGCACAGGTGCGCCTTTCCTTAAAGCGGTCCTTCACTCTGAATAAGAGTCTATCTTATATGTTTCCCACACCCTGTACATACAGATTGCTCACATTAAAAATCATCCTACCTGCATCTACTGCATGTTATGAGCCTTTAAACATCAAAGATGGCGGCTCATGGGACATCAAGCAGCCTGCAAACAGGAAGTGCCTTCTGTGCTGCTCTGCATTCTGGGACTGCTGACCTTTTCCTGACCCCAGCTCTGCTCTATCCAAGCAAAGCACAGCTGTAACCCGCCCCCTGTACTTGATCCCACTCTCCTCTCCTCAGTAAAGTGTGATGCTTCTGAATCAAAATGGCGGCGCCCGTATCCTAATGTCCTTAACAGAGTTGCAGCCCAGTGGGGGAAAGAATAATAAGTGACTAAAAACGTAAAATATATTAATTTTAGATGCTGGGGAATCGCTTTTTAAGGGTTTGGGCTTTTCAATCAATCATGCTGAAGGTTTAAGTAACATGCCAGATTGGGATGTCTGTGGGGGGTTAAAGTAATTTTCTACTTCTGGCAATGTGGTTACAGGTAAATGCCAAGCTAGATGAAGGGGGCTGATGTTGAATGCTTTTGCACATTAACTCTTTATAGCCTGCAGCAATACAGGCTCCACTGCCGTGCTCCAGCCAACACAACTTGCTAGACACGCCCCTAGGCGTGACGTCACTGTCTTCCGCAGAGTTCTGCCACGCTGTTGGCTGAAAGGAAAGGTCAGGAGGGTGACGTCGTACGTGCTGGCTTTCCACATCCGGGTTACCTGTGCGGATCGTGTGCGCAGCGTTTCCTCGCAATCGTTGTGGCCCGGGCGGCGAGTCTCGGGACTGTGGAGGAGGAGGCGGGAGGAGGAAGGGAGCCGGGTGAGTGCGCTGCCTGCGGGGTAAATGTTATCTGTGCTCGGGCGCCATAGTGCGCGCTGACCCGAGGCCTAAAGTGCGGGAGTAATGGCGGCCGGCCTGTATGAGAGCAGCCGTTGCTGTGTGAGTAGCGGGAGGGCGGCCTTATAATGTGTCCGGGTTTATTGTTGCTGGAGGAAGCACGGGGCGTCTAGTGTGGCCCCGTGGCTGCAAATAATTCACGATTGTGATTGGCTGCCGGGTGCCCCACGTCCTCCTCTAGCTGCACTGCAGGTAAGTGGGGAGTGTTTGCATTGAGTTGCCCATAGAGATCACAGTGTGGATGTGGGGGGAGGAGGGGGGGGGTGCAACCCTATTTGTTGTCATTTAGAGATGCTCAACTGTTTCATGCAACGGCAGAGGTTGCTCTATTGATCAGTGATCAGTTTATCCTAGGGTTTCTGGTCCCCAAGTGCAAGGAGACCTGGTGGGTGAATGTATCCCTTTAAAGAGGCACCACACACACAATTTTGAACTTTTGGGGTGATGTTTTTCGATGCGGTGGAATCCTGAATTGGGATGCCCCGCAATGTGTATTCTCCCCGCAGGTTGCCCCATACACTCACCCTCCTGTTGCTGCAATGGCACAGACTGGGGGGGGGGGGTGTGATTTGATCAGCGCACTCGCTTTCACTCAGCTGCCCTGATCGGTGCCAAAGTAGAGTGTACCTCCAGCTGCATCCCCCCCCCCCCCCCCACACACTTTGCCTCCCAATGAGAGCTGCTTTTCCACCCAAACTTTTGTCCTTATGATTTTCTCTTGATGTGTTGCATGGCAAACATGACTGAAACATAAGGTTTTCCCCATAGCCGAGACCTGGGTATGTCCAGGAATAAAGGATCTCTGGCACAGGAGATGAGCAAAACTTAAACTGGACCTTCTCCCTGAATAAGAATCTATTTTGTATGTTTCCCCCGCACCGTACATACAGATTGCCCACTTTAAAATGATCCTGCCTGCACCTTACTTTGTTTTCTGAGCCTTTTAACATCCAAGTTTGTGGCCCATGGAGTCTGCCTGCAGACAGGAAGTGTCTTCTGACTATGCTGCTCAGCATTCTGGGATTGCTTTCCCTTTCCAGCTATAACCTGCCTTGTACTTTTCACCCATCTCCTGAGTATGTGATGCTTTTGAGGCAAGGTGGCGGCGTCCATATCCTAGAGTCCTTACAAGACTTAAAGTGGACCATCACCCTCCTGTGATCCGCCAGGGAATCTATAAGATTCCCGGGCCGATCACCTCCCTCCCCGCGGGACATCCGAGATCGGGATGTCCCGCGGGGTGAAAACCCCCCAAATCCCCTTACCTTGTCTTCAGCGGCGTCCGGCTGCCTCCCTCGCGCCCCTCTAGACGTGCCCGCGCCGGCCGTCTGTGAATGGCCGGCGCGGGGCGCGTCAAGAGTGACGTGCGGGAGGCGGCAGCGGAGGAGCCGCTTGTCCGCGGCTGTCAAATTGCTTGTCTCTCGGCGCGGGGAGAGGTGAGTTTTTCGGGTGATCGGGGGGGTTTCACACAGCGGGGCACCCCGATCGGGGTGCCCCACCGAAGTGGACCAAGACCCAGGATAGTGAAAATCCTGGGTGTTGGTCCACTTTAAAGCCCAGCAGGGGGAAAGAATAATAGGTAAGCTACTAAAAACTTAAAATATATTAATTGGAGATGCTGGGCAATAGTTTTTTTTTTAAGATGCTGGGGAATAGTTTTTTTTTAAGGGTTTGGGCTTTTCAGATAAATGAAATGAAACCTGGGGTACTCTGTATCCCCACGAATCAAAAGGACGGGAGCACAACCAATCAAGAAGTCTACAAAATATTTATTCAAGAAAAATTTCTTTGTACAAAAAACATTTAAAACGAACACATCAGACACATTAAAAAACAAAACCCCATGCTGGCCCTGATCACCTTCTTTCCTCAAAGTAACCCACACAATATAAGGCTGTAGCCAATATCAAAACACATTATAATTCTATCCTCATTGTCAGTGCACAAAAATAAGCCTAAAATAGTGTCCCAAAAAAAATCACAAACAATATCCCAAAAATCAGTGATCAAACCATATTCAATAAATCAAAAAAATCTATACATGAATTTTCTTTGTGCCGGCACAGAAAACAAAAAAAGGAAGGGGAACACAGTGCCCCTAACCTCACGTGTTCCTAAGTAAAAGGGTATGTGAATAATGCAAAACCCCTATATAGTTGATACAAAATATTTAGTCCATAAAAGTAAAAAAATATATAATGATAATGTTTAATTATTTAGATGTTATATATTATCTAAAGTGCATAGTGCTGAAAAATAACAACAAATAGTAGCAGGTGACTCATGGACATGAAACATAAACAGACCCGAGGTGGACCAAACTATATTGGGCCCGGAAGACCGTGAAGCACTATTAGGATTACAATCATTGTTGAATGAACAGGATCCGACTGCACCACTGGACCCCGGCTTGACATGCAATAACAGTGGATTAAAACGACCTTCTACCTTCTGCCCGTTAATGGGCTCTTCACCTCCTGTACAGGGTCCGGAAGAAGAGAGCCGTAACTTTCTGGATACTTTAAATCAGAACAACATGAATATCAAACTAACCTATGACATTTCCCAAAAGGAGGTAACCTTTTTGGGCTTGGTAATTTTTCTTGAAGAAGATGGTACGATTGGTACGAAATTGTTCAGAAAGAGTACTGCAGTAAACGGCTTCCTCGAATACAGGAGCGCACATGTACGGCATTTAAAGGATGGAATCCCAACAGGCCAATTCCTTAGAGCACGATGAAATTGCTCCAGAACTTCGGATTTTGAGAAACAAGCTGTTGATCTCGCGCACAGGTTTCAAGCCCGGGGCTACCCACACAAAGTGGTGGAGCAAGCATACCGAAGGGCAAAGGACACACAGATGCCAAACCATGCAGCCAAGATTGATGACAAAGAACAAGGACACAGTCTGATATATCAATTGAGTTGTGGATGTCCGAAGGCATATGTAGGAGAGACGAATAATGCGTTACGCACTCGGGTTCAAGCCAACGTCTCAAACATCCGATTTGGCTCGACGTGACACCTTGGCAGGAATAATTGTCACGAGGTGGAGGTTGCTGAAGTTTTGTCCCAAGTTCCATCAATGGAACAATGATGGGTGAAGTACCACAATATGAAAGTTCGGAACAAGTGGCCACAAAGAAGAAGAGGCGTGCTTCTGGTTATTGCCGCTTTAGATTAACATTCCTATATGACTATTGGCGCATCTGTATAGGATCAGTTTCCAATTCTGTGTCGGATTCACATAAGATGTCGATTATCTGATAATTTCCCCTTTATGGGGACTTGTATCTGGGGTCCACTTTAAACATAGGCATAATTGTCTAATCTACATCTGGGGGCACTTTATACTTTTTTATACCTTTTTGTGTCTTCCCCATTTCTTACGTTTTACATTCAATGGTGGGCATAATAGGTTGATTGCATATTGGGCTCAAAAGAGTATTTGGTAAGGAGAGTAATTATGATGAGTCTGTTAGACATGATTTGCTTTTTAAGTTGCCAGTGCTAAGTCCTCTTTAGAATTTTACACATAGGTTAGCATACCTGTACATAACATATTAATTGTTGTGTAGTGTACATAATCTTGTATACATTGTGGGCTCCATGTACTCTCCCCCATGGCCGGAGGACCCTTTTATTGGGATCATCACGGCCGCGTCCTGGGGCCATGATGCACGCCGTGCCCCCTGGCCTGCCTGCGGCTCATACTGGGGATGTGTGATGGCGCCTCTGCTCCGAATAAGGTGTTGGCGGTGGCTTTGCCTGTCCCCGCTGCGGGCTGCTGGTGGATCATTGGGGGTGGGCGTGTCGGCGGGCAGCGGCCGGGCTGTTGCTGCGGATGGCTGCGTCCTTGGAGATGGGCCCGTCATCCGCTGCGTCATGTCCGCCGGCCGTGGTGCGTGGGCACACGTGGTGTGGCAGGTGTGCGCCATCCTTCATGGCCGCAGGATTGTGGGGTGAGTATAAAGGCAGCGTTTGGATACTTGTATGATTCCACCCAAGCAAGAAGCAGGCTCTGTACTGCGAAGCGCAGGTGTTTCTCCAGCTGCCCCTGGCTTTCCTCCCCTGGCTGTTATTGCTTCTTCACTTGCCAGCTGAGTATCTCCTCATTGTAGCTGTATCTTTGTTTACTGTTTTTCATGTCCATGAGTCACCTGCTACTATTTGTTGTTATTTTTCAGCACTATGCACTTTAGATAATATTTAATTATTTAGATGTTATATATTATCATTATATATTTTTTTACTTTTATGGACTAAATATTTTGTATCAACTGTATAGGGTTTGTTTTGCATTATTCACATACTCTTTTACTTAGGAACACGTGAGGTTAGGGGCACTGTGTGTTCCCCTTCCTTTTTTTGTTTTCTGTGCCGGCACAAAGAAAATTCATGCATAGATTTTTTTGATTTATTGAATATGGTTTGATCACTGATTTTTGGGATATTGTTTGTGATTTTTTTTGGGACACTATTTTAGGCTTATTTTTGTGCACTGACAATGAGGATAGAATTATAATGTGTTTTGATATTGGCTACAGCCTTATATTGTGTGGGTTACTTTGAGGAAAGAAGGTGATCAGGGCCAGCATGGGGGGGGTCAATGTGTCTTTAATGTGTCTGATGTGTTGGTTTTAAATGTTTTTTGTACACAAATAATTTTTTCTTGAATAAATATTTTGTAGACTTCTTGATTGGTTGTGCTCCCGTCCTTTTGATTTGTGGGGATACAGAGTACCCCAGGTTTCATTTCATTTATCTGGCTGAGTATATTGGTGAGCACGCCATTACTGATGAATATTAGTGGTGCACCACACATATAGATTAACGGTTTGGGCTTTTCATTTAATGATGCTGAAGGTCCGGGTTAAAACATCTATACAATTAGATAATAGTGATGCTAACAAAGGAAGGAACTGGGGCATACAGAGAGAGAGAGACTTGGACTTGCAAGTGTTGAGCGTATCCTGTGATAGAACAAATTTGTATCTACTGTAATGTGATGGTCGGCCTTTCATTGAACTTCTCTATTTTTTCAGCTTGAAACATCATGGCTGGTGTGTTTCCATACAGACCTGGGGTCCCCCCAATGCCTGGCCCCCCAGGTATCCCAGACTACATGTCTGAAGAAAAGTTACAGGAGAAAGGTGAGTTTTTGAAGACTGAATGTTTTAATGGTGGGGGCTATACAGTTATATTGTTGAGCCTAATCATATGGGATGAACATTGTAGATCAATCTCAGTATGCACTGCTAGTCCTGTGATTTGCTGTGTCATATTCCTATTCAATGTCCAGACAGACTTTCTGTTGGTAGGTGCTGTATAACTGCACGTATGACATCTATTGTTATTTGCAGGAGCATTATGATTTGTTGGGAATATAAAGGTGGCAGATTTAAAGTGGACCATCACCCTCCGGTGATCGGCCCGGGAATCTATAAGATTCCCGGGCCGATCACCTCCCCGCGGGACATCCGAGATCTGGATGTCCCGCGGGGTGAAACCCCCCCCAAACACCCCAAATCCCCTTACCTTGGCCGCCGCCGCCTCCCTTGCGCCCCTCTAGACGTGCGCCCTCGCCGGCCGTCTGTGAATGGGAGGCGGCGGAGGAGCCGCTTGTCCGCGGCTGTCAAATCTCTTGTCCGTCGGTGCGGGGAGAGGTGAGTTTTTCAGGTGATCCGGGGGGGTTTCACACAGCGGGGCACCCCGATCGAAGTGGTCCACCGAAGTGGACCAAGACCCAGGATAGTCAAAATCCTGGGTGTTGGTCCACTTTAAAGTGGACTGAAGCCAATTGCAATCTATAAGATTTCTGGAACGCTGTGCAACACCCATCCCTATAGCAGGGCATGGAGCCGCTGGCCTTAGACGACGTGACGGCCGCGTCTCCGAGCGTGCTGATTGGACGGGTGGCCGTGCATGCGCCGTTGGACCGGGAACAGGTGAGTTGTGCTGTAATCTGGGTGGTTTCACACAGCGGAGCACCCCCGATCAAGGTGCCCTGGGTTTTGGTCCACTTTAAATATCTATGTGAACGGTTTGTACTGGCTTCTTTAACTTCTAAGGAAAGTCTGGGGCATGAGGCTTCCCGGATTACTTTCACTGCATCCTACAGCAGCAACCTAGCCCCTCACACTTTCAGTGACCCCTGAAACAAAGATGCTCATCTTTTTCTAACCTCTCCATTCAATAAGGGGCAGAGAAATAGTGGTGCATCGCTTACTTTTTAATAGAACAAAATGCAGCTGTTTACTGTTACCATTGTACAGATTTCCATGCTCAATTTTGGCATAACTGTAACTGTACAGGCATCTCTGATCCAGATGCCCCTGGGGCAAATGTTTGACTAAATGGTCACTTCAAAATGTAACCTTTTAGAAGGTATTTTCTAGTCTGTATTGATTGCATTGTTTATTTTTTACTCCACAACAGCTCGGAAATGGCAGCAGCTGCAAGCCAAACGTTATGCGGAAAAACGGAAATTTGGTTTTGTTGATGCGCAGAAAGAGGACATGCCTCCGGAGCATGTGCGTAAAATTATCCGTGACCATGGTGACATGACTAACAGAAAGTTTCGTCATGACAAGAGAGTCTACTTAGGGTGAGTATATGCAAATATGGGATTGTTTTGTTTTTTTTTTATATATATATTTTTGCATTTAGTGTAATTTTTGCCACAAAAAGGCAAATAATCCTCTTTTGTTTATTCCAGAGCTCTGAAGTACATGCCTCACGCAGTGCTAAAGTTACTGGAGAACATGCCCATGCCATGGGAGCAGATCAGAGACGTACCAGTGCTGTATCATATTACTGGAGCCATTTCATTTGTCAATGAAATTCCTTGGGTTATTGAGCCGGTGTATATTTCTCAGTGGGGGTAAATAGTTTACTTTTATTTCCTTTTGTTTGTTGCTGCCTATATTGATATTTTCTACCAGTTTGCTGTCCTGATAGAGCATTTGCCTTTGATGTTTAAATGGGTGGTGAATTGAGAGTCCAAAATATTTGGGAAGTGATTCCGGAAAATGGCCAACCTCTGTATATGGTGGTAACTGTGGCATAGCCCTGTATTGGTCTCCCCTTAGATGGCAGACCACAATGTACATTATGTTTGGGTGTGAGAGAAAGGTGGGAGCTTTTGGAAAGATTAGATTTAAAGGTTAATGTTTTTTTTCTTTTTAACAAATGACTTCAGCATGAAAAGTTTTTAAAATTAATATTAAATAAATCATGCTGCAAGTTTTGCAATTTCTGACATATAAGAAATTTGGCTAGTCGCCCGCCTTACCTCTATAGCTGTGCTTTCTGTACTTGTCCACAAAACACTGGGCATATATACAGCTATAAAAACCAACTTATGGTACACAGAGCAAATCATGTTTTTTTGTAGGTTAGTGTTAAACTAAAAAAGAGCATATAGTTGCTTCAGAATGTCCGAAGTATATATGAATAATTCAGTCCTGTTTAGTGGGTGGTGAATTAACCCTAATTCATCTGTGCCAATGCTGAATATAAACGCAATTTCTCCACCAAGTGCCCACCACCTAGGTTGTTTACGTTTACCTAGGTGGTGGGCACTTGGTGGAGAAATTGCGTTTATATTCAGCATTGGCACAGATGAATTAGGGTTAATTCGCCACCCACTAAACAGGAGGACTGAATTATTCATATATACTTTGAACATTCTGAAGCAACTATATGCTCTTTTTTAGTTTAACACTAACCTACAAAAAAACATTATTTGCTCTGTGTACCATAAGTTTGTTTTTATTGTTTTGAACTTGTTGGAATAGTGAAGTTCTATACACGTTGAGCATACAGTAAATCATTTGTTTGAAATCAAGACTTATATTAACTATTAGAATAATTTAATAGCGCGGGTTTAACCTAACTTTTTTTTAATATATACAGCTATATTAGTTAGATTTGTTGATCTCCAGCTCCTCTGTTCCTATAGTCCATATACTGTGATGCATTGGTATACTGCAGTGCAGATTTATAATGCTGACTTGATAGTCTAGATAAGGGGTTCCCAACCAGTGTTACATGTACAACTGGTGGCACTTGTGCTTCTATCGGGTGCTACGTGACAAGGCTGCAGACTGATCTGTACCCCAACCTCTTCTGTTGCCGTCTGATTCGCTCCATAATACAAAATTCCTCCAAGAGTTGACTTGTGCATTTTATGCACTTTCAGTTGTTTTGTGCATTTTTAGGGACATTCCAGGAATAGGAGTAAATTGGCCTGTTTACAGCTTGCCCCATGCTGGATGTCAGTGATTGCACTTGATTCCTTCTGCTAACTCCGGGTCCCCAGTTAGAATTCACATTCCCCCAAAGAGATACATGCAGAGCTAATGATTCATCCTAGCATGAGAGGTCCAGCACAAGGAAGAGAGATCACCTGGGCTGAATGAAATATGCAGCTCCGCACAGCTGGCATGGGGAGAGCAGAAAGCATGCTGAATGGACCCTTAATGTGGTTTTAGGTGACTGGCCATCTATAAGGGCCTCCTGGTGGGTGCTTGAAATAACTACACTGATGAGAAAAGTTTGTGAACCCCTGGGCTCTAGGAAAAGCAAAGCAGGGCTGTGCGCGTGCTCCTGTGGTTTGTGGCGGTTCCCACTCCCCATTGAAATCAATGAGAACCCTTTGCTGAAGGATGAAAATGCTGCAAAGGGTTCTGATTGGATGAGAGCCCGCACATGCGCCACTGGACCGAGGAGAGGTAAGTTTTACTGGACGAACTGGGGGGTTTCACACAGCAGGGCATGCCAATTTGAGATGCCCTGGGGGCACAAAACAAAACCTGGTTTTTGTTTCACTTCAAAGATTTCTGGCCATGTTAAACCAGATAGGCAGTTTTTACTTTGACAAGATCTTTACTTTTTATAGTATGAAGTCCTAAAAGAAAGCAGATGTTTTTCATTGTTTTTGGTTGAATGTAGAGTTGATTTGGCTCTTCAGTATCTAATTTCTGTAACCTTTTCACATGAATCTTTCATACAGGTCAATGTGGATCATGATGAGAAGAGAAAAGAGAGACAGACGACATTTCAAGAGGATGAGATTTCCTCCATTTGATGATGAAGAACCTCCCCTTGATTATGCTGATAACATTCTTGATGTGGAGCCCCTGGAGGCCATCCAGCTGGAGTTGGACAATGAAGAAGATGCTCCAGTCATGGACTGGTTCTATGACCACCAGCCACTTAGGGACAGCAGAAAGTAAATGCTCACAGCTACATTTTGTGGCAGCAATATTACAATATAGATATGCAATACCACCAATAATGGAAGAGATGTTATTTAACGTTCTTTTACCTGCAGGTATGTGAATGGGACAACATATCAGCGTTGGCAATTCACACTTCCTATGATGTCTACACTGTACCGTTTGGCTAACCAGCTGCTGACCGATCTGGTGGATGACAACTACTTTTATCTTTTTGACCTGAAAGCGTTTTTCACATCCAAGGCTTTAAACATGGCCATTCCTGGAGGACCAAAGTTTGAGCCACTGGTTCGGGACATAAACCTACAGTAAGTTTAGACCTTTACTAGAACATTTATATTGTAACTAGCAGTTTAGAAGCTTTCACTGATGACTGACCTTTACCACAGGGATGAGGACTGGAATGAGTTCAATGATATTAACAAAATTATCATTCGCCAACCGATTCGCACGGAGTACAAGATTGCATTTCCATACCTGTACAATAATCTTCCTCATCACGTGCATCTGACGTGGTAAGTCGTAGACTCTTCACTGTAGTACACTGGTGGAGTTGGAGCCCTGACTTTAGGATTTGGCCTATTGCTAGAGAAACAAGCCCTTATGAGCATAACTTTTGTTTCTTTTTACAGGTACCATACTCCAAATGTGGTTTTTATTAAAACAGAGGATCCTGATCTGCCAGCTTTCTATTTTGATCCTCTTATCAACCCAATATCACATAGGCATTCTGTAAAGGTGAGTGTTGTTCTCCATGGGATAGAGAATGGCTGCACAATCGAAAGATGAAAATAAATAACTCTCTTCCAAAACTATCATACAGTAGACACAAGACGATAATAAATCACCAGAACCTGGCTCCCTGCTGTTCTTAAATTTTCTTGTCCACTGTTTGTTGCCTTTGGGAGAGTCTATTTTCAGTCAAAACATAAAATAAAGCTAAACTAAAAAAGCTGATCGCTAACCCTTCAGTCTCCCCTCTCCCACAAAGATTAATATCTGTAGCAAAAAAAGAAGGAAATTGAACACGCCTCCGGCAACATCAGTTCGGACTCTCTATTTCCAAGGGAATATATCAGGGTTCAAGATTTTTGGTTAAAAGAGAGAGCTGCCCCAAATCTTTCCCAAAGCAAAACTAGAAAAAGATATGAACACCCTACTAAAAGTTACAAAGGCCAATAACATTCTCCGTGAAAACAGACAACCAGTTATTATCCCTCCCCTATCCAGTGTACAAGCTTTATTTTTCTCAATAGACACCTCCCCAAAGCAACTAAGGCATTACTACAGAGCACTCGGGGGTTACAACAAGCCCGACTCATATAAGATAAAGTGGGAAGCAGATATTGAGACTCCACTTCTTGAAATAGACTGGGGGAATATCTACAAAGAAAATGCCCTCATACAGTCCACACATATAAGAATCTTTAGCTTTAAATATATCTCCCGGTACTACCTAACCACTGATTACAACAAGAACATCCCCCAGTACCCTTGCTGGTGGTGCGGTCTTACCCCTCCTACAGTAATTCACATATGGTGGGAATGTGTGCATATCAAAAATCTTTGGCAACATATATTAACCCTGGTAGAGGAAGAGGTGGGAATAAATATTCCTTTGTGTAAGCCACAAATTCTCTTAAATTGCCCAATCGCAGACTACCCTATAGATACACGATCAAACATTGGCGCAAAACAAACCCCCCCCTCCCCCAAAAAATTGGAAAGAAGAGATGTTAAAAACCATAGAAATTGAATCAGTCGGGAGTCAGGGAGCCACCAGGTCTCTACTTCAAGAATTTGGGGAGAGGATCAAACAAAAAAGAGAGACAACTGTCAAGGACGTTTGGACAAATAGATAAGCAGGTTAAGGGGGTACTGGTGCCTATACACGTGTTAAACCACGCGTATATAGGTTTATATACTACAAATGTTAATATACTCTACAATTATTTATTCTTACCCGTGGCGACAGGTTGGGGAGGAGGGGGGCTCTTGGGGAGGTTTTCCGGGGGGGAGGGGCACTTCAGGGGAAGGAGGGGGGTGGGGACACATAGGGAATGTCAAAAGAACGGCTCCACACTCAGTAAACTGGGTAAAACATACTCTACTGAAAAAAGCACGTAAGCAGATCAAACCTGGCAATGATGTTAAAGTGATCTCCCAATATAGATGAACGACTCTGAAAAAGGCTCTGAAGATCTAAACTGAGCAAAAAAAATAAAAATAAAATAAAGCTAAACTTTCCTTTTCTCCCACGTAGACCGTCCCTCCTAGTCCAGGGTATTTTTTTTATATTGTATCCTTTCTGCAGTGGCTTTGCTGTCCTCCATTACAAAGTAAATGGTGTATAACATTAGAAATCTAAAATAATCTATTGCTTTTATTAGAGTCAAGAGCCTTTGCCAGATGATGATGAAGAGTTTGAATTGCCAGAGCATGTCGAGCCATTCCTTAAGGAGACGCCTTTATATTCGGACAACACAGCCAACGGTATAGCTCTGCTTTGGGCTCCTCGTCCATTCAACTTGAGATCTGGTAGAACACGAAGGGCTGTTGACATACCTTTGGTGAAGAACTGGTAAGTGCTGAAAAAACTTACAAATTTAAAGCAAAAAAACCCTCTTGAGTGGGTCCCCTAACATTGCTTTTTTCATTAAGGTACCGGGAGCATTGTCCAGCTGGTCAGCCTGTTAAAGTTCGTGTCTCTTACCAGAAGCTGCTGAAATACTATGTTCTCAATGCTCTGAAACACAGACCACCTAAAGCCCAAAAGAAGAGGTCCGTAAGCTGCTATATTGTTGACTTTTTTTTTTTCCTTTTCTGCTTGATGTCTAAACAGTTTTGTATTTTACTCCAGATATCTCTTCCGTTCCTTCAAAGCTACAAAGTTCTTTCAGTCCACAAAGTTGGACTGGGTGGAAGTAGGCCTTCAGGTGTGTCGCCAGGGCTACAACATGTTAAACTTGCTGATTCACAGAAAGAACTTGAACTACCTCCACTTGGACTACAACTTCAATCTAAAGCCTGTGAAGACACTGACCACCAAGGTATGAATACAAATTGCAAATAATTACGTGAATGGGCATACTAGTGCAAGTTCCTGCTTTCCTATAATGCTTGTGGTGGAACCTGCTCTGTGTTTCTAGATATTCTCAACTTTTCGAAAAGCTATAGCTATTACGTATATCGCCTCTCAAATTTTCGGTTTGCCCATTCAGCTCTGTCATGGAAAATAAACACCCTTCACCTCTATGATCCAGATAGAAGTATGTTGTGTAGATGCTGCTTTTAATACTCCTCTTGTTTTTGCCATATAGGAACGTAAGAAGTCTCGATTTGGCAATGCTTTCCATCTTTGCCGAGAGGTTCTTCGTTTGACCAAACTGGTGGTGGACAGCCATGTGCAGTATAGGCTGGGCAATGTAGATGCCTTCCAAGTAAGTTCTCCTTTAGTAATGGATCCATTTTAGTGCTATTTCACTTGGAACAAAGGTGTATGCATCTATATAGTGGTGGTCACTGCTGTGTTTTCCTTCTCAGTTGGCTGACGGACTTCAGTACATCTTTGCTCATGTAGGACAGCTTACTGGCATGTACCGGTACAAGTACAAACTCATGAGGCAGATAAGAATGTGCAAAGACTTGAAACATTTGATCTACTACAGGTTCAACACGGTAAGTACTATGCTGGAATGGAGTTTGGCTTGTGTGTTTAAGGGAAAGTAAATTAACTTAAAGTGATTGGCAAGTCAAAAGTAAAAAAATATCAGTATCTTATATATATATAATCCCTACAGCACTCTCCTTCCTGCCATGTCGATCTACTTAGTGGGGGAATTGCTTCCTCATTCAGCTTTCAGTCTTCACCCTGCTGACCTGGTCCCTCAATCAACCTTCAGTAGATCTAGAAGGGAAACACCTCCCACTCCCTACCGAGACATCCTGATTGGCTGCCTCTCTGCAGCTATGAAACTCCTCTCTGGTCACACTATGTGCTGGCAGACTGGAGATGCTCTTAGCCTGGAGCATCTCTCACCCCTTTTTCTGGCCACAGTATGTGCTGGCAGTAATAACTAGAGGCGCAACTCCATTTTGTTTACTATGATATATGGATCAGTGTGCTTGCATCACATTGCTGTTGCCACACCCACTGTTTTTTTTTTTTTTTTTTTTCTTTGCATTTCCAATGCTCGGGCTTGCCTTTAGTATAACTTTAATTTTCTTTATTAGGGTCCAGTAGGCAAAGGACCAGGCTGTGGGTTTTGGGCACCCGGTTGGAGAGTTTGGCTGTTCTTCATGCGTGGAATCACACCCTTGCTGGAAAGGTGGCTTGGAAATCTGCTGGCCAGACAGTTTGAAGGTAACCATCTAGATTTAATTGCAGCTTCCATCCTGTGCTGATCAGGTTTAGTTGCTCACACGGTTATGTGAACTCTCTCAGGTCGTCATTCCAAGGGGGTTGCAAAAACTGTGACAAAGCAGAGAGTGGAGTCTCACTTTGATCTGGAGCTGAGAGCAGCCGTCATGCATGACATTTTGGACATGATGCCAGAAGGCATCAAGCAGAACAAGGCAAGGACCATCCTGCAGCACTTGAGTGAAGCCTGGAGATGCTGGAAAGCAAACATTCCATGGAAAGTAAGTTGTCTAGTAAAAAGTGCCTTTCATTGTCTTCCTATCTGGTGATTCAGTAACGGTGACATTTCCAGGCTTTGTTCTCATGAATTGATTTTTTTACTACCACACAAGTGTTTTTTTTTTCAACTCTTTGTGAATCGAGGCCATAGGATCAATTATCAGATATCAAAACTTTTTTCTGCAAAGTGTTTTATTTTACATCTCTATTCATGGCACGTTTTATCTGTTCAATTTGTAACCTGTCTTATAATATACAAGAAATGAATGACTTTCCTTTTTTTAGGTTCCAGGTCTCCCTACACCCATTGAGAACATGATTCTCCGCTATGTGAAAGCCAAGGCTGATTGGTGGACAAACACTGCTCACTACAACAGAGAGCGTATTCGCCGCGGAGCAACCGTAGACAAAACTGTTTGTAAAAAGAATTTGGGCCGGCTGACCCGTCTGTATCTCAAAGCTGAGCAAGAGAGACAGCACAACTATCTAAAGGTGTGGATTTTTATCCTACCCCTAGAGTTACCACAGAGATTTTTAAAATGTTGGTTTGCATGTAATGGCGTGTTTCTGGTTTGCAGGATGGTCCCTACATCACTGCTGAAGAGGCTGTTGCCGTGTATACCACTACTGTCCACTGGCTCGAGAGCAGGAGGTTCTCGCCCATCCCATTCCCTCCTCTCTCCTACAAGCACGATACAAAGCTGCTTATCCTGGCTCTTGAGAGACTGAAGGAAGCATACAGGTAAATATTTCGATATATATCCAATTCTCTACACTGCTTCTAGGGACACCCAGAAATGTACCTGTGGCTGGAGCTGTCCTTGTTAATCTAAGCAGGCAAGTGACCTTTTCAGGATTATTTTTTGTTTTTCTAGGACCAATTCTCATAGCATGAAATAAATGACATCATACTTGGTCAGAGTGTATGTAAATTCATCTAGTGTGTTTCTTCAGGTATTGAGGTATTGATTTAATGCTTGTGTATTACAACTCCTCTCAATTTTTAGTGTGAAGTCCCGTCTGAATCAGTCCCAGAGGGAAGAGCTTGGCTTGATCGAACAAGCGTATGACAATCCCCACGAAGCTTTGTCCAGGATCAAGCGTCACTTGCTCACACAGAGAGCTTTTAAGGAGGTTGGAATTGAGTTCATGGATCTTTACAGTCATTTGGTCCCAGTCTATGATGTTGAGCCTCTTGAGAAGATTACTGATGCTTACCTGGATCAATATCTGTGGTATGAAGCAGACAAGCGGCGTCTTTTCCCCCCTTGGATCAAGCCAGCAGACACAGAACCGCCTCCTTTGCTTGTGTACAAGTGGTGCCAAGGTAGGGTGTAAATCTTAGTTTCTCTTTTACAAAACTATAAAACAAATATATGAATAAAGGGCAGTGGGAGCAGCTCAATCACTATTATTTATACAAAATTATTATTCAGGGCCTGGGAACTAATTTACCGCCCAGTTTAACCCTCTCATCAACTAAATATCAAGCAACAAACATGTCTAGCTATGTGGAAAGACAGAGATTTGATTGCATATATCTGCAGATACATGTGGAAGCCACACTGCCCCGGCAAGGCACTCTGTGTTTAGTGTGGTCCCTACTAAATATTATTTTTTTATTTGGTGATGGGCAATAGCAGGGCCCTTGGTTGGGGGCTAGCAGCTACTTTCTAAGTAATTTATTAATTGATTGTGTTTTATAAAACTTTTATGTATGGTTTTATGCGTTGCCACATAATGTCAGTTATTTCATCCACCAAGGACCCTGATGTTCAGCCTAGTTTTTTAACCCTCTGAATTAACTCTCTCCTCCACAGTAGGTTCCATTAAGTACCAATTTTCTGATTATAATAGGAACCACTTGGGTTATATGCGAACGTTTGGATACCTAAAACTGAAGTCAAAACACAACATCCATTTTAAGTGTATGAACCACACAAACCTTTTTTGTTGTTGTGCAAACCACGATTGAGCGAGGTATAGAATGGCAGCAGTTTAGGTTGAGGGTCAGTCTGCAGAATGGCCAAGGGACCACTCTAGGATCTCTAGTATCATCAGTGGTACAAGTACCACCAGTTGGGAACCCCTGCTTTACAGAATAAATGCTGCTGCTTAGCAGGAAAGCGCAAAACTAGATGCTTGAGGGGGTAAAGTTAGATAAAGCATAATGGGCATCGTTAAATGATAAAGGCTTTGTATAAATCTATTATTGGTAGACGCCTCCTTTTTATACGATAATGTATATTGCAGGCATCAACAACCTCCAGGATGTGTGGGATACCACTGAAGGGGAATGCAATGTAATGCTGGAGTCTCGATTTGAGAAAATGTATGAAAAGATTGATTTGACTCTGTTGAATCGTCTTCTACGTCTTATTGTCGATCACAACATTGCTGATTATATGACGGCCAAAAACAACGTGGTCATCAATTACAAGGTAAGTTTCCTGCTTGGGACATAAACGTGTCATCCAGGTAACTTTGTGCAAATTCACTTCTTATCGTTTCTTAACTTTCTTTCTAGGACATGAACCACACCAACTCGTATGGTATCATTCGTGGGCTTCAGTTTGCTTCGTTCATTGTTCAGTACTATGGCCTGGTGATGGACCTGTTGGTGCTGGGCTTGCACAGAGCCAGTGAGATGGCTGGTCCACCTCAAATGCCAAATGATTTCTTGAGCTTTCAGGATGTGGCCACAGAAAGCGCTCATCCCATTCGCCTGTATTGCAGATACATTGATCGCATCCACATATTTTTCAGGTGTGTTGAATTCCTGCTAAAAAGTGAGTTTTGTGTTGATTTTGTTTCATTTGATAACTGTAGATTTTCTTTCTTGTAGATTTTCAGCAGATGAAGCTCGAGATCTCATACAAAGATACCTCACAGAACATCCTGATCCCAATAATGAGAACATAGTTGGGTACAACAATAAAAAGTGCTGGCCCAGAGATGCCAGAATGAGGCTCATGAAGCATGATGTCAATCTGTAAGTGATCGGCCATTTTTGTATCTTTCTGGGACGTTCATAAAGGATTTACAGAGGGGGATTTACTTTTGTGTAAACTGGGTTAAATTGTAACATGCTTTAATTGTAGAGCTACTATTGTCATCACAATCAATGTATAGGTCTAATGCTGAAGTCATGTTTTCTGTAATCCTCAAAGTGCTCTTTAGAAGTCCCTGGCAGTTTCATAACATTACAGCAACACTCTTACATAGTGCCATACATGCGCCCCCCAAGACCCGGATATCTGCCCTCATGCGGTTGGGAGTGCCTAGGGGGTGAGCTACGCCGCAGGTGTCCATGTCATCCACATCACATTGGGCCCGATTCTACCTGCCCCCAATTCCGCGGCCCGCCAAGGATGGTAGGGGTCCCCTGCTCGCCGCCCGGCGAGTCCTATTAATTCCATCCAGATGGTGTCAGGCCGGACCCACAAGAGAGAAGCCAAGAAACAAGAAGAGAAAGGGGAGGGAAGGGAAACTGTTTTTTTTTTTTTTTTAATACTATTTGGACATCGCCGTGTACAGTTAAAACGGACCTACGTCCAAGCGGCATGGGTGTTGGTCTCCATCACTATGACATAGGCTGGCAGGGAGTATCCAGAATGCACTCACCACTCAGTACGTGCATAAATTTTACCTTGACGTCCACCAACGAGAATCCAGCGCAGCGATTGGTTGCCGGGCCCCCATGTGGGCACCATTTTTCCTCCCACCGGCCGATCGCTGCCCTGGATTCTCAACGGTGGACCATGGTAAAGGAAAGATTTACGGGCTTTCTGGGAGGTTAAGTCGGAGAAAGTGGTTTCTAATGTTTTTTTACAATGAATTTAACACCTTTTCTCTCTTCCCAGTGGCCGCGCTGTGTTTTGGGACATCAAAAATCGCCTCCCCCGTTCTGTAACAACTGTGCAGTGGGAAAACAGCTTTGTGTCTGTGTACAGTAAAGACAACCCCAACCTGCTTTTCAACATGTGCGGCTTTGAGTGCCGAATTTTGCCTAAATGCCGTACAAGCTATGAGGAGTTTACTCATAAAGATGGCGTCTGGAATCTGCAAAATGAGGTTTGAAATGCAATCATTTGGTGAAACATGCTGATCTTGTATTTGGGGATGTGTAAAATATACTAATAAAAAAAGTGGATGATCTAAATCCTAGCCCTTAACTACAATGCATTACCAGTCATGCTGGGCTTTTAAAGTGGACCTAAACTCAGGATTTTAACACTGTTTTGGTCCTTGCTCCTGGAACACCCCAATTTATGAATGCCCTCCCCAGGTCACCCACTCCAACTCGCCTCTTTCCAGTCCTATGGCGCATGCACAGCCTTGTGTCTAATCGGCGTGCTCGACTGTGCTGATGCGGGTTCTTCTAAGGAGCAGAGTCTAGCCAAGCAAGCCGACGGCTATATCCACAGCTACCCCATAACGGGGGGCATCCCTAATTCTGGATGCCCTGGGAGGCGAAGGAATTTAGTGGCCCTGGAGTCTTCTAGATCCAAAGGCCAATGGCTGTGGGCTTTGGTCCACTTTAAATTCTGACTGCAGTGGGGGTCATACTAATTATTTGGTGAAGCAAGTTCAACTCTGGGTGCACACTTGGGTGTTAATTGCAACCTGTATCCTGATCAACTTTTTAACAAAAAATTGCAACAATTCCCCGCTCCCCCCCCCCCCCCCCCAACAAAAAAAATCCCTTTCGGGGAAGGTACATTTATTTTTATTTTTTTTTTCAGTGAGTATATTCTTTTAGTTTGGAAACACCCCAAGGGGTGTGCAGAAAAAATGAAATCTATCGTACCCCATAGGCTGCTGTTTGTAAACCAATAAGAAAAGAAACTTTACCTTATTGTAAACTGGATATGCCTGATATGGAAAAATGCCCCATGTCATTAGCATGTCAACAAAAATTGTATTACACTTCCAACTTTTCACCCAGAGTTCACTACATGATTAGCATGACCCCCAATGTCACTAGATACATAAAGTGGAGACTTGATATTATCCTAGGCAATTGGTTAGTGCTTGGTGACTAGTTCTCTATAACCACCTGGGGCATAACTTGAGGGGGGGGGGGGGCGAGTGCACCGGGGCCCAGAGGGTCATATTGGTTCTCCACCTTATTTATCATTTGTGCTCACTTGGCATCATTTAAAGAAATGAAACCCCATTTGTTCAGTCTTTTGTTGTCTAGCTGCAGAGAACTGTATGAGCCATGATGGGGCCCTGGTGTGAACACTAAATAAGGCCCCATCATGGCTCAATCACATTCAGTTATGGCACTGATTACCACCATGACTAAGTCTACAGGCCCTACATATGTCAATACTAAAAGATTAATTTCTTCAATAAAAGAATTTAATTATATTGGCCTATATATTTCTAGGTTACAAAAGAACGTACAGCTCAGTGTTTCCTGCGAGTGGATGATGAGTCCATGCAGAGGTTCCACAACAGAGTTCGGCAGATTCTGATGGCTTCAGGATCCACAACATTCACTAAGGTGCGTTCAGTTCTACTGGCAGTAACTTGTTGTTACTCACTAAATGCAAATGAATTAACTTGTCTCTCCAGATTGTGAACAAGTGGAATACTGCATTGATTGGTCTGATGACCTATTTCCGTGAAGCTGTGGTTAACACTCAGGAATTGCTTGATCTGTTGGTGAAATGTGAGAACAAAATCCAAACCAGAATCAAGATCGGACTGAACTCCAAAATGCCAAGTCGATTCCCGCCTGTGGTCTTCTACACACCCAAGGAACTTGGTGGCTTGGGGATGTTGTCCATGGGTCATGTGCTTATCCCACAATCTGACCTTAGGTAATTGTAATCAAAACTGGGTCTTTTTAATTTTGCATATATGAGAATAGTATGTCAAAGATCTTACTGATTGCTCTTAAAATGCAAACCTTTCATTATATACAAATGTGTCTCTTACATAACAGGTGGTCTAAACAGACAGATGTTGGCATTACTCACTTCCGCTCTGGTATGAGTCATGAAGAGGATCAGCTGATCCCTAACTTGTATCGCTACATTCAGCCATGGGAGAGCGAGTTCATAGACTCCCAGCGAGTGTGGGCTGAATATGCTCTAAAGAGACAGGAGGCCATTGCTCAGAACAGGTACAGATCACTACAGTCTCCTTTTTATGGTTTAACATTTGAAATTAGACAAGTGTAAAACATTGTCCCTTTTTATTTCCAAGGCGTCTCACTTTGGAAGACTTGGAGGATTCTTGGGATAGAGGTATTCCACGAATCAACACACTCTTCCAGAAAGACAGGCACACACTGGCCTATGACAAGGGCTGGAGAGTCCGTACAGACTTTAAGCAGTACCAGGTAATATGGCGGCGTGTTTTGGTGTCTAATTTTCCCTCTCCTGTTCGATTTCAGTGCATTTATTTCCTATGGTTGTTTTTCAGGTACTGAAACAAAACCCATTCTGGTGGACACATCAGCGCCATGATGGAAAGCTCTGGAACCTTAATAACTATCGTACAGATATGATCCAGGCACTTGGAGGCGTGGAGGGCATTCTGGAGCACACACTGTTCAAAGGCACTTACTTCCCCACATGGGAGGGTCTCTTCTGGTAAGACCTGCTTTTCATTTCCATAAATTAAGTGACTTCCTATAAAAATGTAGTTCTTCACTTTAGAATGGCAATAAAGTTCTCGAGGCAACGTTCTGGTTAGAGGATGTAAACCCAATGGCAATAAGGCAACAAGCAGCTTACCTGATGCCTGTCCCATGTGCCTCTTCCACATTCCCTGTAGTGCCAGATAGCAGCTGTAGCCAGGCTCCTAAGTTTGCCTGTTATATCCAGGACTACAAAAAAGGGGTCTGCTCAGGCCCGTGGTCCCGCATCTGTCTTTGACCCCAGCAAAGCATGCTTGTGACCCACAAAGCTGCATCATAACATGCCCTTCACAGCTCAGCAACGAACCTGAAAGTATAGGCAAAAATCAGCTTGACTTAGAATAAATTAGCAATGTAGTATAATCAGATTTTGAGATTCGGAAGCCAATTAGCAGTTGTTGTTTTTCACTGAGAAACCTTGAGTTAAACTATATTTTGACCTTTGTTGGTACTTTACCTGTTGTAAAGAGGTCTTCTGTTTTTCTTTCTCGACGCAAACCTTTTTGCTTTACAGGGAGAAAGCCAGTGGCTTTGAGGAATCTATGAAGTGGAAGAAACTGACCAATGCTCAGAGGTCTGGTCTAAATCAAATTCCAAACAGAAGATTCACGCTCTGGTGGTCTCCTACAATTAACAGAGCCAATGTAAGTCCTGTCGGCAATAAAGACAAGTAGAGAGGATCTTGGTTTGCCCATTTCTAAACAATAAATGTGTTTGCAGGTGTACGTCGGTTTCCAGGTGCAATTGGATTTGACTGGAATTTTCATGCATGGCAAAATTCCCACATTGAAGATTTCTCTGATTCAGATCTTCAGAGCCCACTTGTGGCAGAAGATCCATGAGAGCATTGTCATGGATCTGTGTCAGGTAACCTCCATAATCTGAAAATGTGCGCTGGAAGCTGGTGTATTGTGTGTATTGACATGCAATAAAATAACTTCATTTTCTTTTAGGTGTTTGATCAAGAATTGGATGCTTTGGAAATTGAGACTGTCCAGAAGGAAACCATCCACCCTAGGAAGTCTTATAAGATGAACTCATCTTGTGCAGATATCTTGCTTTTTGCTTCCTATAAGTGGAATGTGTCCCGCCCTTCTCTCCTTGCAGACTCAAAGTATGTACTTCATTCCAAATGTCACTAACTTTCAGTGTACTTTACTCTCAATGGCGTTAAACTCTAGTGACCCGGCTCAGGGCACTTGAGCATTTTTTTTCTTTTACATTTATCTGTATGGCGCACACAACGCTGTGTTTACAAGAGTGATATGTCCTCATTTCTGTGATTTGGTCAAGCTGCTAAACCAAGAGTCACATGAATTAGGTGACCCCAGCCGTGTTGCCAAAAAAAAAAAAACTATGATTACATCCGATTTTAAAGTGGGCATCCTGACCAGTCTGGCAGGTAGGGGAGATGTCTGCATGTACCCTAAACCACCTACTTCTGCTGACCTTAAGCCCCTTATGTGGGCGATGTGCACTCCTTTTTCGCAGGGAGCTCTGTATGATGGGACCGCATAATGGCTGCACACTGCAGTGTCACCTAATAGAGCTTGCGTGTTCTGCCCTTTATGTGAATTGAAACCACTTCACTGAAAGTTGAGGGATAGGTTAGAGTTTAGTGGACCTGAACTCTTCCTGGCACAGAGTTGCAAGGAAGGGCTTTAGTACCCTTTAATCTCACATGGTCCCGAATTCCAGAAATAGAGAAGGCTGTGCTAGCACAAGTTGTGTCAACAATTTTCTAGCTAAGAATATAGAAACATAGAAGGTTGGCGGCAGAAGGAGACCATACGGTCCATCTAGTCTGCCCTTATGTGTATACTGTATGTTCTCTTTATCTTAGGATAGATGTGTGCTTATCCCAGGCATGTTTACATTCAGTGACTGTTGATTTTTCAACTACCTCTGCTGGAAGTTTGTTCCAAGCATCTACTACTCTTTCTGTAAAATAATATTTTCTAACATTGCTCCTGATCTTCCCCCCGACTAGCTTCAGGTTGTGCCCCCTTGTTCTATCATTAAGTTTCTTCTTAAAAACACTTCCCTCCTGAACCTTATTCAATCCTTTCACATATTTAAAGGTCTCAATCATGTCCCTCCTCTCCCTTCTTTCCTCCAGACTGTACAAATTAAGTTCTTTAAGTCTCTCCTGATAAGTTTTAATTTAAGTCCTTCCACCATTTTCGTTGCCTGCCTTTGGACACGTTCTATTTGAATAATGTCTTTTTGCAGGTAAGGTCTCCAGAACTGCACACAGTATTCTAGCTGTGGCCTTACCAGGGCTCTATACAGCGGCATCACAACCTCCCTCTTCCTACTGGTGATGCCTCGAGCTATGCAGCCGAGCATCCTGCTTGCTTTTCCCACTGCCTGGCTACACTGTCCACTCATCTTGCAGCTATCAGTAATCAGTACCCCTAAATCTCTCTCCTCCGAGGTCCTGGCTAACACAGTACTGCCCATACGGTACTCAGAGCAGGGATTCCTTCTACCCAAGTGCATGATTTTACATTTAGAGACATTAAACTCTAGTTTCCACAGTTTTGACCATCTATCCAGTAAAGCTAAATCATTTTCCATGTTGCAGACACCTCCCGGAATATCCACCCTATTACTAACCTTTGTATCATCAGCAAACAGACAAACTTTTCCTACCAAGCCTTCTCCTATGTCACTTACAAATATATTAAAAAGAATGGGGCCCAGGACAGAGCCTTGCGGCACACCACTTGTAACTCACCTTTGTTCAGATTGCACACCATTTACAACAACGCTCTGATACCGATCCCTCAGCCAACTGGAAATCCACTGAACTATCCAGGGATTGAGTCCTACCTTCAATAACTTATCTATGAGCTCCTTATGTGGTACAGTGTCAAAGGCTAAAAAAATCCAGATAGGCGATATCCACAGCACCACCTTCATCTAACACTTTAGTGACATTGTCAAAGAAATCAATGATTGGTCTGACATGATCTGCCCTCAGTAAAGCCGTGCTGTTTTGGGTCCAATAGGTCATTAATTTTTAGATATGAACTCTGCTGTTCATATTCTCCCACTGGTTGTAGTTTTATATGAAACTTCCATTGAGAAGTGCAGCAGCTAAATAATGTAACTATTCTTAGTATGTCACACACCCCGCTTCAAGAATCCATAACATGTGGGTAATATCGTCCTGAAGAGGGCGTTCCTGCAGAGATGATAGCAAAAGAAAGCCCCTCCCTGATCCATAAATACCTGGGACCTCCCACTCACTACCCAGTTTTCCATCTCGGCAGACGGCAAGCAAGTCAGAAGATGATGGCTCCTCCTTGCACAGGGGGATTTCAGGTAGCCGGGGTAACTCCCGGCCTCTTATTTTGTTTCCGCTCGGACCCCTGTTTGTCCCAAAAATTTACCTCATATTACATGCCTCCACAGTCTTGGCTGCTGGCCCGAGCGAGGGTACATTGGCACCTCTGGTGCTGAGGAGCAGTGCTCCACCGTGAGACCCTAAAAGAGAGGGTAGGCTGTCATACCGGGTAGGTGATCCCGGTTTGGGATGCCCCGTCCCTTGACTTTCCCCTGGGGGGGGGGGGGGCCCTTCCCTTTACCAACTATGGGGGCTGGGGGTTCCTCTCATAGGGTTTAGCTTTATTCACTTCTCTTTATTCACTGTCTTTATTGATGTGTGTATCTGGGAGTAGTTCCTCAATGTGTTATTCTCTTGTCACCTCACGCGCGTTGGGGGGGCGGGGCTGGCACTCGGCGCTCTGCCGCGGCCAGCCCCCGTTCTCTCCTTCACTCCTCGCCGCAGCGAGCGGGGCGGGTGCTCCGCTAGTGAAAGCGGACGCACCCGTTGTCATGCAGCCGGCGCCGCGGTTGTCGGCGGCGCCGGTCTCTGGGCTGGTGCGTGAGGGACTTCTTCCCTCACGCTTCATTCACACTGGAAGGGGGGGCGGAGCCGGGCTTTCGGTGCGTCGCCGCGGCTCCGCCCTCTGTACTGGCGCCGCTGCGGAGCTGAGCTCCCTGTTACTAGGCAGCTCCCTGTTACTAGGCAGAAGGGGGCACAGATCAGCTTTGCGCGGGCTGCGCAGACCACGCCCCTGGCGCGGCCGTTCTTCTTCTCTTCACTTCACCTCAGAGATCGCCATCGTTCTGAGGCGGATCGTTCACCGCAGCGTCTGTGAGTGGCCCTGTGGGCCTCATTTATTTCTTCTTTTCTTTATCTGTTAAGTTTTATTGTAGGGACTTATGGGTCTCTCTCTGTCTTTTAGGTGAAGGTTATCCAGGAGGATCTTCTGTAGTATTGGAAGGTCTCTCCTGATCCTGGGTCCCTGGGTCCATTTTAGCATCACAAATCCTCCCACTCGGGACATTAAAGGGGCATCCCGGGTTGTCTAACTGGCGTAATTCCCTGGGTCATGGCGACCACTAAAAATTCACCTTATGGAGGCATCCCCGGATACTGGGATTGGGACCCCTTCGGGGCATCCCAAAAAGTGTATGTTGTGTGGGATTTCCATTACTGGGGATGATGTGTTACTGTGTATACCATGTGCACAGCAAACTATTACGCGGCAGTCCGAACCCCAAGCGTCGGGGTCAGCACAGCCGGCCACCTCAACTCCCCCTCCCGCCTTGACTCGTGCCCCGTGTGACGTGGTCATGGGCAGGGATCTGCAATCCGAGATGTGTGCCAGATTGGCTAGCCTTGAGAAAATGCTCTCTAGCTCGGTCGCCCGTAAGGCTCCGTCTAAGAGAAAGCATTTGTCGCCGGCTCCGCCGGTGGATGATCTTGATGACAGAGATAATCTGGATTGGTCTGATTTTCCCCAGCTAGAGGAGGGGGAAGTTGATGAGGGTTCAGAATTTTCGGATGATGAGCAGTCTGCTGGCGCTGATGCCGAGCTTTCTGATTTAGGGAGATCCTTGGACTCTCCTCACGCTCTGTCTCTCATGCTGGAAGTTCTGAATATTTCCCCTCCCGAGGAGGCGTCACAGCAGAAAGGTGAATTGTTTGAGGAATCCAGGCCGCGCCTGGAGTTTCCTACGCAACGCCATTTTGATAGAATCATTGACAAGGAATGGGATAGGCCGGCTCGGCTCCCTGGCATCCCTCAGGGGTGGGATAGGAAATATCCCTTTCCTTCTGAGGCGATCAAGCGCTGGGCATCTCCCCCCGAGGTGGATGCACCGGTTTTGGGGTTGTCTAACTCCTCGGTGTTAAACAGACCTGATTGTTCCACTCTCAAAGATGGAGAGGATAAACGTATTGATCAGATGGCTTCTCATGGCTTTACTAGCATTGGGTCGGCCATCCGTCCTGTGTGCGCTTCGGAGCTAATGGTGTTGGCCACCAGGTCTGTGGTCAGGGACCTGTTGACTTCTTCCGGGCTTCGTCCTGGTAGTAACGAGTTCCTTAGCCTTAAACGGTGCGAGTTGTTTCTATCCTTTGTGTTGACCGCCTTGGATGATACTTTGATGATGTGTGGTAGGACTTCGGCTCTGCTTGTGGCTATTCGGCGGTCAGTGTGGCTGCGCCAGTGGGCGGCCGATTTTATGTCCAAAAAATCACTGACGGCCTTACCCTTTGTTGGTCTACGGCTCTTTGGAGAGACATTGGACTCTGTCACCAAGGGTGGTAGGTTACCTCAACGTAAGAAACAACGCCGCCCCTTTCGGGGGGCGCCTGCCTTTTCCCCCTCCTTTCGGGGGGCCAGATCTGGCAGGGGTTCTGCATTTCCCTCTTCCAGAGGAGATTTCGGAAACAGGGGCAGAGGACGTGCCCGTTCCGGATACAGTTGGGGCTCTAAGCCCAAACCGGCTGCTAAGCCGGCTCAGCAATGAGGGGGCGCCCTCACCCATGCGGGTAGGGGGACGGCTGCAGCACTTCTCTCAGATCTGGGATCAAGAGGTCTCGGACAGATGGATCCGGGAAGTGGTGTCTTCCGGCTACAAGCTGGAGTTCGAGCTCCGCCCCCCTTCCAGATTTGTCAGGTCTCGGATGCCGTCGGAGCCTCTAGCGGCGCAGGGGCTCCTGGTGGCAGTGGAGAATCTTCTGGACATGGCTGTCATTTGCCCAGTGCCCCCTTCAGATCGGGGCAGGGGCTTTTATTCCAATCTGTTCACGGTACCCAAGAAGGACGGGTTGGTCCGACCCATCTTGGATCTGAAGTTTCTCAACAGGTTCATCCGGCCGAGGAAATTCCGCATGGAAACGCTGCGTTCGGCCATTCACTCTCTTCGTCAGGGAGACTTTCTGACGTCCATAGACATCAAGGATGCTTATCTACACGTTCCGGTTTTTCCAGCACACCAGAGGTTTCTCAGGTTCGTGGTGGAGGATCGGCACTTTCAGTTTGTGGCACTTCCTTTCGGTCTCACCTCAGCGCCTCGGGTGTTCACCAAGGTGCTAGCGGGGGTGATGGCTCTGCTCAGAGGTCAGGGTATCCGCATCGTGCCCTATTTGGACGATCTACTGATCATGGCCTCTTCCTTCAACCAAGCGGAGTTGGACACCAGAGCGGTGGTGTCCACTCTGGAGAGGTTCGGTTGGGTGATCAACCACCCCAAGTCTTCTCTTTCTCCGTCCAGAATTCTGACCTTTCTGGGAATGTCTCTGGACACTTCACAGGCCAGGGTGTTTCTACCCCAGGCCAAGATTCTTTTGATTCAGGAGTTAGTTCGGCTTCTCTTGTCAACCCCTCATCCGACCATCCGGTTAGGGATGAGGCTGGTGGGGTTAATGGTGGCCTCATTCGAGGCAGTTCCCTTTGCGCAGTTTCACACAAGAACGCTTCAGCTTCATCTGTTGAAGGTTTGGGACAAGTCTCCTCTATCGTTGGATCAGTCCTTCCTGATGACTCCCCGAGTTCGTCGATCCCTGCAATGGTGGCTGGGGTCGGTCAATCTGTTGAAGGGCAGATCTTTTCTGGCTCCGTGTTGGGAAACAGTCACCACGGATGCCAGTCTGTCAGGTTGGGGGGGTGTTTGGAAGGACCTCCAGTTTCAGGGTCTGTGGGGCCCGCGGGAGGCTCACGAGCCCATCAATGTTCTGGAGTTGAGAGCCATCAGGTTGGTTCTGTTTCGCTTGACTCATCAGTTGAGAGGCCTGCCAGTTCAGGTCCGGTCGGACAACAGAACGGCGGTTGCTTACATCAATCACCAAGGAGGGACTCGCAGCAGGAGTGCCCTCAGGGAAGTGTCTTTGATTCTGGACTGGGCAGAGACCCACGTCCCGTGTATCTCAGCAGTCTACATTCCGGGAGTGGAGAACACGGAGGCGGACTTGCTGAGCAGGGCCTCCTCTCGTCAGGGGGAGTGGTCTCTCAGTCCCAAGGTGTTTCGTTCGATATGTCTCAGGTGGGGGGTCCCAGCGGTGGACCTCTTTGCTTCTCGTCACAATCACAAGCTTCCGGTCTTTGTGTCTCTCTCGCAGGATCCTCTGGCTCTGACAGTGGATGCCATGTCTCTAAACTGGAGGGATCTGGGGTTCCTTTACCTGTTTCCTCCGTTCCCAATGCTAGCCAGAGTGCTGCGCAAACTGGCCTTGGATGGTGCGTCGGCAATTCTGGTGGCCCCAAGGTGGCCAAGGCGAGTTTGGTTCGCAGACCTTGTAAGACTGGCAGAGGATCAGTTTGCCCTGCCTCTGCTGCCGGACCTGCTCACCCAGGGTCGGCTGCGCTATCCCAATTTACCATCGCTGGCTTTGACGGCATGGCTGCTGAAACCGCCATCTTGAAGGAAGAAGGTCTTTCTGACGCGGTGATTCAGACTCTTATCTGTGCCAGGAAGCGCTCTTCCTCTTCTATTTACTACAGGACTTGGAGGGCCTATATTGATTGGTGTGAAAGTAGGTCTTTCTCTTGTCGAGAGTTCTCCATTCCTAGAATTTTAGAGTTTCTCCAACATGGTCTAGATCTGGGGCTCCAGCTTAGTACATTGAAAGGGCAGGTTTCTGCCCTGGCGGTGTTCTTCCAAAGGTCTTTTGCACTTCATCCCTTAGTCAAGACCTTTTTCCAAGGTGTTACACATGTTCGGCCTCCTAGGAAGCCTTTTGTTCCAGTTTGGGATTTGAACCTGGTTCTTTCTGCTCTCCAGGGCCCTCCGTTTGAGCCCTTGAATAAGATAGCTTTGTCCTCTCTTAAGCAAAAGGTGGCCTTTTTGGTGGCTATCACTTCGGTTAGGCGTGTTTCCGAGTTGGCAGCTTTATCCATTACAGCTCCGTACTTCGAGAAACATCAGGACAAGGTTGTCTTTCGTTTCAAGCAGGATTTTCTTCCTAAAGTGGTCTCGGAGTTTCATCTGAATCAGGACATTGTTTTGCCCTCTCTATGCCCAAATCCCAGCGACGACAGGGAAAGGGCATTGCATTCCTTGGATGTAGTTCGTGTTGTGGAACATTATCTGGAGGTTACGTCTTCCTTTCGTAAGACTGATGCTTTCTTTGTGGTGCCCTGTGGGCCTAGGAAAGGTTTGGCGCCTGCCAAATCTTCCATTAGTAAATGGATTCGTCAGGCCATCATTGGGGCCTATTCTACCAAGGGGAGGAGTCCCCCTTTTCGTGTTACTGCTCATTCTACTCGTGCAGTTGGTGCGTCCTGGGCTTTTCAGCACCAGGCTTCTGTTGAGCAAGTTTGTAAGGCCGCTACCTGGTCTTCTGTTCACACCTTTTCCAAGTTTTACAAGGTTGATCGGGCATCAGCGGATGCTGTTTTTGGCCGCAAAGTTTTGCAAGCTGTTGTGGTTTAAGGTTGTGCATTGTTGCCTAGTTTTGGATCCCCGCCCTTGTTATGGACACTGCTGTTGGATGTCCCACATGTTATGGATTCTTGAAGCGGGGTGTGTGACATACTAAGAATAATACCATTTTGTGAATACTCACCTTGTAAAATGGGTATTATGAGTATGTCACACACCCCGCTTCAACCCGCCCTTTTGTATTCAGGATCCTCTTTATTGCGAACTTTGCGTGGTTGTTGTTTATATTTGCCTCTTCCTGGTCCCTTACCTTACTGCTTCTGTATACTGGGTAGTGAGTGGGAGGTCCCAGGTATTTATGGATCAGGGAGGGGCTTTCTTTTGCTATCATCTCTGCAGGAACGCCCTCTTCAGGACGATATTACCCACATGTTATGGATTCTTGAAGCGGGGTGTGTGACATACTCATAATACCCATTTTACAAGGTGAGTATTCACAAAATGGTATTTTCGCTGGGTGGTGTTATGCTTAAAAGTGTTAGATCCCTTTCTTTGAATGGAACCATTTATAACGGCTTTTGTTTTCCCCCTAGAGATGTGATGGACAGCACCACCACACAGAAGTACTGGATCGATATCCAGTTGAGGTGGGGAGACTATGACTCTCATGATATAGAGCGTTATGCTCGTGCAAAGTTTCTGGACTACACAACTGACAACATGAGTATTTACCCATCACCTACTGGTGTGCTGATAGCCATCGACCTGGCCTATAACCTCCACAGGTAAGAATTGCTTGTTAGTGGTGCCTCCATAAAGCACCTTTGAATTGTATGTGTGTGAGTAACCTTTGCCTTTCTTACTTTTTAGTGCTTATGGAAACTGGTTCCCTGGGGCAAAGCCTTTGATTCAACAAGCAATGGCCAAGATCATGAAAGCTAACCCTGCCCTTTATGTACTGCGGGAGCGCATACGTAAGGGATTACAGCTGTACTCCTCAGAGCCCACTGAGCCGTATCTGTCCTCCCAGAATTATGGAGAGCTCTTCTCCAATCAGATCATCTGGTTTGTGGATGACACCAATGTCTACAGAGTCACAATCCACAAGGTACAGTATATCTATTGCATGTGCCACCAATATGAGCCAAGTGATGCAGTTTAATTTTATTTAATGTAGTGCCATCTTTCTGTGCTACTCTACAGTGTAGAAAGTGTTTGTAAATTCCTTGGCCAATAGTTTTACAGCAGAGACCTACTTGGCATTGCAGAATACAATGGGGAGAGCGGGTGCCTCTTAGCACTTGCATTTTTAGATCTGCTTTCAAAATGTAAAAGGGTAAAGTGTGTGGTGGCTTATTTTGTCTTCTGGCAGTATTAAAAAAAAAAAAAAAAAAAATTAAATACCATCCTGGCATTTGTGCAATCTGAGTGGTTTTACCCCACTAAACTGCGTGTAGCACGGTGGGGTTGTTTTATTTCATTAGACTATATCTAACATATTTTCCGTCTTTTCCTTCAGACCTTTGAAGGTAACTTGACAACCAAGCCCATCAATGGAGCCATTTTCATCTTTAACCCTAGAACTGGGCAGCTTTTCCTGAAGATTATCCACACCTCTGTGTGGGCAGGACAGAAGCGATTGGGTCAGGTATGTGCATCCTTGGTGATCCATAACCAATGCTGCCATGTTGGTCAATTCTCTCTGACCACATAAATGTTTTTTAATTCTGTTCTTAAGCGGATCTTTTTTTTTTTTTTTTTTAGCTTGTGCACTCTGCATCATTAGAATGTTCACTATTAAATAGAAATGTGGCATTCAATGTTTAAGGATTAGTTCACAAGACTTACCCGCAGACCTCAAATCAGTCCTCGGGTGCGAGGCACAGTGCTGTATGAAAAGCAGATTTGCTATCACATGGCCCTTTACTAATAATCAATATCTATTTGTTTAGATTTGTAAGAGGTTATATATCAGTAAGGTTACACATCAATTAGTCCTAAATATCTCCTGTCCAGCAACTTTGTTTTTAATTGCTTTTATGTTTAGATTAATAGAGAATAAAGCTTTGTGATAAAACTTCATATAATCTTTTTGATGGTTCTGTTGAGCGGCTAAATGGGTGGACCCCTGGGTCTGAGCTGGTAGGCCCTTTCTTTAAACATATATATTCGCCTTATTTTTGGGTGTTTGGGTCCACATTAGCCAGCATCCAGCTTTGATATGTTATTGAATTCACGCTGTGCAGGTTTATTTTTTCCTTTTTGTTAAAAGCAGATTTGCCCTATGTACCCCATGCTCCCTTTGAGATCAGTGGGCCCTGCCGTATATAATGAGGTTCTGTGTACGGAGGTACCCATTGTTAAGAGGGGTGTTTAGTGCCCGAGGACTGAGCGGAAGTGGACTTTTATTCAAATCTAGCTGTCTTTTTCTTAATGTCTAGTCAATGATGGTATGTTAAAATTTTGTCCCAGTGACTGCTCTTGTACCTGTTGTCCGGTGACTGGTCTTATACTTCCCTGTTGGCATGAAAAGCACAGTTGAGGGGTTCCATCAGAAATGCTGGAGTTCCTCCTGTCACCAAATCTGACCCCTAAAAAAAGAGATGATGATTTCTTTCAGACCCATATTTACTCACTGCCACCAATTATGGCATCTCTTGTACCATTTAGGTGTCTTTGCTTTCTATTAACAATTTAAATTTGGACTCTTTAATGTAGCTGGCCAAGTGGAAGACTGCAGAAGAAGTTGCTGCTTTGATCCGTTCTTTGCCAGTTGAGGAGCAGCCAAAACAGATCATTGTGACTAGAAAAGGCATGTTGGATCCACTTGAGGTAAGATTTTACAGATGAGGCCCCTTGGACCAGATGGTCTATCTTTCTATCTGCAATGAACAAACAGAAATTTCTGCAGCACATTGTCTTAAACTGTGTATTTCTCTTTGTGCATTATATGTATCATTTTTGATGTGTGTCATTTCAGGTACATTTACTGGACTTTCCAAACATTGTGATCAAGGGCTCTGAGCTTCAGCTGCCTTTCCAGGCCTGTCTAAAAGTGGAAAAGTTTGGAGATCTGATCTTGAAGGCCACGGAGCCCCAGATGGTTCTCTTTAATCTCTATGATGACTGGCTGAAGACCATTTCCTCATACACCGTATGTAAAGGGATAATTATTTTAAAGGAGTATAAAATGGCTGTAGTAGCTAAAATCTGAATTATTAATAATTTATAATCTGTCTCCAGGCATTCTCCCGATTGATTTTAATTCTAAGAGCCCTTCATGTCAACAATGATCGTGCAAAGGTGATCCTGAAACCAGATAAGACGACAATCACTGAACCTCATCATATCTGGCCCACACTGACTGATGAGGAATGGATCAAGGTGGAAGTTCAGCTGAAGGATCTGATCTTGGCCGATTATGGCAAAAAGAACAAGTAGGGGCTTTTTTTTTTTACGTTTAAGTACATATATATGCACTTTAGGTTTGTTTTGATTATAATTATTTGCTGTAAGGTAGAGCACAACCCCCTGTCTTAAACTCCCTTATCTGGACAGTTTACTTTAGACATGATCCCTGTACGAAATTCTCTGATGGGTCCCAGAAAGCGTTGCCTTTAAAGAGGAACCATAGTTGGACACTTGCAGGTGTAATGTCACTGGAGCCAGAGTATTTTGCATGTGCAACCTGGAAAGGATCCCGGTGCCTTCACATTTATACACTAATGAAAGGATGCTGCTGCTTCTATCAGTTTTGCTTTGTCTTGCTTTTATATGCTCTACAAGCTTTAAAGTTGAACAAAACTGCAATTTTTTTTTTCTTCCCTGGGTTCTGTTCTTTGCATTCTGAAGCAGAATATCCTGCTGTGAGAACACACACACACACACACACACACAAAATCACCTTTACAGGCTACAATGGTGCATGCGCAGGCTTTCCCCATTGATTTAACTGTAGTCATACCAGGCGGCTGATTGGATGCGAACCTGTACATGCGCTGTTGGACCAGGGAAAGGTAATCTTTTATGGGTGTCCTGGGGGGTTTCACACGGCAAGGGAAAAGCCAGCAGCTGGCTCTGGAATCTTTTTTTTTTTTTTCGATTCCAGGCCTGCCGCTGCCGGGTTTTGTTCCACTTATATCAAGTTTTATATTAAGTTTTATTCCATTTAATGTAGGTCCCAGAGAGGAACAACTTGATACTAAGACTAGCTTTTAGAACCTAATTGTGTGTGTGTGTGTGTGTGTTACAAAATGATACTACTTGCTCCTGTCTAGATATTAGAATTCTAGGAATGATTATGATGTGAAGTAAAAAAACTGCTATTCATTTATCCTGCAACCTAACAATGTGTTTCTGTTTTCAGCGTCAATGTGGCTTCCCTAACACAGTCTGAGATCAGGGACATTATTCTGGGCATGGAAATCTCTGCCCCCTCCCAGCAGAGGCAACAAATCGCTGAGATTGAGAAGCAGACAAAGGAACAGTCTCAGCTCACAGCCACCCAAACGCGCACTGTGAACAAACATGGAGATGAGATCATTACCTCTACCACCAGCAACTATGAGACTCAAACCTTCTCCTCAAAGACAGAATGGCGTGTCAGGTACAGCGGCCATCTTTACATCTTTCCAACCTGCCTTGTTGTTGAAGGCATGGACTTGGCAATCATTCCCCCTAATCTCTATTATTTTTCTGTAGAGCTATATCTGCAGCAAATTTGCATTTGCGAACCAACCATATCTACGTGTCTTCTGATGATATCAAGGAGACTGGTTACACCTACATCTTGCCGAAGAATGTGCTCAAGAAATTCATCTGCATTTCTGATCTGCGAGCTCAGGTATGTGGACGCGTCGTGTTCAGCTTTAATTGCCTGAACTTGCATCTGAGCGACTGGATTGATTATTTACAACATCTATTCTAAGGGACGTTCCAGAAAAGGGGTTCGGTTGTCCTGCTTTCTGCTCTCCCTGTGCCGTCCTGTCAGGAGCTGCATCTTTTATCCAGCTTTCATTCAGCCTGTGTTATATTTTTCAATAACTCCCACTGTCGCCTCTACAGGCTGACTCGTGCCCATATGTTTCATTGTAAGGGTCCCTTCGGAAGGCAGTGTCTTTTGGGGATCCTGAAAAATGAGTCAGCAGAAGGAAGCAAGTTCTATAGTCTTTACATTACTTGATAAAGTACTGGGGAACGAAAAATGCCTTCCCTGATAGCCAGCATGGGGCACATAGAAAGTCAAACTTAATTCTTTGCCAGGAATGTCCCTTAGAGAGAATTGTCGGGTACAAAAATAAGATACGCTCACTTTTTGTTTCCCCCTGCGGACGATCACTTCTAGTTTGGAGCTTTCCTGATTGGCAGACAATCGGGCAACACTTCCATAATATCACGCCTGCCCCTTCTATTTGCTGCAATAAAGTGGGTGTGTCCTGGCATGCCCCATCCGTTGCAGTGAATAGAGGGGGAGCACCATAGTCCTGTACCACTTGTCAATCTACATTAATCCCTACTTTTTTGAGAAATAAAGAATTATAAAAAAAAACATTTTAACAGTACAGAACATACCACCTTACCAGGCGGAGATGCAAACAATCACAAGGATACATAAAGTCTAGGATCACATGGCGCCAAGGGTACCTTCAGGTCTCAAACTATATTCATATATCACTTAGTGCCTGCGGGGGTGACTCGGACGCCATCGTCCTCCGCTCTCTCCCGTGAGGATAAGCTGGGTGCTACTCCCTCCCAGGGAAATACTTAAACGTTTTTAATGTATATATACTTGCAGTAAAGGTGGTGCTACATTTGATCTTGCACTGGAATTTTTGAACATTGTGATTTTTGTTTATGCTGCACCACCATTTACAATGTGCATTTTTGCATAGTAGCTCCCCAGTTGTGTTATTCTTAGTATGTCACACACCCCGCTTCAAGAATCCATAACATGTGGGTAATATCGTCCTGAAGAGGCGTTCCTGCAGAGATGATAGCAAAAGAAAGCCCCTCCCCGATCCATAAATACCTGGGACCTCCCACTCACTACCCAGTTTTCCATCTCTGCAGACGGCGAGCAAGTCAGAAGATGATGGCTCCTCCTTGCACAGGGGGATTTAAGGTAGCCGGGATGTTTCCCGGCCCGTTATGTATTTTTTCCGTTTGGACCTCTTTTTCCCCTTAATATATATGCCTCCCAGCTGTGGCTGCAGGTCCAGGCGAGGGTATATTGGCACCTCTGGTGCTTAGGAGCAACGCGCCGCCGTGAGACCCTATAAGAGAGGGTAGGCGGCTTTACCGGGTTGGTGACCCCGGTTTGGGATGCCCTGTCCCCTTAGCCTTAATATGGGAATGGCCCTCCCAGGATCCCCTTTGTTCCACTATGGAGATGGGGGGAGTGGGTTCTCCTTTTTATTTCACTTACTCCTGCACTGTCTTTTAACTTTTTGTTATGCGTGTGTTTCTTTAATTTTATCTGCACCGCGGCCGTCTATATTATGGGCCTCCGTGCTGTACTGCGGTCCCCTGCTCAAAATGGAGGTATTTTACCTCAGGATCTCTCTTGGGAGGTATAGGAGGGGGCGGGGGCGGCCCTTCGGCGCGGGGCCGAGGTCCGTTCCTCCCGGCCTTCTTTTATTGCTTAAGTTAACACTGGCCAAGCACCGCAGCAGTACATTAGCTGCGGCGCCGGCCGGTTTGGCGCTCTTTTCATGAGGGGATTTTTTCCCCTCACGATTCTTATGGGGGCGGGGCCGGACTTGCGGCGCGCAATCGCGGCCCGCCCACTACCTTCCCAGCGCCGCTGAGTTGCGGCTTGTCTGAGTTGCGGTTGACTGTTGCTAGGCATAGGAGGGGGGGGGCGTGACCTTAACAACGCGCGTGTCCCGCGCTGGCCACGCCCCCTCCTCCTCTTCTTTCTGTCAGAAATGATTTCTCCTCACGATCGGGTGGCAGTGTGACGTCCCGGCGGTGCTGTGAGTGGCCTTTCTCTTTTTTACTCTGCTTCTTGTTGCTACTTTTTCTCATGGTTCTTTCTTTCTTCTTCTTTCAGAACGGAGGCTTGTAATTCTGATCTTCTATAGTATTAGAGGTTCTTTCCTGGTCCTCATCCCTGGGTTCATTTTATTTGTTCACAAATCCTCCCACTCGGGACATTAAAGGGGCATCCCGGGTTGTCTAATTGGCGTAATTCCCTGGGTCTTAGCGACTATTCAAAGTTCACCTTATGGAGGCATCCCCTGATACTGGGACTGGGACCCCTTCGGGGCATCCCAAAAAGTGTATGTTGTGTGGGGTTTCCATCGCTGGGGATGATGTGTTACTCTGTATACCATGTGCACAGCAAACTATTACGCGGCAGTCCGAACCCCAAGCATCGGGGTCAGCACAGCCGGTCGCCTCAACTCCCCCTCCCGCCTTGACTCGTGCCCCGTGTGACGTTGTCATGGGCAGGGACCTGCAATCTGAAATGTGCGCCAGATTGGCTAGCCTTGAAAAAATGCTCTCTAGCTCGGTCGCCCGTAAGGCTCCGTCCAAGAGAAAGCATTTGTCGCCGGCTCCGCCGGTGGATGATCTTGATGACAGAGATAATCTGGATTGGTCCGATTATCCCCAGCTAGAGGACGGGGAGGTTGATGAGGGTTCAGAATTTGAGCAGTCTGCTGGCGCTGATGCCGAGCTTTCTGACTTAGGGAGATCCTTGGACTCTCCTCACGCTCTGTCTCTGATGCTGGAAGTTCTGAACATTTCCCCTCCAGAGGAGGTGTCACACCAGAAGGGTGAATTGTTTGAGGAATCCAGGCCGCGCCTGGAGTTTCCTACGCAGCGGCATTTTGATAGAATCATTGACAAGGAATGAGATAGGCCGGCTCGGCTCCCTGGCATCCCTCAGGGGTGGGATAGGAAATATCCCTTTCCTCCTGAGGCGGTCAAGCGCTGGGCGTCTCCCCCCGAGGTAGATGCTCCGGTTTTGGGGTTATCCAACTCCTCGGTTTTAAACAGACCTGATTGCTCCATTCTCAAAGATGGAGAGGATAAACGTATTGATCAGATGGCTTGTCATGGCTTTACCAGTATTGGATCGGCCATCCGACCTGTGTGTGCTTCGGAACTAATGGTTTTGGCTGCCAGGTCTGTGGTCAGGGACCTGTTGTCTTCTTCTGGGCTTCGTCCTGGTAGTAACGAGTTCCTTAGCCTTAAACGATGTGAGTTGTTTTTATCCTTTGTGTTGACTGCCTTAGATGACACCTTGATGATGTGTGGTAGGACATCGGCTCTGCTTGTGGCTATCCGGCGGTCGGTGTGGCTGCGCCAGTGGGCGGCCGATTTCATGTCCAAAAAGTCACTGACGGCTTTACCCTTTGTGGGTCTACAGCTCTTTGGAGAGACATTGGACATTGTCACCAAGGGTGGTAGGTTACCTCAACGTAAGAAACAACGCCGCTCCTTTCGGGGGGCGCCTTCCTTTAACCCCTCCTTTCGGGGAGCCAGATCTGGCAGGGGTTCTGCATTTCCCTCTTCCAGAGGAGATTCTGGAGGCAGGGGTAGAGGACGTGCCCGTGCTGGATACAGTTGGGGCTCTAAGCCCAAACCGGCGGCTAAGCCGGCTCAGCAATGAGGGGGCGCCCTCACCCATGCGGGTGGGGGGACGGCTGCAGCACTTCTCTCAGATCTGGGATCAAGAGGTCTCGGACAGATGGATCCGGGAAGTGGTGTCTTCCGGTTACAAGCTGGAGTTCGAGCTCCTCCCCCCTTCCAGGTTTGTCAGGTCTCGGATGCCGCCGGAGCCTCTGGCAGCGCAGGGGCTCCTGTTGGCAGTGGAGAATCTTCTGGACATGGCTGTCATTTGCCCAGTGCCCCCTTCAGATCGGGGCAGGGGCTTTTATTCCAATCTGTTCACGGTACCCAAGAAGGACGGGCTGGTCCGACCCATCTTGGATCTGAAGTTCCTCAACAGGTTCATCCGGCCGAGGAAATTCCGCATGGAAACGCTGCGTTCGGCCATTCATTCTCTTCGTCGGGGAGATTTTCTGACGTCCATAGACATCAAGGATGCTTATCTACACGTTCCGGTTTTTCCAGCTCACCAGAGGTTTCTCAGGTTCGTGGTGGAGGATCGGCACTTTCAGTTTGTGGCACTTCCTTTCGGTCTCACCTCAGCTCCTCGGGTGTTCACCAAGGTGCTAGCGGGAGTGATGGCTCTGCTAAGGGTTCAAGGTATCCGCATCGTGCCCTATTTGGACGATCTACTGATCATGGCCTCTTCCTTCAACCAAGCGGAGTTGGACACCAGAGCGGTGGTGTCTACTCTGGAGAGGTTCGGTTGGGTGATCAATCACCCCAAGTCTTCTCTATCTCCGTCCAGAATTCTGACATTTCTGGGAATGTCTCTGGACACTTCACAGGCCAGGGTGTTTCTGCCCCAGGCCTAGATTCTTTTGATTCAGGAGTTAGTTCGGCTTCTCTTGTCAACACTTCATCCCACCATCCGGCTAGGGATGAGGCTGGTGGGGTTAATGGTGGCCTCATTCGAGGCAGTCCCCTTTGCGCAGTTTCACACAAGGACGCTTCAGCTTCATCTGTTGAAGGCCTGGGACAAGTCTCCTCTTTCGTTGGATCAGTCTTTCCTGATGACTCCCCGAGTTCGTCGATCCCTGCAGTGGTGGCTGGGGTCGGTCAATCTGTTGAAGGGCAGATCTTTTCTGGCTCCGTGTTGGGAAACAGTCACCACGGATGCCAGTCTGTCAGGTTGGGGGGGTGTTTGGAAGGACCTCCAGTTTCAGGGTCTGTGGGGCCTGCAGGAGGCTCACGAACCCATCAATGTTCTGGAGTTGAGAGCCATCAGGCTGGTTCTGTTTCACTTGACTCATCAGTTGAGAGGCCTGCCAGTGCAGGTCCGGTCGGACAACAGGACGGCGGTGGCTTACATCAATCACCAAGGAGGGACTCGCAGCAGGAGTGCCCTCAGGGAAGTGTCTTTGATTCTGGACTGGGCAGAGACCCACGTCCCGTGTATCTCAGCAGTCTACATTCCGGGGGTGGAGAACACGGAAGCGGACTTTCTGAGCAGGGCCTCCTCTCGTCAGGGGGAGTGGTCTCTCAGTCCCAAGGTGTTTCGTTCAATATGTCTCAGGTGGGGGGTCCCAGCGGTGGACCTCTTTGCTTCTCGTCACAATCACAAGCTCCCAGTCTTTGTCTCTCTCGCAGGATCCTCTGGCTCTGGCAGTGGATGCCATGTCTCTGAACTGGAGGGATCTGGGGTTCCTTTACCTGTTTCCTCCGTTCCCAATGCTAGCCAGAGTGGTGCGCAAACTGGCCTTGGACGGCGCGTCGGCAATTCTGGTGGCCCCAAGGTGGCCAAGGCGAGTTTGGTTCGCAGACCTTGTAAGACTGGCAGAGGATCAGTTTGCCCTGCCTCTGCTGCCGGACCTGCTCACCCAGGGTCAGCTACGCTATCCCAATTTACCATCGCTGGCTTTGACGGCATGGCTGCTGAAACCGCCATCTTGAAGGAAGAAGGTCTTTCTGACGCGGTGATTCAGACTCTTATCTGTGCCAGAAAGCGCTCTTCCTCTTCTATTTACTACAGGACTTGGAGGGCCTATATTGATTGGTGTGAAAGTAGGTCTTTCTCTTGTCGAGAGTTCTCCATACCTAGAATTTTGGAGTTTCTTCAATATGGTCTAGATCTGGGGCTCCAGCTTAGTACATTGAAAGGGCAGGTTTCTGCCCTGGCGGTGTTCTTCCAAAGGTCCTTTGCACTTCATCCCTTAGTCAAGACCTTTTTCCAGGGTGTTACGCATGTTCGGCCTCCTAGGAAGCCTTTTGTTCCAGTTTGGGATTTGAACCTGGTTCTTTCTGCTCTCCAGGGCCCTCCGTTTGAGCCCTTGAATGAGGTAGATTTGTCTTCTCTTACGCAAAAGGTGGCCTTTTTGGTGGCGATCACTTCGGTTAGGCGTGTTTCTGAGTTGGCAGCTTTATCCATTAAAGCTCCGTACTTCGAGAAACATCAGGACAAGGTTGTCTTTCGTTTCAAGCAGGATTTTCTTCCTAAAGTGGTCTCGGAGTTTCATTTGAATCAGGACATTGTTTTGCCTTCTCTATGCCCAAATCCCCGTGACGATAGGGAAAGGGCTTTGCATTCCTTGGATGTAGTTCGTGTTGTGGAATATTATATGGAGGTTACGTCTTCCTTTCGTAAGACTGATGCTTTCTTTGTGGTGCCCTGCGGGCCTAGGAAAGGTTTGGCTCCTGCCAAATCTTCCATTAGTAAATGGATTCGTCAGGCCATCATTGGGGCCTATTCTGCCAAGGGGAGGAGTCCCCCTTTTCGTGTTACTGCTCATTCTACTCGTGCAGTTGGTGCGTCCTGGGCTTTTCAGCACCAGGCTTCTGTTGAGCAAGTTTGTAAGGCCGCTACCTGGTCTTCTGTTCACACCTTTTCCAAGTTTTACAAGGTTGATGTTCGGGCTTCAGCGGATGCTGTTTTTGGCCGCAAAGTTTTGCAAGCTGTTGTGGTTTAGGGTTGTGCATTGTTGCCTAGTTTTGGATCCCCGCCCTTGTTATGGACACTGCTGTTGGATGTCCCACATGTTATGGATTCTTGAAGCGGGGTGTGTGACATACTAAGAATAATACCATTTTGTGAATACTCACCTTGTAAAATGGGTATTATAAGTATGTCACACACCCCGCTTCAACCCGCCCTTTTGTATTTAGGATCCTCTTTATTGCGAACTTTGCGTGGTTGTGTTTTATATTTGCCTCTTCCTGGTCCCTTACCTTACTGCTTCTGTATACTGGGTAGTGAGTGGGAGGTCCCAGGTATTTATGGATCGGGGAGGGGCTTTCTTTTGCTATCATCTCTGCAGGAACGCCTCTTCAGGACGATATTACCCACATGTTATGGATTCTTGAAGCGGGGTGTGTGACATACTTATAATACCCATTTTACAAGGTGAGTATTCACAAAATGGTATTTTTAGAACTCTTGGGTGACCTGTTTTTCAACAAAGGCTCCACTATGCTATGTGATAGATCTCAATGCCAATATGCTTTTCTTTCATTTGCCTTCCAGCGACTGTCACTTGGCACACACTTGGCACACTGGTTATAAGCTGTTCACAGTTTGGGAACTGTGAAAAGGTTGGAATAGAACCCCTTGCCTCTTTCTCTTAAAGGGACCCTGCAAATGACCCCCAGACCCAGAAGGCCTTGCACGGCCTGCACCAATACCTGAGCTGAGACAGGGTCCTGGGGGATCCGGGACCTGATTAATCTTGGGGGGGGGGGGGGGGGGGGAACAGCAAACTCTATCTTGTAACCGGAGGACACTACCTCCTGAATCCACCAGTCTGGGACGTGATGCCTCCAGACGTGTGCAAAATGCTGTAGCTGTCCCCCCACCCGGATGGGCGAGGCGCCCCATCATGCCTGAGGGGGCTTGGGAGAGGATTTGGGCTTAGACCCCCAGGAGGAGCCAGGACGACCCCGTCCTCTGCTCCTATGCCAGGAATCTCCACGAGCCCCGGTGAAGGACACCCCTTTTCCTTGTTTAGCACCACGGTAGGGGGGTGAAAAGGAGCCCGAAAGGGCCGAGACTGCCGCCTGCGCTGGGGTAACTTACCTCCTTTAGCAAAAGGGTCTAGGTGGTCCCCAAACAGGCGTAACCCCTTAAATGGAAGTCCAGTGAGGGCCGCCTTTGCAGAATTGTCAGCAGCCCACTGGCGCAGCCAAACCGAGCGGCGTATAGCCACCACCAAGGCAGAAGTTCTAGCACACATCCTAATGGCATCATCCAGGGCAGATAGGATAAAGTTTACAAACACATCACAGTTCGACAGTGCATTAAATACCTCCAGGTAGCAAATCATCAGGAGCACCATCAAGTACACTTCTGATCAGGGACCTGAGCGCCACAGATGTAATGGCCGAGGCGCAGACCGGGCGCAGCGCCGTCCCCACAAATGCAAAGGCATGGCATGCCAATTGGTCAATGCGCCGGGGCATGGGACGATAATGCAGGAGGGGCATCCCATAAAGGCTCACCATCAGCCTATACCGCCTACCCTTTGGTGGGGGATTGCGGTGGAGCAGCGCTCCTTAAGCACACATGGTGCTGCTGCCTACCGTCACCTGACCAGCGCAGCTCAGGTTGGGAGGCACATCAAACGAGGAACGGGTGGGAATAGTCCAACAGGGCCGCAGGCTAATAGCCCCGCTCACCTGCGAGAGAGTGATAATTTCATGTCTTCGCAGTCAGCACTGCAGAGAAAATCTGGGGATTTGTGGGAGGTCCCTGGGTATTTGAGGGGCAGGGAGGAGCCTGTTTTGCATGTCTCTGCAGTGCAGCGCCATCTGGCGGAGGATAACCCTAGTGTAAGTATTACATTTGGAGCAGGACGTACTGTATACTAAGAATATATATATATTATATAATAGCAACTCTGTTAAGGACTTTAGGATACGGGCGCCGCCATCTTGGCTCAGAAGCTTCACACTTACTGAGGAGAGGAGACCGGGATAAAGTACAGGGGGGCGGGTAATAGCTGTGCTTTCCTCAGACAGAGCTGGGGTCAGGAAAAGATCAGCAGTCCCAGAATGCAGAGCAGCACAGTCAGTAGTTCCTGTTTGCAGGCTGCCTGATGTCCCATGACCCGCCATCTTGGATGTTTAAAGGCTCATAACATGCAGTAGATGCAGGTAGGATGATATTTAATGTGAGCAATCTATGTGCAGTGTGTGGGAAACATATAAGATAGGCTCTTATTCAAAGTGAAGGTCTGCTTTAACAAACTTTTCAGAGCTTGTCATTCAAACTTCAATATTAGATTGCTGTGGGTTGATTGGTTTTTCTTTCTTTTAGATTGCTGGCTATTTATATGGCGTAAGCCCTCCGGACAACCCTCAGGTGAAGGAAATCCGCTGTATCGTGATGGTTCCACAGTGGGGAACACACCAAACGGTTCATCTGCCAAATCAGCTTCCCCAGCATGAGTATCTAAAGGTAGATTACCAAATAATTTCATGGATTACCCAGGTTAAATGTAACCTGGCCATGGTCTTGAAATACAATGGTGTTTTCCAGTAGCCTGCTAGAATCTTGATGGTCACTTCCACAAACTTGCTGGCTCGTGTCCTGTACCTTGTTGTCAATGTGTTGCTATAAGCCGACCAGCTTTAAATGTCACGCGACCTGCTCTTCGGTTCATAAAGCAATGTCTCCAATTCCAAAATGGTTAACTTAATTACTATTTATGTATTTTAATGCGCTAAATATGCCGTAAGTCTCTTGTTAATTTACTTGTGCACTTTCTGTAGGAAATGGAGCCGCTGGGTTGGGTTCATACACAGCCCAATGAATCCCCACAGCTTTCTCCACAAGATGTCACAACTCATGCCAAAGTCATGGCTGACAATCCCTCCTGGGACGGAGAGAAAACAATCATCATAACCTGCAGGTGAGTAGAATACTCATAGATTGTTCCTAATTCCAAAGTTCTGCACAACATCCAATTGTAAGTGACGAGCTGTTGTCATGCTTCTGGGACAAGTGTCATTGTTTTTCATGCCTAGACTGTATGCAAAACTTGTAACTGTAACTTTATTTTGTGTCGCCAGTTTTACCCCTGGGTCTTGTACCCTCACCGCTTACAAACTGACGCCTAGTGGATATGAGTGGGGAAGACAGAACACAGACAAAGGGAACAATCCCAAAGGTTACCTGCCCTCTCATTATGAGAGAGTCCAGATGCTGCTGTCGGATCGATTCCTTGGCTTCTTCATGGTGCCAGGACAAGGATCATGGAATTACAACTTCATGGGTAGGAATTTTTCTTTTGATATTGCAATCTGTGTGGATTATATTAAAGTAAGGTTACTTTTGCACTATAGGACATCCAGACATCCCCTTGTTTTAAAGTCTAAATAAAATCGGTTGCAGGACCAACAGTCAAAAATGACTTGAACCAGACCAACACAACAAACAGTTCATATACATTCCTCCCCTGGGCAATTTTTAGATTGCTGCACATAAAAATGTTACCCTTTTTTAACTCTTGCTATAGTAAATTTTAGAAACAAAATGGCAGCTCATGCATTTGCAGGCCTCCTGCAAACAGGAAGTGCTGCTGGGCTTCCTGTTACTGTGCATTGTCACTTATGTCAGTTGAATCCAGGCAGCAGCATGGCTGAGATGCTGGGGGAGGAAGCTCCAAAATGGCCGCAACCTTTCTTTTCCAACTGTGCCAGGCTGTTGGTCTGGTTTAATTTAGTCAGACTTGTATTTATACTATCTATGCATCTTGTGGTGCTTCTTTCGCACCCCTGTTCTTTAAATAGGCCACTGTATTTGTATACCCAGCAAAAACTACCCTGGAAAATGTTTTATAATAATCTGTATAATTTTGTAAACCCCTTTACCTGCTAATGCGTTGGCTGCAGTTATGTAAAACACTTGCACTCCATCTAGTAGAAGTTACCGAGCATTAAGTCAGATGGAAGTTTCCAAAGCTCAGCAATAATGGCCTCTATTCTATGAAGCATCTGTAGCCACTAAAATGGTTTACACGTATCCATTCATTAGCACTTAAAGCGGACCAACAGTCAACAATGAATTAAGCCAGACCATCACAACAAATAGAGCTTCCCTCCCCAGGGCAATTTAGGTTGCTACACCTAAAAATTCATTTAGCTTTTTCTAACTCCTGCTGTAATAAATAACAGTATATAACAATATGGCGCCACTTGCAAACAGGAAGTGCTGCTGGGATTCCTGTTACTGGGCATTGTCTGTTGAATCCAGGCAGCAGCATGGCTGAGATACTGGGAGAGGAAGCTCCAAGATGGCCGCTACCTTTCTTTTCCGACTGTGCCAGGCTGTTGGTCCGGTTTAAGTCTTCCTTTCTGAAGCACAGAAGGAAATATCCAGATCGATACCATAAAATTAATTTAATATCTTGTAAATAGCATCAGATAGAAATGCAATGGGCCTCTACTTTCCCATTGCTGCCGTGTAACTTGTGTTGGTTATTTACTCTAGGTGTCAGACATGATCCCAACATGAAGTACGAGTTACAGCTGGCTAATCCTAAGGAGTTCTACCATGAAGTCCATCGCCCCTCGCACTTCTTGAACTTTGCCTTGTTGCAGGAGGGTGAAGTGTACTCTGCTGACAGGGAAGACTTGTATGCATAGTTTGTGCATCGAAGAAGAAACTTAAAGTACTTGGATCACTGTTGATATTCAACATGGAACTTTTATGCATGTGTCTGGAATTACATTCTCCACAGTTGTTATCTTGTGGCTGTGGTCTGCTTGATTTTTTTTTTTTTTTTTTTCTTCCCCCAATTTTCACCCCTTTTTATGTTGCTGGCTGCAACTGTGTAGAAATTGTATGAAGCGTCTCTTGTGGTTGGTATAATAAATTTTTTATAATTGTACGATACGTCTGCTTTCTTTGATTAGTGATGGGACGTACAAGCTTATACATGGTGCAATAAAGGGATTTTTCATGCAAACGGTTAAAGAAAATAAACAGTTAATCGTTTCTCCAGTGCTGTCTCCTCTCAGCTCGGCATTGTGAATGAGAGAATACACTTCCACTTCTGCCCCTCCAATGCCTCCTCGCTGCTGTGGGCCACAAATATTAGCTTTAGGAGCTAGTCCAACCCACACCCCCCCTGTATTGATGGATTGAATAGCAGTCTCAGAGCTGCCATTCTGGCCCAGCTAACCCCTGAGAATGCCCGTAAAGCAAGATGCACATTATGCTGCATCACAGCACCCAGGCCACGCCCACATACATTATGAAGAGTAAGGTAAAACTGAAAACTTTTTTTATTTTTCAATTTAAAAATGGGGAAAACCGTCTAGGACCATGCCAAATGAAACAATGGTGTAACAATTGTCTTTGCCTGAAAAGTCACTTAAGGTGTGTAAAAGTATATACACTGTGTCAGGCCCAATCCTCTTCAAACCTATCCATGATTTCCATTGCTTATTTTAATTTTTTTTTTTTTTTAATGCATAAATGGCCATTCTATGCTTGCGCACACATAGGAATTTGTCCTCCACATTTATCCCATCCGTGCAGTAAGTGTACACATGCCCCATGCGGTGGGCTGCCCTAATTACGGCGCCCGGGGAGCAGTTGGGGGGGTTAGGTGCCTCACTTCAGCCATGTCCCAGGACCGGGATTCGAACCTGCCACCCTCCGGTTACCTCTAGGCCACACCTGCCCCTTGCTTACCAGTCTTAGAAATCAGCCTAATGATTCCCTACTAACTTTAGGCCAGATTATTGCTCTGTTCGCAACTTCATTGACTAGTTGTGAACAAGGCCATCAAGTGTCTTTTTGGGACCGCTAACGCTTAAAGGGCCTCTCCTTTCTTCAAAATAAATCTAAGCCCTGCCCCCTCCATTTCAGACAAAGGATGCTTATCTTCATGTTCCAACCTTCTCCTTCCACAACAAAAATAAGATCTGCAATAGAATCAGACCAGGAGTCTCCCCATTTTTAATGCAGAGCCCCATCCTTTGGGCTATGCTCAGCTCTGGACATTTTTACAAAGATTTTGGCGCACCTGAGAGAGAACGGAATAACAATCGTTCCGTACCTGGATACCCTCTTACTCTTGAACATCTCGAAAGGCTCTTCTAGCAAATTTGGAATGAACAGGTATTCTGCTAGTATCTCTGGGTTGGATCATCAAGCTCATGTCGCAGATTCCTAGGATACAAGTTGAACAGTGTGTATCAAAAATCCTGCTACCAGAAGAAAAGATAACCAGAACGGTAACAGCAGTCCAGTCTTTCCTTGCGAACCCTTTGGTAACTCGGAGATCATGAGATTACAAGGTTTCATGGCAGCCGCAATTCTGGCGGTCCCTTGGGCACAGCTGCGGTTTCTATTGTCTCAATGGGACTGGAATCCGGAGTCACTGGATCAATTTGTCAAGTTGCAGGAAGATACTCTGCAAAGTCTCCGATGGTGGTCAGACCCAGAAGTATTAAAAAGAGGAAGACCATAGAGACAAAAGGATCTTGTGACAATTACAACAGACGCCAGTGCCTGGGGCTGGGACGCCCCCCTGGAGGAGTACCAGATTCTGGGTCACTGCTTCTCTAGTAGCCTGGAGGTTGTCGAACTACCGAGAACTGATGGCAGTAAAGCTAGCCCTGGAACATTTTTTGCCAGCAAGGATGTGCAGACACGTTCGGACGTGAAGAGCAGCACTATTCCGAAGGTTCTTAAATTTCTACAAGAAGTTTTTGAAAAAATACTTTTTATTACATTGAAGACTCAGATGTCTGTTTTTCTGCAGCTTCAGTTCATAGTATTATGGTTAATATGGTTGCAAAAGACAGATGTTCATCATGTTCAACCAAGGGTCAGGGTTGGGAGAAGTTGAGACAGGATCAACTGATTAATCATTTCTTCAAGGCAGTCGCATGCAAAAGACTGGTTCTTTCAAAGGTTTTCCAGCCTGGGACCTAACTGTTGTCCTAAAGGGTCTTTTTAAAAGCCCTTTGGAACCATTGGATGAAGTACCGGAGAAGTGGTCGTCTCTAAAGTCTTATCAGCAATTCAGCTAGATGGGTCAGTGACCTGCAGGCCCTTTCTATGAAGAAGCCCTATTGGGTAATTTTGCCAGATAAAGCCATATTGCGACCGGATCTACTATTTTTGCCAAAGATTACTTCCTCTTTCAGTAGGTCCCAGGAGGTTGTGCTCCTGACACTACCTTCTAGTGCAGGAACAAAAGATAATCTTACACTCCTGGATGTTAGAAGAGCTTAAATTATTTATCTTAAAAGTTCACAGGATTAGCATAGGTCAGTCTGGCAGCTTCCAGATCCGTCGTTTCCAGATGGATCAAGCAAGTTATTGGCCAGTGGTCTATTTACAGCAAGAGTATCCGCACATTTGATGAGGGCAATTTCAGGCACCTGGGCGAAGAATTTCTTCTTTTCATTGAATACATTTGCAGGACAGCAACTTGGTCTTCACCCACACCTTTCTCCGGTACTATTAGATCTCTCCGCTAAATACCAGGCTTTTAGACGGAAAGTCTTAAAAGCAGTTTCCCACCCTTGAGGTATTTTTTTTGCTTATTCTCTCCAAGGGTTGTCCTGAAGGAACAGGTAGGAAACCTCAGTTTAGTTTTAACAGTATTTCTAAGAGTCCTTCAGGATGACCCTGTATTACCCCCCTGTTCTGGGGTTCAGAACTTCATAGGTGGTTCAACCTCCGTAACCCATAAACTCATAAACTATCTGCAAATTCTCCTGGCTGGTATCTGCCAATTTAAAGACATCTGCCCCACCCCCTTAGACTGGGATCCATTGCTAGGACAAGCCACTGAAAGGTTAAAGAAGAAGCTTCTACGAGGCCATGGGAGTAAACTTAGATAATTGCACCATACCTGTTAGCATTTAACAGGCAGGGATGGATTATGAGGAGGCCTCCACCACATGCCCTGCAAAGGGGGCCTCCACCAACCTTTGGGTTATGGTCTAGTCCAGGAGGCTTTTCAGTCTTTTGGTCCACAGGGCCAGCAACAAAACTATAGGTGACAGTGGGGGGCCGCCTGGGCAAGCCTTTTTTTGTTTTTGCAAACCTGCAGCCAAAGCCACCACAGGGCAGGGCGTCTAGAGCAGCAAAGCCGCCATCAGCAACACTACAGTGATGGGTGTGTACAGAGCTGTCAATCGGCGGCCGCTCACTGCACATAAGCCACCAAGCACAGCCACTGGCAGCTCAATGCAGGGAACTGTTTTCTGCTGGACCAGCTGGGCGATTACACTGCCCCCTCCCCGCGCAGAATGGCAAAGCAGGAGTTCCCGAGCAGCACGCACCCGCACAGGGGTGGTATAAGAGACTCGATCTCATGATCCAGTAAGTGGGCAGGTGCCAGACAACCACCAATCAGTTACTTGGCTGGGCTATTATTTTAAAGGAAAAAATAATACTGTATCTGGAGCGGCCCTGTTAACAGGTCTTCTCAATATGTGATAAACATGCCTGCTCAATGCTGGAAAGCCTGTTTCGTAGCCCCTTAGACCTCAAAGATCCTAACCTGTCACTAGAGGAAAACAATCTGAAGCTCAACAATTAGTAATAGAACCAACAATTAGTGGATTACATGGGTAAAGAAACTATTTCCTATAAAAGCAGGGGGCTGTAATCTAGGTGCTCAATTCCCACAGCCTATGTGCAGAGGAGCTTCCTGTTCTGCTTTTGTTCATAATCTGCAGCCATCTGTTGCCTCCGAGCGATTAATCTCTCCTGATGAGCCTGTGTGTGCTATAAAGCAACGCACACACAGCACTGCAAACACACACAACCAACATGCTAAATGGAGGAGAAGCTCATCCAAACCATTTTACCCATCTGGTGTTCAGAGATACAAAAACCCATTTGGTAATTCATTATAAAAATTAAGCACAACTATAACTGGAACAATCTAGAGTAAGCAAATTCATTAGATGTTTTCTACCCCTCACACATTCGTATTTTGGGATTTCTGTCTACTATTTTTCAGACATTTTTGGGGGGTTTAAAGTGGACCAACACCCAGGATTTTGACTATCCTGGGTCTTGGTCCACTTCGGTGGGGCACCCCCGATCGGGGTGCCCGCTGTGTGAAACCCCCCCGAAAAACTCACCTCTCCCCGCTCCCAGCGCCAACGGACGAGCCGCGGACAAGCGGCTCCTCCGCCGCCGCCTCCCTGCGCGTCAAGAGTGACGCGCCCGCGCCGGCCATTCACAGACGGCCGGCGCGGGCGCGCGCACGTCTAGAGGGGCGCGAGGGAGGCGGTGGCGGCCGGCCGCCGCCGAAGACAAGGTAAGGGGATTTGGGGGGGGTTTCACCCCACGGGACATCCCGATCTTGGATGTCCCGCGGGGAGGGAGGTGATCGGCCCGGGAATCTTATAGATTCCCGGGCTGATCACCCCTGGGTGACAGTCCACTTTAAAGTGAACTTACCCTGTCTAGACAGACAAAAACTCCCAAAAAAACATACTCTCCTTTTTGTTTTTTCCACTACTAGCTAGGTAATTTATGCAGGTTTTTGGGGGGAGGGGTAATTAGAGTGGAATTTGTCATGCATTATGCCCCCGCCCTGCCACCCTCCTGTAGTGCTGAAGCAGAACAGGGGGTTACAAAGAAAATAAACCTTACCTTGCTCGTGGCCCAGCGCCGTTCTCCCAGCACTCCATGTCTTGGACGCCGCAAGCTTGAGAGAAAGCATAGCGTGGCGACCCCCAGCTCGAGCTGAGGGGGGTTGCTTTGTGTTATTCTGTTGCAGGGCCACACAGATACGGTAGAGCGGCGATGATGCAGTAACGGATTATTTTCTTTGTAACCCCCCGTCCTGCTTCAGTGCCAGGAGAGGTTAAAGAGATTTTTCAGGCAAAATAATAAGCATATTACCTTGCTAAACATTCCTCCAGAGCTCTGCATCCTCTCAACTTGGCGAACTGAATAGGGAACTTTACTTCCTCATCTGCCCCTCCAGCCCCACCCCACTGATGTGGACCACCATTACTACCTAGATCAGCCCATGCCTCCTCTGTATCAATGGCTTCAATGGTGCTCTCAGAGCCATTTAAGCACTGCTAAAAACACAGCCAGGGTGTTGAGAATGCCTGTGTGTAATGCAGAATCTTGGGTTCTTACGGACCCCGCCCATTATGCTGATTATTATGCTACCTCACAGCTTCAAGGGCCATGCCAGAAATGTTTCCATATGTCTTCCATGTAGGGCCCCTGGAGACTGCTTCTCCCACCCTCCAGGACAGGAAGCATTTAGAGATGACCCTATAAAAAAAACACACACTTCCTCAGTACTACAGATTACCTATCAAGATGTCCGAGGGCAGGGATTATGTTGGCCGACCATGGAAGACCTATGGAAACATTATTAGCGGTAGGTATAATTTAACGTTCCATTTCGCCTACCATGGCGGGCCACTGGAGACTTTCAGATGAGCCTTTTTTAGGGGCCACAGCCAAGGGGACTTTACAACTGTAAGTCAGGTCTTCAAAACCCAACATGTCCATTCTGTAATGCTTGACAACAGTGCGTGAATTAGACAATGCAGCTGCTTTACAAATCTGGGTCAACTGAAACTGAAGCCAGTTCCGTCAAAGATGTTGACAGTGACCTACTGGAGTGCAACTTGTTCCCTTCCAGAACTGCAAACCCTTTTGCTACGTAATCTGCTGAGATCATTTACTTTATCCATTTAGCTAGGATACTTTTGGATGCATCCAAATCATTTTTAGGGCCTAGAAGTTGGAGAACAGGGAACTTTCCAGTCTAAAACTGTTGGTTACTTTTAATAATGTAGGAGAATCCTATGGACATCTAATGTATGAAACTTTGTTTCACCTTCATTCTTTGGATTATGACCAACATAAGGTATCCAAGTAAAAGTCTGTGTGAAAATGTGAAAACTACTTTTGGGAAAAGGTCTGGTCTAGCAGACCAAAAAAAATGGAGAATAATTAGACCATTAAGTTCTCCAATGCATCTAGCTGTAGTGATAGCAATAGGGAAACCCCCCCTTGCAAGAAATTGATTTTATTTCAGCCTCTTCTAACAGTTCAAAAGGGGGCATCTGTTAGAGCATTAAGGACCGGGTTTAAGTCCCAAGGGCCCACCTTAATAGATATAAAGATAGTCTATTAACTGCTTGCAGGTATCTTTTTATTAAACTATTTGAGGAAAAGGAATACCAAACTGTGCACTTAAAGCGGAACAAACCCCACATTTTTAACTAGCATTCCCTGAATTGCTTCCCCTATGAAGAGTACGTTTTGCCAATTTTCACTGCCCATACTTTACTCTAATCCCAGATAATGCCGCCTGTTTTAGTTGTAAAGCTCCGCCTCCTCCATTCATTTGCACTGTTGTGTGTGGCAATGATGTCATTGCTACACCGATCTAATGATGGATTGCCTGCCATCTTATAGAGAGGGGCGGCATAAAATCAGTGTTCCAGGACAATTCAAAAAGTGAAAATATCCATTTCTAGTTCTACACCCTAAGATTATTGGCAAGGGCTTTAGCCAAATGAATTACACAAGTTCAGTGGGTTTTGGTCCGCTTTAAAGCTGCCACCTGAACATTTAGCATGCACCAACTGAGACCCATCTGTATTCCCTTCTCTAAAAATAATTTGGATGACAGATGTGTTTGCAATTTCTAAGTAGCGCTTATCAAATTTTTCAATTTTGCAAAGCCAACATTTCTCTAAAGTAAGTCACTGGTTCACGACTTTATAACATAGTTGAAAATTACTTCTTTGAATAACCTGTGTCTTTTTATAGACCTGCTTTCAGAATTTCAGACTGCTAACTTCAAATTTTGATTTAGCAGGTGAAATACTGGATCCTGAAGGAGGTCAAAGTGGGATAGGCCAAGGAGGATCTAAAATCAGGGACTGTAAGAGAACCCAGATTTCTTAGGCCAAATTGGGGCAATGAGGATCACTTTGGGGCCTCTTGTACTATCTATTCTAACACCCTTGGGAATAGGGCCAGAGGTGGAAAGGCATAGGCGACAAGATTCGTCCAGGGCTGGAATAAGGCATCTACTCACTTTGGGAGATCCTTTGGGTTCCGGGAAAATAAATCTTTGCAGAAGTCTGTTCTCCCTGGCTGCAAAAAGATTCAACTGTGGAAGACCGAAGCAGAGAGTGATAGAAAACTTCCTGATGCAGACATTACTGTGCCTGGCTCAGTTAATGATGGCTCAGAAGTCCGCAACTGTGTTTTTTCAACCATGGATGTGATCTGCTGACAAAGATAAGATGTTCTTTTCTGCCAAATCTAGAATTACCACTGACAGAGAAATGACTGTGGGCCCCTCCTTGGTGTATTAGATGCGCAACAACTGTTGTGTTGTCTTATCAGACCCTTAGATCTTTTTGGTGTAGATCCGATTTGAGGGCCTAAAAAGCTTTCCAGATCGCCAACAGTTTTTTGGTTTGAGGAAAACATCTTTTTCTAAGGGATTCACACGGCCCTGAACCATACAGTCCCTCAGCTGTGCTCCCCAACCTTCTCCACTGGCGTCCTTGGTTTGGACTACTGGATCTTTTGGGACCACCTGACCCCCCTGGCTAGGTTTTATTTTTTTCTCCAACAGTCTAGGGAGTTTTTCACTAGAAGAGACCTCTGAAAGAGATTGGCCAGGGATTCAATTTTCCCCCAGATTGTAGAATTGACAGTTGAAGCATCCAAGTATGCCTAAAGCACCGACTAGATGCAGGCTGTCATTTTGCCTTGCAACGACATGGCTTGTCTGTGGACAGAAAGGACATCTGTAGATTTGAATCTAAGCGAACCCCTAAATATTTTTTGGGAGGGGGGTTAAATCTAAATTTTTCTGTGATTTATCAACCAGCCTAATTCTAGAAGTGTTTTTAGGACTACTTGAACATGAGTTTATAGGATCGGCTTTTAAGTGGCCAGGAGCAAAAGATTATCCAAATAAAGGACTATAAAAAAAGAAATTCTGGAGCCTAAGAGCTGCCGTTATTTCCACTATAGTCTGAAGACGCTTGGTGCACTTGACAACCCTAAGGGTAGAGCTCGGAACTGAAAGTAAAAAATGCTTGATTTTCCAACTTGAACTTTTTGTATTGGACCTACCGATTTTTTTTTTAAATCATTCTGCACGTTCCATTTGGTTTTGAGACCAGAAACAGTAGAATAGAACCCCTCTTTCCTGCAAGGGTACATGACTTATGATACCTTGTGAAAAGAGAGACATAACTAGGCTGTACAAAGCTACCTGAAGGACAGGAGACTGCAGAGGAGGGGTAACCACGTGATCCTGTGGGACTTCCAGGAATTGTATTTTGTATCCATTCTTTATGAGATCCTGAATCCAAAGATTTAGATTTTCCCAGGCCGGAAAAAAACGTAAAAAGTCTTCCTCCTTAGGCCGACATTGGTTAGATTGTGAGGGGGGAGATTTTTCACTGGAACCTGACGCAGCACGAATCCCTGGGCTACTTATCATATTTGATTTGGCCGGGGATGCAGGGGTTGGGGTGGTGTGTGCTCCTTATTATAGTCAATGAGAGTCGTTTGCTATGTTTACATCTTTTGCCAAACAGCTCTCATTGACTATAATGGGGAGCACACACCGCCCCATACCCTGCATCCCCGACCGCGCACGTACTGCCGTTGGCTGAGCGTCCACGCCATTGGACTATACTAAAATTCAGGTATAACGTCTATCAAAAAAAGTATATACAGTATAGGGAACACATAAAGATAAAAACAAAAAATAATAACAAAAGGGAATTTCTCAGTACAATATCAGCAATACAATCATCTTGCGGTCCCGATGTGTTTCACTGCATGACTTCATCAGGGCACTTTGCAAATTGATATTTTTCATGTAATATTCTATTAAAATTGAGATGTACAGAATCAGGATCCGAGTGGGGCACGTTGGAGAGAGATGCGTCCGTTGAATACAATGGCGTTCTCTCCCAGATCCCGAGACTGTGTGTGCATAGAGAACTGTTGCATCATTTAGTTCTATATGCACTTAGCTGCTGCAGTATCTGGGTAATTAAAACAGAAACAATAACTTTAGGTTGGCGTTAATGTGAGCTAATTAGCAAATAGTTCCTATTACCCGAGTCCAGGTGAAATCGGGAAACCGGTGTGTGCAGAATCAGAACAAACACTGGGCCAAATTTGTTTCTATGAACCTGTAACTGCTGATACATAGTCACACTGGTGTGTAAACAGGGAGGGCAAGTGTTTTGAGGTCACTGAACAGGCTGTGTACAGAAGGGGCACGCAGATGTTTAGACGGGGGAGGACTGGCCATCTGTGCAACCGTGGGAATTCCCGGGGGGCCACACTACACCAGGGTCTGATAGACTTCTCCTCAGGCTGAAGAGTAGCTAGGTTCACCCCTGACTGCTGTAGAACAAGAACATCCAGTGAGGAATATACTGTGTAATCATGACATCACATGTGTAGTATCAGTGCTGGAACTGTAAACAGGGCTGTAGTGAAGCAGGGCTGCTAGCACCTAGAGAACCAAGGCATCAGGGGCACCATCGGGAAGGGGGGGGGGGGGGCTGGGGTAGACTGCTATCCTGAGCCCCAAGGGCCCGAGTACTGAAAGGGGGCCAGGCTCTAGCCCCAGCTTGGTGGCAGTTCTGCGGGGTAAAACAGTGCAGGCACTGGAGGTGCGGTTGTGTTGTAACTGGCACACTGGGAGACGGAACATTTAATTTCAGCAGAGCAGAACTAAAAGACTGACTGCCTGTTCCCACCCAGAGCCTAATAGAGGGAACACAGGGGAAGAAGCAGATTCTTATTCTAAGTATGTCACACACCCCGCTTCAGATATCCATAACACATGGGTAATACCGACCTGAAGGGGCGTTCCTGCAGAGATGATGCAAAGAGAAAAGCCCCTCCCTGATCCATAAATACCTGGGACCTCCCACTCATCACCCAGTTTTCCATCTCTGCAAGACGGCGAGCAAGTCAGAAGATGATGCCTCCTCCTTGCTCAGGGGGAGTTAAGGTAGCCGGGGTTGCCCCCGGCCTATTTATTCTTATGTTTCCGCTCGGCCTTTTGTTATCCTAGCCAATTTTATTAAATTATATGCCTCCTCAGCTTTGGCTGCGGGCCCGAGCGAGGGTATACGGGCACCTATGGTGCTGAGGAGCTGAGCTCCCCCCCGTGAGACCCTGTTACAGAGGGTAGGCGGTGGCGCCGGTTTGGTGATCCCGGCTTGGGATGCCCCGTCCCTGGTATTGCCCGGGGGGGGGGGGGGTCCCATTATGGCCCTTTCCATTCCCTAGTGGGGTTGGGGTTTTGGTCTCTCCGCCTTCCCTATCCTCCTTCCCTATCCTCATTCCCTCCCTATGTGTGTGTGTTAGTGTTTTACTTGCATATTATTAATTAATTCTAGCGCCGCGGCCGCCCGTTGGCCGGGGCGCGGTGGCTCCCTCTGTGAGTTTATGGCGTGAGGTAGTTACCTCACGCCTGTCTTGTGTGGCGGGGCCGGACCGCGGCGCGCTGCCGCGACCGGCCTCCCGATTACTACGGGGGCTTTCTGCCGGCGGGTGCTCCGCCGGTGACTGTGCGGCAGCACCCGCCTGGCTTGTACTCCTAGTCGGCGCAGCAGCAGCGGCGGCGCCGGTTTCTATGGGGCTCAGTTTTGGCGGCTTTTTCGTCGGCGGAGGGGGGCGTCGCCGCGGTTCCGCCCCCCTCCTTTCACTGGGAGGGCTTGTCAGGCGCTGCTGCGCTGCGGAGCGTTTCAGCTCCTGTGTGTTACGTGGGGGGAGGGGGCGCGGTGGCGCGTCTCGCGCTCCTTTCTGGCCACGCCCCGCTCCTCTTCCTGCGCTCTCCTCAGAAGGTCTTTCCCGCTCTGCAAAACTGTGAGTGGCCCTGTGGGCCAAATATATATATATACGTTTATAATAGGCTATTCTTCTATGCCTCATTCATTCCCATGGGTCCTTTATGTCTTTCAGGCGGAATTCTTCTGGGGATTTCCTTCACCAGTGATTAGAGGGTTTCTCCCTGTCCTAGATCCCTGGGTTTCATTCCTATAAATCCTCCCACTCGGGACATTAAAGGGGCATCCCGGGTTGCTTACTGGCGTAATTCCCTGGGTCTTAGCGACCACACAAAATCACCTTTATGGAGGCATCCCCTGATACCAGGGGCAGGCACCCCTTCGGGGCATCCCAAATAGTGCATGTTGTGCGGTGTTTCTATTACTGGGGACGATGTACTGCTATGTATTCCCTGTGCACAGCATACTATTGCGCGGCAGTCCGGGTCCCAGGCTACGGGATCAGCACCGCCGGCTGATTCATCTCCACTTCCCACCCTGACGCGTGCTCCGTGTGACATGGTCATGGGCAGGGATCTGCAAGCTGAAATGTGTGCCAGATTGGCCACCCTTGAAAGGATAGTTTCCAGCTCGGCCGCCCGTAAGGCTCCGGCTAAGAGGAAACATGTGTCCCCGGCTCCGCCGGAGGATGACGGTGCTGAATTTAATAATCTTGACTGGTCCGATTATTCTGTGCTGGAGGACGGAGAGGTGTCCGACGGTTCAGAGGTTACTGACAATGAGCATTCTGCGAGTGCTGATGCCGAGTTTAGTGAGCTGGGAAGATCAGCGGACTCCCCTCAGGCCTTGGCCTTGACGTTGGAGGTTCTGAATATCTCTCCTCCTGAGGCGGCATCACAGCAGGATGGTGAGCTGTTTGAGGAATCCAGGCCGCGCTTGGAATTTCCTACGCAGCGGCGTTTTGACAAAATCATTGACAAAGAATGGGTCAGGCCGGCTCGGCTCCCGGGTATCCCTCAGGGGTGGGATAGGAAATGTCCCTTTCCTGCTGAGGCGGTCAAGCGCTGGGCATTCTCCCCCGAGGTAGACGCCCCGGTTTTGGGGTTGTCCAATTTCTCGGTTCTAAATAGGCCGGATTGCTCCACCCTCAAGGATGGGGAGGATAAACGTATTGATCAGATGGCTTGTCATGGTTTTACTAGCGTTGGGTCGGCCATACGGCCTGTCTGTGCCTCTGAGCTTATGGTGTTGGCGGCCAGATCCTTGGTTAGGGAACTGCTGACATCTTCCGGACTTCCTCCTGGGAGTAATGAGTTCCTTAGTCTCAAACGCTGTGAGCTGTTTTTATCCTTCGTCTTGACAGCCCTGGATGACACCTTAATGATGTGTGGTAGAACGTCGGCCTTACTGGTGACTATTTGACGGTCGGTATGGTTGCGCCAGTGGGCGGTAGACTTTATGTCCAAAAGGTCTGACGGCCCTACCTTTTGTGGGGTTGAGGCTCTTTGGAGAAACCTTGGACTCAGTTACTCAGGGCGGTAGGCTACCGCAGCGTAAGAAGCAGCGTCGTTCCTTTCGGGGGGCGACCACTGCTGCCCCTTCCTTTCGGGGGGCCAGACCTGGAAGAGGATCTACATTTCGTTCTTCCAGAGGTGACTCGGGGAGCAGGGGCAGAGGACGTGCCCGCTCTGGATACAATTGGGGTTCCAAGCCCAAGCCGGCTATCAAGCCAGCTCAGCAATGAGGGGGCGCCCTCACCCTTGCGGGTGGGGGGACGGCTCAAGCACTTCTCCCAGATTTGGGATCAAGAAGTTTCGGACAGGTGGATTCGGGAAGTGGTGTCTTCCGGTTACAAGCTAGAGTTCGAGCTCCGCCCCCCCTCCAGGTTTCTCAGGTCTCGGTTGCCTTCGGAGCCCCTGGCGGCACAGGGGCTCCTGGTGGCAGTAAAAGAGTCTTCTGGACATGGATGTCATTTGCCCCGTGCCTCCATCAGAGGGGCAAGGGCTTCTATTCCAATCTGTTCACGGTGCCCAAGAAGGACGGGTCGATCCGTCCTATCTTGGACCTCAAGCTTCTCAACAGGTTTGTCAGGCCGCGCAAATTCCGCATGGAGACCTTGCGCTCGGCCATTCAGTCTCTTCGTCAGGGAGATTTTCTGACGTCCATAGACATCAAAGACGCTTATCTACACATTCCGATTTTTCCAGCACACCAGAGGTTTCTCAGGTTTGTCGTAGAGGATCGTCACTTTCAGTTTGTGGCTCTTCCTTTCGGTCTCACCTCGGCACCTCGGGTGTTCACCAAGGTGCTGGCGGGGGTGATGGCACTGCTCAGGGTTCAGGGCATTCGCATTGTACCCTATCTGGACGATCTGCTGATTATGGCAGATTCCTTCAGCCAAGCGGAGTCGGACACCGGTGTGGTGGTGTCCACTCTGGAGAGGTTCGGGTGGGTGATCAACCACCCCAAGTCTTCCCTTTGTCCGTCCAGGATTGTGACGTTTCTGGGGATGTCTTTGGACACCTTGCAGGCCGGGGTTTTTTCTGCCCCAGGCCAAGATTCTTTTGATCCAGGAGTTAGTGCGGCTACTCTTGTCAGCTCCTCACCCGTCCTTCCGGTTAGGGATGAGGCTGGTGGGATTAATGGTGGCCTCATTCGAGGCGGTTCCCTTTGCGCAATTCCATACGAGGATGCTTCAGCTTCATCTGCTGAAGGTTTTGGGACAAGTCGCCACTGTCGTTGGACCAGTATTTCCGGTTGACCCCTCAAGTTCGTCGATCCCTACAATGGTGGCTGGGGTCTGTCAATCTGTTGAAGGGCAAATCCTTCCTGGCCCCGTGCTGGGAGACGGTCACCACGGATGCCAGTCTATCAGGCTGGGTGGGTGTTTGGAAGGATTGCCAGTTTCAGGGTCTATGGAGCCCGCAGGAGGCTCACGAGCCCATCAACATTCTGGAATTGAGAGCCATCAGGTTGGTTCTGTTTCGCTTGACTCATCAGTTGAGGGGCCGGCCAGTTCAGGTCCGGTCGGACAACAGGACGGCGGTTGCTTACATCAATCACCAGGGGGGGACTCGCAGCAGGAGTGCCCTCAGGGAGGTGTCTTTGATTCTGGACTGGGCGGAGGCCCACGTCCCGTGTATCTCAGCAGTCTACATTCCGGGAGCGGAAAACACGGAGGCGGACTCGCTGAGCAGGGCCTCATCTCGTCAGGGGGAGTGGTCTCTCAGTCCCAAGGTGTTTCGTTTGATTTGTCTCAGGTGGGGGTTCCCTGTGGTGGACCTCTTTGCCTCTCGGCACAATCACAAGCTTCCAGTCTTTGTGTCGCTCTCGCAGGATCCTCTGGCTCTGGAGGTGGATGCCATGTCTCTGAACTGGAGGGATCTGGGCTGGATGTACCTGTTTCCCCCGTTCCCGGTGCTAGCCAGGGTGGTGCGCAAGCTGGCGCTGGAAGGCGCATCAGCGATCCTGGTGGCCCTGAGGTGGCCAAGGCGCGTTTGGTTCGCAGATCTGGTAAGGCTGGCAAAAGACCAGTTCGGGCTGCCTCTGAGTCCGGATCTGCTCACTCAGGGTCGGCTGCGTCATCCCAATTTACAATCGATGGCTTTGACGGCGTGGCTGCTGAGTCCACTATCTTGAAAGAGGAAGGTCTTTCTGATGCTGTTATTCAGACACTTATCAGTGCCAGGAAACGGTCTTCATCAACCATTTATTATAGGTCATGGAAATCCTATATTGACTGGTGTGAGGCTAGGTCCCTTTCTTGCCGGGAGTTCTCTATTCCCAGGCTCTTGGAGTTTCTTCAACATGGTCTGGATCTGGGGCTCCAGATTAGTACCTTAGAGGGGCAGGTTTCTGCCCTGGCGGTTTTCTTTCAAAGGTCATATATTTTAAAATCACAGGGAGACCATGTACATGTATGTAGAGCACTGCCCTGCAATGTTCAGGGCGCCCTAAAACCTGAAATACTATAACATGAACACAAACAGGACCTGTGGTTAGTATAGGGCTGGCACTTACAAATTAAACTACGCACTCAGGCTGCTTCCCGCAACACAAAATAAATTTATTGGATAAAGCACATAAATACATCTCAAAACACCCATCCCTCAATTTAAAAAGCTAGCATAGCTCAATAATAGATACGGGGGCCCCCCACACACCACTGCCACACCTCCTCATATTCACACACACCACCACACATCCCTAAGGTATTTGGGCTGGCCAGCCTCTATGAAGCACTCTAATAAGTGGCTGCAGCAACGGAGGGTGTAATCCTAAAGCGGGCCAAAATCACTAATGCTGATCAACGTGCTGGGAAGGGCAAAGTTACTGGGCATGAGGTAGCTTGATAGCAGCGAGGTCCAGCTATATAATCATAAAGTGCTTGGTGCTAATATATATCCAGTTCCGTATAGGATCCAAGAAAATTGCATATGCACATGAAATATAGCAGTTCATATAGACACTCATTTGTTGAAGTTATACTGTGCCTTCATATTGCGCCTTCTCACGTCCTAGACACTCTGCACTGTAGGCTTAGGTTTGTAAAGTGACACTGGCCACATACATAAAACAAGTGAAATCCACGGGAGCCGCGCTGGGTCCGGCCGCGCCAATGCGTCAGGCCTCCGACCCCATCTCCCGCAGCTCTACCGTGTTACCTCTCCTGAGCAGCAGCCTCTTGTGTAGCTTCACGCAGTACCGCGCTTTCCACCGTTCGGCATATAGTTGTAGCTGGCCAGCATGTGCAGTATGGAGGAAAGAGGAGGGGGCGTGGCCGGGCCTTCCGTCCACCCTTCTTTCAAAGGTCCTTTGCATTTCATCCCTTAGTCAAGATCTTCTTTCAAGGAGTTATGCATATACGGCCTCCTAGGAAGCCTTTTGTTCCGGTTTGGGATTTAAACTTGGTTCTTTCTGCTCTTCAGGGGCCTCCGTTTGAGCCCATGCATGAGGCTGCCTTGTCGTCCCTTACTCAGAAGGTGGCCTTTTTGGTGGCTATCACTTCTGTTCGGCGTTTTTTCTGAGTTGGCAGCTTTATCCATTAAAGCTCCGTATTTTGAAAGGCATCAGGATAAGGTTGTTTTTCGTTTCAAACCAGATTTCCTTCCTAAGGTGGTTTCGGCTTTCCATTTAAATCAGGACATTGTTCTGCCCTTTCTTGTCCCTATCCTAGCACCGAGAAGGAGAGGGTGTTGCATTCCTTGGACGTTGTCCGCGCTGTGAAATATTACCTGGTGGCTACGTCTTCTTTTCGTAAGACGGATGCCTTCTTTGTGGTGCCCTCTGGGCCTAGGAAGGGTTTGGCTCCTGCCAAATCTTCTATCAGTAGATGGATTCGTCCGGCCATTTTTGGGGCCTATTCTGCCAAGGGGAGGAGTCCCCCTTTTCGTGTTACTGCTCATTCTACTCGTGCTCTTGGAGCGTCCTGGGCCTTCCAGCACCAGGCCTCTGTTGAGCAGGTTTGTAAGGCCGCTACTTGGTCTTCTGTTCACACTTTTTCCAAGTTTTACAAGGTTGATGTTCGGGCCTCAGCGGATGCTGGTTTTGGCCGCCTGGGTTTGCAAACTGTTGTGGCATAGGTTGTGCCTTGTTACCTTGTTTTGGATTCCCGCCCTTTTATGGACACTGCTGTTGGATGTCCCATGTGTTATGGATATCTGAAGCGGGGTGTGTGACATACTTAGAATAATACCATTTTGTGAAATACTCACCTGTAAAATGGGTATTATAAGTATGTCACACACCCCGCTTCACCCGCCCTTGTTTGGTACTCTGGATACTCTATATTGGGCAGTTTGCGTGGTTCTTGGTTTTACTGTTGCCTCTTCCTGGTCCCTTACTTACTGCTTCTTTATACTGGGTAATGAGTGGGAGGTCCCAGGTATTTATGGATCAGGGAGGGGCTTTTCTCTTTGCATCATCTCTGCAGGAACGCCCCTTCAGGTCGGTATTACCCATGTGTTATGGATATCTGAAGCGGGGTGTGTGACATACTTATAATACCCATTTTACAGGTGAGTATTTCACAAAATGGTATTTTTTTAGTCCAGGAAGCAGAAATGATAAATTCCAGTTTTCAACACCTGCACAGTGCAAAGCCTAGCCAGCGGATCCGGCACTCAGCACACTGGGATGTGGGGGGGGGGGATATAGCAGTCTGGCAATCACTGTTAAACTTTCCTTAAACCGGACCTTCAGCATGATTTAATGAAAAGCCCAAACCCTTAAAAAATGATTCCCCAGCATCTTAATTTAATACATTTTAAGTTTTTAGTCACTTACTTATTTTAATTTAATGATTATTTTAATTTTCATTTACTTATTAATTAAATGTAATTATTTAATTTAATTATTATTTCCCCCACCAGGCTGCAACTCTGTTCAGCACTCTAGGATATGGGCGCCGCCATCTTGCCTCAGAAGCATCACATACTCAGGAGAGAGGGATAAAGTACAGGGGGGGTATAGCTGTGCTTTGCACAGACAGAGCAGAGCTGGGGTCAGGGAAAGGACAGCAATCACAGAATGCAGAGCAGCACAGTCAGAAGACACTTCCTGTTTGCTTCATGAGCTGCCATCTTGGATGTTTAAAGGCTCATAACATGCAGTAAATGCAGGTAGGATGATCTATAATGTGAGTAATCTGTATGTACAGGGTGTGGGAAACATACAAGATAGGCTCTTATTCAGGATGAAGGTCTGCTTTAAGTCCAAAGCTGGCGCGCGTTTCGGGATAATTTCCTTCCTCAGAAAGAAAATGGAGCCAACAGGGTGCGCTGGAGTGGAGTACCTTTACCTGTACTTATTACCAGTCTTTTGAATCGGCTCATCCCCCCTCGTAACACAGACACACCCAACCGGCAGCGCACGCGGTTGGCCTGTTAGATGGATTAGCTCTGTGTGTTCACAACAGGCCCCGTCTGACCACTGCCACCCCATTAGCTGCAATGAAGCCTGGATATTAAATCAAATAGATTGGGCAAACTGAAGTCACTACGACACTGTGGCGGTGGCCATTTGACACATCAGCATGAACGCCGCAAAACTAGATCTCAGTACCTGCTAAGTTCTTTACTCCAGGACTAGGACGTAAGTGCTGCAAGGCACAAAAGGTGAGTATGTCCTTTTTTAATTTTTGACTACAAAACTAAGACTTTGGTGCCACAGGCGACAAAAAGTGAGCAAGGTATGTATTTTTGTTTTGCTTTGAGTGTACCTTTGAATGAAGCCCCGCCCATAACATTGCAGCCACACCCATTATTCGGAGTGCCACCTTTTCCTCACCTGCTTATGCACCTTTTTACTCAAAAACACAAAAAACTTTTTACCCACTTAAAGCAGTTTTTCACTCTGAAGAAGAGTCTATCTTATATGTTTCCCACACCCTGTACATACAGACCTGAGCCCAGACTGCGCGCCATGCTGTACACATCCTCCAATGAGAGGAAAGCCGGGCTGCGCCGCCACACCCGCTCCAGCGGCTCCATCCCGCCACCGTCTCACCTCACCGCCACCTCCGCTGTCATGGGAAGGCCACCCGACCTGCATCTACTACATGTTATGAGCCTTTAAACATCCAAGATGGCAGCTTATGGAACATCAGGCATCCTGCAAACAGGAAGTGTCTTCTGACTGTGCTGCTCTGCATTCTGGGACTGCTGACCTTTTCCTGACCCCAGCTCTGCTCTGTCTGTGCAAAGCACAGCTATAACCCACCCCCTGAACTTTATCCCACTTCCTCAGTATGAGTGATGCTTCTGAGGCAAGATAGTGGCGCCCGTATCCTAGAGTCCTTAAAGTGGACCAACACCCACGGGTGATCGGCCCGGGAATCTATAAGATTCCCGGGCCGATCACCCCCCACCCCGCGGGACATCCGAGATCGGGATGTCCCGCGGGGTGTAACCCCCCGAAAACCCCCGAAAAACCCTACCTGATCTCCCTCGCGCCCCTGCAGGCGTGCGCGCGCGCCCGCGCCGGCCGTCTGCGAATGGCCGGCGCGGGCGCGCGCGCGTCAAAAGGGACGCGCGGGAGGCGGCGGCGGCGGCAGCCGCTTAGACGTCCTTGTACGTTGGCGCTGGGAGCGCGGAGAGGTGAGTTTTTCGGGGGGTTGGGGGGGGTTTCACACAGCGGGGCACCCCGATCGGGGGTGCCCCATCGAAGTGGACCAAGACCCAGGATAGTCAAAATCCTGGGTGTTGGTCCACTTTAAAGCGGACCAACACCCAGGGGGGATCGGCTCGAGAATCTATAAGATTCCCGGCCCGATCAGATCCCTCCCTGCGGGGCATCCGAAATCGGGATGTCCCGCAGGGTGAAACCCCCCAGGAAGCCCACAAATCCTATATTTTCCACGTTCCAGCGGCGCATCCGCATCATCCCGCGCGTCCCTGTAGCAGGGCGCGCTGGCCGTTTGTGAATGGCCGGCGCGGGTGCGCTCCCTGTAAGAGGGACGCGTGGGAGGCGGTGGCGGATGCGCTCTGCTTGTCCGTCCCTGCCTCTTGCTTGTCCGTCCCCGGTGATTGGACGAGCGAGTCACGTGGGAGCGGGGTGAGGTGAGTTTTCGGGGCTTTCTGGGGGGTTTCACACAGCAGGGCACCCCGATCAGGGTGCCCCACTGAAGTGGACCAAAACCCAGGATAGTCAAAATATATTAATTTTAGATGCTGGGGAATCATTTTCAACTGTTTGGGCTTTTTAATAAATCATGGTGAAGGTCCGGTTTAATGATAGACCCGAGCGCGGCTCTGTATTATTTACCGAGGCACGAGGAGCTCCGCACTTCCAGCAATCCCGCCCTGGGAGTTGTGGGCGTGTCCTATGTGTGGGCGGGAGTGTGTTAAGTTGGATCGGTGGGCGGGGCTATACGGAGTTCGGCCAGCGCTTGGTGGATGAGGCAGGTGGGCGTGGCTTGTGCGTTCCCCGCTCGCCTTCCCATGACAGCGGTGACAGCGGTGACAGCGGCGGCGGCGGAGGTGGCGGTGAGGTGAGACGGTGGCGGGATGGAGCCGCTGGAGCGGGTGTGGCGGCGCAGCCCGGCTTTCCTCTCACTGGAGGATGTGTACAGCATGGCGCGCAGTCTGGGCTCCGAGCTGCAGAGCCTCACCGAGCAGTACGGCCCGGAGTCGGTGGCCGGGGTGGTCCCGCAAGTGGTGCGAGTGCTGGAGCTGCTGGAGAGCTTCGCCGCCACCGGGAGGGAACGGAGCTGCACCGACCAAGAGCTGCTGATAAAAGCCGTGCAGAGCATGGGCAGAGAGGAGCGCCCTCCACCGGTCAGTGTCTGTACCTGCTGCCTGCGCCACTGCACAGCCCCGGGGAACTACAACTCCCAGCAGCATGAGATTGGAGCTCCTCAGTGGCTGTCCAGCTGATTGGATGGTCTTAGCAAAGCTTTGTAGTTTCTGCCTGTCAATGTCATTGTGATAGCTGTGATCGATCGATGTATCGAGGAAATCGCTGCTCATGGGGGTCTATGGAACCTCAGGGGTGTAACTACAGGGGATGCACTGATGCTTGGGACCCCATTATTGCTGCTCCTCCACCTTATTATATTTGTGCTTACTTGGCATCATTTAGAGAATGGAAGCAGCATTTATCTCTGCTGTTTGAATCATTAGTTGTCTAGCTGCAGCTGATTGAGATAATAGACTGATAGAAGTTTACCGAGTCTTGACAGGGCTCCAGTTAAAATTTCACACCAGGGCCCTGTAACATTTAGTGACATCACTGGGACCTCTGCTGATCACAGTCTATCCAGAGCCTGATCGTCTGACAGCTCCATTCCTCACACACAGTACAACTGTCACAGCTTTATTGTTAGCAATAGATCAAGGCAACAGGACTTGCTGTATTTTCTTGAAGATGTTTCACTAGTCCTCTGGCTGGATTTTTACGTTCTGATTGGAAAAAGACAAAACGTCTACAGAAACATACTGTACAGGTCCAGCTGCCTTGATTCATTGCTAAGGATAGTTATTATTGTTTATTTATAAATCGCATCGCACTCCGTGGCGCCATACAAAGTATACATTATAGTGGACCAAAATCAAGGACTTTGACTATCCTGGGTTTTGGTCCTTCCCCCCAGGGCCCCCCCGATCCAGGATGCTCCGCTGTGTGAAACTCCCCGGGTCGCCTGAACAAACCCACTTATTCCAGATCCAATCGCCTGAGCGTGCTGGCGGCTGCATCCCCCACTTCCCTCTAACAGGGAGCGTGCCCGCACCGGCCATTCACAAATGCCTGGCGTGGGCACGCACCCTGTTAGAGGGATAGCGGGGATGTGGCCGCTGCTCGCATATGCGCTGTTGGACCAGGAAAGTAGGTGAGTTTATGGGCGACCTGGGGGGGGGGGTTTAACACAGCGGGGCATCCCGATTCTGGATGCCCCAGGGGGAGGGAATCTATAAGATTCCTGGGCTCCCCTTTAAAGGAGGATTGGACAAGTAATATAATTAAAATACACCGGGCATTATAAGTTATATATAACAGAAATTTGACAACAAATGCATAGCATACATACAGAATCCCAATTTTGCATGCAGTGTGATACGCATGGGCTCTCTTCCAATCAAAGCCACCTGCCAGGACTATCATTTGGCAGGCGGCTTCCATTGTCTTGAATAGTGATTGTACGCTACTACATCCCCTGTGTCCCTGGCTGTGTGTTCACAACAATCAATTCAACAATCAGAGCCCTTTGCCGAAAGGAAGTAAACACGACACAGGGATTTGATTGGATGAGAGCCCACGCATGCGCCGTTGAAGTGGGGAAAGGTGAGTTTTTATGGGCGCTGTGGAAGGTTTCACACCAACGGCCCTGGAATCTTTCATATTCCAGGCCTGCTGCTGGTGGGTTTTGTTTTGCTTTAATACAGGGGAACATTAGGAGAGCGGGTCCTGCTCTTGTAAGCTTACAATCTAAAGAGTGAGGGTGGAGACAAGAGGTTGGATCACAAGAAGTATTTACTAAGCACGGTAGAAAGTTCTGTCAGGGGTGGCAAGACTGGCAAGTGAGTTGGTTAAGCCAGACGATAGGCTTGTCTGCATAGAAGAGTTTTAAGGGTGCTTTTGTGTGAAGGGTTGGTGAGTGGTGAATTGTATAGGGAAAGGCATTCCAGAGGAGTGGAGCAGTACGTGTGAAGTCCTGTACATGAGAGTGGGGGGAGGTGATCAGGGTTTCTGGTGTGAGGGATGGATGATGCGGGAGATGCTTTTTTGTTGGAGATAACAGGAGGTGGCTAATGAATGAAGAGAGAGGAGTCCAGTATATCCTCAGGCTTCAGTAGCTGCAGTGATAAGTCATTGGCAGAAATGATTATTGAGGAGATAGCAGCAGGATTGGATGATGGGAAAATGACAAGCTCTGTTTTGTCCAAGAGATCACATGATCTGGATGAGGTTCAGATAAAGCTGAATTCCTGATATAACAGCTATAATGACTTGTTTGTCATTGGGTCTTTTTTGTTGTCTGACCAAGAGAAACAGTTGCTTAGTTCTAGTGTCTGAATGTGAAAAGAGCGACTGATTGGGGATTCATTTCTGTTATGCCAGATGACAGTTAGTGTGCCCGTCATGCGGCAGGTATTCCGGTGTGATATGATTGGTTTTAGTGTTATGTTGATCATGTGTGTGACACACACAAACACGCACGTGCTATACTCAGCCCTCTGTGTGCATGTTGTGGCTCTGCTCCATGGCAAACAGCCATCCCAGATTTCCAGGATGAAGTCCATGCTTTATCCTATTATTATTATTATTATTATTATTAATAACAACAAAAGGAAAAGCCTAGATTGCACAGCCAAAACAAATAACACCGGGGCGCACACAGTTACATGATACAAGATGAGTGTAACACAGGGTCACCTAGGACATCCCATCACAATCAATACACCAGTGTAGTCTTGTCATTTATTATGACATATAAAGACAAATAACAGCATGTAACCAGACCATACAAGGGGGCACCTATACATGCCAACCCTACAACTACCTGGCTGCCATAAACTGTATTCCAAATATAAATATGTTTCCTCCCCTATCATTTAGATTGTAAGCTCACAAGAGCAGGGCCCTCTACCCTGGTTTACTGCTGTATCATTGCATTTCTGTCACTTCTGACCCATATTAATGGAGGCTATCCACGTTCTAATCCTTGGGACATCCTGAACTGGGATGCCCCGCTGTGTAAAACCCCTCAGAAACACTGTTTCACTCACCTTGTCCCGGAGCCCTTGTCTCTGTGCTGTGGGAGTTTCCCTGTTCACCTCTAGCCGTGTGCGCACCCGTGCCCGGCCTTTCTGAATGGACACGCGGCTGGCTAGAAGCTGAGCGGGGGATGCACACTTGGTTGCCTTCGCCGCCGCTCCCTTTGGCGCCACCCAGGGCGGCTTAGCTGGCAGCAGAGCCGATTAAAAGTGAGAGCTCTGATTGGTTGAACGGGCCACTCGGCCAATCTGCGCTTGTTCGCGCCAAAGTCTGTGGTGACAGAAAGGTGAGTGACCTAGGGCCATACACACAGCGGGGCATCCCAATTTCCTATCCCCCATCAGATGGCACCATATAAGGAAAATATTATTTTAGTGTACCCGTGGACCAGGATGCTCCCTGGTGCAGACTGGTACTGAGTGTAGGTCCACTTTAAGTATAGTTTTATAACGTGAGATCTGACGCAGCTGTCTGAGAGCCAGTATAAAGAAGCTTCAGTTCTGCTGCTGGTCTGACTCCATGGCTAATGACTGGCTCACCCACCCCCACTTAGACAGATATAGGCAGCCATATGCAAAGCTGGGTGTCTCTGGAAGTAGACGGGTATAGCTGTGGGCAACAAATGCCGACTGCTTTCTATCTCAGTTAACAGTGTAACTGTCATATAACAAATCTGGGTCTGCTTTTATATCATTTCCCAGTAGTAGTAAGTTGTTGTACCGTGTTAGCCATCGATGTAAGCAGAAAATCCAAGGTTAAGGTAATACCATTTATTGGCTAACTCATTTAGATTGAAAATGCAAGCTTTCGAAGCTGTTCAAGCTTCTTCTTCAGGCATAATCTGATTATGCCTGAAGAAGAAGCTTGAACAGCTTCGAAAGCTTGCATTTTCAATCTAAATGAGTTAGCCAATAAATGGTATTACCTTAACCTTGGATTTTCTGCTTATATCATTTCCCAGTAAGTGTTGGTATTACTTTCCTCAGTATTAAGTCTTGTACATTTTGCTGTGACATTGCCTTTAGATGTGCGGAGAACAACGTGTTTAAAGCAGAATGAAACCTGGATATTTGACTTTCCCAGGCTTTGTTCCGTGCCCCTGGGTCATCCCGAATTAGGATGGCCCCCTGTGTGAAACCTAGTAAAACTCACCTCTTCCCATTCACTGGTTCTCATCCAATCGGAGCCCTATGTCATGTTTACATCCTTCGGCAAAGGGCTCAATTTCCTTCAATGTGGAGTGCGCTCTGCCGCATGCCCGACGGTGTGTGCTTCCCACCCCAGCCTATCAGAATGGCTGGGACAGGAGCACGCTATGTCCCCGCAGTTGCAGGTTATGCAGCAGTGCACGCTCCCTATTCTAAACAATCAGAGCCATTTGCTGAAAGGTAAACAGCTCTGATGCGGGCCCGCGCATGCTCCTTTGGACCGGGGAAAGGTGAGTTATAACCGGTGCCCTGGGGGGTTTCACACAGCGGGGCATACTCATTCGGACAAGAAGCATGCATCGAGCTAAGTAAACAAGGGACTCGGGGGTTTCATCCACAAGGGCATCTAAAATGCCCCTGTAATGCGGACCACTCCTGGGTTTTGGTCTGCTTTTAAGCTGCTTTCAGATGTAGACCTCTGGTGCCTACCTGTATCATTATGATGCTTAACACTTTACTTTATAGAAATGTATGTAGAACTGAAGTAAGGCAATCCTAAAGTGGACCTCTGTGATGGCCCTAGAGTTTAAAAAAGCTCCAGGGCCAGCCGACTAAGTGCCTGTGTGAACCACAATTACTCACTTTTCAAGCTGTCCCGTTCTGTGATTGCAAGCCATGTCTGCATCCCTGCAGCTGAGGGACTTCCCTTACTGAAAGGCTGGGGACGGGAGCGAGACGCACACTGCAGAGAAACCCAGAATGCAGCCGCTTCTTATGCCAACACTATGTTATTCGTATTATTAATATATATATATATATATAGCCATCATTTTCCGTAGTGCTGTACAACGTAGTAATAGTAATATGTTCAAAACAACACTTTATGCTATGCACTGGATGTGAGCTGATGGACCGAAAGCCTGCACATGCACCATGGGAAAGGCGGAAGGGTGAGTTGTGTGGGCGATCTGGGGGGGGGTCACACAGCGGGGCATCCCTAATCTGGATGCCCCAGGTATACAGGCCTATCACCAGGATTGTGAAAATTCTGGCCAATGGTTGCTGGTATATCAAAATGGCTCTAGGTGGGTTAATAATAGTGGAGTAGTGCTGTAATATATCTATTAACTTTATAAATATCACCAGGCTGTTAATTTGTTGTGTTTTATAATCTTTTGTAATGCTAGCCTGCCATTGATGCATGTAGTATGGCAGTTCCTGTAGTAGGGGGGGGCAGGAAAATGTATCCTGGTGGGAGTTAATAATGAAATAACAGGGAGCTTTATAGAAAAATAGACTTCCATAAGATTTTATGAGACTGATTTAGGATAATACTAGACTAGAGGTCTGTGTTAATAGAACACAATGGCAATGATAGCCAGCTTGTCCCAATATTGGATATACAAGCACCAAGGGTGCTCAGTGCTAGTAAAGGTGCAGAAAATGAAAAGAAGGAGTTCGATTCATCAGAGTGGCCCATGTCACGGCCACGCAACGCGTCAGTGTAGGCACCGTGAGGGTGGGTGGATCTGGACCTAATGACACGGTAATGTACATTGTTTTGTACCCTTTGTATTGAATCATTTGTATTATGCATACATGTGGTCTTATTTGAGTGTATACATTTTGGATTACAGTTTGAATAATATTTAGATTTATGCCCGGGAATCGAACTCCTTCTTTTCATTTTCTGCACCTTTACTAGCACTGAGCACCCTTGGTGCTTGTATATCCAATATTGGGACATTCAGTCCCTCTTTTTGTCTTGTCTGTGTACTCCACACCTTTTTCACTTTTCCACTTGTATTATTTTGTTTCTTATCTTTTATCATTCACTATTATGTTTATTTGGGCACCATTGCACGAGGTTTTTCACTTTTTTATATAACACTATAGCACTTTCTGAAGGGGAGATCCCGTGGCATTGATCAGTAACTTTTTTGTAGCTGCCAGCATAGGTATTGTTAGCACATGTATTGAAGTGTAAATAATTTTGTTCCTTTTACTTGATCCAACCTAATACATGTTTAGAGATAGTCCGATTAAATTCCGCCACACCCCACGGATGGGGTTTTAATCATGTGTTTTAAATGTATGTCCTTCTCTGTTTTGGCTCTTAATAAAATATGAATTTTGTATTTTGAAGCTATCCCATTCTGTTGAGCGGCCCATCTGTTTAGACACTTGGGGGGGGGGGGGCTTTGGTGAGCTGGGCTGGTTGCTCACTATTTGTCTTTCTTAGATGTTTCTGACCCTGAAGGGTTGACCCACCCCTAGCCAGTATCCAGAATTATATATCAGTGTTACCACTGGTTGTGCGGGAATTGTCCTTGTTGTAAATAGTACACAACACAAACTACAATTGATTGCCGATATTTTGTTTGCTAAAGGGGTTGTAATGCTAATCGAACCGCAATGCAAGCCCCTCCATTAATAATGCAAGCATGCATCTGCCATACTATAGACCAGGAAGTAAAGCCTGGCCAGGCGACCCCATAATTGCTGGGCATTGCTGTGCTGTACTATACTAGTATATAATTGTGTGAGCAGCAATATACTCTTTCTTTCATGTATATAGAATGATTCTTATCCTGCACATTTATGACTTGTTAATGCTTCCTAAGACAAACTAACCTAATCACCACAATAGCTGCACTATAATGTGTGGATGCCACATTCACAATGATATACGAACTGCTACACTTTGTATATGTGAAATGCTAAATGTTGTGGATCAAGGTGAGTGAACAGGAATCCTGCGACAGGGAGTCCTTTAGGAATGAGCATAATGGATTTTGCTCCTCTATAATGAGGCCTAGGAAGCCCAAACATGGCAAGCACAGCCCTTTTTTTCCAGTGGTCAATTGGCTTTGCGGGGTGGGCATGCATGCCAATGTGGCATGCAGGGCTGGTGCTGGAGCATGGGCCAGGTAAGTAATTAATTCTCTTTTTGGGTTTCATAGGCAAATAAACTAATCACAAATTAGATTTCATCTTGGACCGACTTTAAAGAGGAATTCCAGTGTAACTAGACCCTGCTGCCATGCATCCACCGGTGCTGAGCCCAAATTGGCATATAAAAACAAGAGTCACCTTACCGGGTAAGATTGCCCCTTCCCCACTGCGAGCGGGATTTCTGCGTTCTAAGCTAGATCCTCGGCCTGAAAAAGGCAGCCTTCTCTATACCCTGTCCCAACACCATTTAAACCCGACCTTCAGCATCATTTAAAGATAAGACGAAACACTTAAAAACGTATCTGCAGCATCTAAAATTAATATTTTTTTAGTCGCTTACTTATTGTCTGCAACTCTGTTCAGGACTCTAGGATACGGACGCCGCCATCTTGCTTCAGAAGCATCACCAACTGAGGACAGAAAAGGGGGCAAAAGTGCAGGGGACGGCATTATAGCTGTGCTTTGCACAGACAGAGCAGAGCTGGGGTCGGGAAAAGGACAGCGATCTCAGAATGCGGTCAAAAGATACTTCCTGTTGCGGGCAGCCTGAAACTCCATGTACTGCCATCTTGGATGTTTAAAGGCTCAGAAAATATATCTTCCCCCCACCCTGTACATACAGATTGCCCACATAAAAAATCAGCCTACCTACATCTACTATAAGATATGCTCATATTCAGGGTGAAGGTCCAGTTTACAGGAAAAGTCCACTGTCGATGGCTTTGTTGGAAGTGTATATTTTTGTGCCAAAAGGATGTCCTCCAAGGTTCTAAGCTGATTTTGTATTTATTTTTCTTATGTTAGCAAATGTGTGTTTAATGGAAGCACTTTTTACACTACCTGCAACTGTACACCAAGAAGAGAGAAGTGAGGCCTGTAGACCCAGAACACTACTGCTATGGCCACTACAGATGTGAGGGGCTCACTCACTCATTACACATTCCCAGCAGCAGTCTCTGCGGGTAAAACTCTCTTTTTTGTAGATCTTGGTGTACAGACTTGTACAGTTTTCCAGTAGCAACAGACTGGATGTACTGAAACCTGTTTCCATTAAACTCACAAAAAATACAAGATAAGCTCTGCACCTTGAGAACATCATTTTGCAGAACAATAGGTCCCCCATACACTTACCTTCTTTCCCGGCAAGCCCCAGCCACATCCCCGCTATCCCTCTGGCAGGGCGCGTGGCCGCGCCAGGCATTTGTGAACGGCCGGTGCGGGCATGCTCCCTGTTAGAGGGCAGCGGGGGGGATGCGTCGAGGTCGAGCCCGCTGATTGGACGCGCATGCGCCATAAGACCAGGAGGAGGTGACTTGGTTTCGGCAATCTGGGGGGGGGGGGTTCACACAGCGGAAGTGCCCGGGGGAAAGGACCAGAACCCAGGATTTTCACTTTGAAGCGGACCTTCACCCTGAATAAGAGCCTTTCTTATATGTTTCCCCCACCCTGTACATACAGATTGCTCACATTAAAAATCATCCTACCTGCATCTATTGCATTTTCTGAGCCTTTAAACATCCAAGATGGCAGCTCCTGGGGCATCAGGCAGCCTGCAAACAGGAAGTGTCTGCTGACTGTGTCGCTCTGCATTCTGGGATTGCTGTCCTTTCCCTGACCCCAGCTCTGCTCTGTATATGCAAAGCACCCCCTGCACTTTATCCCGTCTCCTCGCCTCAGCATGTGTGATGCTTCTGAGGCAAGATGGCAGCGCCCGTATCCTGGAGTCCTGAACAGAGTTGCAGCCCAGTGGGGGAAAGAATAATAAGTAAGTGGCTAAAAACTTAAAATATATTAATTTTAGATGCTGGGGAATCGTTTTTAAGGGTTTGGGCTTTTTATTAAATCACGGTGAAGGTCCGGTTTAAGTATTTTGAGGCAGGACTCTAGTGCTACATATAAAGTGGAGATCCATTGTTCTATTCTGCCGACTGCAGTGTCAGCATTTCCTTACACTAATAATTGCCAGATTTTATTACTTGTAAGTCTTTACAGATGTCAATTGAAAGTTTTCTCCTATTTGAAACATTCTGCTATACGTCAGCAGTGCCTCATTTCCATTATCTGCATCTGTGACAGTGAGGGGATGTGGATGAAAATAGATTGTTTATGGCTTGAAGTGACGGGGAAATTGGAGAGGGGGCCACCAGCCATGATCTATTCCTGCTGTTACTCTGGGCTGGTGGCTGTGTGCCAGTACTTCATACATGTCTTAATATACCCACTTCACGTGAGTCCTTTTCTACTGACAGGCCAGCTGCAAGGCCAATTGAGGGAAGTAATGTGGGGGGATAGAAACAGGTGTAATACAAGAATCTGACCTCATGTCTGGCTGCTGGAATATCACAGTATACTGATAAGTGGAGTGGTAGATAGCTCTGCACAAGACAATTACATTAAACCTGACCTTCATCCTGAATAAGAGCATATCTTATATGTTTCCCCCACTCTGTACATATAGATTGCCCATATTAAAAATCATCGTATCTGCATCCTTCTGCATTTTATGAGCCTTTAAACTTCCAATATGGCGCCCCATGGAGTCTTAGGCTGCCTGCAAACAGGAAGTGTCTTCTGACTGTGCCGCTTTGCATTCTGGGATTGCTGTCCTTTTCCTGACCCCAGCTCTGCTCTGTCTGTGCAAAGCACAGCTATAACCCCACACCCCTCCTCTCCTCAGTACGCAATGTTTCTGAGGCAAGATGACTGTGTCCCTATTCAAGGGTCCTGAACAGAAATGCTGGGGAATTGTTTTTTAAAGGTTTGGGCCTTTCATTAAATGTTTAAGTATCTCTTTATTGTTGGGGCATCCACAGTCCTGATGCCCAGATGCTGGGGGCAGGGCCGTATTTGGTATTCATGGCGCCCTAGGCACTTTAAGTGCTTGCGCCCCCCTTTTTTAAGTTAGGTCATGGTCCATATAAAAATAAGTGTGTAGGGGGAAAGTGTGCAATGGGCTAGATGCAGAGAATGTGTGTGGAGGAGGGAAAGGGCACAAAGGGGGAAATGCAGAGAAACAGACAAGCATGTTCCATCTTTTACTGCATTCTGACATACAGGAGTCACATGACCACACCAGTGGAGGGAAGATGCTCTGGTCTGTGTTCAACCCATTGCCCCCCCCTTCACACAAATACACTCTGCATCCTTCTGTGGCTGCCGGGGTGTTTGTTAGGAGGCATTAATGTTCTGGCTATATGATTTTTAATTTCTTTTCTTTACTACAATAGTAAGGGCAGTGTCCCCCCCCCCCCTTCCAGGTTGCCACCCTAGGCACGTGCCTAGGGTTGCCTAATGATAAATACAGCCCTGGCTGGGGGGAAGCAACAGCTATAGCGCCAAAATTGGCTGGAGGTCAAGTATACATTTTTGGACCCCCCCCCCCCCCCCCCCGCCTGCACGAAAACATGTTATAGCCTGGTTTCATTACACAACCTCCAGCCTAAATTTGCTGGCTCTGGGGCTATCTTCTGTACAGAACCAGCCTTTATTTTGTGTGAACTGCATCATAGGACACAGCTTCTTTAGGAGCACAAGGAAGTACATGATTTAGGTTAGCATGTCACAGGATTCCAACCTGAATCTTTCTTTTTATATATTAACATATAGTCATGGCCGTAAATGTTGGCACCCCTGAAATTTTTCAAGAAAAATGAAGTATTTCTCACAGGAAAGGATTGCAGTAACACGTTTTGCTATACACACGTTTATTCCCTTTGTGTGTATTGGAACTAAACCAAAAAAAGGGAGGGAAAAAAATCAAACTGGACATAATGTCACACCAAACTCCAAAAATGGACTGCACAAAATTATTGGCTCCCTTTCAAAATTGTGGATAAATAAGATAAATTAGATTGTTTCAAGCATGTGATGCTCCTTTAAACTCACCTGGAGCAAGTAACAGGTGCAGGCAATATAAATATCACAACTGAAAGCAGATAAAAAGGAGAGAAGTTCACTTAGGCCCTTATTTAACAAGGGATAGCGCCAGGTAGCGAACGGTGAGCGAACGGTAATGACGCTCACCGCCACGAGAACGCCGGCTCCCCACCACAATCACACATTTATCAAGCCGATCCTGCTTAGCGACTAACAGAGCGCCAGATAGCGAATCATTATTTCAGCCTCACCCCACAGCGCCAGCGAGCGACCTTGAACAGCGACAGGTATGACCTCTCGCTACATGGCGCTCTCCAATGCATTTCAATGGAGCAATCTTTAAATATTCATAATTAATTGCTATTAATTTTTTTTTTTTTTTTTTTTTTAATGTCAAAAATTTTGTGACCACTTCTGCAATGTTAGTTTTTTTTTTTTAAGGTTAAAAAAAAAAATAAAAAAATTAGTGCAGAATTGATATTACAGGTCTGATATTAATGTATTCATATCACAAAATGTTTTGAAAAGCATGTTTTTTTTTTTTTTCTAAAAATATGGTTGGGGGTTAAAAAACTACTATTAACCCATCGCCGCCAGCGCTCTGGGGTTTAAACATGCATTTCACAGCGCGAGAATTTTTGGAGCGTGATTTGTTAATGAATATGCTGGGAGCCGTTCGCTGTCATGCGCTCCCATACAGCGCGGAACCTGTCAAACAGCGACTCCTAACCCCGTATTCAACATTACCGCACACCGACTGAGTCGCTGTCAACAGCCGAACAACGCCCAAGCACAGCGAATACTAGCGGGCGCTGTGAAAATAACGCTACTGTCGCTCATCTGCCGCTACCTGGCGCTATTAATGAATCGGCCTCCCCGTCTTTGCATTGTGTGTCTGCGTGTGCTACACTAAGCATAGACAACAGAAAGAGGAGAATAGAATTGTGTGAGGACTTGAGAACCAAAATTGTGGAAAATGTTATTTTTGGGATAAGAATACAGTAACTGTATTTTAAGACAAAATACAGCTGTGAAGAGGTTTGACTTGCAGGCCCTTGTATATATACAGAAGTATGGCAGCTATATCTTTTAGCGGTCCAGATTTCTCTGCTTAAAGCAGAACAAAAGTCACTAGCGGCCAGCCTGGAATCTAGAAGCTACCCCCCCCCCCCAGGAATCCCGCTCACCTCTTCCCGGTCCCACGACACGTCTAAGAACAGCAGCTCTGAGAGTCTGCTTCCCTCTAACAGGGAGCATGCCCAGCGGTCCTGAATTCTCAGCTTAAAGCAGAACAAAAGCTAGTGGCTGTCGTGGAATATAGAAGCTACCAGGGCAGTTGCTGGCTTCCCCCAGGGGCATCCCAAATCAGGATGCCCCGCTGTGTGAAATCCTCCTGGGGCGCCCGTAAACAATCACCTTTCCCAGCTCCAAGGAGCATGTGTGGGCCTTTCGGAAAACAGCTCTGATTGTTTTCAGTTTCATTCAGATAGGCTGGGGCATCGGTAGCGTGCGTGGTCCACATTGAAGTCAATCAGAACCGTTTGCGGAAGGATGAAAAAGGGCTCTGATTAGACATGGCCCTGAACAATGCACTATTGGACAGAGGAGAGGTGAGTTTTACTAGGCGAACCAAGGGTTTTCACACAGCAGGGCATCCCAATTCAGGGAATGGAACAGAACACGGGAAAGTCAAAATCCCAGGTTTTGTTCCGCTTTAAACCAAAGTAGTGGCTCTTTACCAAGGTGCACTGTCATTGGCTGCCTGTATTTCTCAGCTATTTTCAGTGTGACCAAAATATCTTTAACAAGTTTAAAAGATAATTCAGTCGCCTACAAAGCCAATAAGTCTTATCTGATTGGGTTATTGTGTAAGTGACATTGTCTTTAGGGCCAATAGAACCAAACGTCAAACTGACATTATGAAGTGGGACAAAGATCTGAGCACATACTTACCGTAATTCCCCCAATTCCCTATTATACAGTGTAATACATCATTGCAGTTACCTAACTACTCTAGCATGAACATAAGTCTTCTGTTCCTTTTACCATTTATATTGTAAGAGAATCAGATATTTAAACAAAACTAAATACGTTGACCGAAAGTGAAGAACACGCCTTCCTAATTGGATATGGTGCCCATAAATAAAAGCGCTAGTAAAGCTGTGATCATAATGTGGGTTAGATATGTTATGGGGACTAAAGTATATATTTTTATGTTGCATAACTTTGTAAAGCATCAAAGTATTTAATACTGCAGTTTGGGTATCTAACTGTGAGACCCAGGGTTGACTAATTGTTGCTGTAGTGGCAGCTATTATTGCTATATTACTGTTCATGTGCCATTTAAATCACTATGTAACAATTCATCTGTTACTGTTCTCTAACCTCATCTACAAACATGGACTAACACATGAGTTTCTTATAATCTAGCCCCACTTGACCCAAACTAAAACCCTCTTATTTTTTAGTTTGGGTTTACAGTCCCCAGCTGTATTTGCTACATAAATGGAAATATATATTAAAATAGTGCACTAGAATCTAGTCGGGGGGGGGGGGGGGGGGGTGGTCAGTTAGCATGCTTTGTCCTGGTGACTTTGTGGCTGTGTCAATGTTTCTTTGCCAGTTTCACTTTCCTTTTTCTTTTTTCTCACAAGCATTTGCCTTCCTCTTCTGCATTGCATCTGCTGTCTGCAAAGACTTGAAAGAAGCTTAACGAGCAAACTCTTTCTATTACTCTTTCCATGCAAGATTAATGGTGAAATCCTGGAGATACCAAAACTTGAAATCAAAGTTCACCCTTGGGTGACCTGGTGTAAAATCTCTCTGGAAAGCCATCAGTTTAGTAAATGTGGGTGGGGGGCAGGGAGCCTGGCATACATTATGTTCCCCTTTTAAAGTGGACCAAAACCCAGGATTTTGACTATGCCTGGTTTTAGTCCCTGCCCCCCGGGCACCCCGATGGGGGGTGCCCCGCTGTGTGAAACCCCCCCAGGCCGCCAAAACAAACTAATTTCTTCCCGGCTCTACAGCGCATGCGCGGCCACTAGTCCAATCAGCATGCTCATATCCGCTCGAGCCCCTTTGTCCGGAACCGAGCACCCTGGCAGCCGCATCCCCCTCTGCCCGTGCCCGCGCCGCGCCGGCTATTCACAAATGCCTGGTGCAGGCATGCACCCTGCTAAAGGGATAGCACAGAAGCCATTGAAATGAGAAAGAAGGTGAGTTTTCGGGCGACCTTGGGTGTTTTGCAAAGTGGGAGAGAGGGGGGAGAAAGTATGCCTGCCCTGGAGTCTCAGAGAGTGAGCAATCCATTTAAAGCAGAGGAAAATCCAAGATTTTGACTATCCCAGATTTTGTTCCCTGCCCCGAGAGCAACCCAGATTTGGGTTGTCCCGGTGTGTGAAACCCCCCAGATCAGCCATAAAAACTCGTTATTCATTGGGCCTGTGGCGCATGTGCGTGCTCACGTCCAATCAGAGCTGTTTGCCATGCATATTAATTTTCAGTAAACAGCTATGTGCATGGCAGTTGGGAGCGAGATGGGGGCATGCCCAGCCCATGAGTTGCTTAGCCTCTAAGTGTGCTTTTTAGTCACTTAACGCATGTGCTCCATGGTTGGGGCAGATTCTATGGGTTTGGGGTAGGTATGCCCCTCCACATCCATAGTTGTGAAACTGTGTCAATCAAAGGCAGATCATGGGCTGGGGGGGGGGGGGGGGGTGGAATACAATTAAGGCTAGGTACATGGGGAAGGGCTGGGAGGGGACTTATGAGGCAGGGGGTAGAGGAAAAAATGATTTCTGGCAGAGGGTGAGTTGGGCTGCATGTTGCATACACCATAGCAGTGTAGTTCCAGCCTTACTCACACCTGGTGGACCCACATTGTTTTTTGTGCAGGCTTGCCATGTAGGCCTTTGCACCAAATCTCCCTCTTCTTTAAACTTCCCCTTGCACCCCATTTTAAGGTATCTTACTTAAAAGAGGGGTCTGGAGGCACACCCTGCTACAAGCCTGCCCCTTGGAGGAGCAGCGGTGGCAGGAGATTGGATTAAGTATATTCACAAAGTAAGAGATTTCCTTTTGCTATTTTTTTCTTTTCAGGGTGTAGATCTGCTCTAAGATATTTAGTAGTATCTTTACCTGATCCCTATATGTTCATGTTAAGTGAAAAACTTGGCGGATCTGTAGATAGGGGAAATGTTATACTGTGACATTCTTGGCTCATTGAGTTGCCGTTTGGTACATTCCATTAGCAGAGTTCCCCTGAAGGTCCGATCATTTATAAATGTTGAGTGTTTTAATCCCAAAGCGCTGCCAGCTTTGTATGGCTGCCATTGGTATGTGGTTTTGTGGGCTGCCTTCAGATCTGTGTTTAACAAAGGGCTTGAGAATTCTAAAAATGAATAGTAGGAGTGACATGCCAATGCTGATTAATTCATCAGCGACTCTCGCTTAGACCTTTTATTGTGAGACCAAACAATGGGTGGTCGCAGGGTGCTGTGAGACAGTTGGCATAAGTGTTTTTATTATTTGCTTCTAGTGGCCAGATACTGCTGAATATATAAGGAAAGCTGCCTGGGAAAGACAATGTAAGACCCTTTTATATGGTTGCATGTCCCTATCTAAATGTTGCCCATCTGCTGGAGAATTCCCAATACCCCAGTTTCCAGCTGTATGAAGTGTCTGTCTAGAATGCTGCTGATGATGTTTATTGCCGGATGTTGTTAGGCCTGTTTAAAACTTTCACCTGATATACCCAGATGAATAGTCAGATAAATAATTCAACAACCTTTTAGCTGTTGAGGGGGATGTGCAGTCAAAGGTCTGAATGTTCCATAATGGTTGGCTAATTTTAAAGTCACAAGGAGAAAAATTTGGAAGCTGATGACCACCTGCTGTTTGGGGAAGAATATATCCCCAACTCCTTTGCAAATTGCACTCCTATTGCCTTTACATTTTTTAGCTGGCAAAGCAATCACAAGGGAAAATGTGAGGATTGTCTTACTGGATACCGCCGACAATGTAATGTTGTTTTCCACCATCATATTACTATAGCTATGTGTTCTTCATAAACATTTTTTGGTAAATCGAGCTGCATCCTCCTTAAAGTGGACCAACACCCAGGATTTTGACTATACTGGGTTTTGGTCCACTTCGGTGGGCCACCCCGATCGGGGGTGCCCCGCTGTGTGAAACCCCCAGAACGCCCCGAAACACTCACCTCACCACGCTCCTACGCGGGCGCTCGTCCAATCAGAGCGTTCAGAGCCGCTGTGGTATGCACGTACAAGCGGCGTCCAACCACAGCGGCTCTGAGCGCTGGAGGCCGCGTCTCGCGCTTCCCTCTAACAGGGGACGCGCCCGCGCCGGCCATTCACATTCACCAATCTTATAGATTCCCGGGCCGATCCCCCCTGGGTGTTGGTCCACTTTAAATACTTTTTTATATTGTTTACACACAGCTGCTTTACTGTCTGTTATTAAGAGTTACAAAGAAATGCTTTTGCAAACCCTTTAATCCAAAAAGTATAAGGTAGTAGAGATGCATCTGTTCCACAAAATCAAAAATAGTATTGAAATATTGCATACTAGCAGGTCTGTTAATTATCAATAGAGTTAACTAGAGAATACTTTACAGATACCAGCTGCTTGTATCTTATAGTAACTGTTTCAGTTGTGGATCATGCAGGGCTATCAAGTAATACTCCAGAGCTACAATATAGGTAATTGTTGTGTACAAGGATTTCTGACTGAAAGCCAGAATGTTGCTGATGTCACGCAGAGAGCCCGCAGCCAGGACCCCCCTACCAGGACAGGGAATAGGCCAGTGACATGGGTTTGCTAGACAGGAATTTATTGAAGCAAAGAAACTGACCGGACCAAACGATTGTCTTAGTTTCGGGCAATACAGCCAAAACAATATACTTGGCAAAAATTCTTTTGAGAATAAACTTTAAACTGAACTGGGCTTAAAGGTTCCTCGGGATGCTAGTACAGTACCCAGAACATGATAAGCCTGCTGTGTTAGGGGCACAGGAATCTAAGTCTATGAGCTTCCAGGAACATAGAAGAGGCTTGCTAACCTGGAAACAGGAATGAGAGACTAGCATTCAAGGAGCACAGGGGCTTCCCATCTCATGTATTAGGATGAGAGCCTAGCAGCATTTAGGAATGGCAGCAAGGCCTGCTAGTACATATAAATCAGAGAAGATCACCAAAGAAACAAAATTGCTGGCTAGGAGAGTGACAAGTATAAAAAGATTCCCAGCCAGATGCAACAGATAATAATGGCTCATGGCCTGGACGGTCCTGCAAAATACCTGCTGGTTGACTAAAAAGGCAGGGATGTCCTTGGAACTACCTGACCTTTACAACTAAAAGAGGAACAAAACCTGGGACCTTTACAGCTAAAGGAAGAACAAAACCCAGGATTTTCGCTCCTCCTAGTTTTGATCCTTGTGCAGGGGTCATTGGAATTTGGTATTCTCATGTGTTTGAAACCCTCAGGGAATGCCAGTGTTCCTATCTCGTTGGCAGTCCCACAGGCATGTGCATAGTCTCATCCAATTAGCTTGCTAAGCTGTGCATTTTGATTAGCAGCACACAAAGCTTTATGGAGGGGGCGGGCATTTCTGCAGCCGCTCCCCTCCGGCTGTGCATGCCTGTGCCAGCCATTCATATAGTCCTGACACAGGAGCATACATTAGCCGGAGGGGCTGTGGGGTTGCTGCCACAGCCTGCGCATTTGCCTAGGGATCTGCGGAAAAGAGTATAAGGGGGGCGATCCTATGGATTTCATACATCTTATAGACTCTCGACTGGTGGTTACTCCTCTTGAAGGGGACCCTCTAAAATTCAATGAAGGCCCTTTGTGGAGTTACATCATGGTTTTATACTTGGGTGCTCTCTGTCACATATAGTGCATTTTGAAGACTGAGCTGTGGAGCCATTAATAGACTCCTTTGCACAGTTCCACTGTAGTTGGTGCGTAGTCCTATGGAACTCCATGGGCTCAACTCAATCAGCAGTTATAGTGCTTGTTAAACGATCATTCCTGGCAAGCTTAATAAACAACATTTTTCCCCCCCTGAAGCTGACTTGCTGAGGTCCAGATGCCTGAAATCGAGCAAAATCGAGTCCCTCCTTCATCTCTCCACATGACATTTTATTCACTTTCACATGGGGGGCACGCCAGGCCTCAGACTGCTCATTCTGCACAAAACATTGGCAGCGTGCCTGGATGCAGCTGTATTATTTTTTTGTTTGCTTGGACAGACCATTTAACATCTTGGCCTTAAACCGGACCAACAGCTTGGCACAGTTGGAAAAGAAAACTCTCCAAAACTCACTTTCCCCATCTGTACGCTTGATGCCGAAGCATTGTCAGCGCTTACATTTGCTCCTGCATCTACTCAAAGCTGAAACGCCTCCTTGCCGATTTTCTAGTAGTAGCGGCCATGGAGCTTCCTCTCCCAGCATCTCGGCCTTGCTGCTGCCTGGATTCCACTTACATAACCGACAATGCATAGCAACAGGAAACCCAGCAGCACTTCCTGTTTGCAGGTGGCTTGCAGATCCATGAGCCGCAATTTTTTAAATTTACCACAGTAGGATTTCACATTTTTTTTTTTTATGTGCAGCAATCTAAATTGCCCCTTGGGGGGGGGGGGGGGGGGAGATGCACATGAGCACTGTCTGTTGTGTTGGTCCGGTTTAAGTGATTTCTGACTGTTGGTCCACTTTAATCTTCATATGCATGTGGTTTGTATAAAAGCCTGCCATTAACCCCATTATACTCTGGTAATTGAATGGTAAAGGGTAAAATTGCCCTTTAGGTCCCCTTTATCAGAGCACAAGCTGTTATTGCTGAATTTGATCTCATGCCTGTAAATATTATATTATATAATAAACCTTTTATGAGTAGTATCAAGTAGTCCTATATAATCATTTGCACCAAGGAAGTGGTAAATACTGATTCTTTTTCATTACGAGTTGGAAAACAAATTACCTTTTGGGAAATTCTCACCTTCACATTTTCTTGGCTGGGTTCTTGGTCACAGTGTTTGTCGATTTTAATCTTTTGAACACTGATTTAACTGATTTCTCTTCCTTGTAAGATCTGTTTACTCACACTTGGGAAAGTCACCAATTCATCATCGTAGCATTCAGACTTCAGTCTGGGGAGGTTTTAACTAAAGGAAGTAGAATGGTTATCAGACATGTCACATGGTCCTTGTAAATATGCTTTCAGTTTCTCTGCTTCAAGTCGCCAAAGGACTATAATAAACAGTGTATGTAATTGCTTTGGGGGTAAAAGGCTTTGATAACGTATCTGCCATTAGAAGCCCTGATCTGCTCATGATATTCAAAGCAGAGCAAATTCACAGCTGCAATACTAATGGTAGTAGTTCTTTTGAGCTGCAATACTAATGGTAGTAGTTCTTTTGAGCTGCAATACTAATGGTAGTAGTTGTATTCAGTTCTTTAGCTGATGAGGTACATTTTTTTTTTTTAACAATGAATCTTTATTGAAACCGACCGGGTCGCGAAGGCACACAGACTTTGTCATATACACATTTTTCTGCAGGTTCGTACAGATATAGATACAACATCTCAGAATACATTACAGTGCAGCTGTCTATCATCAGATCTACCTTAGATTGAGCATGTATATCCACTTCAGTAATACAGTTACAGCATTCTACCCTTGCGCCCATATGTCCGTGTCACCCCACTCCGGCGGCCAATGTTTTTATGTAATAGTAACGGGGAAAAGTAAATCCCGAGGTGCCATGCCCCCGGGATATGAGGGGGTAGAGGGGGAAGAGGGAAGGGGGAGGGGAAGGCAAGGGGGAAGGTAAGGAGTCAACCCTCCCCCCCCTCCCCCCCATGACACCCCACCGCCTCAGGGCACTCCAAGCGCCCCCCTCCCTTCACTTGATTCGGCGAACATATTCCATGGTACCCAGAGGAGCCTGTGCCTCTCCTCAGTCTCTCTGAGGGAGGCCGTGAGACCCTCCATGCGTCGTATATCTTCTACTCTCCTGATCCATGAGCCTATGGAGGGAGGCACCGGGTCCCTCCAACGCGCCGGGATACAAGCACGGGCAGCATTTATTAAGTGGATGGTTAGGGACTTCCTATATTTTCCTACTGATAGGGTCGTACAGTGTAAGAGTAAGACCTCTGGAGTAAGGGGAATGACTTCCCCTGTTATCTTGTGGATCCATCCCACGACCCCTCTCCAGAAGCCCTCCAGTCTGTCGCATTCCCAAAAAATGTGCAGCATTGAGCCCGGGACCCTCTCACATCTCCAGCAAAGGGGGGAGACCGTTGGGTAAAACCGGTGCAACGATTGGGGTGTTCTGTACCATCTACTAAGGATTTTGTATCCTGCCTCCTGGTAGGAATTGCTGATGGACGCTCGTTGGGATAGCTCCAGGATCTTCCTAATTTGAGACGGGGAGAAGGACACCCTAAGGTCTCTCTCCCATGCCCCAGTGAAGTTTGGGACAAAGGTCTCTCCAGGATCGGTTAAAAGTTTATATATGAGGGATAAATAGCCTCTTATCGGTTCCGTGGCCACACAGAATCCCTCAAAGGGTTTAGTTCTCTGCAGTACTCCTCAGGGGGAGCTAGTTTTTGGAGGAATGGGAGATTTGCATCGCTCTCCGAAAAGATAGACGTGGATGATCTCCCAATGACATGAGCTCCCGAATGGATTTCCACGAGGGGCCATTCAGGAAGTCCCGGGCTCTACTCCCACCGGTTGCTTTCCACTCTCTGAATCCCGCGTCCATTTGGTCTGGCAGAAAGTCCAAGGATCCCAAGACTGGCCTAAGTGGGGAGGGGGAGGGCGAAATGCACTCTCTGGAAGCGTATCTGGCCCACACTTTCAGAGTGGGTCCAATCGTCGGATGCGTCTTGAGTCCGGCGGGAATCTCTCCCGAGGACCAGGGGAGGCCTGCCAGGGGGACTGGGGACCATTGCTGCTCCTTCTGGATCCACCGCTTATGTTTCACGTGTAGGTTCCAGTCTATGATCCTGTTGAGGTGCGCTGCAGCATAGTATTTTTTAATATCTGGGAGTCCTACTCCTCCCCTGATGAGGTACATTTATTGCCAGGGAGGGATGATAATGTTGCCTACAGATGGCCTTTAATTATTAGATTAAACCTAATCAAATTATATTGAATATATCTGAGGGATGCCGAAGTCTAAAATCCGAAGATAAAATCCTTTATATAATAGATGCACAGATCATACATGCATTGTGCAACTGTTCACCCATAGTTGCTGCCCTTCTGTGTATGATATTGTATCTTTTCTATATAGCATACCGGTAGGTCCGATGTGCTCACCTATTGATGATCGGGGGCCACTTCAATGGTTTGTCAACTGGTCACGGGCCACAATTCCAAATGTTTTAATTTGGAATAGCATAATGAAGATTTTCTACAACAATCAGGATACCCCTTGTCTCGACAAACTCCACTTGTATGTCCTTCTACCACACCCCTACATTTATATGTAACAATACCTGCATGCTAGCAATACACATGCTGATTTTCTTACCTCTCTATATATATTATATCCCATCCCCCCATCAGTCCCACATTTTAACCATGTTTCCAATACTCAACCCATCTGAACTCCCACAAATGCTAAGGATATCCTCCTTACTGTACCTCTATTTAACTACCTTTACACGTCAGTTCTAGTTACCCGCACCCACTTTCCCCGAAGCAGGTCAGGGACCACCTTACATGGCTCTGAGGGCCACATGTGGCCCCCCGGGTTGAGCTTATATGTCATAGGTACACAATCCATGACTATTATGATGTTAACCAGAATAAATGCAGGCCAGCCTTCTGTTACCCACCATCGTCTAGTTTCTGATATGCACGACTGGCCTGTGAATTTTTCACGCTGTGGTAGATGCAGCGCCCAGCGAGGGGGGGGGGGGGGTGGTGGCAATTAGTTGTAAAGAGGTCTGATGTTCCTCTTTAAATGATGGTCTGTGTATATCAATGTTAGTGTTTTGCTAATGATCATGAGACCAGGATATTTGTGTGCAGATCAGGATGTTAGTGTGCAGTGGGTATGCACACTCCCCTCCCCGTACCACATACACAGCTTCTACCTCCGCCTGGAGGTTCACAGTCCCTATATGATCAAACCCATCTGTTTAATTTTTGTCCTAGTCTGTGAAGCTACCCATGATCAGGACAGAGACTATCAAATCTCTTAATCCCATCCACAGTTTAAAGAGTCAGCCAAAATGCTGATAGCAGACTCCCAGACAGCTTTGACTGTCCACTGCTGAAATGCCAGGTGACTGGAAGCAGCGGTATGCACAGAAGCCAGCCATGGAGTGCAATGTTGGCACTGGAGTGGACAGCTGAAGTTCAGCAGTAATCCACATGATTGGCCGACTAAGCCGTCACTCATGCTCTGCTTTGGATGGCACGCAGCGGATTGGCCGTCTATCTTAAATGTTAGACTGTCGAGTGAATGGACACCATTAAAATCAACCAGTTTCTAGACATGTGGAGTTACACACACAATGGGCATAATGACAATAGGTATGGTAAGGGTGACTATTCAGTGCCTCAGGGCATCTCTGTGTGAAAAGCTTCAGAACGCCCTCTACCGCTCACCTCTTCTTGGTCCTATGGCGCATGCACGATCTCTCGTCCAATCAGAGCTGTTTGTCATACATATGTAATAATGAGCAAACGGCTCTGTTCACATGCAGAGCTCGGCAACTGGGAGCGTGAATGGCTGCATCCCCAGCAGCTCGCGCTCCTGACCGCAGCCTATCTGAATGGCTGGGGATGGGAGCGTGCTTGCAGCCGAAGATGCAGGGGCGCCTGATGTTTACATAGCGGAAGGCACCAGAAAGAAGGTGAGTTCTGCGGTGCCCCAAAGGAGGGTGTGGGTTCACACCTTTTCAGGATGCCCCAGGGACAGTGGCCTGCATTGGGTTTTGTTATGCTTTAAGGACAATAAGAAGCCTCAGTGAGTGTGTAAACCATCTAATTAACCTAGTTGTATTTCCACACAGGACCTAGAGCAGAAGCTGCTTGAAGCTCAGAGGAAGGAGCATGATCTTCAGAACCAGCTGTCTCAGCTCACTGAGGAGAACCAGAAGCTGTTAAGCCAAATGGCTGAAACCAAGTCCCAAGGAGGTAAGGCTACATGTCATGGCCACAATGAACAAAACATATACACACAATGTAAGTGAATCCTTTACAGTACACCCAAATGTACTAAAGGACGGGAAAGGTTTTTTTCAGCTACAGAGTGCAGTAGATTATGTGTGCACAAGGCGGATTAATGTTCTAATTAATATTATTAAAGTGCTGCTGCCAGAGGGGAAGCCTGGCTGTCTGACAATGTAGTACACCCCCCCCCCTCCGCAGAGGCTTACCTATGGAGACACCTGTGTCATCCCTCCACAGACTGACCAGCTACCAGCACTCAACTGGTGAATCACTGTGTTGCTGATGTCTGACCCCCCACACATGGGGGAACTTCTGGTGGCATCTTCTTTATCCTCTGTACACATCTATGCCAGGCATAAATTAATGGCTGCCGACTGGTATGCACTACTGGAAGGAGCAACCAGTAGGTATTCCAGCTCATTCATCATTACTATTCACGCCAGTGAACACTGATTGAAGGAGAACCTATGAATGCACTGTGGATGATGCTTCTCTTGCTTGGCTTTTAATGGACTTGTATTATTCTTATTTGTAATTGATATAGCCAATGCATCCACACTTAGATGATAGATCTAGCATATATGTCTGGCTTATAACTGACATACAATGGCAATAAGACCATCTTGATACTTTTACCCCAGGGCCTGCCGATTTAGGCACTGTGTGGACCCCCCTCAGATTGCTTACCTTTCCACCGCGCCGGTCCCTCCCATGATCATGGACCGCGGCCGCAACTCTGGAATCCCTGCAGAAGTGTGCGCTTCGACGCCAAGCCATTAACATGGGAGCGCGCACTCTGCAGGGAAACCAGGGATGCAACTGACGCCCCTTCCTGTGCCGACAGTCCAAAACATGCTGTGCATTAGCAATTATGGTGTAAAACACTGATTGGACAAGCACCCGCAGATGCGATATAGGAACAAAAGAAAGGTGAGTGGAGTGGGCAATCTGGGGGGGGGGGGGGGGGGGGGGTCATATAGCAGGGCGTCCCAAGTTGGGTGAAAATTCTGGTTATTGGTCTCCTTTAGCTTGGAAGTCCAAATAATGAAGGCTAAAGCAGTCATAATCTTGCATCGCAAAATTTAAATGATTGTAAGAGTTGGTCTTAGAAGTAGTGAGGAGAGTAGAATGAGAATGGCAAAGGAATATATGGATGCTGGATGAAATGGTAAAGATCTGATTGCAACCAATGCAATCTGATATAAATAATGTTAATTTATGTGCAGAATGTGCGGCTAGAGAGGAGCGGGATTTGATGCTGAAGCTGAAGGTAGTGGTGGACAGGCAGAGGGATGAGATCCGGTCACTCACACGTGAGAATCAGCAGAGGAACAAAGACACAGAGGCGGTAAGTCATTGTAATGTAAAGAGGATTTTTTCTTTACGTTGTTTTCTTAAAAGGGTTTTCTCCACATCTGACCCATAATGTTTTTCATGTTCTGTTTAATATATATATATATATATATATATATATATATATTACACACACATATAAACACACATAAACAAAGATGTAGTCATGGTGTGGGACCTGCAGGAGATCAGGAAATTACAATTTATAGGTGGGATCCCCTGAGCAAGAGCTACCTATTCAGGCAGCAATCTTCTTTCAATGTGCCACTTGGCAAAGTCTTGGTCTGGGGAATAGGTAGTAGATAAATAGTGAGTTGAGGTTCAGAGACTGGCAATGCCAGTCATGATAGACTAAATGGAGCAATGACCAGTGGCAACCAGTTAGGGAGTAAATTGGAAAGCAAACTAACAATGAGATGCCTACTGTCCTAATGTAAAGTAAAAATAAAAATGCTTTATTAGCACAAGGAATTTTTTTTGGCAGTTTACGCTATTATATATCCAATACACTGCAGTACACTAAGAGAAAGTGACCCGAGACTCTGAGATAATATAATAGAATTAAAACAGTTTGCTTTCTGGAACAACATTATTTTTTCTGCAACTGCATACTTCAATCTCCTTGTTCTGTAGGTTCCTCCATAGACGCACCTTTATAACTTCATCATAACACCACAGTACCAATCGACTGCCATTTGAGGTTTCAAATTGAGATATGGGGCTACACTCTAGGAGTCATTAGAGAAGCCTGAAGCCGGGGAGGATGGTAAATATTCACACTTCTCCCTGCCCTCAGCACCATAGGTTTTATTAGCTTGTGCCCTCTTTGAATCAATCTTGTGACCGGAGGGTTGCGGTTGCTCAAGTGCTCTTGAGCAATGCACCTACCCTCAACCGATCTCGGAGTGCCATGGTAAGGGCAACCTCTACACGGATGGAAGAATAGCGGAGCACAAACTCCCATATATGTGTTGGCATACAATGGCCATATACACAAAAAAAAATTAGTATTATGAGTCAGGAATGACTAAGCTGACCATTTTTGAGGGCTTCAAAGTGGGACAGCTTAAACCAGTTTGAGGGTGATTGACGTGGTGGGGTTTAGGGGTGTGTCATATTTACTGGCTTTTGTTGGAACAAATATCCACAGAATTGTATGCTACGTGTGTAGAAGTAGTTGTAGCTCTGCCTCCTGTCAAATGTTCTAGGGATGTTTGGTCTGTGAAAGATGTTGGTGAATGAGCCAATGCGTGTAAAAATTGTCGGACATCCTGCATCCAGCATTCCGTGGGTCTTCTTCATAATGTCAGAAAAGTGGGACATTTCAGTGGGTCCAGAGCTTTTAGAGGAACAGGGGGCCTCAAAGTAAGACTGTCCCACCCAAAGAGGGACATCTGGTCAGTTTAAGTATGACAGAAATGCACAAATACTGAAATACACTAGGAATGACCCCCCCCCATCATGGGTTTACAATCAGTAGGATATCTATGGGTCTTGCCCCTTATTTACCAGTTTTCTTGTGTATAAAAATATGAGTGTTATTGTGTCTAGTTTACACACCAATATCCCCAGCACTAAATGTTACAGGCAAAAGGTTTTCTATGATCATTCATGTGGACCTTGCTTAATGCTTGTACCAAGGGCTTTTACATTTTAATTTCCTATAACTAGCATGTGATCCAACTTGTCAACATGGTAATAAAGCCCCAGTTCAAAACATGTCTCCTGCTCCAAGGAAAATAAAGTAACTAACCACCAGCTTAGTCATTTTATGTGTGCGTGTGTGACTGCAAGTAGAAGGGAGGAAAGTCCAAAACTGTCACCTTTCCAGATTCCGAAGTCCTACAGAAATCACATGCCTCACCAGTTTCTGTTATCACTTTCATTTTTTTTCCAAACCTCCGTAATCATCTTTTGTTTAAACATGAACTTCCTGCCCTGGGTTTCCTTAGGATACTGGCTGATTTCCTTTGTAAATATGCTTTTTTACCATGACTATTCTGCGTCTCCGTCTTCACATGACTGCCCTCTGTTCATTGAAATGAGACAAGAGGAGCTATATAGTTCTTTGTCAGATGATAAAGGCAATGCCCTCTTTTGTGATAGAGATTGCTGTGAAAAGCTGCCGAGCACCATCTGTAGATACCCAGACTTGACCCACATTAATTACATTGTCTAGCCATAGTTATTTCTGGTTGGGGGACATTGTTTGTCTTGCCTCAAGGTCCTTGTTTCATTTTTTAGCAGTGTGGTATGCAGTGAACAAAACACACTGCTTCTTGCATCTCCTGAGCCACCCATTACTATAAGTTCTGATCATGCCAGGGAACGTGGTGCATGCCTTCTGCGTCCAGCCGAGACAACACGCTCTGCTGTCTGTTTCCTGAACTAGTAACTGGTCCAGGGAAGTTTTTTCAGCTCGGAAATAACCATTATCTGCATTGCCGAGTTGAGCAGACATTGAGCCTTCAGGTCATGGACAAGGGCTTTTTACAGAATGTTGAGCTCTGGTAACATTGGCTTGTTTCAATATACTACCCACCGTCTACTAGGGGTCTGATTTATCAAGCACTTCTTCCAATACCACATCACTGAAAATTAGATTAGTGTAAAATGTAAATGTATAATTGATTTTTACACTGGCGCATGTTGCTTTACTGCAAGACACACATTTACTAAAACATAAGTGACATGCTGAAAAATTGTAAATGATATTTTGCCCTACTCTAATTTGCACTGATATGGCATTGTCTGGCAGAAGTGCTTGATAAATCGGGCCCTTTACGGGGTGATGTTACCCCTAGTTCACTCGCCTTCCTGTAGCAGACTCAGCGAGAGGCCCGTTCAACAAATCAGCACGCTCGCTTTCACTTGGCTCAGCTGATGGCTAAGCAGCTGAGCGGCGCTCAAGGGAGCCGAGTGTGCCACCGGTCACATCCCCCCGCTCATCTTCTAGCTGTCACATGCCCACACTGGCCATTCAGAAAGGCTGGGTGCGTGCGCGACTAGGGGCGAGCCAGGATGCAGCTGCGTCACAGACACGCATCGAGGGCTCCAGGACAAGGTGAGTGATGGGCAGGGACTCGGACGCGTTGCTTGGTAACCAAGCACGCAGACCTGATGCCGGGGGAGGACCAGGACACGGCTGTGCCTCGGCATGGCCCCGGGGGTGAGTATTTTGATGCGTTTTTTTGTTTTTTTTAAATATAGGTTTATGAATTACTTCATATATTATTCAATGGAAAAATTTTGGATTACTAATAATTTTCACTATGACGTCATTGATGACGTCAGGCGGGATTCTATCTTCTCCCAGTTCTATTTAACCCCTCACATGATGGCAATCTGTTTACAAGCTGGCCCTGAGGAAGGGGGACCCCGATCCCCCGAAACGTTGGCCGGGACCAATTGATGTATGGACTACCCTTCGGATTATTGTTGCATCCTTAATACATTGGAACTTTTTATTCGTTGGCGGTGTGCTGGTTATTTAACACTTTGGATATACTGCGGTGCCTCTGCTAACCTGGCACCCACAAATCTCGTGGTAAGTGTGCAACCGTCGCCTTGGAACTGTTTAAATAGTAAAGTGGTGCCCCTTTCTTCTACAAGCCGTGTCCTGTGTGAATAATTTGCGTGAAGTAACAGGACTTGAAGGCCTGATTATCCTTGTATTTGTTTTCAGATGTTGAGGACAGAGGAGGGCTCTGTTGTGGGTCTGATCATTCAGGAGCAAATACCGGGGCACCCCAGACCATGGTCCAGAACCATGGGTGAAGCTGGCCCAGAGGAGGAAGTACAACTTCCATTATAGTGTCCTGTGCAGCTCTGTGTGAACTTTGCAAATAAAATGTTCATAGACAAAGTTCTCAGTTACTGTTGACCTGATCCATAGTTGGTAACTGTTTATTCTTCCTGTGTGCACATAGATGATGACACTGAGGTCGCACAATAAGACGTTTTATTTCTATGTTTACATATGTCTCGAGTTGATAAGTGCAGAGCGGAGTCCCCATTTATTCCATGACTCATAAGAAGAAGTGTATGGGAAAACACCTAGTAAAGCTTTAGAGGTTTTCTCTTTCCCCTAATTTGATCAAAATGTAGAAGGTTTGGGGTTCTTTTTTGCAGAAGTGAATTATGCTGTTAGATAGATATTCCAATTATACAACTTTCCAACTTATACAACATTCAATAAGTAGTGCTAAGCTTTGTATGTATTCTATATAGTTCTTTGCCATCACTGGGCAGCCAACGGATGCAGATGCTATTTTGGAACAGCTGCAACATCTTTGTTATAGGGGCCGCACACATTACAGCCTAATTGCAGAGTCTCTGTAGAGTGTAGTATAGGAGCTCTGACTAAACCACCACCTGGATGGGGAAGACTGGGAGAAGGTACCTGAGCACTGGTACCATACATAGAAACATAGAAGGCTGGCGGCAGAAGACCATACGGTCTATCTAGTCTGCCCTTATGTGTATACTGTATGTACTCTTTATCTTAGGAACGATGTGTGCTTATCCCAGGCATGTTTAAATTCTCTGACTGGCGATTTTTCGACTACCTCTGCTGGAAGTTTGTTCCAAGTATCTACTACTCTTTCTGTAAAATATTTTTTAACATTGCTCCTGATTGTCCCTCCGACTAGCTTCAGGTTGTGTCCCCTTGTTCTATCATTAAGTTTTATTCTTAAAAACACTTCCCTCCTGAACTGTATTCAATCCTTTCACATATTTAAAGTGGACCAACACCCAGGATTTTGACTATCCTGGGTTTTTGGTCCACTTCGGTGGGGCACCCCGATCGGGGGTGCCCCGCTGTGTGAAACCCCCCAGAAAGCCCCGAAAACTCACCTGACCCCGCTCCCACGTGACCGCTCCAGCGAATCACTGCCGACAGACAAGCGAGGTCCGTCGACGGACAAGCGAGCGCGCCCACCGCCGCCTCCCGCGCGTCACTCTTACAGGGTGCGCGCCCGCGCCGGCCATTCACAAACGGCCGGCGCGTGTGCGCGCCCTGCTAGAGGGACACGCGGGAGGTGGCGGCGGCCCGCGCTGGAACGGGGAGAAGATAAGGCTTGTGGGCTTCCTGGGGGGTTTCACCCCGCGGGACATCCCGATTTCGGATGCCCCGCGGGGAGGGATCTGATCGGCCCGGGAATCTTATAGATTCCCGGGCCGATCCTCCCTGAGTGTTGGTCCACTTTAAAGGTCTCAATCCTGTCCCTTCTTTCCTCTAGACTGTACAAATTAAGTTCTTTAAGTCTCTCCCAATTTTAAGTCCTTCTAACATTTTTTGTTGCCCACCTTTGGACCTGTTCTATTAGAATAATGTCTTTTTGCAGGTAAGGTCTCCAGAACTGTACACAGTTTTCTTGCTGTGGTCTCACCAGGGCTCTATACAGCAGTGGCATCACCTCTCTCTTCCTACTGGTGATGTCTCGAGCTATGCAGCCGAGCATCCTGCTTGCTTTTCCCACTGCCTGGCTACACTTTGCACTCATCTTGTAGCTTTCAGTAATAAGTATCCCTGAATCTCTTTCCTCAGAGGTCCTGGCTAACACAGTGCTGCCCATACGGTACTCAGAGAAGGGATTCCTTCTACCAGTCCATGATTTTACACTTAGAGACATTAAACCCTAGTTTCCAGAGTTTTGACCATTTATCCAGAAAAGCCAAATAGGGAGTGTCCACCCTATTACTAACCTTTGTATCATCAGCAAACAGGCAAACTTTTCCTACCAAGCCTTCTCCTATGTCACTTACAAACATACATATCAGTTGTTGGTACCAACTTCAGCCTTGTTCAAGTAAAATGGCTAAACCGAATGTACTGAAGAAAATAGAACAGTGGTTTGGATATTGGAATTGGTTGCTCATCCAGTATACAATGCCCCCTAGTAACAGGCTTCTGGGGTGAGGTTGTTGGCTTCATCACTGTAAAAGTATACCAGTTAAACCAGACCAACAGCCTGGTACAGTTGGAAAAGAAAGGTAGCGGCCATTTTGGAGCTTCCTCTTCCAGCATCTCGGCCATGCTGCTGCCTGGATTCAACTGACAATGCACAGTAACAGGAAGCCCAGCAGCACTGCCTGTTTGCAGGCGGCCTGCAAATGCATGAATTGCCATTTTGTTTCTAATTCACTACAGCAGGAGTTAGAAAAAGGTAAATGCATTTTTATGTGCAGCAATCTAAATTGCCCTGGGAAGGGATGTATATGGGCACTGTTTGCTGTGTTGGTCTGGTTTAAGTCATTTTTGACTGTTGGTCCACTTTAAGGCATTTCTCTGGGTCTACTTGGGGTGGTATAACCTTTGATTGACTATAACCTCCCAATACCCCCAAGACTGCTTATGTTTACCCACCTTACCCCACTTTGTCTGCCTGGAAACTACCATTAAAGGCAATATTACAAGATCTGGTAATATTGTGTAGGATAGAATGGTTGTTGCACCTTCAGGCTCCTCATACCTCAAATTTAAACAAACCCTGTGCCTATTTCAACTCACCCACTTCCCTAAATATGCATCAATCATTACTTAAAGCGACAGTTCAGGCTTTTGAAAAAAATCACCAGCCCGCAGGCTTGATCCCATAGAGCAAAAAAAAAAAACCTTGCTTTACCTGAGATCGAGTGCCATTCCTCCTGCATTTCTGGCCCTGGCCCACCTTGTTGAGGCTAGACACAGCAGCACTTGAATGGGGGGGGTGGGAAGGTACAGTCTGAAGCTATGGCAAAGCTAGATTCCGGACCCAAAGGGGTTCTTGAGCCACAGAGAAGACTACGGGAAAGGGCTACACCAATCAGAGGCACGCACTGCTGCAGCATGTAGCCATTTCCTTTGACCCAACTCTAATCCTTATGTGCAGACCTGGGCATTGTAAGGCCCCAGGGCCACATACGGCCCTTTGATTGACCTTGACCGTCCCGCGGCCAGCGTTCCCTGTAAGGTGCACGGCCGCACACTGCCTCCGCCCCCGCCACTCAGTCCCGCCCACTGTCCGCGCAGCCTTGGCAGAAAAGATAGTGCCGGGTTTGAACAGCACTTTTGCCCCTGTGTAGTGAGTCTAATGTAGCGGGGGCGTGTGTGGATTAGAGCCTGCTCTCCTATTGGACAGCTTCCTCCTGCAGGTTTGGCTGTGGGCAGAGTTTCTCTTCCTGTACTGTGTGGCATGTGTAAGTCGCTGCGGAGCTGACACCGGAGATCGAGGTTCTCCAGCCACTTGTCTGCGCCTCACGTCGCAGGCTGCTGGCACTTGTAGTCCACACCAAATATGTTACATGCTGTACACAGCGCCTCATGGTGCACTGGCTCTCGTAGTCCATTTCTGGCCAGACCAATGCCTTTGGGAGGGCGGGGGGACCATGCTGCAAGGTGGGAAAGGTTTCACACAGCCTTTTTATCCAAGGCCGGCCACTGGTCTCCCCCCCCCCCCCCCGGGCATCCCAAATCCACTTTTTGAAATCCTTTTTACTCAGTAGCAACATGAAAAAAGGCGCCTTCTCTGAAAGCAAAGCAGAACAAAACCCAGAGTGGCCACTGGTCTAACCCCTGGGTATCCCAGATCAGGATGCCCCACTGTGTGAAACCCTTGTTACTTAGTAGCAACTTGACAAATGGTGGACTCCCCCTTAAAGTGGAAATGAACCCAGAACAGCCACTGGTCTTCCACCTGGGCATCACAGATCGGGGCTTTGTTCCGCTTTAAGGGTCTGCCATTTTTCATGTTGCTACTGAGTAAAAAGGGTTCCACACAGTGGGGCATCCCAATCTGTGATTTCCAGGAGGAAGACCAGTGGTCACTCTGGGTTTTGTTCTGCTTTATGTGAAGGAATCCACAATTTTTTACATTGCTACTGAGTAAAAAGATGTTTTAAAGCAGACCAAAACTCATGTAACCCAGCCCTTTGGAGTGTGAAGGAATCCAGGGCTGGGTTACAGGCATCATGCCTCTGGGGCATCCCAATCTGGAGACCTCACTGGACACACAAAATGTGGTTTATTTAATAAATTACATTATTCCAAGTATACAGCACGTCCTGCTCCAGAAGATTCCTTACACATGGGTTATACATCCACAAGATGGCGCTGGACTGCAGAAAACAGCTTGTGGCTCCCCCTGGCCCTATATAATCCAGGGACCTCCCACAAATTCCCCAGTTCTTATCTGCAGTCTGGGCTGCGAAAAATAGAAGATGGATCTTTATGCTGCGCAGGTGAGCGGGGCTATTAGCCTGCGGCCCTGTAGGACTATTCCCACCCATTCCAAACCCACTGCCTCCCAGCTTAGGCTGCACTGGTTCGGGTGAAGGTAGGCAGCACCGGGGTCAGGTGCTAAGGAGCGCTGCTCCAACCGCAGTCCCTGTCTTAAAGGGTAAGCGGTATAGGCCCATGGTGAGCCTTATGGGATGCCCCTCCCGTTCTCTGGGGTCCCCCTTTACTCCCTGTCCCCTTAGTTGGGCCCCTTTCTTTAGGTTGGCTGCTGCTGCCCCGCCTCGCTCTCCCTGGGGACATCTCCGGGTGGGGGGTGTATGTGTGCGCTTGTACTGCGCTTCGAGGACGGTGGCGATATCGCCTCAGGCGCTGTCACGCCATCATTGGCTGGCTTAATCACGTGGGCGCGTTTCGCGCTCTTCGGGGGGTCCGGGCCTTGCAGATGACGTTTTCCGCACCACTTCTCCGCGGCCCGCCCCTCGAGGTATATGCGGGCGCCATTTTGACTCCTGTGCTGCGTGGCTGCTCTCTACCTACTGCGGTCCGTAAGTGCCCCTGTGGGGTGGCCTTTTTTGTGTCTGATTTATTTTAAGTGTTTGCTTATGGGGATGTCTGCTTATGTCTTTCAGGCTTATGTCTTTTTGTGGTTTCTCCCTGTCCTCTCCCCTTGGTTTAGCGCTAATCCTATATTGGAGGGCTATTGTATTATATATCTCCCACCTTCCTAGCGGGCTCTTGGGGCATCCCGGGTAGCTATATTTAGCGTTAATCCCATATTGGCCTGCGATGCCACATTAATCACCATATGGAGGCTTCTCAGGATAATGTGCTTGGGGTTCCTTCGTGACAAGCCCGGCTGTGTATTGCGTGTGGGGTATCCCCTATAAGTGATGATGTCAGGGTGTGTGTACCCTGCGCCCAGCAGGTGCTTGCGCTGCAGTCTGGGTTACCTGTGGCTGGGCCTGCGCCCCTTCTGGCTTCGCCCCCCATGCCTACATCTGACTCCTAGTGAGGTGCATACCAGTGGGGAGTCGCAACCTGATTTGGCTGCACGGGTGGCCAGCATTGAAAAGCATATTGCTGGGTCTACCCCACGTAAGGCTTCTGCTAAGAAGCAGCATTTATCACCCGCTGTTTCTCTATTTCTAATAGAGGCCGAGGAAATATTTGAATTTACCGGTTATACTCCCCTGGAGGAGGGGGAATTATTTTCTGAATCATCTGAGGAACAGCCCAAGGTTCATGGTGATACCGGGTCTGGGGCTGACCTATGGTCCTCAGATGACACTGACAGCTTTTGGCTCATATTTTTGAGGTGCTCTGTATTTCCCCTCCTGCCGTGGCTCCGCAGCAGCAGGGTGAGCTTTTTCATACGGCTAGACCACGCTTTCCTATTTCCAGTTTCCTGAACAAACTCACTTTTAATAATCTGGTGCTCAAAGAATGGGAACGGCCTAGCAAGCTTCCTGGGGTGCCAAAGAGTTGGGATAAGAGGTATCCCTTTCCTGCTGATGTTGTTAAACGTTGGTCATGTCCTCCCGAAGTGGATGCATCTGTTCTGGGGCTGTCCAATACTTCCTTCATGCATTCCCCTGACACTACTACTCTGAAGGATGGTGAGGACCGGCGCATGGACCTGCTGGCTTGCCATGCTTTTACCTGTGTGGGGACTGCGCTGCGCCCGGTTTGTGCCTCTGCTATTACAGCTGTTGCTATTAAAGGCCTGCTCAAGAGTCTCTTAGATGGGGCCTCTGATGACGCGGGAGGAGAAGTGTACGGTTCTCTCATGCTTTGCTATGAATTTGTTGCATATGTTCTGTCTGCTATGGATGATACCATTAGAATGTGTGGGAGGACATCTGCTCTGCTGGTGGCTGTCTGGCTGCGTCAGTGGGTAGCTGATAACGCTGCTAAGAAGGCTCACACTGGCTTTCCCTTTAAGGGACTGCGCCTCTTTGGTGAACGTTTGGACTTGTTTGCTAAGGGCGGCAGGTTGCCTAAACGTAGGAGGCAGTCCCGGTCCTTTCGGGGTACAGGTGCCTTTCTCCCTTCCTTCCGCGGTTCCAGAATTGGGCGAGGACCCTCCTTTGTTGGGGCCCGCTGAGATTTTTGGGGAAGGGGCAGAGGACGTGGCCGCTCCGGCCCCTCTTGGGGTCCCAAGCTTAAGTCCTCCCCCAAGCCCCCTCAGGCATGAAGGGGCGCCCTCACCCATCCGGGTGGGGGGACGGCTTCGGCTCTTTGCTCATGTCTGGAGGCTTCACGTCTCAGACCGGTGGATTCAGGAGGTAGTGTCCTCCGGTTACAAGATAAAGCTTGTAGCCTGGCCACCCCCAAGATTTATCAAATCCCGGATGGCTCAAAACCCCCTGTCTGCTCAGGGTCTGTGCCTTGCTGTTCAAAACCTTTTGGAGTTGGGGGTCATCTGCCCGGTCCCTTTCAGCGAAAGGGGCAGAGGCTTCTATTCCAATCTTTTCACTGTCTCCAAAAAGGACGGGTCCCTCAGACCCATCCTGGATTTGAAGCGTCTCAACAAGTTTGTCAGATTCAAGCATTTTCGCATGGAAACCCTGCGCTCTGCAGTCAATTCACTGCGCCCGGGCGACTTCATGACATCTGTAGACATCAAGGATGCTTACCTTCATGTACCAATTTTTCCAGGTCATCAAAAATTTCTCAGGTTCGCTCTGGGAGATCAGCACTATCTGTTTGTAGCCTTGCCTTTCGGTCTCACCTCGGCTCCCAGGGTTTTCACCAAGGTACTGGCGGGAGTAATGGCTCTACTGAGATCTCAGGGCATTCGCATCCTTCCTTACTTGGATGACATTCTCATCACTTCTCAGTCTTTCCAGCAGGCAGAGCTGGATACCCATAGGGTGGTGTCCACACTGGAGTCTTTCGGCTGGGTGATCAACCACCCCAAGTCTTCCCTGTCCCCGTCCTTGTTAAGGTCCTTTCTGGGCATGACTCTGGATACGTCTCAGGTCAAGATCCTTCTCCCTCAGCAGAAGGTGGAGTGTCTTCAAGCTCAGGTCCAGCTTCGTCTGTCTTGCCCTCATCCCTCCATACGGCAGGGGATGCAGCTGGTGGGCCTGATGGTGTCTTGCTTCGAGGCAGTTTCATACGCTCCGTTTCATATGAGACCTCTTCAACTTCACCTCTTGTCAGTATGGGATCGGGACCCTGTGTCCCTGGATCAGGTGTTTGTTCTGTCCACTCTGGCCAGGCGGTCTCTCTCGTGGTGGCTGGACTCAAGGAACCTGTTGGTGGGCAGATCCTTTCTGACCCCTTGCTGGGAGACAGTCACCATGGATGCCAGTCTGACCGGTTGGGGGGGCTTCTGGAAGTCTCTGCAATTCCAGGGTCAGTGGGGTCATCAGGAGGCCCACACTCCTATCAACATTCTGGAACTAAGGGCGATAAGGTTGGTTCTCGCTCAATTTACTTCACACCTCCGGGGTCGGGCTGTTCAGGTCCGCTCGGACAACCAGACAGCGGTTGCCTACATCAATCATCAGGGAGGGACGCGGAGCAAGAGGGCCCTCAAGGAAGTGTCCCGGATTCTGTCCTGGGCAGAGGAGAATGTCCCCTGTCTCTCAGCTGTGTACATCCCGGGGGTGGAGAATCTGGAGGCAGATTCCCTCAGCAGGGGGATGTCTCCTCTGGGGGAGTGGTCCCTCAGCAGCAGGGTGTTTCACTCCCTCTGTCACCGTTGGGGTTGGTCGGATGTGGATCTGTTTGTGTCCCGTCACAATCACAAGCTTCCAGTCTTTGTTTCTCTGTCCCAGGACCCTCTGGCCTTGGCCATGGATGCACTAGCAATTTCTTGGAAGAGCTTCCAGCTCCTTTATGTGTTTCCTCCGTTCCCTCTGCTGGGCAGGGTGCTGCTCAAGATCTCCCAGGAAGGGGTGCCAACCATTCTGGTGGCCCCCCGTTGGCCAAGAAGAGTGTGATTCGCAGACATCGTGCAGTTGGCAGTAGATCAGTATGTCCTGCCCAAGGTTCCAGATCTGCTCACTCAGGGGCAGCTACGCCATCCCAATTTACAAACGCTGGCTTTACCGGCCTGGCTGCTGAAACCTCCATCTTGATGGAAAAGGGGCTGCCTGCCTCTGTTGTTAGTACCATGATTCAGGCTAGGAAGAAGTCCTCGTCATCTATCTACTATAGAATATGCAAAGCTAGACCGCACCAACGTTTTATAAAGTAACAGTGTGCTATCCAAGGGGTTGATATGGCAACAGCCCAAATGTACAACCCAAAAGGGGGTCCCACAAAGACATTTGTCTTATGTTTATGTTATCAATCAATAAAGTTGTATATATATTTTTGATTATATATAGTGGTGCTTCTTATTCATTGGGGGTTGGTTTCTTGGGGGATTTGTGGGACCCCCTTTTGGGTTGTACATCTATCTACTATAGGGTATGGCATACTTACATTGACTGGTGTGAGTCTAGGTCGCTTCCCTGTCGGGTGTTTTCTATCCCCAGAATTCTGGAATTCCTGCAACATGGTTTGGATTTGGGTCTTCAACTTAGTACCCTCAAAGGTCATGTCTCAGCCTTGGCTATTTTCTTCCAAAGATCCTTGCCAACCATCGTCTGGTTAAGACCTTTTTTCAGGGGGTTACTCACGTGCGTCCTCCTCGTAAGCCTATGTTACCAGTCTGGGATTTGAACTTGGTGTTATCGGCCTTGCAGGGGTCTCCCTTTGAGCCCTTGCGTGCGGCCCCTTTGTCTATTTTGAAGCTTAAGGTAGCCTTTTTGGTGGCTATCACTTCTGTTAGGCGTGTTTCTGAGTTGGCGGCGCTTTCTATCAAACCTCCTTACTTTGAGAGACACCAGGACAAGGTGGTGTTTCGTTTTAAGCCACATTTTCTGCCTAAGGTTGTGTCTGCTTTTCATCTCAATCAGGACATTGTCTTGCCTTCTCTGTGCCCTAATCCTAGTAATTCTAAGGAGCAGGTTTTACATTCTCTCGATGTGGTTAGAACCCTGAAGTTCTATTTGGTGGCTACTGAAACTTTCAGGAAGACTGATGCTCTTTTTGTTCTCCCTTCTGGGCCTAAGAAGGGTTTAGCTCCTGCGAAGTCCACCATCAGCAAGTGGATCAGTCAGGCTGTGATTCAAGCCTATTCTGCTAAGGGGAAGGAACCTCCTTTCCGCCTTACTGCTCATTCTACCCGTGCTATTGGTGCCTCTTGGGCTTTTCAGCACCAAGCTTCTGTTGAACAATTTTGCAAGGCTGCTACTTGGTCTTCTGTTCATACTTTTTCTAAGTTTTACAAGGTTGATGTTAGGGCCTCAGCTGATGCTGCTTTTGGTCGCAAAGTTCTGCAGGTGGCAGTGGTTTAAACTGCCTGCTGTTGCTTTTGGGGATCCCACCCTACCTTACGGACACTGCTATTGGATGTCCCATGTGTAAGGATTCTTCTGGAACAGGACGTGCTGTATACTTGGAATAATACAATTCTGTGATTACTCACCTGTAGAATTGGTATTATAAGCATACAGCACGTCCTGCTCCAGAAGATTCCTTACACATGGGTTATACATCCACAAGATGGCGCTGGACTGCAGAAAACAGCTTGTGGCTCCTCCCGGCCCTATATAAGCCAGGGACCTCCCACAAATTCCCCAGTATTGACAAGCAGTTAACAAGAAGCCGGGAGAACTATAATAACTATAATTCAAATGAACATATGAACAATCACCATACAGAGGTAACTAAGAATAATGATAACAAGGGTGGGATGGAGCAGGACGTGCTGTATACTTAGAATACCAATTCTACAGGTGAGTATTCACAGAATTGTATTTTTTTATAAAGAAACCTCACTTTTTCATTGTTTAACATATACTCGTAGCAGCTTGTCACAACAATGCTATTTACTGCTTTTTATAAAGAAATACAATTATATTATGCAGAATTGAGTTCAGCCCTCCACAATATTTTTAGTTTCTTATGTGGCCCCACAGAAAAATAATTGCCCACCCCTGGTCTAGTGGGTGGGTGACTTAGTGGACTGATGATGGCTGCTGTAAAAAGTCAAAGGGCCTCCACTTTGTGCTTATTACCATGTATTTCAGAGTATGTAATGGGTTAAATGGGTTTGGTGCTGCTCTAAATGAAAACCGGCTTTCAGTAGCTTGTAATATAATGTAATGCAGCTGCTTATGTTTATTGCACAGCAGCCACTTGTTACTGTGTGACCACATTGTATCCAGCAACAGGCGGAGGTTTGTAATTAGCTGCAGACTCATACACTGACTGGTAAATATTATTATGTATTCTTAAAGCAGATCAAAACCCTTATATTAACCTCTCTGGCTCCCCGCCCGAGAACCTCCGGTGATGCTGCTGCTTCGGTGGTGGGCCGATATTAAAAAAAAACGGGGTTTTTCTACCACCGAAGCCATGCTCTGCAGCTGTTTTGGGAGCATTGATTGGCTGATCTCAGAACTGCCATATGACTCTGCCATCGCCGGATTGCCGCATCCCTGGCTCTCTAGTCGGCCGTTGCGTACTCCTGCGCCCAGCCTATCTGAATGGAGCACCCACAGGGAAGCCGGGGATGTGGCCGCCAAGTGCAGCATTGCAGGAGCCGCTGGTAAACTCACTTTTACCCGGGATGGGTAGGGAGGGGGGGCTTGTGGCCATCAAGGGTTCATCCGCTTTAAAGGGAAATTCCACTTTAATGGCATAATAAGTTTACATTATTGTGTACCAAAGTGATGTGCTAAGCTTATCTGTTATTTTTTTTTACTTTCTATTTGTTTGAATCTCTGTGTTATAAAAGAAAACCACCTAGCAATGTACATCAACTGGTGCATTAGATGTACACATCAGACACTTCCTCACTCTAGCTTGCTACTCATCTGATTGGCTGAGGCACAGGCGACAGGTTTCTACTGTAATTCAAGTTATTGAGATTGTGAGTCACAATCTTGTATCCAGTAGCTAAAGGGTTACTGGGAGAACTCCCAACTGCTGCTGCTTGACTTAGTTAAAGCTGCTAAAGATCTCACCAGTTACAGTGGAAGGATTGTGGGATATGTAGTCAGTACTTTTTACTCAAGGCCATAAAAACCACTCCCATCTTAGGATCACAGACACACAGGAATATAGGAAACTTGGAAACAGCGTGCTGATAAGTAAATCACAGGTATGGGGGGGAACAATCCTAACACACAAGTTTATTTTACATTCTAGAAGAGGAAAACAATAAGGCAGAACACCAAACACCTGACAAAAAGGGAGTCTTCTTTTAAAGTGTCCAGCCAAATAAGAATAACCAAAGGGATACTCTCAATTAGCTGTGCGGACAAACAAGGAGGGTATCCATTTTGTTTGTTTATTAGGTTTAACACTTTAAATGTACTTTAAAATCTGCAATAATGAAACAAGAAAATTACAATATGCTTTCTCATTATTTATTTAGTGTCAGACCAAGAGTGCCACTGAGCCTAAAGTTGACCTATATTCCATCAACAATGGAGTCATAGCCTCTACTCCCCCCAACCCCCTGTCCCCCGCTGAAAATCTCAGAGGAGGGCTCTATTGCTCCCCTATTTATGATCCCTGGTTGGACATGGGTGATGAAGCTGCTGCAGGGATACCTGGGTGTCTGCCAGCTGGAGGTGCCACAGGGAGGCAGCCCCTTTAAAGCATGTATGAGTAATAGGGGGACTAGACTGTATTTCTAGACGTTCTGGTATGAGAATTAATACTTTCAGAGCAATACATGAACTGGTAGAAGCTGACCAATATCATGACTGGAAATGAAGAGCACAAATTCAAGTGACTGCTTAGAAGGAACTTGTAGAGAAGAAATGGTTGCCAGCCGCCAGCTGGATTGGCCCATGTGGCCTGAATCTCTGACACCTAATAGGTGTCAGTGTGAATATTCCCTTTTGCACTGTGCGTTTCTGCATTGCGGTGCATTGTTGTGTATTGTGATGTGCCTCCATTATTAGGAGTGCTGCCATGGGCCCTTTGTTTTCCCATCCCTAGGCGAGGCCAGCAGTGCTGGAGGCAGCTTTAGGACCAGGGAGAGAGAGAGGTGCCCAACGGCATCACTCCGCACAAGGCGTTGGTGGCACTTGATACGGAGAAGGAGTGGGGAGCAGTCTAGCATTGCTGAGAAGGAGTCGTTGTGTAGTCATTTGTGCTGTTGTCTAGCAAGCTAGTGACTGCTGGGTGATACCGGAAGCTCCTGCTGTGAGCATCTCATCTGTGGTAATTAAAATATATTTTATTGAGGACCAAAACCTTCTTGGGAATCCACGCCATTTAAATCCACTTTGAACCCCCGTTCGCCGTTCCTGCTTAAATGTACCTTATTTCTTGATCCCAAAGCCCTTGTTCAGCATCCTTACTGTGTACGTTTGCCTCACCGGTGTATGGATGCCAGTGGGTGTGTGGAGGGAGTGGGGAAGATGTCAGGTGCTGGAGCAATATCTAGAATGCTCCCTATGCCGGCAGCCATTTAGCTGGGCTGAGTGCTACATATTTTACTGTTGGATCGAAGTAAGTTAACGGGGACCCTGAGGGGTTTCACACTGCTGGGTATCCCAAATCACCCAGCCCTAGTGTCTTTTAGACTCTAGGTCTTCAAATGTTGGTCCCCTCTACACTTAAGTAGCCATTCAGCCTCAGAACATAATATAAATAACTATCTTCATTTATAACTAAAAGACAATGTTGATCCAGAGTACATTTCATTCTTATTAGTTAGAAAGAATTTCTTTTAATTAAAGTGGCCCAAAACCCAGAATTTTGACTATACTGGGTTTTGGTCCTTTCCTTTCGGGGGTGCCCAACTGTGTGAAACCCCCCAGATCGCCCAAAGACACTCACCTCTTCCCGCTCTTACGGTGCATTCGCGGCCACTCATCCAATCAGCACGCTCGGAGCCCCTGACATCACGCCATTTAAGGCGGCATCTAAGACCAGCAGCTCCAAGCGCACTGGCGGCCGCATCCCTCGCTACTTTCTAACAGGGAACGTGCCCACACCGGCCATTCGCAAATGGCTGGTGCGGGAACGCGCCGTGCTAGAGGGATAGCGGGGATGCGGTCTGTGCATGCGCCATTCGACAGGGAAGTAAGGTAAGTGAACAGACGACCTGGGGTTTTTCACACAGTGGGGTATAACAGTTCTGGATGCCCCGGTGGGAGGGAATCAATCAGCCATGGAATCTTATAGATTCCTGGGCCAATCGAGCTGGGTTTTGGGACACTTTAAGAAAATGGAGTGCACTTTGTTGGGGAATGCTTGCTTTTATTTTATTTATTGGACAATGTGTGCAAGTATATCTCTAGAGTCCGATTGTTCTCTTGGCATCAGGAATTAGACAGTGCAATGGTCAGTGAATGTGCTGGGATGTTGCTGGGTGTTGCTTTTTGTAGGGTCTGAAGTTATTTGGTTTACAGTGGTTACTATGCAGTTACATAACGTATATGACTAATTTTTTCTTCCAGCTACAGGAACAGCTGAATCGTGTTATGAATGTGAACGAGGATCTGCGGCGTAAGGTGGCCGTGGTCAACACGCAGCTGAAGAGCTCCCTACTGAGGAAGACTGAACTGGAGAACTTACTCCAAGAAAAACAAAAAGATTGTGACTCCATGCTTCACAGGCAGCCCGCCTCTCATCCCTTAGCTGATAACAACATGGTATGTGCTACACTACAGCTCCGGCTGTGCCATGTGTCCAGATAAGTCAAGAACCCACCTACTTCTAGATCCCAAACTGAGGTGTGAAAAATATAGAGGCTGCCATTGCTGACCTTTTCTGCTACTTGCTTGTTTTTAGTCAGCTGTATCAATATTCGTCTTAAATATTTAGATGTTACACCCTTAGAGCATCTTTGTACAATTGTAGTTCCGGGTTGTGTTAAAGCACCCTTTAAAGGGACAGTAAAGGCATATAAAAAAGCAGAGATGTGGCTGCCCACCTGTGAGAGAGGTTGAGGAAATGCAGGGACCCAGGGATTTTTTTTTACGCACTCTGTCTGTAAGATGACTTTAATGTCCCTTTTAAACAGCTGCAGCTGCCACTCATGAGTACAGCAGTATTATGTCCCCAGGGAAAAAGGTAAGTCTCTCCCTAATGTAGGGATTTGCATGCCTGGATTGAGAGGGGTTGTTTAGGTAAGTTTAGTGATGTTGTGAACAAGGACATTTAGGTCTGCTTTGAGTGAGAGAATCTTTCATGTTTAAAATGGACCAAAACCCATGGCGATCGGCCCGGGAATCTATAAGATTTCTGGGCCGATCGATTGCATCCCCTTGGGGCATCCAAAATCGGGATGCTCCTCTGTGTGAAACCACCCCCCCCCCCAGGTCGCCCATACACTTGGCTTCTTTTCAGCTCCTACAGTGGATGCGTGATCCGCGGCCACATCCCCGCTATCCCTCTAGCAGGGCAGGTGCCTGCGCCAGGAATTTGTGAATGGCCAGTGCAGGCACGCTCCCTGTTAGAGGATAGCGAGGAATGGGGGTGTCAGTGCGCTCGGAGCCGCTCTCCTTAGATGAAGACTTAGATGAAGGGACGTCAGCGGATTCGAGCGCGCTGATTGGAGGAGTGACGTAGGGCTGGAAAGAGATGAGTTTGACCTGTTTCGGTGACCTGGGGGTTTCACACAGCGGGGTACCCCCGATCGGACCAAAACCCAACATAGTCAAAATCCTGGGTTTTAGTCCACTTTAATTCCCTCCGATTTCCCCTTGTCTCTGGTGTCCCAGTGGTGTACAGTCAGGAAGTAAGTCAGCTTTAAAAATTGTGCATCTAACAAAGTCGGACAGGGGTACTCTGTGTCCTTTCCACTGCCATTATGGGCTCTTAATTTAGGAGAGAAAATTACCATTCACTTTTATTGTCTGCCAGGTGTAAATTTTCACCTGGCTCAGAATCAACCCCAAGGTAGACAATTAAAGTGAATGGCAATTTTCTCTCCTAAAAAAGAAGTGCATTTTCTCACCAGGCTCTGAATCGAGTTGTAATCCAGATAGACATTAGTGGTATAACAGGAACTTGCTTTACTGGAGCATGAATGCAGTAAGAGAATGTCACCTTACATGGTGGCTAGAAACACAGACGGCAAGAGAAAACCAGAAAGCAACTAGAAGCCAGAAAATAACACAGCTGTAAATTAGAAGCTCTACAGTTGCGCATTGGTCACAGCGCCATCTAGTGTCATAACCTGCAATAGCTGCAAATAAATCTAACAAAAGTCAATATCAGATCTGAGATGCGGCGTTCTCCCAAAACGTCTGCATGCCTTGCTGTATGAGGCCCACATCCACCTTCATCTTCTTCTGCCTGTTAAAGCAGAATTCCAGTCACACAAAGAAAAAAAAAAACATACTTTATCCCGCTCTCTCCCATCCATCTATTCAAGTGAATGGACAGTAGGAGCTTACGTGGACCCGGAGGATGCTGTCCTGTATCTTGTCCTGCCACAGCCATATGGGCTTGGGAGGAGCAGTGCTGGCCCCTGGATAGGTTTAAGGGGTGCAAAATAATTTAATGTTATGAGTCTGTCCTGTGCAAAATAACTCTGTGGCTGTTATGGGCAAAATAAATTGTGTCTGCACCTGTCCTGGGCAAAATAATTCTGGGTTTTATCTGTCCTTAGCAAAATAACTATGTGTCTGTTCTTGGGGATAAATAGTTCAGTGTTTCAATCTGTCCTGTGAAAAATAATTATGTGGCTGTTCTGTGTGAAATAATTCAGTGTCTGTAACTATACATTTGAAAGCAGACCTGTGCGGGCACGTGTGTTGGCACCGCTGCTATAAGCACATAACCCCCCAGAATGCCCATAAACCTTATCCTGATCCTCGATCACCGCAATTGGCCGCCTTATGCTCATGTGGGTAGTGAGAGCTGCCATTGTTCTGGCCAACTGAGTCTGAGGTAAGGTTTACAGCTGTTCTGGGGGGTTATGTGCTCCAGCATTCTGGATGCTCCCCGCCCAGACTCTTATAGCGGCTGAACCAACTCCTGCACAAGTGTTGGTCCACTTGAAATGCTTCCATTTTGTTTTGCATTTGTTATTAACCTGCCTTTTGAAGGAATCCAGAAGCGAGTTTGACACCCCTGCTTTACCATTGCTACAAAAACCATTTTGACTTGTTGAAATCCCTTCAGTGTGATATTACATAATCTTATCCAGTATGGGAGGGAGGGGCACTGTACTGTTTATTTATCAGAA